>LWDY01000030.1:0-600000 GCA_001624995.1 Puccinia horiana | reverse complement strand
AACACCTAAAAACTTGTCCAGCTGTTCTCGATTACCTCAAAACCTCAATTCTTCCCATTAAAGATCTTTTTGTGGTGGCCTGGGCCTTCCAGTACCCCCACCTCAGGAATCTCAACACTTCAAGGGTTTAATCCGGACACGCCTATCTGAAAACCTTTCTGAAGAACTCAACCAGGAAATTATTATCTGTCTTCAATTCATTATTGCTTGCTGTGGACTCACAAATCAATTGTGTCCATGAGTCGATTGGTTGTGATACGGTTAAGAAGCTGGTGAATGTACCTAAGTCTTTCATACATCTTCTTGGCTATGTATCAACCTTCACAATTAAAGAATGTATCACTCAATTCAATCGTCTGGCCCACCTTGACCCAACTGAGCCATGTTCCAACACCCTCACAATTGGCATTGGTATACCGTGTCCTCATAAAATTGCAGAGATATTAGAAGAAGGTAGTTCACTCAAGCCAGAACATTTTCACTCTCCATGGCATCTCAAATATAACCCGGAGATTAATGTAAGAGTCTCTCTTTCTTATTTGATTATCCACACGTCCCCATCACAATCTAAGAATCTTTTTGTATGGCTGCCACAGCAAAGCAATGAACCCGAACTCGATTTAGATAATGAGATCAGGAATCTAAGTGTTGCACTTGCGAACAAACCGTCCAACAACCCTCAAACATACTCAACCAAATCAAGCAGATCACTAGCGGGACCCACGTGGCTGTACCCATTCAAGCCCCCAATGTCAAAATCAAGCCTAAAGGAAGGCCAAGTGCAGCCAAAACAAAATCCCGCTCAACATCTACTAGATGTAATCCCTCACAATTCGAACTCGTCAAAAAAGGAGCAGGCTGATAAAAAAAGAGCGGAAAACAAGAAGAGGGTGTTAGAAAGAAAAGGAAGATCAACAATGATGATGAAAAAGACTTACACCCGGATGACGTGGAAGCCTCCGACAATGAGATCTCACAAGACACACAATCAGACAGAAGTACAAATGAAGAAGATTTGAAGGTGTGTGATATGGATGGGGAGGAGGATACCTCATCTGCTGAGGTTTGTCAATATTTCTCTATTCTATTCAAGGTGACCGAAGGATGCCATTTGATGTTTAATTGAATCTAAACAGACTGATGATTACAAAGCCCAAGCACCAAAGAATTTTCAGTGGTTCATCACGGATTTTTTTGATCCTCCTGGTGACAGAAACTGTGGATTGCAATGTGTGACTAGGGCGCTTGGGTATGACAATGATGGCGGATGGTTCACGGTCAGGCAGGAGATGCTGCAAGAAGTGACCAATTACAAAGAGATTTATTTAAAATTTCAGGGTGGAAATGAATCGTTCGAGAAGATGCTCAAAGGCCTTACCATCAAAACTTTCTCACAGTCAATGGCTCGACAAATTGGGTCATGGTCAGGTGATTTCTAATACTTACATATGACCTATTGTTTTCCTTTTCTCTCAAGGAGTGTAATATTTTCCTTCCACTTCGATCCGGGCCCGACGAGTCCAACAATCCCAACCCGATTTATCTTCTGCACATCAACGGCAACCACTGGGTTTTAGCTAACATGGAGGGGGTGGGAGGGGTCCACCCCATTTCCCCAGTCATTTCAGCCACCCAGATGGTTTCTTGAAGTGCAAAACACTGGAACACTTGCTTACTTGACGGTCTGGCTCTCTGCAAGTGATAGGCCTACATTTGTATATATTTTTTATGTTTTTCTTATCTTTTTCTATTATGGTTTGTTGTTTTTATCCTTCAATTAATTGGTGTTGTCTTGCCTTGAGCCGGTTTAATGGTTTAATGGGTGTTTGCAACCCCACACGCCCTTGTGGGAGTCTTCTGAGCTTAATGGGTGTTTGCGACCCCACACGCCCTTTTGGTTATTTTCAGTTGGCATGTTGAGCCAGGGAAAAACACACCAACAGATGTGTGTGGCTGCACACACCAAACTAATTGGCGTGTGGTGGTAGCCATGCCAAGCCAATTGGGGTGCAGGTGTAGCCACACCTCATATTTTGAGGTTCATGGCGTGTGGGCTGCGGCACACCAGAATAAGTGGTGTCTGATGCCTTCCACGTCCCGTTCCCTGGCGTGATTTTTCAAGCCTGCCAGATTGTGCGTGTAGGCCGACCCAACAATATTACTCCATCAGTCTATTGCCGGACGCTGTTGTGGTATTGAGAAGGAATCTCTTGGCCGAAAATATGTGGAACCAGTATCAGAGCTACCTCCAAGGGCAGTCTGCCTGAACCACTTGATTTTGTTATCTCACTATTTCTTATGTTGTTGTCTCTCGCTTTTTTTTTTATCTTTGCAATGAACAATCTGTTTGATGTCACTATTTCATGGAAATATAATGAATCAATGAGATCTACATTCTTTCTAAGACACTGTTTAACCAGCATTGACAAACTTCGGCATTGGTTGTAGATGCCAGAGACATAAACACCTCAGCATTGGCCTCTGATTTGACATATTCAGATATTGGAACTCGTCCAAAAAAAATTGAGCCCATCTGTTTGATGGCCTCTTGCCAAACCAAACAGGATTGGTCTTGAGTCTTGATAGATGTGTCTGGTTTGATATCGGTATCCTTTTGGCTGGAATGCGTTGGAAGAACACTGACAATCGATTCAACCCCTCTCTTGAGGATATTGTACTTGGACTCTCAGACATGCTTCTGTGGTCGGATGGGTTTTTTAACAACTTTGACTTTATCTTCATGGGATTAGTCGACTTGGATTTTAGCTGACTCTCGTTGGCGTTTGGCAGAGTTCTTCGATAAACCAGCTGATGCAGAGGGGCCGACGTTGTCCTCGGATTCCTGCTTTGATGGAGGGGCCTCGCCAGGAAGAAATGCAGATTCACCTGTGGCAAAAGTCCCTTCGAAAAGCTCCTGGGCTATCTCGTACCATGGGATGTTACCTCCACGAAGGCTTCCAAACTTACGTTTGGGATGAGCCTACATAGTATATATAGTACTGGTCAGAATTCTCTTTGATAAGGCATGGATTGATAATCGAGCCTTACCTCAATCAAATCCTTCCAAGTATCATTGTCTGCTGTGACCATCCCAGTTGATGTGTTCCAACTGAAGCCCAATTGTGCAAGGAGGAGCTTTCGGATTGCTCCCTTTTGATTTTTCACTTGAGCCCGATCAAAAGACATATTGAATTGGGCATTCATTTCTTTCACTACTTGACCCCACACGTCCACTTTCAGATTAGCGTTATCGGTTCCTTTGCCTAGCACAATCTGATTGAGGATGAAATTGAGAAGTGCTACATGTTGATCATCAGTCCAGGTATGATTCTTCTTCTTCTTTTCATTTTCATCACTGTCGTCTTCTTCTTTTTTTGGTGTTTTTTTGTTGCTGACATTTTTCTTTGGGGCAATTGTTTTTTTGTATTTGGTCTTGCATTTGCAGTATTGTCTGAAGAAGGGTGAAGATCGGGATCCAAACAGCTGAGTAGATTTGACATCGTGAATTGTGATGGAGGTAATGGAGGGAGTGCTTTGAGTAATCAAAAATTGATGATGGACCCAATTTTTCAAAACCCTGGATTCCGGGTCAAATATGGGTTTTTTGGATGGGCAAAGGGGGCTATGGTACTCTGGATTTTAAATCTGCAGAATTGAAAAAAAAAAATTGAACCCGCGCCCAATCCTGGTATTTTATGCGCTATGGTGCAGACCCTTAAACTTCCTTGATCCATAGAACAAAGTTTTCTATCTGTTTTCACTTTCAACACATACATGAACTCTCAGTTACCTCAGGAGGAACAACAAATTGGTATGTATGGAGGTTGATTGATCACTTGCTCACAATGATCCTTGTGTCAAATTTTTAATTGGATTCTCACTCTCATTTCTGTTTATCATTTCCTTATTTTATTTGTTTAGGCTGTTTAATTTTCCATTCAACTCCTTCATTTAACAGTTATTGTTCAATGTTTTGCTAGAATTGAATTTAAATTAGATACACAAATTTCTTTTTACATTTTTTATCTCTTTCATGTCTCTTGTATCTCTATATCTTTTACATTTACATTTTCCTATCTTTTAGCTGTTACTTCTACTAGCTTTCTTTACTAGCTTCAATAAGAAATCAGAAGAACTTAACCCCTACACAATTGTGGTATTCAAATATTGTTCTAGGAAAAATTGCATAAAATCTTAAACACAAGACTTGGCTGGGACCTGTCAAGATACTTAAACTTAAATTTTATGATTCTTGGCAGCTCCCTGCCAAATCATGCATTCAAAATTTTATGTAATTTTTCCCAAAACAATATTTGAATGGGTCAGCCTTTATGCACAACCAAACTTTACCACATGCACACCTTTTTTGGTGTGCATGTGGTAAAGTTTGGTTGTGCATAAAGGCTGACCCTATTTGAATACCACAAGTAAAGGATAAGCTACTGTCAGCCATTTAACCCAAATGGCTACAAACTTCAAGAAGACAGTGAGTGGTCTACACTACAGGCAGGCAGGTCACACTGTGGGCCGCAGCAACAGCTTAGCCAAGAAGCCTCCCTTTGGGTTGGGTGATGTTGCAGTCTGCAGTGCTAGTTGGGAGTTCCACCAGATTACAAACTTTACGTTCCATGCAGACACTGTAAAAAAATCTGCTTCAACTGCCAGCAGTTGACAAGCAGTAGCTTTGATTTTACTCTGGTTTTACTCAAATTTTAATCAAACCTTACTTTGGTGCACAGTGACTGTGCATGATGCACAGTCACTGCGCATCTCAATTAAAGTTTGAGTAAAATTTGAATAAGAGTTGAGTAAAATCAGAGCAAGCTGCATGTCAACTACTGGCAGTTGAAGCAGATTTTTTTGCAGTGTAGACACATGTTCAATTTCTCCCTCATCTCAGACTTTTTTATCTTGATTTCACTGTTGAAGATTGCCTTAAAAGTGAAAGTGTTTTCAACTCACCGTAATAAGAACACCATGAAGACCATTGGAGGACTTCCCTTCGCCAATTTGGAATCTGAAAACCCAGATTCCAAATCTTATTTGGTGGTGAAAACTCAATCTGGAAGAGTCTTCGCCACCAAATAAAGTTTGGAATCTAGAATTTTGCATTCTAATTTTGCGACGGGAAGTCCTCCATTCTTTTTTGCTATGTATGTAAATGCAGCAAGCGTCGGTGACCCTGGATGGATGGCCTTGGCGGGTAGCAGCTCCGTTGTATGTACTCCAAATTTTGGCACAACTTTTAATCCAACTCATTTTGGGATTAGCTTGAGGAGAAGTTATGAGCCAGTGGCCAGCATGTTAATTGGCTGATTAATTCTTGAGTGGAGCCATAACAACTATTGGCTTGTCCTTGAGATCCAAGCTATTTATGTTATCAGACAGGAAAGACAGCTGGGCACATGAGGGTGTCTAACCATGAAAGACCAACCTGGAAAGATTTTTAAATGCCAAGGATGATTCTTCTGAGTCTGTTTGGAAGCTTGAGGAGAATGAGTGCAGTCTGACAGAGTTGACTGAATAGTAAGAATGGGTTTATTTAAAGTGGTTTCCTGAAATTTCTGCTTCCAACCATTTCGATGACAACAACATGTTCCTCGCCACTCTCATCCTCTTCTTCTTCCTCAACAATCTACCCACATTCGCCATCAGATCAATCGACGACGGAACAACTGCCATCCCATTCCTACCAACTGTAAGTAACAACAACAAGATCTCCCCTAGCGAAACATGCCCTAATCTGCTTTTTCTTCACAGGTAGCTCCTTTGGCCGTACGCACTCCCTATCTTGGCACTTTCCTACAGGATGGTCCCGACAAGGATCTCACCGAGTTCAGCCCGAGGTTTTGGACCGGCGCACCAATCGGCTGGAACGGCCTGATCAGAGTGGACGGTCATGTATTCAATTGGATGGGAAACTTGACTCACTGTATATCCATCCCACTCCTTCCAAAAGCTTCTCTTTTCTTCCCTCATCACTCAACTTCAGTCTTCTCTTAATCAACAGGGCCTGCTGCCAATAACACCAAATTTCAACACACTGCCTCTTCATCCATCTTCAGATTTGCCATCGGCCCTCCTCCCGATCCCGACCCAGACAGTCCAGCCGAACCTCCCAAAGTTTTCCTCGACGCTACCTTCCTCTCTCCAATCACCCCACACGATTCATTCCGTCAATCACTCCCACTCTCTTACCTCAGTCTGACCGTCTCCTCTGCCGATGATCAACCCCATGAAGTCGAACTGTACACAGACATCAACGGTCTCTGGTGTGCCAACGACGAAGGATCAGATGTCGAATGGTCGACCTACACCAAAGAATACAAGCATCAGAGGGTCCCCCGCCCCAGTTGGGCAGCCATGCAGCTCAGACTACGCCATCAGCAACCGTTCTTCGAACAGGACGACCGCATCCTGCACGGGGCGGTATGGTACAGCGGAATGACCTTCGACGAAGACCGGATTCAGCAGACTCATTCGGCTGGCCAAGACTCTAACTTGACCCGCTCGATCTTTGCCGAAACTGGCCGACTCGATCTCCCGCTAAACAACACCTTCCGGCCGATTCGCACCCGGATTCCCATTGAGCCAAAAGACACCTCAGAAGATGAGGAAGAAGAAGAGCGAGGACCATCTACCAAGATTGTTGACGAACCGGTACTGGCATGGGCTCATTCGTTTGGCTACGTTGGTCCAAAACGATCCTACAACTCTCGCACGGTCATCCTGAGTATCGGACACGTTCGCAACCCGGCAGTTCAGTACATGACTGCCGAAGAGAACGTGGTCGAGCTCGAGCCCCTATGGACATCCCGATTCAAGAACGAGACCGAGCTAGTGGAGTTCCACTTATTCGACTATAACCATGTGCTCACGGCGAGTCAGTCTTGGGACGCCCAACTGTATGCGGATGCTGGGCGGGTTCACAGTCCGGCGTACGGCGACATTCTGGCTATCTCGACCCGACAGATCTTCATGGCCCTTGAGTCCGTCCGGGCGGACTATGCCGGGACCGAGGAGCTCTCATCATCCCACTCCTTACTAGTCGATGGGACGAGCACAATGACGATGCTGAAAGAGATTTCCTCGAACGGGAACTGTCAAACGGTCGATGTGATTGCACCCATGCTACCCTTCCTGGTCTACACCGCCCCTCAAATGATCCCCCAACTACTCGAGCCCATCTTCAGATACGTCTCCACTGGCCTCTATCGTCCCATCCCCACCCCACACGATCTGGGCGATCATTATCCTAATGCAACTGGAAGGAACGATTTCATCTACGCTAATCTACCTCTCGAAGAATCCGGTAATATCATCACCCTCGTCCTTGCCTGTCTTCGTTTGGGTACCTGTGAAAACCAAGCTCAAACCTACTACAAAATCCTCGTCCAATGGGCCGATTGGCTCGTTGAAAACACTCTCTATCCCGATGACCAACGTTCGTCATCTCCATCCCTCCCGCCTTGTTGTATCATAAAACCATTGAGAGAGTTTTTCTTTTTGTCTGATCTGTAGGCTCGACTGATGACTGTTGAGTCATCCTTGGCTTCACACAATCCAACTGATTAAAAAGATGACGAACTGACGGATGAGAGATGTTTTTTTGTTTGTGTGTGTGTTCGATCTCCAGTTTTCGGACCGGCGGCAAACCAGACAAGTTTAGTAGTAAAAGGAATAATGGGGCTAAGGTCGATGTCAGAGATTTCGATATCACTGGGTCAAACGAACGACTCGACGCGGTATCGTGTAGGTTGATTGTGTTACTGAGTCCTTAAGGCCCGACGTCTAACTGCCCCATCTTGTTTTTTTTTGACAGGACAAAGCCAATGAGTTCTCTCGGGAGTTTTTAAAAGTAGGCGTCGCGGATGATCGCACCCATATCTTAGGTTGCTACGGCAATCAATCCTCTTGGAGTACTCAGGTGAGCATTACTTGACATCCCTGGTTTGACATCCTTGGTTGTTGTGAAGTGTGTGTCAGACTGATCTCCCTTTTGGTGTTTTCCGACTGGAACAATGGGTTTTTGCTTAGTACAATTTGTACTTTGACAAGTTATTCGGATTCCAAATGTTTCCGGAATGGGTATATGAGATGCAAGACCATTGGTACCTGATCCAAGCCGGTAAGCGTCGACAGTTGTAGTGAGCGAGTGAGAGCAATAATACTCAATCAATTTTGATTGTGACAGCTGGTAGACCGTATGGGCCACCGTTGGACTACCGTTCGCAGAACCGAGCCAAGACGGATTGGTTGATGTGGGCGGCAGGAGGGTCGAGTTCGAATGTGACGCGAGGGATGTTTATAGATGGATTGACGGCCTACATCCGAAAGACGGACAACCAGGTATTTGGAGATCTGATCAGTTTAGACGGAGGATGGTCGGTTGGGTTCTTGACGCGGCCAGTAGTCGGAGGCCATTTCTCGTTACTAGGAATCGACACCATGTCAGCTCGGCCAGCCTTGACGGGCCATCGACGGATCTTCGGGGCCCTAGATGTGGACGCCTTGATGGACGATTTGGGCCGGCAAAAGGCCAAAGTGATTGGCTATGGTCGGACGCCGTTTGGCAGACGAATGATCATGCTCATGGGAGGATTCTGTTTGGTCGTCTTCAGTTATCGCATCGGGGCTCGATGGCTGGCTCGACGAAAGGCCCGACAATCCTCGGCTATCTATAGGGAAGTCGTCGACGAATCCGCCGACTACGACGATGAAAATGATGACGGCCAAGATATCGATCCGGAGGCTGGGTTTAGAACTGGGCTTCGTCGCCAATCCTCCAGGACTCTTCTGCAAGCATTCAAGGAACGTTCGTTCGGTAAACAACACGACGATCTGCCCACCGACCTCCAACTCTTACGACGCCAACTGAATCCCACTATCACAGCCACTCAAAATAACAGCAACCAACCTACTCATCGTACCTTTCTTCGCGACTCTCCTGTCGTCCCTCGTCACCTCAATTCTCCCTTCGGCCTCACTTCTCATGACGACCATAATCTCTCTGATGATGACGACCAGAGCGACGATGGTGACGGTGGCGATCTTAATCATAGCTTGCGTTCGGAAACCCTGTCCCAGGCCGATTGGGACCTCGGCATCCATCCCCCTTCCCCTCCTCCTCCCCATTCTAACCCTCCAAAATCCAACCATTCAAATCCATAGATTTTTCGCTTTTCTTTCTCAAATACAATCATGTTTTTTCAATAAAAACCCCTCTCTCTGTTTTTTTCCGCATCTTTTCTTTGGTAGCTGTTGTCTTTGTGGTAGCTGTTGTCTTTGTAATATCGTATGTATCTCTATATGTTCCAACAAAAAAAAGACAAATATAAATTGTACTGTGGTTTGTATCCATGTACATACATACTTCTGTCCGCCACACTCTTCTTAATCCATTATCTTGTCAGATTCTTTGTTCTTTCTATCTTAACACATATGTATCATTTTCTCCTTTTCTTAACAAATAGATCTAAGCATTTCACAAATTTTGTTGATGCTTTGTTGTTCATTTTCGTTCCTGAATGTCTTGATTGTGACCATCCATCCTTTGTTTTTGTGTAGTGGAGGGAAGAAGATATCCTCTCCCAAGACTCGGGTCCATGATTCCAACCGTTAAAGGATCTGGAAGACGAAAAGACCCCGATTTCAAAGCAAGACACATCCTGCCCATCTATGTATGTATATAGCCCCAAAGATACGAGTATGTAGAGCACCACCACTACTAGTCCTTGCGGGAGCGGTCGCGACGTCCTCCGTCCCTCACGAACCATTTCCATTGTGGCCAGACCCTATCACACATGCACACACACACATGCACACACACACACACACTTGATTGGCCAGATTTACATGTCAAGTCACTTTGGTGGAGCCATAATCAAACTGGCCCCCCAAAAAAAGAAGTTGGTACAAGTAGCCTGGTATTGTATGTCTAAGTTATGCGTCGTGCGTATAGGGTCATCTGGGGGAGGAAGACTCTGCTTCGACAACCCCTCTCCGCTCTGCAAAAAGACACATTTCACTCCTCTTCGGTCATGGTACTGTCAGTGGCCATGTATTGTATAGATGATGATGAGGAGAAGGAGTGGCAATGTGCATTATCAAAGTAAAAGGGCATCCATCATAGACACGTACATCTCATAAGTAATCAGACGGTCCACGTGATCCAGAGATCCGATCCCTCTTTCTCGCACTGACTTCCAAACACCCAACACACCCAACCCACATAAATACATACGTCTTCCTTGCTTGATTCAAACAACAAAAAGAAAAGGCTACATGAAACAAGGTCTTGAGGTGTTGATGTTTTTTGTGGGACATGAGAAAGATGAGAGATGAGAGATGGAAAAGGGGAACGATGATGATGATAATAATAGAGACATGATTGGGTGTTTTGAGGTTTGCGACAGGAGAACAGAAGAAGAAAGATAAACACACACACACACATAGGAAGAGATACGAACCAAAGCCAGAGAGAGATACAAAGAATATGCAAGATGAGAGCCGACTACTGAAAGATGAAGAGTTTTTTTTTGGACTGGATGAGGGAGAGGGAATGGTTATCAGGAAGCGAGAGATTGACGGCGTTGAGATGAGCGCACGGGCGGGGGAGCTGGTCGAGATTGCAGGGCCGCAGGGGCCGGTTGGAGAGGCGGATTTGGGCGAGGTCCATGGCCGGATATTGGGGCACATCGGCCGGGAGATGGGCCCACGACCACGAGCGAGACGCGGGCTGGCTGGCGGCGACAAGTTTGCGGTCTTTGCGGGCAGGCATGTCGCTGTGGTTTTCGTTGCGGGGCGGCGCGAGAGCCGTCAACGGTTGCAGACTGGCCCGGCGACTGCTGGGGCCGGGCTGGCTTCTGCTGAGCGACCCCGAGGGCCGCGGGTGGCGAACGGGTGCAGACACAGAGCGCGCGGCAGGCTCGTCGCATGCGTCGGTCCATTCGCCTCGCTTCGAGCCCGGCCGCGAGCGGAAGAAGAGCCCGTAGTGGCGCAGAAGCGAGGCGGGCTTTTCGCGCCGGGCGTCTGCGCCGAACTCCATGTCGTTCCGCACATTCTTCAGGACGGCCCTCGTGTGGCCTTCCGCACTGCCCGTCGCGCCGCCGCCCGCCGTGCTGCTCGCATACGTCGGCGCCGAGTTGCACGCCTTCGACGTCCCGATGAGAGTGTTCACTTTGAGACGGGTGCTGCTCCGGCCGGCGGCGGTGGAAAGGAACGAGCCGCGCTTCTGCTGCGTGATGTGCGACTGGTGGACCCCAAGCACCGGGCGCTGGGGGAACTTGGGCTGGATGAGGGGAGTGCCGTTGGGCGAAATGAGGATCGGGACTCGACGGCTTGGAAGCGTGGGCTCCTTGGCGACAGCCCTGGGAGGGGCCTTCCCGGACATGGTCGTCCCGCTGAGCCCGTCCGTGCTAGTGGATTTGGGTGCAGTTGAGTCGGATCGCCTTCCAAGCGAGAGGGACCTACTGCGATCGGTGTTGAGCTCATCACTGAGCGTGCCTTCTTCAGACTCTGCAGGCTCCTCCGAATGGCACGGCTTGTCCACGGGCTCCGGAAGACATGCGGCCAGCTGCTCGAATGCAAATCGGCCGTTCAGCTCTTCCACCTCTCGACAGGCCTCCGAGCAGTACAGGCTTCCCTTGGGTCCGTACACCCCTCCTCGACTGGTGTATCGAGGCTGCGATGGCGGGTGCGTGGCCCGCTTGGATAGGCTGGGTTTCTGGACGACTTCTTCTTGCTCAGTTATCGCACGTTCGCACACCGGACACCACCATAGATCCATGTCCATTTTTTGTTTTGCTGGTTGTGTTTTCGGGATCGGTTTTGGCTGTACAAGAAATAAGGCACATCAACATCACATGACAAGGTGGTACCTGGTGGTAAAGGGTATTGACGGAGAGAGGGATGAAACGTACCCCAACTTAAAAAAACAAGCGAGATGACGAGGGTAGATGATGATGGTGAGAAGATAGGGGAAGAAGAGATGTAGATCCTGCTTGTTTGCTTTTGTTTTGATAGAATAGTTCTATTTCCGTCGTTGAGAAATGTTTTGATAAGGGAGATTTGCTGGGCTTCCGCGGATGTGCTCAATACAGTCTGATAGAGAAACCAAAGGGATAAGATAAACAGTCAAGATGGTGAAGTATTACCACTGTCGACGGGGCTAGAGTAATGAGGTATTTGGTGGGCTGGTCCAGACAGTGTGTAAATAACGTTTCTCTGTTTTTTTTGTCTGTTTGTTGTACTGTACTGGATTGGGTTTTAAACCAAACTGCACATGAAGACAGACAAAAAAAAATTGGAGGGAGGGGGTTTGAGATCAGTGGGTGAGAGCGGGCCAGACAGAAAGAATGTGGTCTGATTAGGAGACAGGGGAGTGGATGATTTTGAAAGTTGGGGTGATAGTCGGTGGGGTGGTTTCCGGTAGGCTATTTATGACAAGTTGTTGTAGTGAGCCCAGATAGTTTTGCAGATAGTTTTGGGAGTGCTGACATCTTGAGCAAGTGTCTGATCGAGCGAGACCAGTGTACTCGGTTAGCTTGAGTAGGTCGTTTTTTTGGGTCTGTGAGAGCCCATTGGACCGAAGTGGGCAATTAACTGCCCAGCCTCTGTCTCTGCTGAAGTTGCTGCTCAGTCGCTGCCTCAGCCGAGAACCATTCTTGGCGTTCGATCTTTCCTGAACCCAATCCGAATCCGAATCCGAATCCGTTCAACCCTTCGATCCCTGAAATTCACTCCTCTCCGAATCTCCTGCGACTTCCTTTCCACTAACAATCAGTCCAGCTGCTCGAGCTCCCTTGCCACAGCAGTACTTGATGTTTGTTTGTTCCTCCTCTTATAAGTTTTCTTTGATAACATTTAAAACAAAATGTGCTAACCCTCTGATAGAAATAAAAACAATTTTGAAAAAATGTGCACTAAATCAGCACACCACAAATGATAAGGAATAACAATTCAAAAATTAAATCATCACACAATCACTGATCTAAACAAACTTATATGTAATGTAACAGGTTCAAAGAAAACAGATCTTAAATTTTTTTTTTTTTTTCATTCAAAAATGTAGCCCCCACCCCCACCAACAAATTCAAATCATTTTTTTTTCAATCTAATTATAAATTTCTATATTTCTGTGGGCAAGCAGGGAATGGGGGGGAGGATGGAGCAAAGGTGAATCAGAAAGACTAAAAGCTCCAATATGAGTTGGAATATTGGCGCATACTATATGGCCTCCGAGGTCAGTTTTTTCTTTGATTGTCCGTGAGAATAAATTTCGATCAAAAACCTGTACCACGGGGGTCAGTTTTTGCACGAATTTGAAAATCGGTTTTGCCAATTTTCCCGCTGTTTTCAAAAACAGGTCTCCCCCTGTTTTCGAAAACAGTTTTTGTTTTCAAAAAAGCGCAAAAAAAAACAGCAGAAACCATTTTCAAAAACAGGTGTCTGCCGTGGTACACGCCCTTTATATTTGGATTGTAATCCCTTTCAGAAGTAACTTTGATAATACCAATGGTGGCCTGCTACACTATGATTAAATGGACAACAACTGTTATTGTATTTTTTCTCACTGAATTATGTATTGTTATTTGGATAAACTAACTGTTAAGATGTAGTGAAAGATTTTTGTTGCAAAACATGGTTATTGTTATCAGTTGGAAATAATCAACACTACACTTACAAATGTTGTAAATTTTTTCAATAACAGGTCTTTGGGGTAACAGTTCTAGTGTAACTTAATATACAAGTTACACTAGGCTACACTGAATAAACAAAAGAATCAAAGAAAAAGAAATGAACAACTAACATGACTGAGAAGAGAGATAATAAATTGAGAGAAGACAAGATTCAAGTTTAGAAGCTGAGATTGAGAAATGATCAAAGTATTAGTGTTGAGGTTTAGACTGAAGAGTACCAGACAGAGTAGACAGGAATGAAAAAGAAGGAAAAGAGAAGAAGAAGAGAACAATAGAAAAGAATTTAAGAAGTTGATTGATTGAGGATTGAGAATGATTAGAGTGAAGAGAGTGATTGAGGTTTGATTTAAGAGTGATGAAAATGAGTCATTTGAGGGGAACAGAAAGGATTGAGAGTGAGTCGTGAATTGAGTTTGAGTTTGGCAGAGCGAGAGAGTTGAAGAATGAATTGCAGATGTGACAGGCTAGTGACAATGAACAGTGATTGGAAATTCAACAAAAGAAATACTGAAAAACAAGAACATGATGTGGTTTATTCTTGGGCTCTTTTCATTCTTTTATGATAGCAATGAACACTAATTTCAATTCCCCAGGTGGTTTCACCCTTGAGATGAATCATTCCATTATCAGATTCATTCTCCTACTGGAAATAGTCCAAGAAAGAAAGTAAATCTATAAGACATAGAGACATGATTGGTTTTTTTGGTTTCAGAACAGCATGAAACTAATAAGCTGAGTGTTAAATGAGGTTGAAGATTGCAGGTCAATGGATGGATATGAACATTGAATTGGGTTTTTTTTTTTTTTGATTATCTAGTGATAATTCTGCCACTACACTAACAGTAATGCAGTGTTGAAAACGATACACTAACAGTTAGCGTAGTTTTTGAAAGCAATACACTGAACAGTTAGTGTATCTTTTTTTTCTGCTAACATAGATACACTAACACTAACAATAGATGTGGTTATTGTTAGTTTTGTTTTCCTGGATAAAAATAACAATACACTAACAGCAATTTTTTCCAAGAGAAGAGAATTAAGATTTATGATCAGTTATTGACACTGAGGAAGTCTTGTAACCACAGAGAAAACTTGCTCAAGCAAAGTGATTACAGGTATTGTCTGGTCTAGGTTGAATCAAGCCAGCCTCAATTTTGGAGACTCAATAAACAGGCTTGTATAGTTTTTTGTTTGGTTGCAAACTACCCAAAACCCAGAGTAGACAAACACTTGAAAGAGCGTTGGAAAAAGATCAAGAGAAACATTACATGTTAAAGAGAGTTCAAGAAATCAAGATTGAAAAATAATGCAAACAAAACCAAGTTTACAATATCAATTAATCCAAACACTATAAGGCCCCATTTGGCACCGTCATCAAAATGGGTGTAATATTGAACATTTAATTCAATCAAAGCCACATGGTTGGCATAAATACAACAAAGTTGGTTTAGAAATAAAGAGTGATACCTGCTTCATCATTTGTGACATCAAAATGGGCATGTGAGGCTGTCATTAGCATCACAATAATAATATTACACTTGAAATAGTAATAATGCTATTACGCCCCTAGAGAGAGTCCAATATATGGACTTTTATCTTGTCAATAAAGAAGCAGGAAGACTTTTGCATTCTAAATTAATCTTATTACATTTGTGCCAAAAGTTTTGTATTTATTGAATTAAGTGTTCAATATTACACCCCTTTTTATGACGGTGCTAAACGGGGCCTTAGGGTATCTTTTTCTTCCTGCTAAGAGTGATACAATTATAAACACCAACAAAAGCTTTGGGGCTCTTGTGACACAGTTTCATTTTTTTCGGGATACAAGATAAAAATAACACATTCTTTACGGACTAATTCTGTAGTGTAGAGGTGGCCGAGAAAGTGCAGTTAACAACTGTATGTATCTTTATTTGTGTATAAAAAGACTATAAGAATACACTGCTATGTATGTTTGACTATGCTTTGGAAGAATAGTAACTTTTAAACCATCATCATCATATTAAGAGACCAATATATAAATGGGGTCATATGGATCTATCTACAATGTTGGAGTCCAGATCAGACATAAGTAAGCCATGTACTTCAGGAAAAAAACCCAGAGAACATTCTCTTTCCCTCTCAAATCTGCATTTCGATATCCAGAAAAAAAGAAAACAAATAGGGAAGTAGAACGAGAGTTAAAGTGGAAGAGTAGAAGAAGACATGAGAGATTGTTCGCGTTTAAGAAGGGTGGAGATATCAGGCACGACGATGAATTTTTGGCTGGTCGAGCCCAGGACGAACAAGGCGCGTAAGTTGGATAAAGGCTGGGGATCGATGACGGCGATTTCTTGATGAAAAGTAGGCTGGGCGCCGGGCAAGACCTGTGCCCATCCCCGAAAAAAATCAGAAAGAAAAAAGAGTGTTTTTGGAGAGAGAGAGAGAGAGAGAGAGGATACATACGTCATAAGCTACATCGGCAATGATCATTTGCACTCTTCCTGATCTGCGGATAACCAGCTCTCCAATCGCGCCTTGGACGGACGGAGACTCGTCAGGTTTGCCGGGAGGCACGCCCATACAATCGGCCCTTTTGCCGCCCTTGCCCCACCCCAACCAGTCGTCCAATCCCGGCTTTTTCTTCTTCACAATCTTGCGTACCGGTCCGACTTTTTGATCGTCTCCAGTTGCGGGTGCTGCATCCATGCTCTCTGTGCGCGGGTCCCGGAAGTGCGGGAACACGCGCGGGAATTGGAAGATGTATAGGCCTGGCTGTTCGTCACTCTCTGCTCGACTCGTCGATGAGGCTGGCTCAGAACCCTACCAAACCAAATCAATCTTTCTTTGACTTTTATTTTTTTTAAAAAAAAGAACGATTAGACTGACTGGATTTCGGGGTTTGGTGTCGACGTGTTTCTTCCTCTGGGTGAATTGTTTACCGACATTCGAGATTTCTTCTAGTTGTTCTTTCTTCAGTTTGACGTCGCGTTTGAGGTTTTCATCTTTATCGTCAAGATGTTCGATTTTAGGAGGAGGAAGCTGAGGAGAATCGGAATGAGAGTTTGAGGTGGATTCGCGGATATCAATGGAGGAGGAGTGTCTAGATGAAGAAGCCTCGATAGGCTTAGAATCTAAAGAAAATCCTTCTTCTTTCTTGATTTTAGCTTGGGCCAATTTGGCCAGTTTATCGTTCCGAGCCTGAATGAGTTTTTCTCGCTCGATGATTCGTTTAGGGTCCCATGGCAAGCTCAAGGGAGCCATAGAGTGTTCGAGAGTGATGTCGTTGAGGTCTGCGACTTTAGCGCGATGGTCATCGTCGATAGCGTCGGGGTCATCCTTGGCGTCTGAGCCATCCTCGTCGATGTCTGAATAGAGTTCGAGCATCTGGCCTGGTCCGCCATCCCAGGGAGTATTAGTGCCGCTGGCATCGGCCCGTGAGCCGGTCTTGGAGCGCTCGTCGGCCGGCATGATCGAGTTATCGATCTTGCGCATTCCGCTCCGATTCGGGCCTTGGACCGTCCGACGGACACTGGCCTCAGCTGGCCCCATGGCGAATGCCCCACTGGCGGTCATCACGATCTCCGGCCGGCCGCGTCCGCCGCGATCGGCGCCCCCTCTTCCCCGTCCACGACCTCCGCGTCCTCCCATCCCAGGCGTCTTTCCCGACTCTTCTCCCTCGACATCCGGCTCCACCTTCGCCACCCGCTTTACCATCCGTGGCTTGAATTTGGATGCCCCTGGCTTCGGTCCCCCTGGCTCCCCTGCTGCTCCCGTAGACGACTTGGCTGTCGATGCGCTCCCATCTGCTTGCTCTCGCAGGACGGAGATGTGGGTTAGTTGGTTCAGGATCGGGTCGAGCACTGTCTCATTCTGTATCTCTTCCGCCGGCTCCCGTGCTCGTCCCCTTCCTCTCCCTCGTGAACCTCGAGGTGGCATTGCGTTTCGTCCTCGTTTAGTAGTATCCGATTCAAGTGGTGTGTCTAGTTGGAAGGGACTTTCCTTATCAGCGTGTGTGTGTACTGTCGAGTGATATTGAATATATGCATTATGCATTATGCATATTCACAGCACAAACACACAAAAAAATAATAAAAAGTTAAAAACCCAAAAAAAAAAACAAGAATGAGACCATTAACAGATGTAAGTAACTTCATAAATAATACATACCACACACACACTAACTTTTCTTTCATGCCAACGACGACTGAAGCCGGAGATCAAAGTAAGCGAGTCAACAATCCATACACACACACAAGAAACTAACTCATTCAATATTTTTGTTGTCCACATAGACATTATTTTCGAAACTGAACAACTATGTTGGAAAGAATTTAGTACATCTAATTAACCGAGAAGATGAAGAATATTGTTTCCGATTTCATCGCGATCGAGGTCAGAAAAAAAAAACCCCTGAGAAGATTATTTAAGAAACTGATGAATGTTTTCTTTTGGTTTAGTTTTTTATGTTTCTGAAAGTTTAATGAAATCTGCAACTTCGATTTCTATGGATAAACTAGTTTCACTTGGGGTCTGTTTAGGCAAGTTTTCCAAGACTGGAAAGTTCAAGTTACACATAACCTCACTCGATATCATTTCTAAATACGCTCAATACAAAGTGAGTAAATGTTTCTGAGAAATTACTAGTTAAACTTGGTTGATTGATTAAGTTTTTTTTTTTTTAGGTTTGGATCAAGCCGAATGGAGAGATGCCATTTCTTTATGGAAACCATGTTGTTAAAGCCCACTTGGGAAGAATCACTGAGGATACGCCAGAGCATCAAGGAGTTGTGATATTCTCGATGAATGATATCCCATTAGTGAGTATCATCTCCCTCGTTCTACAAAAAAACGGCTTGTTGATTTTGTATGTTTTTCAGGGGTTTGGAGTGACTGCTCGGAGTACGACGGATACTAAGAAACTTGACCCCACTTCGATTCTGGTGTACCATCAAGCTGATGTGGGCGAATATTTAAGAGACGAAGTCAGTGTCTGCTCTTGAACATGTTCAACTTTTACTGACTCTGGTTTTGTTTTTGTAGGATACTTTGTTCTGAATTTCATTCCTTTCCGCAGTATCAATTTGTATTATTTTTGAATTGTTTTTTGTTTGTCTTGAGAAATTAATTCAGATTATTTTTGAGTTGGCTGAGCTAAGCAAGAACCCAGTGTCTTGCACTTGCGCGTGGGCCGAAGAAGCTACTGCCAACTACTACGACAATGGAAGCTAGTTTGGAAGACAGACTGGCAGTCGCTTCGGCACTCATCCTACAGTCCCCGCCAGGAGAAGTCAACGACGTCTTCAACGTGAGCATCCATCCACTCACTCACGCAATCACCAGTACTAACCACCAAAACACAATCACTAGGATGTCCGTCCGATCGTAGGAGACGACGGCGAACTCGAACGGGGTCTCTTGCCGGCATTAGCCCAATACAACACCCAACAACTCACCCTGGTCGAGCTTCCCAATCAAAACATCCCAGTGAGTACACAAACCAAGTTAACATGAACAACAGACTGACTCCAATCGATAACAGGCCATGATCTGTCAAGCCAGTCGAGTACATCATCAACCCTCGTCGACCGAAAACCGCTATCTGGATCCACACTCTCAACAGACTTTCTCCTTCGATCATCTCCGTCTAGTCGCCTCTGATCTTGCGCCTTTCTCTCCGCCCGACCCCGTCCAAGAAGCTATCCGAGTAGAGATCCAGAACGAGGCTGAAAGCTATGTCAAAAATCATTTCCAGAATGCCGTGTGGAGCGTCTTCTCCATTCCGAACGATCATGAACAACAACAACCAATTGATCTCCAGAAGGAGATCGATCTGTCTTCTCCCGTCGATGATTATCAGCTTGGCAATGACCCCGTCGATCCGTCTTCTTCCGATCAACCTCCGCTCGACCATCCAGACCATCAAGCTTCTAATCCTATCGAGCAACAACCCAATTCTGCCCACAACCAAACATCATCATCATCCCAAAGATTCAAACTTTATATCGTCGGAAATAAGTACAATCCTACTAACTATTGGTCCGTCTTTCCTTTTACTTCTACTACTACAAACAAACACAAATTGACGCGGGGTGGGGCGGCGGCGGGTGGTTTAGGACTGGGCGTTGGCGTAGTATCTATGACATCGATATCGGCGAGGGCAAAATCCACGGAGAGATCCAAGTAAATGTGCACTATTATGAGCAAGGAAACGTACGTACATACATTCCAAAAATGAAGGTTGGGGGCTAGAGAAAAAGATAGCGAAATGAAGATGGATTTTTGGCACAAAACACAGGTACAATTAACGACGAGACATGTCCCAGAAATCGAGATCTCACCATCGAAGAGTCCGTCGATATCCAAAGAGATCATCAAAAGCATCGGGACCATTGAGGCCCAGTACCAGACCGGGCTCAACACCGTCTACGCCCATCTCGGCGACCACACTTTCAAGCTGTTGCGCAGAGCTTTGCCCATCACTAAACAGAAACTTAATTGGAATCACTTGAAGTCTAGAATCGTCCTCCATGATCATTGATTCCCTTTTTTTTTTTTGGCTTTTGTTTTCTCTTATGGCGTGCTCTTTTCCTATAAACATGTGTTTTTTTTTTTGAGTAAGAAATTTGTGGAGTGGGGCACTCATCCATCCATTCCTTTTTTTTTGGTTCTTGAGTGTCTTATCATACTTTCGGTGTCTCAGCTTAAAACATATGCAAGAAATATTCTTATCAACACGAAAAAAAAAAAAACATGAACCAAACTCCTAAATCAAATGTATAAGTTCCTTAAAAATCCAATAACCACTATTTCCACTCGAAATACATAAATATGGCCCCGCTTGGCACAGACACAAAAATGGATGTAATATTGAACATAATACCAAACTGTTGGCACAAATGTAACAAAATTGGTATAGAATGAAAAAGGGCTTCCTGGTTCTTTGGTGACAAGATAAGAGTGCATGTATTGGACTGTCTCTAGGGGCGTAATAGCATTATTACTGTTTCAAGTGTAATGTTAATATTGTGATGCTAATGACTGTCTCACATGTCCATTCTGATGTCACAAATGATGAAGCAGGTAGTGCCAACAGAATGAAGTTTATCAAATTACATGTTCAATCTTACACCCCTTTTTGTGACAGTGCCAAACTGGGCCTATTTATATATGTCCTTTACGTAAATAAATCATTCAATAAGAAATCAGAACCGTGATGGTTCTGTGTTGATTGCTATCCAATTACTGTATCATAAGAATCCACTTGCTTTTAATCTGAAGAAGATGTATCAAAGGTTGAATTCAATTAAACATGTGTGTTCCAAATACACAGGGAACACCTCAAAAGGGAGTTTTAGAAAGTGAAAGTGAATATCTGTATTTGTATTTTCTTTTTAGGTATAAGATGAGCTTTGAAGAAGGGGCCCCATTTCAGATTGTAGTATGGTAGACCAATGGGCATGGAAACATCCCTGGTGTGACGGGGTATGGACATTGAACCAAGCACTGCAAGAAGTATCAAGTTAACAATGGTAACAAATTGACCACATAAGTACTTACTACTGGCACCACAAGACCAACCAGACAAGAACACGTCACCGGGATCAGTTCTTGAGGACTCTCTCTCTACAGGATCAGAAGGATCTTTGTATATAATGAGAAGATCTGTGAAGGTTCTCCTTTTGTGGATGTAACTGGATCCAATACTCAGGTTATCACTGTCTGGTCTGTGGGAACCTTTATCCACACAGGAAAATTGTGAGATATAGATCCAAATCATCCCCTGGTTTGCCTGTTTGATGGACGAGTGAGAAAGGGAGAAAACTGATAATGATCCTTTGTAGTCTTGACAAATACACTCTTGTCACCAATCTAGAATCATAGATCTGGTTCCAAGTGTATTATAACATTATCAATAAATGATAGTACATGTTTATAAAATCTTTACTCTTGTGTGAATCCGTTTATGTAGTACTAGAGGGGATTTTTTGGAATGTAAACTTTAAGGACTTTATCCTCATTCACAATATCCTTGGTATTTTTCTATCAATAGGCAGGTTCACGTTGGGTTATTTTTTTGCTGACCTGGGTCCAAGGGCTTTCTTACTGATGAGCTTGCTGAGCTAATTTGAGTGCAAATTGAACTAAATTGACATGTACTACATGTGCTTTACTGATGTTAAAATCTTACTTACAAAAGCCCAATGTGAACCCCCCTAAGACCATCTCCAACAAGGGAGGTACAGTCAGTTGCAAAATTTAGACACTCAGCAACTGTGGAGCACCAATACCTCCCCACAAAGAAGTCCTGACACAGTGCAGGGTGCTAAACATAGGAACCTGCGCTGTACCTGGCATCACCCTTCCTGGTCTTCATGAGAAGAGCGAGCAGGAAGCAAACCCCCCATCACTAGTAGGGGATGGGGGATCTTCATACAAAGAAAAAAGGGTCAGTCTTGTAGAAAGGATAAGAAAGAAAGAAAACCTAACTTTATCCGGATTGATATTAAAAGAACTTTGAACTTGAGAATTGATTACTATAAAAAGAGCCAGAATCTAAGGAAGAAGAAAGTCAGAAAGGAAAACAAGTAAGAGAATGAAAAGATGAGAAATAAAGAAAGAAAGTGAACCAATAGTTTGAGAGATAGGAGTATGAAAAGAGGAGACAGAGATTGAAAGAAGTGAACAGAAGGACAAGATTTAGTGGAGTGTTTGAAGTATGAGTAATGTAGGCGAAGTGGTTGTTGAGAAGTCTTACCGGTCAGAAGATGACGGTTGAATTGATTGAGTTTGAGGGTTGATCAAGAGTGAGGTTTGAGAAGATAGAAATGAGAAAGAGGAAAGAGGAGCAATAAACCAGATAGAGAAGAGAATGAGGAGCAGGGAATAGATTGAGGGAAGTGTTTGAATTGAGGTTGATGGGATTCAAAGATCGAGTTGAAGATCAGTTGAGTGCTGAATTCAGTTGGAGATTGAGATTGAGAGTCGAGTGAAAAAAACAGAAGAAGAGATGTCACAGGAATGTGACATGAATCAGTTGAGGAAATGTCAGATTTCTAACAGATATCTGTTGGAATTGATGGAGTATGTGCTTCATGCCCAACATGTGTGGCTGAGCTGTATCATTGTATCATCCAACAGTTCCATATAAGTCCAATGTGTGTTTAGCTCACACCTCATGAAAACTGTGGACGGTTTTTGAAAAGTGACACCCGGTGACATGAGCTGCACTTGTTGGTGATCCGAGTTTGACGTCCAGAGGGGGTCATTGACCAGGCTGGGACATCGGGCTGGTCACGGCCCGCGTGCCAGCTCAAGTCATCAGGTGACGCTTTTGAAAAAGCGTCACCTGTTTTCATGCGGTGTCAGTGGTATAAGAGCAGCTCTCATGAATGTAGAAGGTAGTGGGTTCAAATCCCACAACACACAATTCTTTTCACTTCATTGAACAGTTACAATATCACCATTTTTGACTGGATCAATGGTGGCAAAGAAATTTTGAGGATATCTGATTTGGATATTGGAGGCATAGGTGAAATTTGTAGCCTGCCTATCACCGAAGTTTGGTGTGATAGGCAGGTTCTTGGGAGGCTGCTTGGGAGCTATGCCGTTGCCAGATTTGGCAATGGTGTAGCTCCCGCGAGCCTGATTTCTAATTTTGAACTGGGTTTAGCACCCCTGTTGGAGGCACAATTTTGGGTTTGGGGTAGCGCCCGGGTTTAGCTTCTGTGTTGGAGATGCTCTAAGGTATATGTGTATCTAGTGTAAACACTCTTTGATTGGAGATATGTAAATTCCCTTCATAATAAGCTGCAGCCAAAGCTTCTTTTGATAATACCACCCATGAAAGTCTCTATGTATTTATGTAGATCAAATAATGGATGACTTCCCTTTGATCTACAGCCCCCTGTTGAACTTACAGTCAGGGGACTCATTTTCCCCCTGCTGCGGCATGGTCAAGCAGAACAGAACCGTGAGACAAACAAGGTTGGAAACCTAATTGACTGAGAATCGGATGCTTATAGTTTCACACCTGTTAACTTTGTGTTTCTTTTTCTTCATCCAATTTCTCATTTAATTGTTTCCTTGATTCGTACTCATTTCTCTTCGTTCCATTCCGTTGCCTCAGGTCTGTCTGTATTTCTGACTCTTTCTCACTCATTTCATTTGTCATTTCTCAGGTTCGCCAGACTCCTCCGTCGTCTTCTGCTCATTAAGTCAAAGACTCTCATTTGGTCATTACCAAAAGATCCTCTGTTCATTACCCCCCTGTAGAGCCAGATGCCAGAGCTTAGGGCGCGTACCATGGCAGACACCTGTTTTTGAAAATGGTTTCTGCCGTTTTTTTTTTGCGCTTTTTTGAAAACAAAAACTGTTTTCGAAAACAGGGGGAGACCTGTTTTTGAAAACCGCAGGAAAATCGGCAAAACCAATTTTCAAATTCAAGCAAAAACCGACCCCCGTGGTACAGGTTTTTGCTTGAAATCAATTCTCACGGAAAATCGAAGAAAAAACCGACCTCGGAGGCCGTATGGTACGCGCCCTTATTTGCTGTTGAAAAGCTAAAGTTTTAGCTTTTCCACTTCTAAATTAAGATCCGCAGGGGCTGCAGATGGCAAAAGGAAGTCTTCCAATACCATTATTGAGTGTAACATGGAATCTTAGTAGTGAAGTACCTTAAACTTATCCTGATTTTTTGGGGGATTACGTTGGTTGGAGGGGGTAAAATGTGGAATTTCATCTGATTTTTTTTTATAATTCATCTAATCTCTCTCTAAAGAGATGAATCTTGTGGGTTTTTTTTAATGCGTGTGTGTATACATTGGAAGTAAAAAGAAGAAGTGGTCTATTTCTTCTCGCTCAAATTGGCGACACCAGGGAGGTTCTACAACACACACACACACAAAAGAGTGACGTTAGTCATTTGACAGATAAAAAAAAATAGTAGGAATTCTACATACTTTTCCTTCAAGTAACTCAAGACTGGCTCCTCCGCCTGTACTGACATGAGACAACTTGTCTTCCGCGCCATATTCTGGAACCAGAACAGAGATCAGTATCAACAACCCATAAAGCTCTGTCCAGAGGGGGGAGGTGAGGAAGGAGGCTTACTTTTACATACCGTCGCGGTGTCTCCACCTCCGACGATCACGGTGGCACCCTTTTCACAGGCTTCGATACAAGCATCTAACATGGCCTTAGATCCTTCCGCAAAGTTGTCAAATTCGAATACGCCGGCTGGACCGTTCCAGAGGATTGTCTTGGAGCCTGTAGTTTGAGAGAGAAAAACGATGATCGAAGTGGAAAGAATCAGGAATTTGACAGGGGTTAATCGAAAGAGAGTAAGACGATACGACGACATACTTAAGATTGCCTTCTTGAATTCTTCACGACTCGCGGGACCTGCATCAAGTCCCATCCATCCTTTCGGTACACCTTCGACATCAGTCACCGTCTTTCTTGCTGCATCTTTGTCGAACTTATCTCCGCAAATGTAGTCCACTGGGAATATCAATTCGACACCGTTCTTCTTCGCCTTGGCTACCAAGTCATCCACTTTCTTGCTCCCTTCTTCATCGTAAAGTGAGTTCCCTATCTCAACCGAGTCTAGTATCTTCTTGAATGTGAAGGCCATTCCTCCACAAACAATTAACTTGTTCACCTGTATTTAAGAGTTAGTATATTATTGTCAGTATTATTATGAAAAAGAAAAAATAATTCTACCTTATCGAGTAAATTCTCGATCAATTGAATCTTGTCAGAAATCTTAGCCCCACCAAGGATGGCCAAGAAAGGTGGCTCAGGTTTCTCCAAAACCTTGCTAAAGAAATCCAACTCTTTCTTCATCAAGAAGCCGGCCAAACGAGGTTCACCCTTGAAGCCGACGACGGAAGAATGAGCGCGATGAGCAGTCCCGAAAGCATCGTTGACGTAAATGTCTGATAGGTTACTGAGCGACGATCGGAATCCTTCGATCGCTTCTGCACTCGCTCGTGTCTTCTCTCCCGTCGCCTCGTCTTTCTTCGTCCCCTCTTCTTCTAGATGGAATCGTAGATTTTCTAGCAGTATCACTTGCCCTTCTTTCGCTACTCTTATTTCCTCTTCCACCTTAGATCCAACACATTCATCGAGGAATCTAAAGAAGTAAACTTCCCTCAATCGATCAGAATTTTTTTAAAAAAAAGCCAAAAGATAGATCGAAGAGAAGAGGATACATAAAAAAGACAAGTTGTTTTTGTGCTGACTTGACGTCTTTTCCCAAGATTTTTTGAAGTTCTTCGGCGACGGGACGGAGGGAATATTTAGGGTTAGGAGCGCCATTAGGGCGACCAAGATGGGAGCAAAGGATGAGGGCCTTTGAGCCGTTTTCGATTAGATATTTGATTGTCGGAAGGGCGGCGACGATCCGGGCGTTGTTGGTGATTTGTCCAGTGCTCTTGTCCTGTGGGACGTTGAAGTCGACTCTCATCAACACTCGCTTCCCTTTTATCTCCTCGATAGGTAGATCGCTTATCGTTCTTTTCGATGATAATCTGTGCATGTGTATGCCATCGTTTCCCACAAGAGCCCAAAATGTCTTGGTCAGTATACCATCTGCTTAGATCTGGAAAACCAACAAAATGTAACTGACGACATCTTCAGTGTTTTCAATTGGTACTACTTGAGGAATTGTCTTCCTGGTCAGTCTGTCTGGTTCAGTCGGTGGTTCTTGTGAGTTGTGGTGAGACCGATCGGAATAAGTTGGCGAAATATTAGCGCAGTTGCTTAGATAATCACACCAGAAAACACACACTTCAAACATTTTAAGTTTGGGCGACTATGTACCAACAGGCTGCTTTTGTTGGGGGAATCTTAAGCTTTAGTTAACTTGAATGGCCGACAAAAAAAGAATGGATAAATATGTACAACTGCGGGGCTTTTTGTTTTTTGATGGTTCAAACCAGCCAAGTTCATATTGGTAAAGTAAATTCAAGTTTGACTGACCACGGGTTGTAAACTCAACCCAACCAATACATAATTATGTTGAATGCCAGCAACAATTATGGTGTCCAATCCTACATAAAATAAAGAATTACATATATTCTTAAACAATGATTTGGCTGGGACCTGTCAAACAAAGTTTTATGTATGTTGACAGGTCCCTGCCAAATCTTGCTTTTTATGTTGTTAAGAATTTATGCATTTCTTGAGTTTATGTAGCTTTGAACACCATAAATGGAATGTGAGACTAAGCATATGGTTGAAGGTAAAAAAAAAGTGAGAAGAAGATACAGACTGAGACAGCTAGTTGAAGCATTCCTTCTATGTTGCTTGGGCTGTGGTAGTCCAAATAGGTTTCAAGTATCAAATGTGGTAAAGAATCAGTTGGGTGAAAACTTAGAGTTTTTTCATGGTTTACATAAGAGTCAAATAGGATAGAGGCCACTTCAGCTGGTGGGGGTTCAATAGCCCAAAGCTCTTGAGTGGGTCGGCTAAAAGGGTTAAAGGCTCTTAGAAGGACCGGTGTTGAGGAAGAACAGATGATGTATTTCTTGAGTACTAGCGCCACTGATTAAAATAGCTAAATACAAGGTGGCCAGTTTGTGGGACAATGGCTTAGAGAAAATGAGTAAGGAAATGAAAGTGAATAAAAAACATAAGAAATCCAGAGGGCAAGAGTTGATAATTCCAACAAGTTATTCTATTCATACATCCATAGATTTAGGCCCTGTTTAGCACAGAATAATTGCAAGCAATATCATCTGTCACAACTTCTCCCAAATTAAAATCAAATAAAAATACCGCTGGTGTTTGGCACACGCGTGATAACGTAAGCGTCACAAGAGAGAAACCCAGCCATCCACCAACTACTTAGATTGAATCAGAGAAACAAGAAAAAAAATGTAAAAACTCAACATTGAAGGATAATTTTTAATTTGAAGAAGAAAAGATTGCTGATTGGAGTTTCACTCCTTCTAACCAATGTGAGTTGCTACAGAACTATCCCAAGGTCCTATAATAACATTTCATTCTCTGGTGCAGACTTATATACACTGGTTTTTCTTTGAGGAAATCCTTGCCATACAGCTGAGGTGTTTTGAAAAGAAAAGAAAACAAACAGGAGAGAAAATAGAAAAAATTGATAGTACAAAGGATGGTGACCTTTAATCCTGGCTGATTACTGGGTCAAACCAGTTGTCAAGATATCAGCTCAATGCAAAGAATAAGGGGAAGGGACTATCTTGAAGGGGGCAAGACTGGACCAGTCTGATTTGGTTGAGCTCAGTCTCAATACTTTATTTCAAATGTGAGGAGCAGACTTAAGTAGACAACTAGAGAGCCCCCTTGGAAGATCCAAAGGGGGCCTAGACAACTGATCAAGAAACATTGAACTAGACCATTAAATGACAGGACATGTGGCAGGACAGGACAGGTAAAGGAATTCTGTATTATCAAACTTAAAACCAGACTGAAATAAAAACAATAAGATCAGAAAAAGTACAATAAAGAAATGAAAGAAAAAAGAAGTAAGAAAAATTTACCACGAGTTTACAATGATTATGAAAAAGCAAGACAGAAAGACAAGGATTGATTGCACAGGAGAAGAGTCTGAAGAAGAAAGAAAAAGATTAGTAAAAGAAGATATAAGAAAAATAGTCGAATTGATGATCAAGTTGATTTCTTTTCTCACCAAATAGGAATGAAGAAGTTTGAGTTATGGTGATGAGTCAAATGGATTAGAAAGGTTGAATAAGAGAATGGAAGGAGCAGAGATTGATTGAGGAATGGAAGGAATAGAGGTTGATTGAAGTTTGAAGGAAGTAAGGAGATGTTGATTTAATGGGATAGGATTGATGAGATAGAAGATGGAAGTTGATGATAATGATGTGGATAGTTGATCAGAAGTGATGATGATGGAGCGAGAGGAAGAAGAGACGAGCGAGGTTTTAAAGATGAAGGAGAATCGAGAGAAGGATAGGATTGAGGATCAAAAAGGATCGAGGATCAAGAGGAAAGAAGAAAGATAGTCGAGTGTGAAAGGAATGATCGGGAGAAGAGTGTGAAAGGATTGATAGAAAAGGATAAGAAGATTGAGAAGTGTTGTGAAAAAAGAAAGATAAAGAAGTGGTGGTAATATGTGATGAGGAATGACAACATGAGAGGAATTTTCAACAACAGGTGACGGGACAGGAGATGACCACGTAGTCAGACAGGAAAAACAGGGGCCACTCGGCCAGACATGACAGGACAAATTTTAGCCACTTGGCTGGACAGGAAGAAGAGATGGTGTAACTGTGAGTGGACAGGCAATAATCCTCACACCAGTCTCAAGTTAGGAAATGTTAGAATTCTGATCCACACCCTCTTTTGGGTTTCCCTCTATTCCTTCTTTTTTCATTCTTTTCCCTTCTCAGTCCTGCTAGGCCCCCTTCTTGCTTTGCAGTTCTTCTGATTCCCCATGAAATACAAAGATCATCTAGTTTTGAGCCAGTCATAGGCCCCTACTGTGTGCTGTGCTTTGTTGGAAAAAAGTGCAGTGTATTGTTGTTTTTTAAGCCTGAAAACACTCTAGTGTTAGCCACCTTTGCAGCCCCACTACGCTGTGCTACACCATGTTACAGCTGTTGGTAGGCTGTTTTTGGCTAAAATCAGCTTCAGCACAGCAGAAAACACCCTTTTTGGGGATGGGTGGCATAGCAATAGCACAAACTCTGATAACAGCCAACAAAAACACCTGTCAGCTACTAGCAGAATTATGCAGCACTGCGCTATGAGTAGCTTAGGGAGCCCATAGTTACAGGAAATACTCTCCTGAGTCCCTCCCTTTTAGTTGTTCTAGATCCTTAAGAATTCTGTGCTCTCAATTATTCTACAGCTCATCATTTTCAGTCTCTAGAGTTCTTCCAGGAATATCCCAGCTCAATACCAGATTGAACCAGTCATCAAGCTGGGACAATCAAACCTTGATGACTGTTCAACAGGTCATTAAGCTGGGATAGTCCTAGCTTGATGACCAGCTTCAACTGGTAACTCAAACAGCCTCATCAAGGGGTTACATAATAGTAGTATCACTACAGTGTGCAATGTCAAAATCAATCAGCACTAAAAAAACATCACACCATTACAACATTGCTTGTATTTCAGCCAATGTAGTTGTTGTAAGGCTTTGGGGACTTCCCATCACCAAAATACAAACTGGAATTGAAGATTCAAATCTTACTTAGTGGGGAAAAACCTTGATTTGAAATAGTTTGAACCACCAAGTTGAGTTTGGAATCCAGAATTTTACCTTCTACATTCACAAGGAGAAGTGATCCATTGTTTAGCTCCCAGAGCTATTTCTTTTAGTTAAATGGAGCAGATGTGGACTTGTTGACAGGCTGGATAAAACTCAATAGGGGGTTTCAAATTTGAGCCAGGTCAACTTGCCTGCCAATTGGCAAGTCACTCTGCACGTTTTTTCTGGCAGATTGACTTGCCAATTGGCAGCCAAGTTGACTTGGCTCAACTTTGAGTCCCCCTAATGCAAGAGGATGAGGGGAATAAGAAAGACAAGGAGGCAGGGGTGGGTGGCCAACAAGAGTCTACAGCAAACACGCGTCTTTCTGTTTTATTATCATGTTGTCACTCTTGACTAAATAATGCCCTAGCAACCTCACCATAACTACTAGCCCCCCCCCCCCCACACACACACACAATATATGAGGGGACATATCAGATGACATCAAGATATATGTACCACGCATTTCCAACAAAGAATACAGAAGAAGGAGAAAGGGGTCAAGTCAGGAAGGGTTAAGGGGAATCATTCAAGCAGCCATACTTCTGGCTTGTTCTTTTATTTTGGCCCTACCAAAGAGATACCAACGTGTTCAATGGAAAGTTCCTGATGAAGGTTTGGTGGACGACGGAAAGAGAAAATGGCGGGGAAGAAGCTTACTCATATGCGGCCCGGTTATTCTTGTAGAGCGAGAAGGCGTCCAATTGAGCTGGATCAGCGTTGTTGGGATCGTTCATCAAGTCTTGAATACCCAAGACGATCTAAATCCGAGCAAGCCAAAAGCGACTCAGGATGTGTTCAGGAGCGGGAGAAATGCAGAGAGGGTTGACTCACTTGTTTCAAGGTGATCGCTGGCTTCCACGATTTCTCTTCATTCAAAATCGATAGACACACCGTGCCTGATGGGTACACGTTAGGATGGAAGATCGGAGGGGCGAATTTACCTAGTCCCTCGAAGATGAATGTTAGTTCGAGAACGTTTTCTTTTTTGCTTAACGTAGTCTTGTCTCCGATGGAGTCGGGAAAATAGTGAAGCTTCCTAACATTTCGGTGGCTTTGAAGGGTAATCTGGAGGTTGCATGTCAGGGGTTGTTTAGCGATTTTTTTTTTTCGGGGGGGAGTGGAAGTTGGTTGGTTATTTTCATTTCAGTACAGATGACTTGACGTGGGGAGATGAGGAAGAGGAAATGGATGCGAACCGTCTGGAAACTGCACTTGTAATTTGTACAGACCACCGGCCCAAATCGTCTGTAGAGAGACGAGGAATCGTGATGTCAGTAATTCACACTCTATCCGATGGAATGAAATGGGTCATTTACACCCTCTTTCCCTGGAATTCCTACGTCCCAGATCATCATGTTCAGACTGCTGTCGGCGTTCTTTGTCGGTCTAGCATAGAAGCCCTGAGGAAGATGAGATTTTCTTGAGCGAGTGTCAAAACGAGAACTCTCTCTGAATCACGGGATGCTTGTTCGGGTTGGAAGGGGTGTAACGTACGTAGGGATGGTCCCTTCGCCATTGTTTTCGCTCTTCTGCCAGTCTGGCCCTACATACACAGATAGGAATCGACCAGTGTCAGTAAATCCAGGGAGATGGGGCTCGATGGGACAGGCGATGACTGACTTGCAAATCGCCGACATTCTCGTTCCAGATGGTTTTGAAGTTCAACGAAACTTGGCTGGTTGTTGTTTGTTGTCGGTGGAAGTGGTCAACTGAATTATCGCGTCGGGGTTTTCACGAAAAAGTGCTTGTGCCAGTTTTGGATTTTCCCCACTGCGACACTTCAATCTTCCCCCTTTTGCTTGGAAATTTACATTTTCTATCAAACGCCACTTGATGGATTCTCATTAGGGCAGTGCACGCTCCACCAAAATCTTGTCTGACGGATTTTGCTGATGGACACATCATCAAAGGCTATGGACTACAATTGAATTGAATGTGATTGGTAATTTCAAGTTAAAATCTTGCTAATTTTATCCAGTGTGAACTGCCCTATTCGAAGGCTATGCAACAGGAAAGAAAGGGGGGTAAAATCAAGGGGGGAACATCCAACCCTGCTTCATCTTTCCAAAAGAATAAAGAGAATGAAAAATGTTTTAATCAGCCATCTTGAACTGGAATAACATTCTGTTGACAGTTGTTGCACAAGGCCCTGCAAAAATTTGAGTATATGACATAGTACACATGTAGATGGTGTGGATTAATTTCAGCTAGCCATTCTTCAAGCCATACATTGACGGCACAGTTCTAGAGCTCCCTGGTGACTACAAAGGGGCCATTTTAGTGCAAATGAGTTTTTGCCAAAGTAATGAGTTCTAACAGATGTTTTACAATCCTACCTGACACCTATTACACTCAGTTTTTCCATGGTCTAAGTTGCCTTGAAGTAATGGGTATGTATAAAGAAGAAAAATGGTCAATTTGAAGTGGGAAAACAGATGTTCCAAGGTTTTTGAATGGGTCAGGCTAAATGCACTCCAATGATTTCCTACGTGCACTCCAAAGTCCCACATATGCTTGGAGTACACAGACTGTGCACTCCAATTTCTTGGAGTACACAGACTGTGCACTCCAATTTCTTGGAGTACACAGACTGTGCACTCCAATTTCTTGGAGTACAAATACTGTGCACACCAATTTCAAAATAATTTTTTAATTGGTTGGAGTGTAAATTTTGTGCACTCCAATGACTTTGGAGTGCACACCCAAAAAATGGAGTGACTAGGTGGGCACTCCAATACCTCAATACTTTTGGATTGAAGGGAGTGCGCACCCTGAAACCCACTTCAAGTTACACCCAAAAAAACGCCAGGAAATCCCAACACCCCCTCAGAAAGCTCACATTCTAACTCAATCACCTCATATGCCACACTTTTTAAGATCAGATAGAGATAGACATACACATAACAACATGTCGTCAGCTTCCCCCCACCAACAAACAATGTTGTAGTATCCCTCAAGTCCTGGGCTCAACCTTGGAGTACAAAAAGGAAACAATTGGAGTGCATTCATTTTTTTTTGGGAGTATTTGGAGTGCACACTTTGTGCACTCCAATATATTTTTTCCCTCTGGTGTGCACATCTTATGTACTCCAAAATAACTGGAGTGTGTCAGGTGTCCACTCCAATGTTTTGGAGTGGACAAGTGTTCACTCCAATGTTTTTGGAGTGGAAAAGTGTTCACTCCAATGTTTTTGGAGTGGACAAGTGTTCACTCCAATGTTTTGGAGTGGACAAGTGTCCACTCCAAAAAGTTGGAGTGCATGTAGTAAAACTTTGGAGTGCATTTAGCCTGACCCTTTTGAATATCTGGATCAATTTGGGTGAACTTTTTTGGGGGGTTTCCTTATTGAAAAAAATTGGGAAAATTTGTTCCTGGGAGAAAGAAAAAACCCTAAAAGATGGAAAAAAATGCTCACTTGCTAACAAATTTGGTCAGAAAACTATCAGATCACAGGCTCAATAGTGGTACTGAATTTCTCAAAACCAACACCTCTACCAAGGAGGATTAGTTGGCAGTGGGTGCTGTGTGTAACTTATACTCAAGAGGATTCCTACCTGGCAGGCCAAAAGGTACTGCACTTGTTACCTTATTTCAAGGGATTGCCTCCCTGGCATAAGGTATGGTTGGTACCTTCTGACAATGGGGTTTCCTTCCTGGAATAACATACTGTTGGTATCTTTGGCAGAAGAGTATTTATCCTTGGTGGGAGTTTCCAGTTGTAATTGATCAGCAGCAATCACCAGCAAAGAAACCTTTCTGGCAGCTAGGTACTGCCTGTACCTACTTGCAAGGGAGAAAATCTCCTTGACAGGTAAGTGGGGTCTCCACCTACCCTGCCCGTATGGGTAGAATCATCCTTGGCTCAGACTGTACCAAACTGGCAAAGGGGAATGAATACTGCCCAGTAGTTATGTAGCATCTGTAGCTAACCTTGGCATGGTTAGACTTTACCAATTTCCAAGGAGGAAACCTCCCAGAAGAAGCACAATTCTTACCCAACAGCAAATTTGTTTTACAAGATTACACAGAAGATCAAAGCCCAACTTGACAAGAGCAAGACAAAGGGTAGAGTGCTAATTTCCAAAAACATAATAACCCTAACCCAGAAGATTTAGCTTGGCTGAAGGTATCCCAGTTTGCCTAGGTTACACTCAAACTATTCAACCATGGTTGATTCCAGCAGATGAAATAGAAATACTAGGGCCTTGGATTTATATTACATCAGGTGAAATCAAACAAGTTTAAATTTGTTGAGTGTATCTCAGGTTACTTGGGATATACTGAACCCAGCCAATTCATCTGGTGGTGTATATAGTGGAGCAAGATGAAGCACTTTGTTGCAATTTCCAAGGTTTTCAAACTCTGCTGCAGATTGCAATTGATTGGGTTCCTCCTCTCCAACTGCAATGGAAAAACTCAGCTCAGACAAGCTTTTAATTTGAAGAAAAAAGAAGAGTTTGCTTGATTGGTTTGCCTCAATGGCCTGGCCAAGGGAAACAAAAGGTGATGGTATTGAAGAGGCTCCACCACCACCAGCAAGAAAAAGCCAAATACTGAAGAAAACAATAATGTCTAGCTTGAGAAGTATCTGTGGGAAACAGAAAAGAGTTGTAACATCTGGTTGATTCTTGTGTGACATCTCATGTAGCTAGACTAGCCGGCCCAACCTTTGTTGTTTTCTCATCCTGTTTTCCACTCTTATATTTTCATTCCAGGTTCAACCGCTCTTCTCCTTCCCCTAACATCCCAAGCTGACTCCTGAATCCAACATCACGTCACAAGGTCCTTATCATTTCTGCTCTTTCCTGTTTCTTTGTTTCTCCACTTATCAATCTTTGTTTGTTGCTGAAATCCAATGATCCTGTTTTCCACTCTTATCTTTTCATTCCAGGTTTGACAGCTCTGCTCCTTCCCCTAACATCCCAAGCTGACTCCTGAATCCAACATCACGTCACAAGTTATTTTCTCTTCTCACAGTATCTTTATCTTTCCAGGCAGAAGGGAAATCCAGAAATTCCTCCATCCACCACTGAGATTGAAGAGACTACAGTGGCCACAGGATAAATTGAACAACACACCATCCTCCAGTGGATTCAACAATGGATGTCCTCTGATTTTTTTGCCTCCTCCTCCTGATTAATTGTCATCAGCTGTTGCATAGAGGTCACACAAATCAATTACTTTGTGTCAGAGATTGTGGCCTGGTTTCCACAGTTGGACTCGGAGAGGTCTCAGACGCAAGATAATTGTTGAGTTGTGGAAGCTTATCCAACCACCACCTAAAATTTGTGGTTGTGAAGAAGGGAAAACAAAGAGTCAAAGGACAGCCATTTTTCAATCTGCTGTATTGGCTGCAATGAAGCTTTGATCCTCAAATTCCTACAGATTGGCCTCTCTGGGTGGGTGAGCTTGTGCAGCCCGATAGGAATTTTGCATAACAGTACCCCCCCAGACTTCCGGTTGCATAAATTAGAGCCCTCAGACACGCCTGGGACGCGCGGTGCCCTGGGATATCGGCAACGCGCCCATTGTGCACATTTTTGGTTGAACGGATGTTGGCCAACTCACTCACCTACCACCTCAAGCCTGGAAGACCTACGTCTGGAGGCTTATTGCTTGTCAAAACGTGAACCAAAACTCAGCTGAGTACCTTTCGGGAGACGCTGAGATCCAGGATGGCTGGAGGTGTTGAGTGGAATCTCCCTAGTTATGGTTCTTGTCTAGTCGATTACTGACCTTGTGATGCGACTCTTTGCTGGCACGATGTAACGCGACTCTCGATATCAGAGAGAGCTGACAATCTTCGCTGTTGATGTGTCACCATCGATGGTCGAGCGGATGACGATTGACGATCCGATTACTGGGACAACGAGATCGGTAACTAACCTGGAGTATGGCCTGGAAGTGGTCAAGCATCAAGTGGCAAACATGGTACTCCAGACATTTCTCCAGTTGAGGAACTAATATCGAACTCGAACCGAGAATTTGACCGAGACGTGCTTGATAATCCACTACATAATTTGATCGTAGCTTCTCGCTGGTTTGAAAACTGTTCACTGTGGAATCGTTCTTTTTGGAACAGATCGTAAGTGGAACGGCTCCGAGATACGTGGTTGACGAGGACTAACCTGTTGCCCATTATTCCGAAGGTACCAAAAACTCTTTGTCAAGCAGTGGATGTCAGTCGTTGCCCGTCTCCGACATTCATTGCAATTTTTGGCTGACATCAGCGTTTCAGATGAATACATTTGGGAGTATCTCCCCCCAGCGCAACCCACTGCCATCACCCTCTCACGCATAAACGAAATTCCCATGCACCAGACTGTATCTGAGCAACCTTTCAAAGGAGATTGTACGTGTCCAAGCAGTATCCCCCCTGATTCTTGTGGCTTGGGCTCTTTATCTACCAGTGTAGTCCTGATTCCGTCAACCTTTTTTTTTTCTTGGTTATGGACTCGGTTCGTTGGTTTTCACAAACTTTTTACATTTTCCAGTATTATCAGCCATCATCCTCTGTAATCACCTGATGGGCCAAACCCTAGCTGCCAAGAAGTGGACTAGGAAACTTGTTGTAGTTACAGATGGGCGCAACGAAACTGATTGGAGCGGATGGGCAGAGCAAAAGGAGAAAATGAAGATTGACGACGTTACACTCAACGTGGTGTGAGTGGCTCATGACAATCAGGAAGCTCTCAGCACCTCTTACACTTGTCGGTCTTAGCTCATTGACCTCGAATTCGGTAATAGTGGCATTGATTTTGATGATCCGGATGTGGGGTATATCCAGCCTAACAAGCCAGAAATCAAGGTCAGTGATTACTTATCTAAGAAATTTAAATTAGATTATTTGTTTCTAAAAATATTTACTCTTAAAATAGGCCAACAATGAATCGAAACTTGGCAAAATATGTACCGGTCTGGGAAATAGTTCTGGCTGTTCGACGGCCATCGTAGCAGTGATGAATGCTCAATCTCCCCAGCCACGTCTGACAGGAAGCAACCCGACACCAGTGATGCTCTCTCTGGGCTTTTCTGACATCGAGAAGGCAAGAGACGAAGGCTATGATCTACAAGAAACCCTGTTTATCAGTTGCGAAACGCGGAAATGTACTTCGGTCATCAGACCGATGTCTGCCAAGAAAATGAGCAAATTTGGCATTCCGAGCGAGCTTGAGCGGAGGCAGAATGATTTGCAATCCGTGCAGGCAGGCAAAGAACTACTGCAATTTCTTCCCGCGCGTGATGATAATGAAGACGAAGATGCCATCCATGGTATGTTACAGACCAATCGGAAGTATGTCTACGTCAGTAAGAAGACCAAAGATGGCCAGCCGAATGCCACTGGGGACGACAGCGATGACCTTGACATGAAGGACTCCAGTGACGACGAGTCGGCACCTCTTCAAGGCAGAGAGGCCGACCCGGAAAGCTTGGTGAAGGCGTATAAGTACGGATCCAGTCTAGTAATCGTCGATAAAGAAGACGAAGCAAGGATTCGTCAATCTTTCTCGCCCTGTCTGGAAATCCGAGGCTTTGTGGCACTCAAAACAGTCAGCGTACTTCCAAGGCTAATCATGAAGCGACTCATCTAACTCAACGCGAGCTAAGAGAGATGGCAATGTTATTCGTTTAGATTCCCCGGCATCACCTTCTAAACAACGTTTATTACCTATACCCTATAGCGAGTGATGCTGGTAGCCAGCTTGCGTACTCTGCACTTGTTCGGGCCATGCACGACGCGAATCGGGCGGCTTTGGCCCGATATGTCAGTCGGGCAGTCACGGCTGAGCCCAAGTTGATGCTTCTGATTCCAGTTGTCGAACCGACGATCCGGTATTTTCTATTTATCCAGGTAATTCAAGGAAGCACTCCCCTCATCCAACGCAGGATCCCAATGTAAGCAATATAAATGCTAATGTTGGCGATGGCACTAGGTCCCATTCGCCGAAGACTTGAGGGACTATTCATTCCCATCTATCCCATCCGCTTCGACTCCCTCGAGTAAAAAAGTCAGTGCACAACATTTGCCCACGGAAGAGATGCAAGAAGCCATGGATGATCTGGTGGATAAGATGGATCTGTTGGCGGAAGAACAGTCAGCGACATCGGAGTGAGTTTTGTAGGATAGATTGCTGATCGATTCAACCTGGAGTTTGCTAGCTCATCGAGGTTGAATTTTTAGCGGTCGAACTCAACCTTGGATCGAGCTCGAGAATATATGTAATCCGGCAGTCCATCATGTCAAGAATTGCGTGCTGCATCGACTCACTTATCCGGATTCTAAAGACTTAGCTTCCGTGCACCCGGCCTTAGCCAAGTGCATGGCTCCCCCACCACACGTGGCACAGCGAGCAGCATCCAGTCTGGAACGAATCAAACAGCTGGTGAATGTCAAGGCTGGTAAGTCTTCTTTTTCTCGATATTTCTCAGACTATTTGATGTTGACATCACGCGGCCCTTATCCTCTCAAGTACCTACTGTATCTAAAGCGAAACGCAAACTTGCTCCCCCGAGAAATACGGCCGATGGTCATGAGAAAATCGACCTGGACGATATCTTGGGGGATGTTTAAGAACGAACTCATTCTCAAAAGTATTTATTATGGCTGGAAGGATCTTCTAGTTGAAAAGCACTGTAATAGTTGGACATATCATGTGCCGTTTTAACTTTGAGCTTGGATCCTTTCATGTAACTATGTACCACCAAATCCTGGAGAATCATGGGCTTTTCATCGCCCTGGCTCATCCATTCAAACACTCTTGAAGGATTTGATTTTGCTTTTTTTCCCACTCCTTTGGCTGGTTAATTTGTATGCTAGGATTTAGACCCTGGTCATTCATATCTCAGCCCATGTCCATTTGGAATCACTTGTCGGTCGCCTGTGCTGTTAAATATTTTCCAAACGGACCTGTTTATATACAACAAGATTCTCTGCCCCCAATCTTGGGGTGCTTGAGAAAAGGTTATTTCCGTGACATTGACTTAGGTCCGATACCGATCTGGTCATGCAGCCTGACGGTCCGACACTGGTGCGTCAACCTGTAATGGTGGTTAATCATGGTGTTCAGACATGTTCACGTGAGTCTGTCATCCATTTTGAGCTTTGGTATTAGTTGTAGCTATGGATTTACTACAGTAATACCACTCTTTTTACCAATTTGGACATTGTTTGCACATCCAATCTCCATCTGTCATGATGCAAGGGTTGGATGACTTCCCTTTGATCTACAGCCCCCCTGTAGAGCCAGATGCCAGAGCTTATCCAAGTATATATCAACCCACAGATTTGTAGCTTAAAAATAGCATGGCTTTGCCACAATTTTTTTAAACTTCAAAGGGGGCTCTATTTGAACCCCGGTGGCATAAAATCTGCCTAATAATCGGGTCTCATGCCCACTCTGCAGTGCTATTCCACTGTCCTTATATACCCAACCCAGTTGGATTTTTTTTATCAAGGTACAAGTGTATCAAACTTATCCCAAGTCCCTTGCCTGCCGGAGGCAGGCCTCCCATCAGGGAGGGACTTGCTTGGTAAAACATGTATCTGGCCTGAGCACCCTGAGGACAAAACAGCCTTTTGGCGGGTTCCAAACTTTGGGCCCCTAAAAGGCTGTATCATTGAACCTCCTGAATCCCGCCCCTTGCATCATTAGATCTGCCTGGGTCTCCTCTTCAATTGGGCAGCGGAAACATCCACTGCCCAATTGTTTCACTGTAAGGGCCTTCACTTGATGGATCTCACAGGACTAGAACAGAGCCTTTTACTCTGGGGAGAAGTTTCTAGAACCGGATGTTGTGGATTGCTAGCTCAGTAAAGGTAGAAGTCAGATTCTCTCCTTAATACAAGAATGATAATGAGAGAGAAGAAAAGGAGAAATGAGAATGAAGATGGGTGCTTACCTAGCTCAGTAAAGGTAGAAGTCAGATTCTCTACTGAGCTAGGGAAGACGGAAGTCGGGGCTAAGTAGCTCAACGGATTTGACTTGATTATGTAAGCCCGTCTGTGAGGTCTTTTGGTGGAACCTGTAGGTGAGGTTTCACATTCACATCCATGAGGGCCAATCCAAATTGGTCTCTTTTTGAGACTAATCACTGCTGATGCCAGCATGATATTCTGTATATGAGATGATTTCCAACTCCTGTTGGAACTATTCCTCTTCACGGTATTTTATTTGGTTATGGACTTATGACAATACAGGATTCCGTGGCTCAATGCCGCTTCTGCTTTTTTTTTTGGAAACTTGGGATGGATGGTTTGGCCTTCATATTTGACCCCACAAGGCCAGGATTGTATCAAATGAAGGGCAACAACAAGGATTTGTCTCAGGCTGAGGGGCGTGTGGGTTTGAGCACCAGAAATTTTTTAAATGAGGAAAAAGTGAAAATTAGAGGGATACAGGCGGGTCTTCCTAGGGTGCTCAGGCCAGATACGGGTTTTACCACACAAGTCCCTCCCTGACAGGAGGCGAGGGACTTTTGTTAAGTTTGTAAGTGTATTGGATCCCATGGTGTTTGAACATTTGTCCTTGACCAGTTCGTGTGGTTGCAATGGGTATGACTGCATGTACAATGGCCCGGACAAGTCACTGTGATACTATCTATTGCCATCACAACATACTTTGCAGGGCCAACTGGTCCCCAGGGGAACACGGGAGATGCTCTCCTCCCCCTTCATGGACCAACCAAGATGGTCCCACAGGAAAGGGGAGAGTAATCCCCTCTTCCTCTGGCCTGTCCCGTCCTTGGTAGACAAGGAAAGGAATTCGAGCACCAAATGGCACCAACAGGCACTGACCAAACATCCTAGAGGAAAGTGGAGAGCTACTCTCCCCTTTCCTCCTGGACCAAACAGTCCTAGCTGAAAGAGGAGAGATAAACTCCCCTTTCCTCTTGGACCAAGCAATCCTCAAGGAAAGAGGAGAGCTACTCTCCCCTTTTTACCTGTACCAAACAGTCCTAGAGGAAAGAGGAGAGCTACTCTCCCTCTTCCTCCTGGACCAAATGGTCTTAGAGGAAAGAGGAGAGCTACTCTCCCTCTTCCTCCTGGACCAAATGGTCCTAGAGGAAAGAGGAGAGCTACTCTCCCTCTTCCTCCTGGACCAAATGGTCCTAGAGGAAAGAGGAGAGCTACTCTCCCTCTTCCTCCTGGACCAAATGGTCCTAGAGGAAAGAGGAGAGCTACTCTCCCTCTTCCTCCTGGACCAAATGGTCCTAGAGGAAAGAGGAGAGCTACTCTCCCTCTTCCTCCTGGACCAAATGGTCCTAGAGGAAAGAGGAGAGCTACTCTCCCTCTTCCTCCTGGACCAAATGGTCCTAGAGGAAAGAGGAGAGCTACTCTCCCTCTTCCTCCTGTACCAAATGGTCCTAGAGGAAAGAGGAGAGCTACTCTCCCTCTTCCTCCTGGACCAAATGGTCCTAGAGGAAAGAGGAGAGCTACTCTCCCTCTTCCTCCTGGACCAAGCGGTCCTAGAGGAAAGAGGAGAGCTCATCTCCCTCTTCCTCCTGGACCAAACGGTCCTAGAGGAAAGAGGAGAGTCCCTCTCCCTCATTGAACCATGTGAAAAGATAACTCCGAGTGATGTGAGGGTTGAACTCACAACCTCATGTACTGAAGGACTTGAACCCCCAACCTTAGCATTCATGAGTGATGCTCTAACCAATTTAGCTAAGTAAACATTGTTGATGAGAATGGAGTGACGTCACACATGTGATGACCAGAGGCATTGTGGTACACTGCAACTGAGGCAGACAATCTACTTCCAATATCCCTTTTCCTCCTGGACAAAACAGTCCTAGAGGAAAGAGGAGTGCTACTCACTCCCTCTTCCTCCTGGACCAAACAGTCCTAGAGGAAAGGGGAGGGCTACTCTCCCTTTTCCTTCTGGACCGAACAGTCCTAGAGGAAATAGGCCTTTCCCTCCCGGGCCAAACGGTCCTAGAGGAAAGAGGAGAACTTGTGGTTGAGCCAAACAAACAGTAAGCATATGCTAATAAAGAAAATAAAATATGGAACTTGACATTGTAACATAAAAATGGAATAAAGGAGTATTGTAAATTAACAATGGATGATTGAAAGGCATTACAACTAGTAATGGAAAGATGGTGAGCATCATAAATAATGATGTAAGATTGAAAGCATCACATAATGGTGATGGAAGATTTAAAATGGATTGATAAGAGATAAGAGGTGAGGATGTGAACAGAGAAGATGGCTACAATTCTGATACTTTGCAACCAGGGAAATGACAGCAGAGGAAATTCTTACTTTGGAAGACTCTGATTTCATGACACAGAGCCTGGCCCCAGGCGTTATTGTGTATCAAAAATAATTATCAATACTCTGTGATACAATGAAAAGATCAATGTTAACGGGCCTGTTAACATACTTTCTGTTACGGCCTGTATCTGGCCAAGAAATGAGGAAATGGGCCAAAAAGGTTATCAACAGTTTATTTGGCAACACATGTCTTATAAATATCGTAAAGGGTGTTGGAAATTGATACCTGTTACAATATTGAAACGGGTTGGCTGAGAGCCTTCCTGTTATTGATATCAAGGTCAGACCTCCATTTTGATAGGATAGGTGTATTGGTATTGAATAAACCCATTGTTATGCCACGATACTGATACACGTATCGTATTGGGCCCACTGTTGCCCAGTGGCATGTCAAAGGGAATTTTCAAAATATCTTGAATCTCACCATGGCATCATCTCTGATCTCACCTCCAGAGTCATCATTACTTCCCAGGGCATTTAGATCACTCCTCAATGAATTGGCATCAGGGCCTAGCTTAACATGCACCCAAGCGGGACGAAGTCCCGCAGGGTCTTATGAGTTAAACGAGGTTCCTTGCCTGAGAGAACAATTGATTTTAGGCTATTTTTGCGTTTTTTTTTATCTACAGCGTCAGCTGTTGGCGCTTCAACTCCCATCTTTGAATGCAAGCTCCACCAGCATCATTCGCATTTTTCCATGTACTTCACTCCTCTGAAATATTTTTCTTCGATTTTAAAAATGCAATTTTGTATTTTTCTTTCTTCTTTTTTTTCTTATTTTTTGCTTTTTTTCACAATGAAATTGGTCCGACACCAGAGCCGTGCGTAATCCATGAAAATCTTCCTGAAAAAAGAGATGAATATTGACAACAGTGGTGCATTAGGTATTGTAAGGTATTGTAAACAAACGGATGAATTGCACGACTAACCTCTTCCAAAATAAACTGATTCCAAATTTTTTCCCCATTTTCCTGTCTGTACACAAAGTTTCGGACAGCTTTCAAAATGGCCAAAGGAGAGGGCCACCCGGTGGCTGTCCCCCAGAAGCGTCGCCGTGAGACAGACTCCCCACTTGAAGTGCATAGAAAGGTCTTTGGGTTGTAACGATGGCCGGCTCAAAAGTCACATATAACCTTGAGCTTATCCGGGGGCTTCGCTTGCTTGTCGGTAGTTCTTCTCAGGTCGTTCATCCTACCTAAGGTTGGTGTGGATCACTGACGATTCAATCCCAGGTTAGCTTGCTGAAAGATTCAAGGAGAATGATCGATTGATCGCTTGGCGGAGCTTCCTATATGCTGACTGCCGATCCTTATTTGTTTTCCCCTTTAATAACAAACTCTTCGCTCGGACCACGGCTCGAGAAATACAAAAAAAGTGTTTCGGGTAACTATGGGTTTATATACAAGAGGCCTGTGACCTTTTTTTCGAGGAAACAAATTATTGAGAGGCGAAAAACAAGGGAGTTTGAAGGGGAAAAAAATATTTGAAGCCGCAGGATGATTGCCCAGATGGTGGCCTATCCTCGGTCCATTATTAGAGGGGTTTGATATTGTGGTTAATGAGCCATAATTTTTTGAGTGAAAACAGGGCTGTTTGACACTTGTCTCTCAAGCGTCAAAACCCGTTTAATTCACAAGTCCCTCTCGCTTCGCGAGAGGCGCCCTGCGACGAAGGACTTGGGTCAAGTTAGCATCAGGGCATTGTGTGCTGAATTCCTTTCTCTTCTGTATTACAGATCTTACAACCCTCTCTGTCCTTTCTGTGGAAGGAGAGAGACAGTCCCTCATCTCATGGACATTTGACCCAAATTCAAGCGTCAGTGCAATCAGCTATGTGAAACCTCCTCACAGCAGGTTTCACAATTAATTACATAAGCACCCAATTTCAACTATTTAGACACACTCAACCCCGCCCTCTCCTAGCTCAGCAGATACTTTCACTTCCTTTCAATTCTGCTGAGCTAGGTAAGCTGTTTCCTTTCATCTGTTCAATTATATTTGATTTTCCTTTTTTCCTTCTTTTCCTTCTCTTTCCCTCTTTTTCTCCTTTTCATTCTCACAATGTTGTATTAGACTAACAGAGAGACTTTGACTTCCTTTCAATTCTGTTGAGCTAGAAATAAATTCATACCTTTGTTGTAGAAAAGTCCCCATCAGCGCCCCGACTTTAGGTTTCAGTTCCATAAAGACTAAAATGAAGGGATTCCATCTTTACAAGCTATGCAGGTATCTTAGAGCAGCCAAGGTGCCTGATTCAGAATCTCTCTAGGAGAACAACAGACAAGCCACTCACAGAATTCCTCAAGACAACCCAACAATTTCCAACTATATTTGGCTTACCCATTTAGGGGCTTGAAAAACAACACCGGGTTGATGTCGACTTTGGGAGTCGTTGGTCAAATGCGTGTTGGAGAGTGGTAGTTAGGGGAGTAGAGATGAAGAAGGTTCAAGAATACAAAAACTAGATTAACCCATAATCATGTACTTACAATCCAAACCTAGTTCGTGAGACTCAAATCTTCTCACCCAGTTAGGGCTTGTATGTACTATTCAGTCTGGACGATCCTGTGCCCCGGCTCCAATCTTTTTCCTCACCCAGATTGGAGACTGGGATTTGCCAGTGCTGATAAGCTGAAGGCAATGGGACTGTATCGTCCAGTGACAATTTGCCTCCGTATTTTTTAGGCATCTTATAATTTGGGCCGCAGGGAGTTGTCACTACACCCCCGGCAAAGCTCCACACTGCCACCTCGTGATATGCCCAAGGACAACACGTGGGATTTTGCCAGGAGGCCAACTGTCAGTGTTTGGTCCATACACCCACACTCTCACCACAAGCATAATTTCATGGCACCCACACAACTCACAGGTGGAGACAGTGTGGGGCCGGGTTGCAAACCCGGAGAAAAAGGGAGCAAGGGGGGGGTGTGGAAAGCCCAACCCAGCAAAACAAAGTGGGCCAATATCAAACCTGTGACCCCATATTCCAGTTCTTTCTCCGGCTGGGCCAAGCCAACTCAGACAGAGCTGATTTTGATACTTGACCACTCTTAAACATTACAATGCACCAGCAACTCCAACGGGCTGTAAAAAAAGAATAAGTTTTTTTTTTGAAACAAGGTGTTCCCCATGATTTTTGGGCACGAAAAAAAGTCGGTAGACACTGATTTTGAAAAATAAAAAAAATTCTTATGTTCCATGAGGCATCCACGAATGGCTGCCTTGTGGATTTGATGGACAACAATTCTGTGGAACCGGCAAGGTATCCACTTGGATACCATGGTATTGCGTTCCGTCAAACCGACAAGGTGCAAGGCCCTGTGGGTTCAACAGGTGCACAATGCCATGTGACCAGTTTGTAATCCACATGGGGCCCCAAACTTAACACAAGTCCCTCTCTCCGCCCGAAAGCGCGACCTCTGAAGGAGGGACTTGGATCTAAGAGCATCTCCACCGCAGCTGCTAAACTGTGCGACTATACCAAGTTTAGCAGCACCACCGGGGCTGCTAAATGGCCTTGGAATTTAGTAAATAGGCTCTGAGCTGCTATAGCATTACCACATGTAAAATGCTATAGCAGCTCATCAATTGAAGTTTCACAGGACTATCCTGTAAAAATAACACACCTCTGATCCCCTTCTAAAACACTACTCCCCCTTTCATACCTCAAGCTACCAAGCTTAGTAGCTCGCGGTGCGAGCCGACCTCAATACCAGCTACTAAACATGTTGCACAGAACCTTTAGTAGCTCAGATGACTCCGCGCGGTGGAGATGGTATAAAGTCCCCTTTCTGGCCTGAGAGAAGTCCAGATTTTGGCCTGGAGGGCTCTCCCCCTCCCCCTTAGCGCCATAGCAACTCATCCATCCATCCCGCCTTAAGCACCATTGAAACCATCAAGCTTCAAAGATACACATACCAATTGTCAATTTTTAATTTTTGCTTTTCCCTCCACAGAGCCAATAAATGACACATAAGTAAAGGGTAGAGTTTTAAATATGTTTTAAAGGGTTCTTCTACTTTAGTTTTCTCAATCTTTCCTCTTGTCCTTAATTTCACTCCCAGTCTTCAATTCATCATTATACTCAAATTTCTCTTCATATTTTTGGGAATAATTTTTTTTCTCAGAAGTAAACTACCAAGGCGGAGTAGGAGTTCCAAGCCTTTGATCCAATCCAATCCGATTCGGAGAAACCCAGAAGCTGATTTGACTCAGTGTTGAGGTCATTTTGTGCCAAGATGAGCTCTTAATCTTTTGTGGTACTGATGTAGCGTAGGACATGCTTGGCAGCTGAGTAATGACTAGCTTGAGGATTTTTGAGGAATTGCAACAGAAAAATGAGCAAAAATGCTAAGTCTGGTCTGGTACATTGTACCAGCCATTGGATGAGGCCTACCGCTCATTGGTAACTAAACGGGGACAGATCGACAGGGGTTGAGATTTCAAATTTGATGGGAGAGGTATTTTGGTGGACCGGTTGTTGTGTACTTGAAATTCTTCTAGCATATGCTTGATATACTTGTCTTGCACCAGGATAATTCACCCACCTGTTTGAGTTATACTGATTCCCAAGGCGTACTTGGTGATCCCAAGGTCTTCCATGTCGAAGATTTCGGAGATTTTGGTCTTGAATTCTTTGGTCCACGTTCCCCCAAACAGCATGTTGTCCACGTGTATAAACAAAGAGAATGGCTTCTTAGGGTCTTCGGAGACATAGAGGCAGGGATTGGAGAAGGTAGGTTTGAGGCCAATGGATTTCAGAGCTATGGTGAGAGCCTTGTGCCAGCACCTTGGGCTTTGTTTGAGCCCACAGAGTGCTTTATTGAGCTTTAGGATGGCCTCAGGAGTTCCATTCAGAAAAGCGCACCTTACATCCATCTGGTGTACCTTGTACTGATGTAAGGCACATATCATGAGGAGAATCCGAAGAGAGGTTAGGCGACCAGTTGGGGAGAAAACATTGGTGTAGTCAATTCCTTCCATTTGATTAAATCCCCTTACACATAATCTCGCTTTGTACTTGGTGAGATTACCATCTTGATTCATTTTTCTCTTGAAAACCCAAGTAGTAGAGAGCCGTCGGACTGGTTTTGAGGGGGAGATTTCAGTCCACATGTTTAATCTTTTCAGGTTCCCGATTTCATTTTGAATGGCGGACTTCCATTGAGAAGAGTTGGGTCTTGAGATGGCTTCATGGTAGTTTCGAGGATCTTCAGGAATGAGGAGAGTTGAGTTTGCTGAGTGTCTAGGGCGGCGACTTGTTTCCAGGATGTTGGAAGTGCTGATGTCACTGGAGATATTTTGGGAAGGGACTGTGTCCGTGGTTGACCAAATGTAGTTTCTTCCGGGTGGGGGTGTTTCTTCACCGGTGGTGGAATCTTGATGATCTGATATGTTTGTTGAAGGAGTTGGTTGATCTTCAGTCATTTGTCTTTGGACTCTTCTTTCAACACCAAGTGAAGTTCAGAGATGTTGTCTGAAGTTTCCGGCCATGATGCCACTGTGGGAATGACAGGGAAAAGAAGATTGACTTGATCTCCAGTCGGATTATCGTCATGAGTGAGTTTAGAGGGAAACACAAATTTAATGTGGTGAGAGATGACAATGTTACCTGTTTCTTCATCTAGCACCCGGAATGACCTATGCACTTCTCTGTACCCCAGGAAGACCCCCATTGCTCCTTTTCTCCAAAAATTCCCTGCTGACCTGTTCAGAAGAAAGATAGCTTGACATCCAAATGGAAGGAGATGAGTAAGATTTGGTTTATAGTTAAACCACTTTTCATTTGGGGAAAGAAATTTGATGGATTTACATGGAGATTGATTTTCCAATTGAACAGCACAATTGACTGTCTCGGCCCAGTACGAGAGGGATAATCCGGAGTCCTTTAGGAGGCACCGTGCCTTTTCTGCAGTGGTTTGATTACCACATTCAGCAAATGGGTTTTCTTCGGGATGGTATGGGGCTGTTGTTAGATGGGTGATCCCCTTTGACAGATCACGGTTCTTGAATTCAGTGCTGTTGTTGCTGATGAAATGGCACAGAGATCAATGTGTAGATAATCGAGTTTTTGAGTAGAATCAGGAAAGTGGCCAAGGAATGGCTCTTTTTGTTGCTTGGACACATCACAAGTGGTGCAGGAAAAGTGTTTTCTTGGTAGTTGAGGAAACATCCTATATAAATATTCCAAGGAAGGATGTCCTGCGGCTTGGTGGAGAATGTTCAATCGGTTGACGTCAGATTTCAGGTAGATTTGATAGGCTTGATGGACATTTTTATCAATGATGAAGTTTCCAAATATGAGTGACTCAGACAGGATTAAAAAGTTGGATTGGTCACATAGTTTGAACATGGAGTTTCCGTCCGACGACAAGGTGAACCCATTCTTGATGAAGGTACTGAGACTGATCAATCTTCATAACCTATAGACGGAGAAGGTGGGACGTGTTCTTATGAAGAACCGACATGGAGTTAGACTCCTGAACACTAGTGTTAGTGATGAAGAAGGAGCACACACCTTATGAAGATCCAACACGCAGTTAGACTCCTGAACACTAGTGTTAGTAATGAAGAAGGAGCGCACACCCGTGGGAATGAGACGAATGAGATTGAGCACAAGTTGAGGAGACAAGATGAAATGAAACTTGAATGAAGAAAAAGGAAATTACAAAGTGAAAGCGGTCTGTAATTTATAGTCTTCGAGATTAGGTTTTGGATCTTGAATTCTCATGGTTTGTGCTTCTTGATCCCACCGCAGCTGTTCAGCATGTGAGTTTAAATCTGTGATACTTCAATACCCCCCTGACTCATTTCCGCTGAATGTTCAAGTCGGTGATGATGCCTTGATGTTTCTTCTTTCCTAGCACTTTTGTACACATATCGGGGTTCATTTCATGAGTCAAAATGTATTTGAGTTTGAATAGGCGGGTTTCGTATACTTCGCATAGCCAGTAATAAAGAATGTAATGTGCTTGATGCGTTGTTGGAAGATTGGGTTGGTCGCAAGTGCAATGGCACTTTGATTGTCAACGTTGTGGTGAACTAAACGGTACACGGCCTCAAGGTTTAAAATTTGTCAGATTAACAACTCAAGATTCTTCAAGATTTATGATCTCAAGACCCTCAAGACTTCAAGATCTCAAATCAAAATTAATTAATTTACTCAATCTCACTCTCTCATGTTTATTGATTGTTGTTATGCTTGATTTATTTGATGGTTTCCCTTTTTATTTCTTCCATAATGTCTTTTCAACTTCTTATCCTCTCTTCCCTGTGTTGTCTGATTTTGTGGTGTTTCTTATTGCCTTTCTTTTCTTTCTTGTTCATGTGCTGTGCTGTGTTGTTTTCTTTTCTTTGTTTCATGTAGAGAGATGATGACATGTCTGTACCATGTCAATCCCCAGATTCCAAGTTCTGCTGGAACTTGGAGGACGGAAAGGCATGGCAGATTTCTGATCCAAGAAATAAACCCATCACATTCTTGATCCGCTGGCAGTATCCCCAGCACAATCCTAGATTCTTTTATTTTGATCCTTCCCTTATCCACTCAACAATCCTGATCTCGACCCTCAATCAAAACTACCGCCAAGGAAATCAACTTTCCTTAGTCTCAAAACATATCCCCCCAACGCTATCAATTCTTCAATTCCCTGATCTCATTTTACGGACCAAACTTGAGGGCAGCTCAACAGAACCCATCCCCTCACCTAACTGCCTACTGCCTGGCACGGTAGGAGTTCCATAACATATAGTTGATATTTTTCTTGAAATGGATGTTTGAGAGAATGGAACAATTGGTCTAACCACACAGATTCTTGAACACCTTCATATAGTGACCGATACTTGGCTTCAGTTGTTGAGGTTGATACTTTTGGCTGCTTCTTGGATCACCAAGAAATGATTCTGCCACCAAGTAGAGCAATGTATCCTGAGTAGGATTTTTGATTGTAAGGACAGTTTGCAAAATCTGCATTGGTGTAGATTTGGAGATTATTCATGTCTCCACCCCCGTCAAGTTGGATACCATAGGAGGTTGTGCCAGATATGTATTGCAAGAGATGCATGGCTGCATTCCAGTGTGAGGTACCTGGCCCCTCAGAGTGTTGGGATAGTTGCGAAAATGTGAATGAGATGTTGGGTCAGGTGGATACTGCAAGGTAGTTAAGTAGGCCAATCAGATGACAATAGTTTTTGTTGAGGAGAATTAAGTTTCAGTGCTCATGAGTTTTTGACCCATTGGAGAGATAGATGATCTCAGACAAATTTTCAAGGGTAGCAAACAGAGACACATCGTTGAACATGGATCAACGGTGGGCCCGCTACGCTAACCGTAGCGCAGCATAATTTAGCTAACAGGTTTTCTGTTGGCTTTTAGCCAAGTTTCTGCTATTGCTATGCACCCCGACCTCAAAAAAGAGGTTGTTACGCTGTGTTACAGCTGTTTTTGGCGTCAAAAACCACTAAAAACGGCTGTAGCACTGCGTAACACAGCGTAGCAGCGCTAAAAAGGCTGCTAACGCTACGGCGTTTGCAGGCTGACAAGTTGATCGCTACACTGCACTTTTTTCCAAAAAAGTGCAGCGCAGTGTAGCGGCCCAGTGCTGCATGGATGTCGTGAATAAAATTTGGGAATTTACTGGAGGGGGATATTTGAAGTGACGTGTAGGCTTATCAGGGTTGGATGGTTGTCTAAGGAATGAGCATTCCGATTCAGGGTGAACAGTTTTAGGGTTGTGGTATCCGGGAGAGCACTTAGGGCCATTGTATGGTTTCTTTCCGTTTTGGAATGCAGCCAGGGCTTTGTTTGATTTGGAGGATTCATTATTTTGTTGAAGAAAATTTCTCACATCTTCGGCAAGAATCTTGAGGGATAGGGATTGTTGCTCAATTTGACATTTCTTCAACAGAAGCTCACCAGTCCCCAAAAACTCGGGTGTTAGGTTGAAGAGAGCCCACATGGCTATGACAGAGTCGAGCAGTTTGGATGGGGTGACAGTTTTGTTGTTGATGATCAAACATAGGATTCGACAGTTGTCTGAGATCGAGTTCAACATGGATTCAAGGTTGTGAGGGGAAATAACCGTGGAAAAGATCTGATTTAGATATGTAGCCTGGTTCTGGACGGATTTGGGCTGATAGTACTTGTCAAGGAGCTTCCAGAATATCTGAGGATCTGCTTTCAATTCATGGGTGAATCTTGCTGAGATTTTGGAGTAGCAGTTGAGTACGAGAATAGCCAGCGCATCCTCAGATTGATCAGGATTGGCTTCATCCCATCTTTTGGCATCTTCTTTGGATTCAGTTCCAGTTACGAGCTTGAGTAAGTGTTTTAGCTGGAGTATGGCATAAATTATGATTTTCCATTCGAGATAGTTTGATCCTGTGAGTTTGAAAGTATCCTTGAGTCTGACAGCTAGGTTGACCATGGTGATTGGTGAATGAAAAGAAGCTAAAGGTTTCTTATCAATTGATGAGGTAGATGGAGAGGAGTTTTTAGAACGGTCAGTTGGAAGATCTTTGGTTTTCTTTGGATTTTCAGAGGGATTCATGAGAGGAATCCGGTCTCATAATCTGTGGGAAAGAGAAATAAATTGAACAATCTTGTTGACAGATTGAGTGAGTGATTAGTCAGTCAGCTTAGGTGGTTTGGAGAGGAGCAATGGGATGGTCAAACCTGGATGAAGATGTAAAGGAAGAAAACAGGATGGAGTTGATTTCAGCAAGTGATGATAAGTGGACAAGATTGAAACAGAAAGATAACAACAAGATAGAAAAGATAAGAGACAAGAAGGACCTTGTTGACAGATTGAGTGAGTGATAAGTCAGTTTGGGTGGTTTGGAGAGGAGCAATGGGGCGGTCAAACCTGGATGAAGATGTAAAGGAAGGATAGATAAAGAAAAAAACATTCAAGATTACTAGCTCTAAGTACATGAGTCTCACCGCTGGTTTAGGCCCTGTTTGGCACTGTCATAAAAATGGGTGTACTATTAAACATTTAATTCAATAAAGGCCAAAATGTTGGCACAAATATAACAAAGGTGGTATAGAAATGAAGAGTGCTACCTGATTCATCATTTGTGACATCAGAATGGGCATGTGAGGCCATCATTAGCATCACAATATTAATATTACACTTGAAACAGATATAAAGGGTAATAATGCTATTATGGCCCTAGAGAGAGTCCAATATATGGACTTTTATCTTGTCAATAAAGAAGCAGGAAGACTTTTGCATTCTAAATTAATCTTATTACATTTGTGCCAAAAGTTTTGTATTTATTGAATTAAGTGTTCAATATTACACCCATTTTTATGACGGTGCCAAACAGGGCCTTACTTGAGTGTGTGAGCCCTGCTCCTCACAGGCTCACACAAACATGTTGCACAATTACATAAGCCTGTTCTCTCTTGTATTTAGTCTCATCCTTTCCCTTTACCTAGACAGCAGAGATCTTTCTCTCCTGTCTAGGTAAGTACCATATCTCCCTTCATTCTCTTCTCATTTCCTTTTCTCACTATCATTCATTTGTAGATACTAATGAGAGATCTTTCTCTCCTGTCTAGAACCGCAATTCATCTTATGTTGGTACTAGAACCTCACTCAGGAGCTATTGAGCTCCTTTGCTAGTGCCTATCCGACAGACAGTGAAGAGTCCAAACGGGACTCTTACAGAGTGGCACAGATATTCTTTCTGTTTCCCATAGAACCCATGTGGACAGCACGCTGGGCTCCATGGAAGCCGGCTTCGTGGAGCCCACACGGTACTCGCGGGGGTTCCACGAGTTTGTCGCCTCGTGGAACCCAGAGGCGAGCGCGAGCCCAAGTGCCGGGTGTAAGCCTCCCGATCGGAGGGTCCGGGGACCCCGCGCGGAGCGCCCGGGCCCTCTCTTGCGTTATGTTCGGGGAGTCGTCCTGGGCGGATTTGGGAGTCGCCCTCATTGACCGGAAGGATTTCATTCCGGTCAATGAAGTTGTTGTGCCTCATTGACCGGAAGGAAATCCTTCGGGGCAATGGGTACCTCATCGCCCGGAAGGCTTTCCTCGGTCAATGGGGTTGTTGTACCTCATCGACCGGAAGGCTTTCCTTCCGATCGATGAGGTAAAACAACCTCACTGACCGGGATTGTTAGGCTTGCCTCACGAGATGCTTTGTAGGCTTGGGCTTGAGACACCTTTCCTAGGTTTTCCCGTGTCGCAAACGTGTCAACACACACTCTAACACATCAAACGAGTTTCATCCATGAAGCATAAACAGCACAAGCCAGCGCCATTGGGTTTTGCCATCATATCATGCAAGCCACACGAATAGGATCAGAAACAATCGCAGGAGATTGCAGGAGTCTGATACTCAAGGGCCCTCTTGCCATGTGCCGCGCCCATGACCAATGCTCCTTATATATGAGTGCTCAAACAGCAGAGTCAGCTCATCATCCAGCACCTGAGCCAAGAATTCAGCCGCCATGAAGGCTTTCAACAATCTATCCATCGTCCTGCTGCAGGTAGCCATCCGATCCATAGCAGGCATGGAATCGGAATGGTTGGTGAACGATCGTCCCCAAGAGGACTACATTCGATTTTACGACGCCATATTTGCCCAGTCAAATCCTGCTTCTCTTGCTCCTGGTAACTCTCTAGATTCGCATACAACGCCTGTCATAAATGGCCACTCAACGCAGCCCACAAACCAGGAAGGCAACATGAGAGGTTTATCGAACAATCTTCAGCCTGGGCACTCCCTCCATGGGAGAGACGACCTTCGCAGGTCCACCATCTCGCCTAGCGATTTAGTTGCTTACAGTCGAAACGACGATAGCAGTCAGGACACATCGGCCTATCAATATCATTGGCCACATCACGCCAATGAGTTACAAACCAACGCAGCTCAATTCGGTGGGCCGGATAATTTGGAAGTACAAATTCCTCACAGTCTGATTACAAATGTGCACTTCCATCAGTACGCCACAAACCAGGAAGAGCAGATGGGAGGTCAATGGACCAATACTCAGCATGTCGGCTCCCACCAATGGGGAGACCACTTTCCTGGGTCCGCCATCTGGCAAAACGATCCAGCAGCTTTCATCCCGGATTCCGATAGCGGCCTGGATACATCCGGCGGTCGGTCAACACACAGTCAAGACAATCCGTTGCAAACCGACCATACTCCATTCGGCAGACGAACGGGTAACTCGGCAACACACTCTCCTGGCAATTCGATCGGAAATGAGCAATCACCGCAGTCCACAAACCTGATCAAAGCCCGGACTCGGAGGACGAGACAACTATTGAACGCATATGCAAGAATCAGTAAAAAAAAAGAGAAAGAAAATATAACCAAAATCAATACTCAGCCTGTCGACTCCTTCCGACGGGGATATCACTCCCTTGGGTCAGTCATCTCGCAAAACGGGTTAGCTCCTTTCTCAACGCATTACTATAGCGGTCTGGACACATCAGGCGGTCACACCAACGGGTTACAAACCAACGCAGCTCAATTCAGTGGCTTGACGTATTATAACTCGGCAGCACACAGTTTGATCAGAACTGAGCACCCACCGCAGTACCCCACAAACCTGAGAGGCCAGATGAGAAGACAATTCCTTAATACTCTGCCTGTCAGCCCATTCCAATCGCAGCATAACCTTTATCAGTACACCCCCTTGCCAAACCATTTAGTTGGTAACCCCCCAGATAAGAAGATTCCAGGAACATCAAGCCGTAGCTCAACGAAAGACCCAGTCAATGAGTTAGACACCAACACAGCTCAAACTGTTCGGCCAACGCATCCCGCGATAGCAGAAACTTTTACACATGTGGGCGGTGGATTCCTTTTCAAGTTTGAGCCAGAGATTGAAGGTGACTGACAATTTCTTCACACAGATTCACCAGCAGCGCGTCGTCCCGGCGCACCTGAACATGATGATGAATCCGCAGGAGAGAGACTTTAACCGATTGGTTTTTCACAAAGATGTCTTCGAACTCATGCAGTGGGGCGATTTCGAGACTCCAACCTGCCTACTGGGAAACCTTATAAAGTTCATTGAAAGTCGACCCAAGCATAATCCAGATGGCACGGGCCTTCCCCTGGTCGACGATGAAGAGCCCTGGGAATTTCTGAGTTCTTTCTATAGCTACTACTCTGAAGGAAATCCGAAAATGAAACAGAGGAAACCGTCAAACTTGGCAGGCCATCAATACCGGAACTTTGAATTCGAAATCTGGGAGAAGGTTTATCAATATCGACTGGGAATCGACTTTGATTCCTCATTGGAATGGCTCCGCCTCTGCCAAAAAAATTCTCCACAAACTGGACTTGACACACCGAATCGATTGAACGAGGTTTTGGTCCGGTACATCTTTTTCGTTGATATGATCGTCACCATTATACCCAAATCTGGAAAGGATAAATTAATACGAAGTCAAGTCTTCCAGGGTGCTTTGACTTGCTTTGAAAATTACACTAAGGCAGCTCTCCTAAAAGCAGAATATATATCCAAGGATTTAACAGACATTTCGCTAATGTGGAAGTATGTTGGCTATTGGATATCGAAGGACAACACTTATTGCGAAAGTCAAATTCGCGCCCCAAGTGGTAAAGAGGAAGTCGCAGTGAGATGGAAAATATTTCTCAATCTTGTTTTTGCACTGTCAATCGAGCGACTTACTTTCCGAGCTGATAAACAAATCGCAACCCTCGCTGAGGTAGCCAAGCCCCCAACTGAGAAACACATTGAACGCCGCACTAACTCACTGACATAACCCTAATTTAAGGCAATTTCGAAGCTGTGTTAACAATTGAATTCTCCCTCTCTCTCTCTCTCTCTCTCTCTCTCTCTCTCTCTCTCTCTCTACACTCAAGCCTTTTCACTCTGAAATTAAGCTCAAACCCCTATTCATTTATTTATGATGACATCAATGTCAAGGCTTATCTCACTTGTTCCAACTACAATCGGTACTTTTTCCTTTTTCCTTCTCCCTGCAAACCTTCCTCACTTGGCCCTCTGAAGTCTTGCCTTGTTCTCAAGCCCCAAACACTCTGCTTTCTCATAGTATAACAAGACCCTCTGCCCCCAAATTTGGGGAGACCAGGGATTCATAATAAGAAAAAAAACAGCTGTGATTTTGGCCCATGTTATGTGGCATGCACTTGACCTCAGACTGTTACACATGTGTGTATGGAGTGTATACAAACCTTGCACATCTTTTTTAGCTACCAGGAGCCTATTCCCTGATTGTAATAGTAAATTAATCTATTGTTCCCTCACTTGAATTTCTATCTTTGTCAAATTATGCCAAATCATCTTCCTTAGCAGGTCCCTTCCCACAGCATGAAGAGATTTAACTCGCCACTTGTAATTACCTGTAATATAAGTCCAAAGGCCAAAGTATAGGTTCAAACATGTGTTCTGAGAAGGTAAATGTCCACTACTGGTGTGTTTGGAGTCCTAGGATGATGAGAGGAAAGGTGGAAGGTGATATTCAAGCAGCAAAACAGGCAACAAGGTAATTCAAGAAAATGATATCATAGGATACTAATGCAAAACAGAAAATAAAGTGACATCCTATTGAACCATGTGTGAAATTTTTTACGTAGTCTAGTCTGCATCTCAGATTGTATTTTCCTTTTTAATTTTTTCTTATCCTGTTTTATCACTCTATCTCCTCACAGATTCAACCAGCACTGGGATGCTGTGTTGTTTTGCGTAAAAAAGTGCAGTGTAGCAGTCACATTTTCTGACTGAAAACCGTGTAGCGTTAGCAGCTTTTCTAGTGCTGCTACACTGTGTTACAGGCGGTATTGCCAGTTTTTCCGCTAAAAAAAAGCCGTAACACAGCATAGAGACAGACTTTTTGAGGCTGGGGTGTGTAGCATTAGTATAAAACCCGCTAACAGCCAACAAAAACCCGTTAGCTGTTAGTGCAATTATGCTACCGCTACAGTTAGCCTAGCAGGCCCACCATTGGTTCAACCCACAACTTCTCCTCCCAAACCCAAAGCTGACCTTAATCAATCTCATCTATTTTCTCAAGGCAATACTCCTTATTTTCCAGTCCCCACATATTATGAAACCGGAATCCTCTTATGAATCCAACTGACCCCATTGAAGAAACTGATTCCAAAGATGGTCTCCCTCCCAAGCCATCACCAACTACTTTGACTTCATTTCCCAAACCTCAGAGAATTGTTCCTGATCAATGTCCAACAATGGTAGATCTTTCCATGGAACTCAAGGACACATCTACCCTGAGTGGATCAAACTATCAAGAATGGAAGATTGAAATCTCTGCCATTCTCCAACTACAGAATCTCCTCAAACTCCTAAATGGGTCCAAATCCATTGAAGATGTTAAATAACTGGATTAAGACAGCCCTGATCAAAGAGAAGACACCCTCACTATTCTCGTTTTGAACTGAGAGTCAAAAATCTTGGCTTGTTTTACTCATGAATCAAATGAAGACCCGCAGCTATTCTGGAAACTCTTTGAAAAATACTTCCTGCCTAAGACTGTCCAAAATCAGGCCACCTACCTGAATCAAATTTCTCCACCATTATCTCCTCAAATAATCTTGAAACTTCTCTAAATTCAATCCCTGATAACTGACCACTACTGTGTTCTATAATTGACAACAAATCTACTTTGCCTTCCAAGCTTCTTTACTCTTTTATTGCTGTATGGGCCTTGTTTAATCTTCCGACTGAATTTGCCTCCACCAGCAAACTCCTCCTCAAGAAATGCTAGATCAACAAAAAGATGTTGCCACTCAATGTCTTGTGGAAGAAATGAGACCCTTCATCCAACAAACCAACAAGTCTCACAAATCTATCAAGTCCTTAGCCACATCCAGGAACTACAAGAAGCCTTGTAGGATCTGGGCTGGCTCATGTCTGACTACCTCATCTCAATATCAAGCACCAGGCTGCTGGTCATCCGTCAATAGAATACTTCTATAAGATGTTTACCAAACTTCTTCAAAAGGATTTGGCCTGCACTGCCTGTGACATCTCAAAACGTCATAAAGAACCCTTCCTTATTCACTTTCCAAAGGCCTATCAAAAACTAGACCACATCCATATTGATCTATGTGGTGTTGGGATTTCAGCTCAATAAGATAATGCAATGGAGGGGCAATCTTGAGGGATCCTGAGATTGGACCAAGGAGAAAGGAACATTGATGGTTCCAATGAAAAATGCTCAGACTTGGTGATTTTATTTCAAACATCAGGAGCAAGGTTAAATACCAACAACTAGAGAACCCCCTATCAAGATCCAAAGGGGGCTTCAACTAAAGCTGAAATGAAAACAAGACAGGGCAGGATATGACTGGACAGGACAAAACAAGGAGGAAGGGGTTAATGTGGAGGGAGAGGATGATGGGAGGACAGAAAGACCTGGAGCGGACAGGCACTAATTCCAACATGCGGTCCCATCTCTTCTCCCTCCAAATCTGGTTTCAAATATTTCATTTTAAATTGTGCAGTTGATGGTTTCTCCCACTTTGTTTGGGTTTGGTTTCTGACCCAAAAATTCAAGGCAAATCAAATCATGAGAGACCTTTTTCACTTCATCCAAAACCAATCTCAACAATAAATCTGTCACTTTGTCACTGACAATGGCACGAAACTAAAAAATCCCTGCTTTACAATCATACTACCACTCTAAAGGCATTTCCCACCTTACAACTGCTCCATACCATCCGGAAAACAACCCCTTTGCTGAGCGCAGAAACCCAACAGCCATTGAAAAATCCAGATGTATTCTTAAAGACTCAGGCCTAGGTCTCAGTTACTGGGCCAAAGCAGTGAACTGCACAGTTCATTTTGGGAATATTTTGTCATAAACCAAAATAGATGTGCACTATGGGAATCAAACCCGTGACCCCAAACTTCATGAGTGATGCTTTAACCACTAAGCTAAGTGTGCTGATGCTTGCTGGGCTCATTTTAAGTAGACATTATCCACCGTTATGCTTGTATTTCCTGGGATGATAAGTCTTATTTACATTGCTTATCACTATATCAGGGTCAAGTCTTACAAAGAGTGGGTGTCAGACTGCTTAGAGTAGAATGTAATATAACATTTTTCCCCATGTAAATCAATTGGTTTCTCCTCACCTTTCCAAAAGTGGTTTGGAAGAACACCTAAACTTATTTACCTTCATCCTTTTTCTATTAAACAGGTCAGCAGGAGGGAAATTTGGGAGCCATGGAGCCGTTGGCATCTTTCTGAGATATGGGGAGGGGAGTAGGTTGTTCCATGTTTTAGAAGAGGAAACAGGTAATTTCCATGTCATCATGTGGAATTTAATGATCACATTTTCCCAGCCTGTTTCACACAGTTATATTGACACCTTGAAAACAATATGAATCTCCTTTTTCCTCTGGAAACTGTTTCTGATATCCCCAACTCTAGCTGTCACCTCTTCAACAAAACCCAATCACCAAATGTCTCTTCCAATGGCCATGAGTCTTACAAAAAAATACAGACCTCCTTAAAACCAACCTCTCAATCATCAAATCCTACTCCTTCAAATAACAACCATGAACAGGAATCATCTACCAGTCATCTGGATGATCAACCTCCTCCCTCCGGAAAGTACTATACCTGGGTCTCTGCTTGAACAAATTAAGCAGAATATTTTACATCTCTGGATAATCAAGTGGGATGATGAATTGACTTCTCTGGCTTTAATTTTAATATGACATATGCTGGGCGGATATTCTTTGCAACAACCGGCCTTACTGACAAAACTGATATCCATGGGTCTATTTTCAGTCATGTATTTGGTTCCTTTGGCAAACACTCAACTGGAACCAAACCCTTCTTTGGGTCCAAATAATAGCTGCCTCTCTGTCTTTTGCAAGGTACCAGACCTGATCTTTCTTTCTCCATATACTACTTGGCCAGGTTCTGCCTGAAACCAGATGGATCTGATGTAGTGATTTGATTGAGTATCTTTATTTCAAATCCTTAATAACAGCCAGTAGTAGTAGAAGAAAAAAGATTTAACCAGACTTTTATTCCTTAGAAACAACAATGACAATATCACAATTATGACAACGAGATCTTTAGACAATTCACTCAAACATGATGTGTTGGTCAATGAATTATTCTTGATGAATATTTGATTCTCCTCCTCAACTCGATGTGTTGATGCCAGTTGATCTATTGCTTCCTCCACATTCTTTATTTTAAGATTCTTGATTGTTCAGGACAGAAAAACTTGACAAGCTTGATCAAAAGTTCTTTTCTTCCACTTCACTATGCATTGTGCCAATTATCCTCAACATCTGACTGGGAAGCTCTTTGGAGATTGGTTGCATACGTTTGGGCAACAGAACATCTTGAGCTGCAAGTAGAGCCTGTGGATGTGAATGTGCCTCTCAAAATCTTTTTGGAGGCAAGCTGGATGGGGGAGGGAGCTCAATATCATCATGATTTCCTCATCACTCTTTGGGTAGTGCCAGTGGCATGGGTGTTGACAAGGCAAGTTGTGGTTGGACATTCAATGTGTCAAGCAGAATACATTGCTCTGTTGGCGGTTACCGTTGAAGGTCTGTGGATGGCTAATTTACTAGCTCATATGGTCAACTGCTTTGTGACAAAAATTTTGTGCGATAGTAGGGGCAGCAGTGAAGATAGCCACCAACAAAGCAAGCATTGTCAAGGCAAAAAACATCAACCATGAAATTCATTACACAAATGAACAATTGAGGAAGGGAATGATTTCTCTGGTCTGGGTGCCTGGTTTGGAACAGCTGGTGGACGTTTTCACCAGAGCACTTGATCCAAAGTTATTGGAGATATCCACGGCAAAGATGTTTGGGTAACACTCTCACATAGGGTAAAGTGAGTAACATTTCTTGACCATGCACTTTTGAAATGGGTCCTCTGGAGTAGAAGTTTGTCATGCCACTCCAGTGGGTGTCTTTTTTGTTTTTATGTCCAGTCAGGTCAATGGTGGTGATGGTATATTGATGGGGTCTCTTTAGTTCTGTGGATGCCTCTTGGATCTTCTTTTTTTTCTGTTTTTCTCAGTTTCATTGTTTTTTTTTTCTACTATTTTCCTTTCTTTCAATCGTTTTTCTGTTTTTCTGTTTGATTTTTTTATGTTTCTTTTATTTCAATTGGTTTAAATCTCTCATTTTTTCATGTTTTTTTTCTTCTTCTTGGTTTTTTTGTTGAGTTTTTGATTTTTATTATTGTTTTATGTTTTTTTTTTCTCTTCTTCGTTTTTTTTTACAGTTGGTAGTTGTGGGGGGAATATGGAGATTACACAACATACTTGTAAATAGTATAAATGAAACTCAAGATAGAATTTGTACCCCCCCCCCCCGGGGAATCAGAAAATTATAACCTTAACCATATGTTTTCTTTTGCTACTGTGTCTTGCTCTATGTACATTCATACTGGGTAGACAGATAACTGGAATATGGGGAAACAGGTTACAGGGGTTCAGAATAAAATAAGGGGGGTGAGAGTGGACAGTTTGATATCCTGACAGAACCTAGATAACAAGTTTAAGGAACAAGGCAGAATCCCTTATCACATTGAAGAAAAAGTGTTTGACTAATCTAATTGTGTAATTGTGAGTGCCCCACCAAAGGCATACATAAGAAAAGGACAGATAGAGATACTAGTTGACACACTGTATGAACAGTCAAAACAGGAGACAATCAGTGTTGATTACACCTGCTGTCAGAACCAAGGAATCCACACACTCTGATAGTTTCTTGAGTGAGTTGACCATTGGTCCAAGAGACTACAACAAAGAGCCAACTTAGAGATCAGTCACATTCCCACCTCAGATTTGACTTCACTCACAGACTTCATCAGCTTTTTGCATTCTCTTCTTATCAAGTGTTTCTGCTTCTAGGTACATCAACATAGGACTTCCTGTGGCCATCTACAGGGGCTGTAAAGTCTAAATAACAGGGCTAAATCCAATCTCCGCTGCCAAAATTTAGCTTTACAGGCTCGAATTAAGAATCTACAGGGGCTGTAGATCCTACGGGAAGTCCTCCAATGTTTTCATTTCTTTATTCAATCTTGTTTACATCTCAGCAATGCAACCGTGTGTCTAGTTGCTCCAATCTGTTTATATAGAGATAGGCACAGGTGGCCAGTATTACAACAATCTGATCGCACCAATTTTTTGTACATGAAAATAATAATTCAAGATAGCAGTACATAAAGAGGAAAACGAGCTTAACGAGCTTAACTGAGAGCCCAGAGGCCAGCCCGCAAGGGTCTCTGTCTCCTCCCTGCGGTCGGCGCAATACGACAGGGGGTTTGCCACTCAGACCAGCAAGGGTTGGGACTTGTGTTAAGTTCGCGAGGAGAATAACCATGACATCATTCCTCGTCACATTTTAGTCTTGTGTATCCATCCTGCCGCTTCCCATCAAGAAAGTCGGTGAAAAAGCTAGCCGTTTTGGGAGGTTTTCGCCGGGATATAGCTGCAGCTTCAGAAGCGGTGGGGCCTACGTCTGAAAGTGGGTTAAAAAACACATCCAGTGGAATTTGAAAGCTGCGGTAAAATTGGTAAGATGGATTGCTACTAACTTTTGGTCGATTTTCCCCGGTATCTTTCTTGAGCTTCCTCTTTGGTCGGGACTACGTCTGAAAGTGAAAAGAAAAAAAAAATCACATCCAGCTGAATTTGGGAGCTGCGGTGAAATCGGCAAGATGGAATACTACTAACACTTTATTGGGGTTTCGTTGCGCGATATATCCCACCATGTCAGGTGTTGGTCATTGGCTAGCTCTCGGATAGCTGGGTAACGCAATGGCGACCATTTACAAAGCAGCTTCCTTAGTCAGTTCAGGTTCTAGATCTAATGGAGAGGCTAAAACACAACAGAATGGGATCACACTGACTCCAGACAGGCACCATCACATATTCTGGATAAATGACTCCATCATATGCGATCCTTGGATCCGCGAATACGACTTTTGGATGCGTATCATCTTTAGCTGGACGCCACGTTGTCCTTCTAGAACCTGGGGATTGCGAATAATGTGGTTCATAATTTTTATCTGTGAGATGGCAGAATCATGACTTAAGCTGTTGAAGGTTCATTGGGTTACTGCGATGAAGCCCGGAGCTGAATTAAAAGCTTCCAGATAGGCTGAGGGAAGGACAACAGGATCGATGCACAATTACCTTCGAGTAGCATTTGCTGAAAATCAGCTTCGGAAAGAACGGGTAGGTGAGCGGTCAATTGTACCCGGAATCTAGCTACAGCTTCATCTTTGGTCGGGACGACGTCTACAAGCGGAGTGGGGAAAAAAATAACATCCAACTGAGTTTGGAAGCTGCGGTGAAATCCGTAAGATGAATCGCTACTAACAGTTTATTCGGGTCTTGGTGCCGCGTATATCCACCCATTTCTGGTGAGCTTGGTAATCCGCTCGCTCTCGGATAGCTTGGGAAAGCAATGGCGAGCATTCACAAAGCAGCTTCCTTAGTCAGTTTAGGTTCTAAATCTATTGGTGAGGCTAAAACACAAGACAAAGGGATCACACTAACCGCTGCCAGGCACGCGATGACCTTCGGGATAAACGACTCCGTCATACGCAACCCCTGAATACGCAGGTACCCACCTATACGCAGTCTCTCCATCTACTTGCCACGTGGCCTTCTACGGTCTGGGGATTCCGAATACTGTGGTTCATATAGTGTATCTATGAGGTGGCAGAATCATGAGTTGAGCAGGGGCTTGTGAAGACTTATTAGGTTTGGGGAGCTGAATTAAAAGATTCCAGATAGGCTGAGGAAAAGACGACATAATTTCAATCACCTGTAATCAGCATTTCCTCAAAATTAGCTTCGGAAAGATCGGAGTGACTTGAAGATGATGCGGAGGTGAGACGTCAATCCCTAACACGGCTTGGATGTGGGGTCCAAATCCTGAATCCTGTGCTTAAGGAGTCGTTATCTACGTTGCGGTCCAAGCTTAGCTCTGGTGTGGCTCGAGAAGCCCGGAAATGCCTAAAGTCTGTTGTACAAAGTCGATTCAATTCAGACAAACACTTCTGGTGGAGCTCAAGCAGCTTGGTGCCGGCAGGATGGATAGAGGGTAAAGAATTACAGTGTCGGCACTAACCTTCATCGCTCTTGGCCAGTTCGTCATAGCGGGGTGTCGCATCAAGTGAAGAAGTCCAGAGAAGACACATTATGAGCAGGGCCAAGTGAGAGCAGGTCTCCGATTGTCGACCCATCTCTGCTAGTAAAGTTGGGGCTGACCATTGGGAGGAGTGTGCCGAATTACTTGAGGACACCAAATGCCAAATGTAGGCCGGACTCCCGGAGGGAATTGTTGCAACACGTGTTTCACAATGTCGCGTCTTGTCTCTCATGTGGGGCATTGATTGCATAGTCTTGAAACCATTGAGATTTGGCGTCAAAAATCTTATCAATTGTACGAGTTTGAGAGCTTATGATGGATTCTCTTGCCCTCGGGCGAGTTCTTCGCCGTCCAACTCTTCGATCGGTGAGGCAGGGGTTGTTGTTAAGGCAGGTGAGGTGGTGTTAGAGCTTTTTATTGAATGCAAATCTGACGAAAAGAAGTGCGTCGCTGATTAGCTCTGGCACGGCACGGGATGATGGATCCGGTCTCCAATCTGGATGAGGAAAGGAAAACCGGAGCCCGGCGGTGCAAGACTATAACTACACCGCAGGCCAGGTTGGCCGCCACTGTGACCGCACAATGCTGGGCCAGTGGCCCGGCCACCAGAAACCGCTTGATCCTTTTCTTTTGAATTCCATCAGAAACTCCCGAAAGCTTGAATCATAATAGCATGATCAGCAAATACTTCCACTTGTCGCGCACCACCCCAAGAAACAAAGGCCTAAACAGATCAAGAAGTGAAAACAATAATTACTTGCTGAGGTTTCATACCAGATTGCAAAAGGCCAAATTGTGGTTGGTGGAAGAAAAAGTGAACAGAAAAACTGGAGATAGGCACAGTTGCCAGAACCCCAACATTCTGCTTAAACCAATTTTTTGTCAATGGGAAAATTGATTTAAGATAGCAGTAACGAGGAAAGAAACTAGGAAATTACTGCGAGTTGCATTGTAAATTGTAATCTTAATGTTTCCCCTTCCCCTTCCAACCCACCAAGTTACTGAGGGAGAAAGCCGATTTGGCGGATTTTCGCCGGGATTTTTGAACTTCATCTTTGGTCGGGACGACATCTACAAGCGGAGTGGGAAAAAAGTCACATCCAGCTGAATTTGGAAGCTGCGGTGAAATAGGTCAGATGAAATGCTACTAACAGGTAATTGGGGTGAAGGGGCACGTTATCTCAAAATATGTCTGGTGTTTGTCATTGGCTAGCTCTCGAATAGCTTGGTGACGCAATGGCGACCATTTACAAAGCAGCTTCCTTAGTCAGTTCAGGTTCTAGATCTAATGGAGAGGCTAAAACACAACAGAATGGGATCACACTGACTCCAGACAGGCACCATCACATATTCTGGATAAATGACTCCATCATATGCGATCCTTGGATCCGCGGATACGACTTTTGGATGCGTATCATCTTTAGCTGGACGCCACGTTGTCCTTCTAGAATCTGGGGATTGCGAATACTTTGGTTTATAATATTTATCTGTGAGATGGCAGAATCATGTCATGAGCTCGTGAAGGTTCACTAGGTTTATTGCGATGAAGCCCGGGGCTGAATTAAAAGCTTCCAGATAGGCTGAGGGAAGGACAACAGGATCGGTGCACAATTACCTTCGAGTAGCATTTGCTGAAAATCAGCTTCGGAAAGAACGGGTAGGTGAGCGATTATTAGTTTCCAGTATTTAGCTGCAGCTTCATCTTTGGTCGGGACGACGTCTACAAGCGGAGTGGGAAAAAAATAACATCCAACTGAGTTTGGAAGCTGCGGTGAAATCCGTAAGATGTAACGCTACTAACAGGTAATTATTAAGGGGTCGTCGTGGCATATATCCACCCATTTCTGGTGTACTCGCTCGTCGGCTAGCTCTCGAATAGCTTTGTGAAGCAATGGCGACCATTCACAAAGCAGCTTCCCTGGTCAGTTTAGGTTCTAGATCTATTAGAGAGGCTAATACACAACAGAACGGGATCACACTAACCCCAGAGAGCCACCAGATCACCATCTGGATAAATGATTCCGTCGTATGCGATCCATGACTGCGCGAGTACATGGATAGCCGTAATGTCTTCTAGATTTGGCTTCCACGGCTGCCTTCTAGAATCTGGGGAATTCGAATAGCTTGGTTCATAATTTTTATCTGTGAGATGGCAGAATCATGACTTGAGCTGTTGAAGGTTCATTGGGTTACTGCGATGAAGCCCGGAGCTGAATTAAAAGCTTCCAGATAGACTGAGGGAAGGACAACAGAATCGATGCACAATTACCTTCGAGTAGCATTTTCTGAAAATCAGCTTCGGAAGGAGGGCGTCGGGCTCTTGAGGATGATACGGTGGGTACAGACGGACCGGGTGGACCCCGGCTTCCAGTTCTCCCGGCCCAATTGCTCAAGCTTATATCGCCTCCGGGCGTGGTGGCGGGAGGGTGCTGGGCGTTGAGTTGGAGGCTTGACATCGAATCATGTGTGACTTGTGAAGGAGCCCAGAAACCTGAGAATTCTGTTCAACAAAGACGGGCCAATTCAGACAAACACTTCTGGTGGAGCTCAAGCAGCTTGGTGCCGGCAGGATGGATAGATGGTAAAGAATTACAGTGTCGGCACTAATCTTCGGCGCTCTTGGCCGGTTCATAGCGGGGTGTCGCATCAAGTGAAGAAGTCCAGAGAAGACACATTATGAGCAGGGCCAAGTGAGAGCAGGTCTCCGATTGTCGACCCATCTCTGCTAGTAAAGTTGGGGCTGACCATTGGGAGGAGTGTGCCGAATTACTTGAGGACACCAAATGCCAAATGTAGGCCGGACTCCCGGAGGTACTTGTTGCGACACGTGTTTCACAATGTCGCGTCTTGTCTCTCATGTGGGGCAAGGAGTAGTCTGAAACCACTGAGATTGAGCCTTATTAGAATAACTCAAGAAGGACGGTATCTCTGATACACAGTCCGACGGCACTATTAGCTCCCGACACATCCGGTTCCGGTTCCCAATCTCGATGAAGAAAAGAGAACCGGACCTCGCGCCCCGGGAAGTAGACTAAGTACAAGACTGCGGACGGATGGATGACATAATGAATAAATGGGTTTAGGTTTACTTTATGGCTTTAACCTTGTAAATTCCCAAACTGTGCTGAGTCATCCTTAATAAGCCTGATTGAAGATTTGCGTTGTACGTGCCTGCTTCAGAAAGCCCCTCGGTCGTAGGTCCGGCAAAGCCCGAGAAGGCCCGAGAAGGCATCGAGAGATTGCTGGTTACCGAGGAAAGGAGGTGGCAAAGTGGGGCTTTCTTCCTTCTTATTATTTGTCACCACCTTTTCTCCGTTCATCCATAACTAAGGGTGGGCCCTGGCCACGGGTGACTTGGGTATACCCGAGTATCCGACACGGTCGGGGCGGATACGGGACTGGATCCAGTCCATTTTTACCCGACTTAATGCCCCGGGTGAATACCACGGGAGCTTTGGGAGAGTTGGTCGGGGACCGACCTTTCATTGCACAGGCGTAATGAAAGAAAAAAAAGTAGAAAAATTTAGTCGGTCGTTGGCTGTGTCTTGTGATGTGTATCTTGCCCGATGGGCATGACTCTCACTGCGAGTGGGTGTTTGTGGGCGAGCGTACTCTTGTGATGTGTATCTTGCCCGATGGGCATGACTCTCACTGCGAGTGGGTGTTTGTGGGCGAGCGTACTGCCGGGTGATACGGTCGGGAATGGGCATTTATTATCTATGATCTCACCGACAATGCTTCAGCAGTGCCGATGATAACATGAAATTGGGAGGCGGCCATCGGAAGTTGAGACATTCCGACGGAGTGGTACCATTCTTTGAGGCAGAGCAGGGTTTCAATCGATGATGAAGCCAGACTCGCACGGACGGTCTTCGATTGATGGTGGTGGTTCGGGCGGGGTTGTTTCTTGGCCATTAGGAAGGATGGGGTTGATGGTAGCAGATTTGAGAAACATCGCATTTGCATCCCAGTGACCGTCCTCGTCTAATCGATAGTGTCCATATTACCTCTTTTTTTTCTTTTTTTTGACATACCTCACCCTCTGGGCTGGCTGAAAAAAAACTACTCGGGGCCAGGGTATTTCACCCGCTCCCCGCCGGGTATGGCTCGGGAGCAGTAAACTTGATACCTGAGAGCGGGTATTCCCCCAGGGGATTTTTCCGGGAAGACTTCAAGACTTCGGGTCTCACCCGGGGCCCACCCTTATCCATAACTGCAATCCTAAAATCCACTCAAACACATACTTTTGCGGAAAGCTTGGATTCGCCGGTGAATTTTTCGTTTCGTTTATGCAGTTAAATAACACAAACTATCACAAAACTATGTTTTTGACATGCCATAAAGTCTAAAATTCTGTTTTTGACATGCGAAAAAGTCCGACCAACCACACACAAAGCTACGTGTCACATGGAGCCTGGCACGCAGCACAGCAAGCAGGCCCACCCTGGCACATCATAACTCACCACCACCAGCCAGCGTTCGACCGGTCAACCATCACAACCGACCACCATTCACTCCGCACACGTCTCATTTGGTAGGGTAATTTTTCCTTTCTCCCCACGTTCATTCCCTCCTGTCTAACAAACACCCTCTTTTTTTAGGATGGTTTTTCGATTATACGCCCCAGCAACCAAAGTTGCTGTGGTTTGCATGGCCACCCAGAACTACTCCCGCGATGAGATTCGTGCTGCGCTTGGCGAATCGGTATTGAACCAATCTTTTGTCCAGTGGATGGAGCTGTACAATCTTACCCAACGGGTTATTCGGAACCCCGCTGAATATGAGATGTGAGGAGTTGGTGCAAAAACCACGGCGGAAGACCGACAGTTTATGCTGGAGCTAGTTCGCACCCAAGCGGGCCTGTTCTTGGACGAGATACGGGAAAAATCATGCTGAAGCATGTCTATAAACAAAAGTTTTTTACCTACAATTATCTCCGCATCCAACACGGCTCCCACATGGGGTTCCACGGCAAATTCAGAGACTACCTTGGGTATGCCCCATCCTATTAGTCTGGCTTCTGTGTCACTGGTAAAGTAGCCCCATACTAAGCCGAGGCGAGCTACTAGACATCGCTGACCATCTGGCTTGGTAGTGAAGACATGCCCTGTCTTCCGCTCTCCCTGCATCGTGAGCTCGGGGCTTTAAGCATAAAAGACTCCTGACTCCACCATACTTCCAACACTTGTCCAACTTGTCTGGACACACACCTGCATTGTAGACAGACCTAACAAATGATATTATGTCCGAATCCTCCTTTCCCGACACCTTTACAGAGATGTTACAAGCCCTAGGTGTTTCAACCTCTACATCTACTGCTATCGCTACGGGGTCCTTGCTCTAAGCGTCATGGACGAGACTGTGAAAGGGAAAAACTTTGAACATTTTTTGAAATATCGGTTGGTGAGTTGGTTTTTCTGGTTGTCTTAGTTTTGGTCGGTCGTCCTAACTAATACTCATGTTGCTTGCCACGCGGAGTTGCCACAGATGAATCGATATCCAGGGAGGAACTCGGTCCTGGTCATGGACAATGAACGGATTCACAAAAGTCGCAAGATCCGGCGTTTATCACGAGAAGCAGGCATTTTGTTGGTATATCTCCCGCCATACTGCCCAGAGCTCAATCCCATTGAGCTTTGTTTTTCACAATTAAAAGCTCACTTTCGGCGGACTCAGGGGCTAGTTTACTCAAACGACGTCTCCTTACTTCTGCGTCGGGCCACCTACCGCGTGGTCACCCCGGATCTGTGTCGTGCATTATACCGTCATTGTAACTTGAACTGCCCAGATGAGGATTGGCCATCCCCTGCTCTCCCTGGTGTTTTGTCTTCCCCCTCTCATTGATTTTTTTCCCTGCTTCTCTGCTTCTGCTTGTTAGAAATAAATAACTTAACCGTACCCTTCGTACCACAAACCCACCCCCTCAGAAAGGGGCTTGAGAGTTACTTCATGTGTGATGACCAACTTTGGTCAAAAAGTAGTTTGTCGCAAGACAAAATAAGGTAGCAACACAGTTTTTATTGCTCAACTGTGATAAGCGGAGGAAATTCTGGTTCTCAATAATAATCAGAGCCAAAAACCTTCGAGACAAGACACAGACACATAAACATGGAGACCGGCAGACAACAAGGGGTGATTTGACAGACAGTAGCGACTTAAAATAGATAAAGAAATATTTAGTGGATGCTTAAGAAAACTTTTTCGCAAAGGCAGTCACACCCTCCTCACAAAGGAGACGACTGGTTCCCAAAGGGAACCCAAGTTGAGTCAACTCGAGCTCACTGGATTTACAGAAGAAGGTCCAATGGGTTATCCCATGCATTGTTAAGCGCGCTCGGGTCACCTCGTCGTTATCTTCAATATGGCATGCTCGGAGCATAGGGCTGTCATCCGCAGGTAAATGATGATAGCCTTTCTTGATGTAGAGCTCCATTCGAGTCGCGCCTTTGGCCAGGAGGCGGAATCCCATAGAGCAAAGTTGAACCTCCGTCGCCGTTTGGAAATAACTCCAATGGGTTAGTCCATTCACGACCATCACCTATCCGGTGGGCTGGATGCGTGCGACCATCAAGAAGACCTCGAGTTCAGTGGGTTGTTTGAGACGTTTGGATGGTGATTTGGGCTTGACAGAATGTAGAAACTCTATCTCCGGGATAGGATTGACGATCACCGGAGCCTGATCTATGGTGCCGGCCTGAGGGGAGCTCATTCCTTCACTAGCTGGCGGCGGCGGGGATATGGCCTTATAATGAGATCCAATATGTTTTCTCAGTTTCTCTATCTAATGACTTAAGATTAAATATTACCGCAAGAAAACTCACCTTCCCATTAATGTTAATGGGGGTCTGTCCACGTTCTTCCAAGTCTTTCATAGGTATGACCTCTATCTGCAACTCCTGAATAATTCACATAATTGCAAGTAATGCATTAGTGATCAAATAAACCAAACCAGGTAGGATAATATGGGACTCACAAGGCTTGGCAAACCCATGATCATCTTCATGGTCACCATGCTTGGGAAAGCGTCATAAGCTCTGGTGGCAAAGTCGAGGAACTGAAGGTGGCCTCCACGAAAGCTACCGTACTTGCTATCGTTATCGATTGACGCTTGTCAAGTGATCTTGCCACTTTTGTTGGCTCGTTCAAAGCATTCCAGGAGGAATTTTTTACCGCCGACAACATGAGAGATCAATTCTTGCTGACATTTCTTCCAGGTGATTGCCTGCAAATCAATGTTCAAAGGAGCCTGGGTTGAATCAGGTACAAGCTTCCTCCACTCATGACGTCCTCGCCATTGCTTCTCGTTGCCCGAAGTGAGAGCTAGAACTTTGACAAAGAGCACATAATCTACATGGATGGGGGCGACACGAGGTGGGCCGACTACGTATGATTCGAGTATGGATTCTTTTTGGTGGACATCATTAAGGATTAGAGAGTCTGATCGAGGGTCTTCATTGGACGGTTCCATTGTATCAGTATGAGGGATGGATGAAGGAGGAGAATTTCAGGAAATCGGTTGGTCTTTTATGGGCAACATGGGCTCTGCAGGACGATAGAGCCTGAAGTTCATCCAATCAGGGGAAAGGCCACACCATATGGTGTCCAATCCCTCCCAACCAACAGCTGCGCCTTTGATAGGTACCAGATATATCCCAATCTCCTCACACCAATCTGATGACGAGTGCGTGGGGATGAATGGGGGAGGCCGTCCAATCTTTACGATCCAATTATACCCACTACATTAAACCTTATTACCGTTGAAGGCTGTAGGAGCAACTCACCAGGACTTGTTGCGCACACTCAAAGTTGATAAATAACTTTGATATTGTTTGTCTGTCGCCAATATCCTTGATATTTTATATTTATCTTACTCAGATCAGATCAGAAAGGGAGAAAAAGGAAGGAAGACGAGAGACCAATGATGGGAAAGGTGATACGAGCTAGCTGACAGATTAACTACAATAATTCTGTACATAAAACACCTAAGAATGGGAGGAGAGGTGTTTTTTGTACTTTGCCACGCAGCATCTTAACTTCGCAATGGCACCAATGTTGATAGCTGCTCTTGAGATAGATGAGTCGGTTTAAAAAGATAGTATTAGTCGATCCCATTGGCGTTCAACGTTTGTAGAATTGACTCTTTGTTTTCAATGACTCCTGCAAAGTCCAGGTAGTCAGAGAGCGTTCCAATGCCGTGTTCCGAGTCCGATGACTCTGGAGATGGTGCTTGAATCGGATTGGCCCAAAGCTCAGCTTGAGCCATGACCGCAGTGGCAATTGCCACTATTTGCGCCTGGTCTATCCCACCCATCCTGTTGGATGGTTTTTTCTTCGGTGATAAGAGCTGGTCACGTGTCTCAAACTTGAGCTCTGCCGGCGGCTAGTCGATGGTTACCCCTGGGGTCCCTTTGAGCTATTAGAAAAGAACACATCAACATCACATTGTTTGATAGACAGGTGGGAAGGAGCCGGACACTTACCAGTGCTTGAGCCCAGATGCCGACATTGAGAGCTGTGAGAACAATAAACTGATTAGGATTGGCAGAATTGGGGTAGCAAGGTAACAATCGATCGTATACTTTTCGTAGATTTGATCGAGGTAGTCTTTGCATGAGGAATTCTCCTGATGTGGAAAGATGTGTCAGTTAGGATAGATGAAGAAAAATGAGACAGGTTGAATTCAATAACTACCTCATCAGAAGAACCCGGAGGAACTTGTGAGTCCCGACCTTCGCAACCTTGCCGAGAAGCTTCCGCCCGCACATTCCGAGCCAGTAGTGCTTCTTTGTGAGCCCAAACTTCCACGTCTTTGGGGTTATCCATCATTAACATGATACCGCCCTTTTTTGCACGGGAATTATTGATCGCTTCAATCCAGGATTGATAATCTTCGGTGTTGGAGATCCTTTTGGGATTCGATTTGGCCCATTCCTCGTTCCGGAGGATATAGCCACTCCAAGTGACAATGGGGGGGGGGGGGTCAAAGTTGGAGCCCTCTTTGATCTTCTTCGGCATTTGATTGAAGACCACACCACATTTCTTCCTGACAATAGTTTTGAAGGTCGGCCAGTCGACCTGTTGAGGTATGAAATTTAAGTGGAGGTCCTTGGATTGTCGAAAAGGTACCCATCGAACATTGAATGATTTCTTCTTGGTGCCCTTTGGCTGCTTCGACTGGTACTTTTCGGGGCAGTAAATTGTGAAGAAGATGTCGCAGATGAATGAGGAGGGGACGACTTTCATGACCTGAGGCTGTGTGTTAGATGCTTGAGGGGTCGGAGTCGCCTGAGTCAACGCCAGCAAAGAGTTGAATTGATCAATTCGGGTTTTGATGTCATCCATCGGTTCATCATCCATTTCGTCTTTGGATGAGTGCCTCGAAAGGTACTGGTTGCACAGGTGTTGGTGGGTAATACAAGGACCAAGTCAGTGACAGTGAAATGGTTCAAAATAGTGCGTTGGAAAAACCGGGCGTACTTCACCATCATGACTAGGATCCACCACTTGAGTCCGATTGGCCTTGTGCTATCCATCTAGAGCTTGTCGTTATTCGCAGTAACCGGTCCTTGAGAATCCGATCATAGCACGAATGTGACAGTTGTTGGGTGGGAATCCAAACTTTGAAGGGGAAGCTGCGACCTAAAAATTGGGATTATGCGAAGGTGAAACAAAACTTTTTCTTGAAAAGACACCAAGCTTTCCGCAAAAGACAATACACATAATCTCAACTGTCCTGGATCTCCCGCCTCCTGCACCCCTACTTTGAGCACTAGCCCCGCTCCTCCCTCCCCTCCATTACACATCCCACCCACCATGCCGCCACCTTTGCTTCCCCAAGGGCCGGGTCATGGACCTTCCGCTGATACGTCTGCGTTGGACATGTGCATTGCTGAGGGCTCCTTGCCGCACCAACCTGACCCAGTGTTGATAAGACTAGCCACGCTAGTCGAGTCCCTGGTCTCTCGTTTGGAGAGCTTAGAGAGGGCGGTGGCTGCCAAGCCGGCCCCACCAGCTCAGGCCCAGAGACAAGATTCTTTCAATACCCTGCTTGTCAGGTTTGAAGAATTCTCCCCGGTTGGAGAGGAAGGTCGAAGACCTGTCTTCCACCGCTATCACCACAAGCCGGCGCCTTTCTACTCAGAGAAGGCCGCTGGAATGAAAAAGGTAAGCCGGACTAATAGCAGCCCCGTATCCTTACCAATGGTTCTGTCGACCGCCCACATCAACAGATTCAAACTTGGGCAAGTCGTCATTTGCAAACGATTTGACCAACCAAGGCCATTTGAAGGCTTATCAGCCGTCCAAATCACCAAGATCAACGAGGCCCACATTGAAGGCGAGCCGATAGCCATCAAAGCTGTAGCTCAATTCCCAAATGGAGATGTCAAGGTCTTCACCAAAGACCGTAGAGCTGCCAAGTGGTTGTTGGACAACAAACACCTCTGGAAAGCTCAAGCGGACCCAAAGTTTGTGACTACTCAAGTGACTCATCCAGTTCTCCTTCACTCTTGCCCATCCAGCTTCGACGTGGAAAACACCCATCACGTGGAGCTGCTCTGCCAGAAAAACGACATTGAGCCCAAAGAAATTCAAAAGATTTGATGGCTACTCAATCCTAAACTGACCGGTAAAGAATTGGGCTCCTTACTGCTCCACTTCTACGACAGGCGACTCGCATTTGACATTGAGCGAGAGGGCTTGTGCTACAATAGCCTCCACTTAAGAGGGCAGCACTATATACAAGGCCCTAAACAGTGCTTCAATTGCCTGGCAGTCGGTCATCTGGCCCATTCTTGCAAAGAAAAACTCCTCTGCTCCCGATGTGGAGGAAGCCACAACTCGGCCGCATGCGAGGACATTGAAGATTCCAGTCAGAGCTGCCAACGATGCTTAGCTACTGACCGGAAGGCAAAACTGCCAATCAACCTCTCCCCTTTTAGCAACGCCTGCCAGGTAAGAGCCAAGGAGCTGGAAACTCTCCAGAAGAGCAAGAACTCTAAATCGTGATTAGTACGACCATCGACCCCCTTACCCCAGATAATCCTATGCCCGCCTCTCAACTTTCTGAATCTCCTTTGCCTACCCTTCCGTCTTCAAATTGCAACCCACCCAATAACCCCCCACAAAACTCCCTCTCCTTTTTTCAGCTCAACTGCCACAACCACAAAGACACTACCTATAGTGTCCTGTGCTCCGAAAGAGGCCACATGGCCCTACTTCTCCAAGAACCATGGACCAATCCCTATGACCATCTCCCACCTACTCACCCAGACTGGCACCGCGTCAACCCCATTGACCACCCAACCAACGCTAACAACAGACCACGTTGTTGCATCTACCTCAATAAAGCTACCCCAATGCACCATTTCTTCCGGCTCCCCGACAACTCTTCCCATCTAACTGCTATCTCCCTTACTCTTCAAACCCACGTCTCGATTTCTTTCCATTTGCTTTCTGTCTACAATCCTCCCACCTTCCCCAAGCTAGCACTCTGGCTAGATTACCACTGCTCCCATAGCACCCTGACCGTCCTCATGATGGACACTAATCTACATCACTCACAATGGAACCCACCTGGATACCGACACACTCACTCAGTCGCTAAAGACCTGATTAAAATTTGTGGGAGGAAAGGCTTGTTGGAATGTGTGCTTCAGCCCCATGGGACTGGCTGAGCCATATGATATTATATCCTAAAATCACCAGTAAGACAAACTGTGTGTTTAGCTCAGTGGTATAAGAGCAGCTCTCATGAATGTAGAAGGTCGTGGGTTTGATTCCCACAACACACAATTCTTTTCACTTTGGTAATTTAACAAGGCTTCTCCCTCACATCTCCAAAGGGTGTTCCCAAGGCTCCCCTACTACCATTGATCTTTGCTGGACTAACCACAGATGTCTATCAATGATCACCTCTTGCTTGGTACAGATGTCAATCAATGATCACCTCTTGCTTGGTTGATCTGAACAACCACACCTCCGACCACCAACCCATCCACCTGCACCTTTCCTCAATGGGAAAGATCCAATACCCAGCCCCGACTAGAGGGATAATGATGGAAAAATTGGACTTCCTGCGTTTCCTAAATGACTTGTCCTCTACATTGAAGGACCTCCATACCTCTGACCAGTCCCTGCCCATGGAGAGCATAGAGAAATCAGTTCCAAGCCTTACCGAGAGCATTAAACAGTGCCACCTCAAACAGGGAAAATCCCCATGGAGAGGCTCCTCCAGAGCAAAGTTGTGGTGGGATCTAACAGTGTTGAACCCCCTTGTAGCTAATCGTAACAGATCCCGGAGTTGGATGCTCCTAGATAACTCACCTGAGGCACAAGAATGCTACTATTCCTGGCAGAAAACCTTTAAAAATAAGGTGGAGGAACTTAAGCTACATCACTGGTGCAGCTTCCTCGCCAAGACGGGTGATGTGTCTGCCTTTCAGGCTTACAAATTCACCAAGGCCAAACAGGCAAACACCATCGAACTGCTCTACCGAGATGACAGAACACTGTCTACAGATGTAGCTGAACAAGCGGAGATCTTGTTCTGAGGCACCTCCATCATCAACACTGAATGTGATCTATCTGATATTAGCGACCTGTCAGCAGCTGATATGGGTGATTTCCCCCTAGTCACTGTAGCAGAAGTCAGCAGAGCAATAGACTCCCTCTCCCCCAAGAAGGCCGTAGGCCCCGATGATATACCTAATGAGCTTCTTAAAGCGGGGAAGGGACAGCTCAGCCCCTTCTTAGCACCCTTATTCTCCTCTTGCCTTTGTCGCCAGCACTTCCCCAAGTCTTGGCAAACAGCTATGACTGCCATCATCCACAACACTGATAAACCGGACTATCATTACCCCAATGCGTACAGACCTATAGCACTCCTATGCACAATGGGAAAAGTGTTTGAAAGGTTCTGAATGAACACCTGATTCATTGGATGGAGGCCAACAACGTTCTCCCCCCTAGTCCCATGGGTGGCAGGAGAGGGAGAAACATAACCGACACATTGATCCTATTCACCTCTTGGGTTAGGAATCACTGGCGCAAAGGGAATGTTGCGGGAATTTTCCTGGATGTTAAATCCGCTTACCCCACGGTTTACAAGAATAGACTCCATAGCCAACTGAAGGAGCTTTCTTTCCCTCCCTATTTATCGGCCATCTTTTATTCCTTTCTGTCTAATCGCTCCACATCCATGAGGATGGGAGATTACACCTCCCCCTCCTTTGTGATACCTGAGGGCCTCTCTCAGTGACACTCTACATACTCTACAACAGCAGTCTCCTTATTCAGAACTCCGCCTCCTTCACTGAAGACCAGATCTCAATAAGATATGTTGATGACATAGTCCACCTTGTGGCAGGACCATCCGTTGACACTGTCATCTCCATGCTGAAGGAGGAAGCAGCCAGATCCCTACTTTGGGGTCAAAAGTTTGGTGCCATCTTCGACAGGAAGAAGGCTATCTTGATGGGCTTCTCCCCCAAACCTCTAGACTTCCCACCCTTTGACTTTGATGGCCACACCAACCAGTTCCAGCCCTCAGCCCGCTGGCTGGGTATAATCCTTGACAAAAGACTGACCTTCTCTGAACACATCAAAAAAGTGAAAAGGACAGGCAATCTGACTCTCCTTCAGCTAGGCCAAATAATTAAATCGATGCACAGCCTCAACCTGAAGCTCGCTCGGCGGTTAGTACGAGCAGTGATGTACCCGCGGGTGCTTTTTGGCACCCTGGTATGGTTTACCAACAGAAACTATAAGACAGTGTCCCAGATCCTAGACGGCCTCTTCTACCAAGCCAGCCGACTGGTAACAGGGCTGTTCAGGCAGACCCCTTGCCTTTTGTCAAACTGAGCAGCGGCCTGTCACCGCTCAGCGACACACACCTCAAAGTTTCCCTCTCTTACATTGCTAAAGGACTAACCAGGCCGCAACCTCACCCAGTAACCCCCTTTCTTTTTCAGGAACTGACCAAGCCCACTCCACCTGTTCACAGGACTCGATGTTGCCAGACAGCATCTGTCGCAGCAGATAGAAACCATCTACACCTCCCTGCTTGCACCATGGACAGACCCAATCTCCAACATCTAAAACATCGGCATACCCAAAGATAAAGCAGTCAACATAGTTCTACGCCAAATCAACACTGCGGAAGAAGATGGTACCTTGGTGATCTTCACTGATGGATCATGGATCCCAGGCACTGGAGCCGGCGCAGCAGCTGTAGCTCACAACATTTCCTTTTCAGACTCCATCCAGATCCCCGACCACCAACTATTCTCCAACTTTGAAGCTGAGCTGATAGGCATTTGCCTTGCCATCCAGCTGATCAAAAGAATCATGTGGTCTGCTTGGCCAGGATGGTTCAAAGCAGTTGCCATCTTCAGTGACAACCAAGGCACCCTCATCAGAACAGCGGACCCAATTCAGCCCTCCTCCGGGCAACATTTATACGCTAACAACTATTCTTTGCTCTTTCCTTAGGTATCCCAGTCAAACTGCACTGGTGCCCGGGCCACAAAGGGATTCCGGCCAATGAGAAGGCGGATGTCTTAGCAAAAGAGGCAGCCCAACACAAGGCTGGAGTCAGCCCTCATGTCACCATCTCTCAACCCATTCCCGCCAGTCTTTCAAACTAAAACAGAACTGCAGCTCCCTATGGAAGGGAGGTTCTCTGTTGTCTGATGAGGAACACAGACGCTTTTGTTTCAAGCCCAAAACTCGACCAATAATCGCCGCCCTTGATGATCAGGAGAAAGGCCTGACAACCACCATACTACAACTCAGAGCTGACCACGCCCCTCTCAACCACTTCCTCTTTAAGATCAAACACCTCCTTGACCCAAGATGTACTAATTGCCTTGAGAGGGAGTCGGCACCCCATTTCCTTATGTTTTGCAAGAGGTACAGGTCAATCAGATGCACCATGAAACTACGCCTCAAACAAAGATGCAGAGTAAACACGGACTCCTTCCAGGCCATACTGGATAATTCGAAGGCCCTTCCTGCAGTGGCCTCTTTCATTCTCTCCTCCCGTCGCTTCCCCAACATCACAACCCAGCGTCCCGACACCCAACACTGGGACCATCACATGACCCAGGCCTTTGTTCATGTCCTTCCTCTGACCGATTCCTCCCTTCCGACTTTTCTCTCTCTTGAACTTTCTCTTTCAGCTTTCATCCTTCTGTCTCTGATCTCTCTCTTCCTTTTCTTTTTCTTCTCTCTTCTGGTTTCCCTTTTTCTCCCTTTCAGTTCTTTTCCATTTTTTCCTTAGATAATGCTGTATGTACATGCTGATGAGCTAAAGGCCCTCCCTTGAACCCTTGAAGACCGCAGCCCACCTAGCATTACAGGGGGAGTAACGCGGGTGCGAGCTTTCTTTTTTAGGCAGAAGCAGGGGCTCATTCTTAGCCGAAAACAACTCAACTGGTGGGATAGGGCCAGAGAGAGGGTCCTTGATCTCTGACGCTAGCTATTCTTTTCCTTCCTGTTTTCTCCTCTTTCCTCCTTTTTTTTCTCTTCCCTTCTCACTCTGTTTCTTTCTTTTTCTCAAACTACCATACACCCACAGCATTGTCACTTATGTGGTGTCAAGCACAGGCTTCATTACATACCAGATACAGCTGTATATATTTTCTACGTCAGGTCATAGTGCAGTATGTGAAATCAATAGCACTTTTTTTTAAAAAAAAAAAAAAAAAGAGGTGGCAGAGGTGGCTAAGGTCCACGGAGAGTAATGGAGCGAATGCACACCCCTAGTGATGTAGCTATCAGAGATCAAGGATTCTTGTGCGCAACTAGAAGCACTAACCGCTGCTCTCGCCTACTTAAACCAGGCCCCGGAGACAACGCTAGCTACCCCGTCTCCCCTCTCCCTTCCCCGTTTCTGCTTCCGCACCTTCAGTTTCAGATATTTTATAAAACCTCCCATCCACCCTCAAGCTTGCCTGCAAGGTGGGTTGGTTTCTCTCGGAATTATTGAGAAATATACTAAAATAAGAGTAAGAAAACTCCCCCAAGGGATTTGGATTTTCGAAAGAGACTGAAAAGGACTAAAATATATAGTATCTGTAAATACATAATTTGGTTGATTAGTAAATAAGAACATAAAAGACTATAAAATAAGAAATATGTCTATAGAAGAAATATCAATGAGAAAATATGAAAATAGAAATAAGTTTATAGTTTGAAGTAACACTCCCCCCCTCATCAAACTAAGAAAGAAAATAGAAAAAGAAAAAGTTGAGAACAGAAACAGAAACAGGAAGGAAGGAATAGAAGAACCAGAAAGAAAAAGATAGATGACAAAAGGAAGAGAAGAAATGAAGAGAAAAAAGGTAGTTGGATGACAAAGTCAGAAAAATTTGAGGTGACAAGGACCAGAACACAAAACAGAAAGAGAGAACACCTGATTGGAGAGTCCAAGACTCCAGAATCTGTTGTAATATAAGATGTGATTGGTTAGCTTCTGAAGAACCAATCATCCTTTGAGAAGGGCTATGGGCCGTGGAGGGAGACAAACAGATGCGGGGGGTGCATGTTTGTTGCAGCTAGCACATCCTTCCCCCCCTGTACTTGCCAATGTGGGAGACGAGGATCTCAGTCCTGTCTGTGTCAAAAACTGTGAGACAAACCACAATCCAAGCACTTTGATGAAAATATCGGCCAGCTGGTCGGAAGTCTTGATCCATTCCAGGTGGAATTTTTTGTTGTATAGCAACTCGTTGATGGTGTGAAACTCCCGATCAATATAACGATGTTCTTTTCAAGTTTCACAATCTGAACTGGTATGAACCACTGCCTTGTTGTCACATAGGATCAAATAAGTTTGAGAGAACAGAAGATAGGAACAAAGTGTCTTTGGATGTGAAGGACAAAGCCATGTATTCCGCTTGACAGGTGGACCGGGCGACGCAGGACTGTCATTTAGATGACCAAGACACGGGAGCACCCCAAGCCAGTGAAATAAAGACATTCACAGATCTAGCCTCCTCTCCACCCCAATTGGCATCAACATAGGTTGTTTTTCCCTTGGAAAGAGGCTGAGACAGGTTGGCGGAGTACCGTATATAGGAGATCAAATGTTCCAGGGCTGACCAATGGGAAGCATCCAGCTTCATGGAAAATCACGCAAGAAAATTCACGGCAAACGTCATGTCAGGAAACAATCCCTGCGCAAGGTAGAGCAGGCACCCAATCCGATGCATGTATTCTAGATCTAGAGTGCTGTCGGATGGTTTAGATACCAAATCAGTGGATTTAATCAGAGAGCAAGTCTTGATGTTTGACGGTAACATGTTGATGATCTTGCTGACAAGCATGGGCTGGCCTAATCGGAAACCATTGGGGATTTCACGAATCCTCACACCGATGATGCTGGTGAGGGCGGTGTCCCATTTGAGGTCCAGGACCAATGACAAAGACTCCTTGAGCTGCTCAAGGAGGCAAGGTGAACTTGCCGTTAAAAGGCCGTCATCCACATGAATCCATAGAAAAGCATGATTGTCCCTGGAGCAGTATGTATAAGTTGACTGATCTTTGAGATTGGGGAAAAAACCAATTGACTGGTGTTTGGTTCTCAAATGAAGCCACCAGCATTGTGCCAGAGCTTTGCGGAGTTTCAAGACATGGCCTGGTTTTACAACAACACCTGGAGGGGGGTGGATATAAAAATCATAGTCAATATTACTATTCAGAAACACACTTTGGACGTCAAAAGATACCACCGGCAAATGAAGTTTTGACGCCATAGCCGGAAGTAGATGGAGAGATGAGAATGTTGGAGTGGGAGCAAACATATCCCCGACGTTAACACCATTAATTTGTCAAAAAATCCTGCACCAGAATGTGTGCCTTGCATTGGATGATCTTCCCCTTCTGGTTTCTTTTGGGTGCGGAAACCCACCGCCAGTTGAGGATTTCGGGTCCATCTGACCAGACATTGAGTTTCCTCATCATGTCAATTTCAACATTGCAGGCCGCAAGCCATTCATTCCTGGATTCACAAGAAAAATCCTGTTGATAAGTATCAGGCACATCAGATGTTAAAGAGGACTCTGACTGAAGGGACACAATGCATGCATCCTGAACCTTGAACTCCCTTAGTTGGGAAGAATCTCCGAGAGACGACACTTTCAAAGTGCCTACTACCACCTCCATCCCTTCCACGCCCTGTGCAGCGGCAGGCATATTGTATTCATGAAAGATTACTGAAGTGCCGTGGTGTAATTTTCCGGATACCAGTGTGGTATACTTTCCTGTGTTTCTTAACAGGGAAAATTCAAAATTTCATTATATATTCTTATACACTCACAATAGGGTCAAATTAATATCATAAATGGATTCTACATCCAAAATAACCCCTACTCACTCACTGGAACCACCCTCATAGCTCTACTGGTTTAGAAGATACAGGGATATTCCTCTTTGTGGCCAATTCTTGGGGTATTTTGAATACATATTGCATACACGGTTGTTGAATTCCTTTATACCAGGCACAACCACTACTTGGACTGCACTTTTTATATTGAATTCCTTCATACTGGTCATAACCACAACTTGGACTGCTTTATCATATTGCATTTCTGTATTTTAGGCTGGATATGATAGGGATGTATGGTAGATAGACTAGTCACAGCCATTTAGTAGATCTTCAGGCAAGTATTTGGGGTGTACTCCTTTGTCTAAATTACCTCATTTTTTACTATATAATGAGGCCTTCTTCCTGCCAGTTGTTCCTCACCATCCCATCATGCACTGGTCACATTACATTCATCCAACTTTCTATATCCTGAATATTCTAGTCTTATATTTTGGGACTTCGAAAAATGACTCCCAAAAATTCGACGAATGACTCCCATGGGAGTTGTTGGTCAAATTTTGATCTTTTTTTGGGAGTCGTTGCTAAAATTTCGAAAAAATTGAGTAAAAAGAAAAAAATTATAACTTTTGAGTGGCTGGTCCAAAAGGCCTAAAATTTTCAAATATACAAATGGAGCCCCCCATGAGTCCTCTGAAAAAAAATTCAATCCCATTGCACGCACACAAACCATCTGCGTGGTGTGACCCAATTTCCAAATTTCCTACTTCAACCAATACAAAAAGGATTATAACTTTAAAATGTAGGATCCAGATGGTCCAAAAAATACAAGTATAATCAACCCATGGAATTTTAGTCTGAAAATTTCATGGCTTCTCCCGCATTTCTCAACTCAAATTTAAAAGGGGTTGTGAATTGACCCCTGATGGCATAAAATCTGCCTAATAGTGGGAGTCGCATGAATTCCCAATGCCAACAGGTGTAATTTTTGGTATAATTCGACGAGGTGATGAATATAAACCTATTAATATTTAGTTTGATTTGGTTTAGTAAGGACTACGACGACTGACTCCACACACACACCTGCACAATGCAGTGAGATTCGATTTTGGTTTGATTTGGATGAAGGACACGCAAGACAACAACAATCTGATAAAAAGAAGATATACGATATGGAAATGGAAAAGAAGTGAGAAAGAAGAAATGTTTGTTAGTTTCAGTTGGGTTGATGTTGATGGGATGTGAGGGAAGAAGCTTGTACTCACCAGTCTTTCTTCACTTTTTAATGTTATAAGTGTGTGAAGAAAAACTGGTGGTTTGCGCGAGTTGACAAGTTTTGATGTTGGGGAATCTTGTGGTTAGGTTTCGTTCAATGATGGTGATTCGGACTGCGCCGTTAAAGTTGGATTTGATATTCATTATTCATTACTCAAAAATTGGAAGATTTTCACAACAGATGCATTGTATTTATACCCGACACCAATCCCCTTCACCATCTCCTTGATCCAGTTCACTTATCAACACTGTGGCCTCCGTTGTCTACTCAACCATCTCCTCTGTCATGTCACCACATCCATACTAACTTAGCAAAGTGGGGCGGCCTCCGGCCAAGAGCATGCAGGACTTGTGCTAAGTTCGACATCCGTAGTCATCTCAACGGCATTCTTGTCAGCCTTAGCCCCGGTGGCAACTCAGTATGAACCTCAACACTGCCAGCCCGCAATTTTTTCAACACACATCCAAGAGTCCGCAATAACCTCCATTCAAACCTTTGTCACCCCCCCTTTTTCCAATGCATCCATTACATTATTCACCAACCTCTATGAGAGAAAGATCCGGTCCTCGTTGGTTTGAATAACAGGCTAAATTCAATCTGAAACAAAAATCAGACCTACAGAGAAGCATTATCCTTGGGAGATCTCAGATAACCTCACACATGCTAGATCCACACTGTTTTTCACTGAACAAATCGCTTGAAAATCTACTGGTGGTAAGGCTCCCCATAAACAGCTCGTAGGTTGGCCGCTGCCACTGGTGGCGTCAAGGAACCGCATTGTTACCGTCGCTCTTTGTGAAATCGACCAACTACTCCCCATCTTCACATTCTTCCACTAACTTGCCACCAAACCCCACTTGCCCATTCTCCTCAAACAAGATGTCATCAGGTGCTGATGAGTGAGTTCAGGACTGTCTTCACACATTCATACACTGCCATCTTGATTTGGAAGACTTCAACAGCTGGAGATTTCTCTTTCCCACTGACAGTACACTTGCCAAAGCCAACCAAAATCTCACATCCTCCAGCTTTTCATTCTTCGGATTCGGAGGATCATCAACATCCAAACTTGAAGAAGCAAGGGAACTCTACATCTATGCTGCTAACCAATTCAAAGTTGAAAAGAAGTGAAAAGATTCAGGTGATGCGTTTCGTAAAGCTGCTGGATGTAGCTTGAAGCTAGGCAAGAAAGACGATGCTGAGAATGACTTTTGTTCGGCCACTAAATCTTACAAGAAATCCAACCCAGAACATCCTGTTCGACCGGTTGAACAGGCAGAACAGCTTGTTTGACCTGTCAAACAGGCTGAACAGCCTGTTTGACCAATCAAACAGACTGAACGACCTGTTTGAGTGGTCAAACAGGCCGTTCAGCCTGTTCAACTGGTCAAACAGGCAATTCAGCCTGTTCAACTGGTCAAACAGGCAATTCAGCCTGTTCAACTGGTCAAACAGGCAATTCAGCCTGTTCAACTGGTCAAACAGGCAATTCAGCCTGTTCAACTGGTCAAACAGGCCGTTCAGCCTGTTCAACTGGTCAAACAGGCAATTCAGCCTGTTCTACTGGTCAAGCAGGCCGTTCAGCCCGTTTGACCAATCAAGCAGGTTGTTCAGCCTGTTCAATTGGTCAAACAGGCTGCTCAAGGTCCATCTTTTTTTTGTTCATCCTCATTAAACAAATTTTTTTTTAGTCAGAATCGCTTTCCTCCCGTTTGAAAGCTTCCCTTCCAGAGACTCGTCCATGAGATCACTGGGAACTTCAAGACCGACCTTTGGTTCCAGTCTTCTGCTGTCACAGATCTCCAAGAGTCTTCAAAAAGCCTACTTGTCAGCCATCCACGCAAAGCGAGTATGTAACCATTCAAAACCAAGTCCATCGAAGACAGAGTATCTCTTATGGCCATTGTGCATTCAATCTCACCGACTCTATTCCTGTTTTTGACGATTCTCACTCAGACCACCTTGCCGATGAAGCGTCACTCACGGCATATCCAAGTCAATCAATTGAAAAAATACCTTGATTGATCCAGCCGGTTAAACAAGAGCCAAGCATACTTTTGGAACACCCAAGCTAAACGACCAAACAACTTTTTCTGTTCTACAAGCTTTAAGCCGCTTGCGCATCTCAACTGAATCTTCACCTCCCTCATCTTCTTTATCAGTGGCTTCTGTATGATTATTTTCTTTTCTGAAAAGCTTTTGCATGTGTAGAAAGGTACTGAATGAAAATTCCTCTAAATTCTAGGCTCTGAACATTGTCAAGAGAGGTTTAGAGTTCATCTACAACAATAAGTTCAACAATCAAAAGTGGGACAGCAACATAAGAGAGGTGGAACTGATGTGACAGTTCTTCTTTGGGGCCTCCAACATTGAAAAAGGAGTCCTCTGAGGATAAATGTTGAGACAGGTTATGGTTCAAAGAATCTTCTGCCTCTAATACTGGCCTCTCAACCTCAACTTTTCTTCCTCCATCCTTTTTTTTGTAAAAAGAGGCAATAATGTGCAACTTGTTAGAAAGGAAGCGGGGTGAATAGATGAAAAGGGGTAAGATAAGAATACATCTATTCATGTAGCTAAAATAGGAAAAAAATAGGAAAAAAAATTGGAATAATGATTATCACACCTGAGATATTCATCAATATACCTTGAGGAAAAATGTATTTTTTTTAGTAAAGTACAGGAATAGTAAAAGTTGAGAATGGTCTGTTTAGTAAGTTAAGCTTGATAAAGGCAAAGGTGTCAAGAAAAGGTATCATTATGGTTCAAGTAAGCTTTACTGGTATTTGATTTTGCCTTATATAGATTAAAATAATAATAAAAGATAATTTTCATAAAGTGAAGCGGTGTAGCCGCCATAGAATCTAGTTTACAATAAACATTCATGAGATCATTGAAGCTTTTGAAAAAATTGGGGCTCAATACCATTTCCCAAAAGCCTTTGGGAATTCTTCTTTTTTTTTGACTTACATGGACAAAAAAAAAAGATTCCCAAAGGCTTTTGGAAAATTATGTTGAACAGCAGTTTTCTCACAAGCTTCAATGGTCTCATGAATGATGACTGTAAAATTTTTAGACCATTTGGACCCTCCATTTTCAAGTTATAATTGTCTTTGTATTGGGTAGGAAATTTGGAAATTGGGCTACACCACGCAAATGGTTTCTGTGCATGCAATGGGGTTGATTTTTTTCAGATGACTCATGGGGGGCTCTATTTGTATATTTGAAATTTTTAGGCCTTTTGGACTGGCCACTCAAAAGTTATAATTTTTTTTTCACTCAATTTTTGTTCAATATTTTCAAAACTAGAGTTTACGGCGGCTACGCTTCTGCACTTACATTTGTCAAGTGTTTCTATTTAGAATTTCTAATATACATCCATTTCCAATAAGTTTAATATCTCAAATTTATTCATATTCTTTTTGAAGCCTCAGCTGGTTTTGGGGAGTACAAATGAAATATATGTATTACTCTCCTTGTAAATCATGGAGGGGGAGGGAGATTATCTCTCATCTTACCCCTGGAACAAGCTGTCCAGGAGAGATGAGGAGGGTATCCATCCACTTTTATTTGAGACCAGTTGATGCTCAAGGAGAAAAGAGTATCCCCATTTTGATTTTGGACTGGGAGATCTTAAAGGTGGGGGGGTTGAATTTCTCCCCTTCTCTCTGGGACCAGTTGATCCTTCAGGGAAGGGGAGAGCATCTCTCCCCTTTTCTGTAAGACTGGTTGGTCCCAGAGGGAAAGGGAGAGTGTCTCTCCCTTTCTCTCAAAATCTGGTCAGTCTCAGAGGGAAGGGGTGAGTATCTCTCCCTTTCTCCCTAAGACTGGTTGGTATCAGAGGGAAGGGGAGATGGACCGTCTGGTCCAGGAGGAAAGGCGAGTAGCTCTCCGCTTTCCTGTAGGACCTTTTGGTCTGGGATGGAATAGGAGAGCCAGTAGCTTTCTTCTTTCCTCTAGGACCATTTGGTCTAGGAGGAAAGGAGAGAACTAGTAGCTTTCCTCTTTCCTCTAGAACCGTTCGGTCTAGGAGGAAAGGGGAGAGCCACTAGCTCTCCTATTTCTCAGGACCTTTCAGTCCAGAAGGAAAGGGGAGAGTCGCTCTCACCTTTCTTCTGTGACTGCTTGGTCCTCAAGGAAAAGGGGGAGTAGCTCTCCACTTTCCTCTAGGACTGTTTGGTCCAGGTGGAAAATGGAGAGTATCTCTCCTCTTTCCTCTAGGACCATTCAGTCCAGGAGGAAAAGGCTCTCCTCTTTCCTCTAGGACCATTCGGTCCAGGAGGAAAAGGGAGAGGGGCTCTCATCTTTCCTCTAGGACCGTTTGGTCCAGGAGGAAAGGGGAGAGTGGCTCTTGTCTTTCCTCTAGGACTGCTTGGTCCAAGAGGAAAGGGAGTTTATCTCTCCTCTTTCAGCTAGGACTGTTTGGTCCAGGAGGAAAGGGGAGAGTAGCTCTCCACTTTTCTCTGGGTTGTTTGGTTGGTGCTTGTCGGTGCCATTTGGTCCTTGAATGCCTTTCCTCGTTGCCCAAGGGCGGGGAAGGCCAGAGGAAGAGGGGATTACTTCCCCCTTTCCTCTGGGACCATCTTGGTCGGTCCTTGAAGGGGAAGGAGAGCATCTCTCCTGTTCCCCTGGGACACATGCTGTGATGGCAATACATAGTATCACAGTGACTGGTCAGGGCCATTGTACATGCAGTCATACCGATTGCAACCACACCAACTGGTCAAGGACAAATGTTCAAATGCCATGGGATCCAATACACTTATACCTTGATAAAAAAATCCAACTGTGTTGGGTATATAAGGACAGTGGAATAGCACTGCAGAGTGGGTATGAGACCCCCATTATTAGGCAGATTTTATGCCACCGGGGGTCAAATCAAGCCCCCTTTTGAGATTTAAAAAAACTGTGGTGAAGCCATGCTATTTTTCAGCTACAAATCTGTGGGTTGATTATACTTGGATTTTAGCGACGACTCCCAAAAAAAATCGAAATTTGACAAATGAATCCCATGGGAGTTGTTCGTCAAAATTTTGGGAGTCGTTTTTCAAATTCCCTATACTTTATAAACTTGATACCCACCCTTATATCTTGTAATAACATCCTCATCAATTATATTGACCTCAAGGTCACACATTCAATCCTCAGTCAAGACATACCCAAAATAAGGAGCCTTCAACCTGCCTCATTTTTACCCTTTTTTAAACTTATATACCCTCACCCAAAGGACCTGAGTTCAATCCCTGGTTGAAGCATTTGCTCCCACACTCAACACCTCTTCAGTCACCTTATCCTTAACTTATCCATACCATCAGACATCATCATCATCAGCCTTTCATCATCATAACCTCATCAACAACTCCAACAACATCAATAACATCAACAAGATCAACTCACCTGAATAACACCTTGTAACCAAATCCACTTCTAAAACAACAGTAGTATCTTTGATACACCTACTATCCCTACATAAAAATTTCCAATCCAAGATTGGGAGGCTTGTTTAGTGTCTAGTATTCAGATCGGCAGAGGCATCCTCATCAATACCTTTCCAAACTCAGCAAAAGGTCTTCACTGACACTTTTGAGCTTTACACCGGCTCCCAGAGAATCCATCCATGTGATTTGTCTGATACGCCAACATGTACCATTGGTGTGGACCGCAGAACAAATTGCTTGAGGTGAGTATGAGTAGGCTCTGCATCCAAAACTCAAGCCATGTCGAGGGATGGCTTCTACCCGAGAGCAATCTCATAAGGAGTTTGGGATCTACCGGCATGGAATACTCTGTTGAAAATAAAAACTGCATGTTTCAGTGAAAGTATCCATAGGGATTGAGGAAGTTTAGCATGAATAATAGATGTGCGAGCCATATCAAGTATTTACCGATTTGTCCAGTCGACAGATCCATTCTGATGATGCTCGTAAGGCACCACCATCTCATGATGAATGTGTCGAGTCTTCAGAAATGCTTTGAATTGATTCAATTTAAACTCTCCAATGTTATCAGACCGGATTGTAAAAACTTGATACCTGGTGAAACACTTGAAATTCTCAATCCAATTCATGACTTCTTCCGGGGCATGTGCCTTAGACTTCAGGCTGACTACGGATGTTAGGCGAGAGAATATGTCATGAATCTGTATACAAAAGTGAAGGTAAATTTTTAATTCTTGAATAGAAAGAGTTACTAAAAGATATCACATCCTCCCCTAACTTCATTTCTGTCACCAGACAATTTCCTTGAGTTTGACATATCTTTTAATGCTGATGACTGATTTATTTTTAAGGAGAAAAATTTGATGAGGTTGGTTGTCAGCTATGAGAGGTAACAGAACCCGTCTCAATTAGCTGCAATCATAATGACAGCCGTGTAAAGTACCAAATACAAATACAGCCTATCTTGATTAGGTGTAATAGTCCCCACTAGTACAAATAGAGTCACCAGAGACCTCGCCAATAAGAAAGTGTTTGACTCGAATCTACAAAAGTATAAAGAGGAGACTCTTTACAAAAATATAGAGGCATGATTTAATTTTACCAAGCCCGCGGCACTACCTTGACTTGGATGGGTTTTCCATCCAAGCACAGTGGTTGGGGCCTTAGTTTCTTCATAGTTCTCATCTCTTTCACTATCTTCTCTATCTCTTTAATTTGTATCTTTCTCTCCTTGTCCTTCATCCTTCATCTTACTAGCATTCTACCTTTTAGTCTTAGAATTGTATTGCGCTCTTCAGTACTTCAATTAGTTCTTTTTCTATTTTTCATTCAGTGATAACCACACAAGAGGTTATCCCTGACATTGGTCATGTGATCTTTCTGTTTACAAAGGTGTATGAGTTGTTCTTTTGACTAAGAATTAAACATTATTGTTTTTGAGTTTTTTTTCTTTTCTTTTTAAGAGGTGTCTGCTGCTGCGCAGCAGTCAGTGTCCTCACTTCCAGCGGTCTGAAGCCACACTCTGTGTGTTGCTTGATTTGCCAGGTGCCACTCTTGGGGAAGGGGGCACAACCTTTCTTTTCTATTTGGAATTGGAATCACAAAAATCTAGTATTTGCCAATTGTTTTTGCTACACAAATTTTGGGATTTAATTTTCCTTTTTTTTTTAAATCCATATCCAATCTGGATCAACACTCCAGTTCAGAATATACTGGCTCAATCCTTCATCCTTTTCCGGTCAATTCCATCAGAAATTCCCAAAACCTTGAATCATAATAGCATGATCAGCAAATACTTCCACTTGTTGCACGCCTCAACAGATCAAGTAGTGATAACAATGTATACTTGCTGAGGTTTCATACCAGATTGTAGTTGGTGGAAGAAAAGGTGAACAGAAGAGCTGGTGATGGGCACAGGTTGCCAGACCCCAACGTTCTGATTACACCAATTCTTTTTTAATGGGAAAATTGATTCAAGACAGCATTAACGGGCAAAAAACTAGGAAATTACTGAAAGTTGCATTGTAAATTGTAATCTTATTTTTTCCACTCCCCCTTCTTACCCAGGAAGCCAGACCACAAAACAAATGAGAGCACCTGCTGGCAGTTGACATGCAGTAACTGTCAATCTACTTGTGGTCTTACTTCAATCTTACCAGTAACTTACTCTTAAATAACTTCAATGCACAGTGACTGTGCAGAAAAAATTAGGTGGGGATAAGCCTCATGTAATAATTTCAGTAAGACTGGAGTAGCCTGCATGTCAACTGCCAGCAGGGGACCTCACTTTTTTTGTGGTGCCACCAAGGGAGAATGCTGATTTTATGAGCTTTTGTGAGCAAGATCAGTGTGTAAGCAAGCAAGCAGAGATGTGGCGGCGACACAAGCAGATGGCAAACCTAAAACAAAAGATAAGAATGAAAGTTGTGATGATAACGAAGAGATCGTGAAATGAGGATCGGGTGACGTCAGTTACGTCATGGTGGAAATGGGGATCGAAGGTTAGAAACAGTGATCATGAAGAGATCACGGGATGCTGTGGTTTTCTTCTTTATAAAATATCTTGTTTTCTTTCTTTTCCATTTCTCTTTTTCTTCGTCTGATCATTTCATTATTTCCAGTTGCTCGCTTTCTCCCTATCAAATTCTTCTCACTCGTCACTCGTCGTTGCCTCCTAACAAGTGATCCGCATTCTCAGTTTCTTAAAAGTAAGAAGTTAGAAAATAAAGAAAGAAATAATGACAAGTAGAAGAAACAGACCTAGACAAGGTTCGAGGAATACGGAGTGAGCAACAAGCGGAATGAAAACTTAAATGATGATGAGGAAACTGAAAACAACCGGTTGACTAGTTAAATACAAGATCATTTAGGTTTGAGAGATTGCTGCGGACTACAACTTTGTTGATCTACTTGGGATAGTTTGTGCTAGTAATGAGATTTATCAAAGTATGCGAGGATTTTCGCCGGGATTTTTCAACTTCATCTTTGGTCGGGACGACATCTACAAGCGGAGTGGGAAAAAAGTCACATCCAGCTGAATTTGGAAGCTGCGGTGAAATAGGTAAGATATAACGCTACTAACAGGTAATTATTAAGGGGTTGTCAAAGCGTATATCCACCCATTTCTGGTGTACTAGGACGTCGGCTAGCTCTCGAATAGCTTTGTGAAGCAATGGCGACCATTCACAAAGCAGCTTCCCTGGTCAGTTGAGGTTCTAGATCTATTGGAGAGGCTAAAGCAACAACACGGGATCGCACTAACTGAAGCATGGCACGGTGAAATCTTCCGGATAAATGATTCCGTCGTATGCGATCCATGGCTTCGATTTAGTAGTGAGTGCCATCGTATAACATTGATTTTGAGTCCACGGTGCCCTTCGAGACTCTTGAGATGGCGAATAAGATGGTTTATACTTTTCATCTGTGAAATGGCAGAATCATGACTTCAGCTCAGTTAAGGTCTATTAGGTTTACTGCGATGAAGCCCGGAGCTAAATTGAAAGCTTCCAGATAGGCTGAGCGAAAGACAACAGAAAGGATGGACAATAACCTTCGATCAGCATTTGGTGAAACTCAGCTTTGGAAGGAGGGCGTAGGAGTCTTGGAATTGATGGGGTGAAAGACCGAGGGGGCTTAGCAGGGCTTCCAGTTCCCCCGGCCCATTCGCTCAAGCTTATATCGCTTCCGAGCGTGGTGGCGGGAGCGTGCTGAGTGTTGAGATGGAGGCTTGATGTCGGAACATGTGGGATAGACTCTTGAGATTGCGAATAATATGGATTATAGTTTTTATCTGTGAGATGGCAGAATCATGACTTCAGCTCAGTTAAGGTCTATTAGGTTTACTGCGATGAAGCCCGGAGCTGAATTGAAAGCTTCCAGATAGGCTGAGCGAATGACAACAGAAAGGATACACAGTCACCTTTGCTCAGCATTTCCCGGAAATCAGCCTCGGAAGGAGGGCGTCGGGGTCTTGGAACAAATCCGATGATAGACAGAGGGGGCTGAGCAGGGCTTCCAGTTCTCCCGGCCCATTCGCTCAAGCTTATATCGCTTCCGGGCGTGGTGGCGGGAGGGTGCTGAGCGTTGAGATGGAGGCTTGATGTCGGAACATGTGGGATAGACTCTTGAGATTGCGAATAATATGGATTATAGTTTTTATCTGTGAGATGGCAGAATCATGACTTCAGCTCAGTTAAGGTCTATTAGGTTTACTGCGATGAAGCCCGGAGCTGAATTGAAAGCTTCCAGATAGGCTGAGCGAAAGACAACAGAAAGGATGGACAATAACCTTCGATCAGCATTTTCTGAAAATCAGCTTCGGAAGGAACGGGTAGGGGAGCGGCCGATAGTAATTGGGATCTAGCTAGAGCTTCATATTTGGTCGGGACGACATCTACAAGCGGAGTGGGAAAAAAGTCACATCCAGCTGAATTTGGAAGCTGCGGTGAAATAGGTAAGATGTAACGCTACTAACAGGTAATTCTTAAGGGGTTGTCGTCGCGTATATCCACCCATTTCTGGTGTACTAGGAGGTCGGCTAGCTCTCGAATAGCTTTGTGAAGCAATGGCGACCATTCACAAAGCAGCTTCCCTGGTCAGTTGAGGTTCTAGATCTATTGGAGAGGCTAAAGCAACAACACGGGATCGCACTAACTGAAGCATGGCACGGTGAAATCTTTCGGATAAATGATTCCGTCGTATGCGATCCATGGCTTCGATTTAGCAAATGCCATCGCTATTTGTTGTTTTGGAGTCCACGGTGCCCTTGGAGACTCTTGAGATGGCGAATAGATTGGTTTATACTGTTCATCTGTGAGATGGCAGAATCATGACTTCAGCTCAGTTAAGGTCTATTAGGTTTACTGCGATGAAGCCCGGAGCTGAATTGAAAGCTTCCAGATAGGCTGAGCGAATGACAACAGAAAGGATACACAGTCACCTTTGCTCAGCATTTCCCGGAAATCAGCCTCGGAAGGAGGGCGTCGGGGTCTTGGAACAAATCCGATGATAGACAGAGGGGGCTGAGCAGGGCTTCCAGTTCTCCCGGCCCATTCGCTCAAGCTTATATCGCTTCCGGGCGTGGTGGCGGGAGGGTGCTGAGCGTTGAGTTGGAGGCTTGAAATCGAATCATGTGTGACTTGTGAAGAAGCCCAGAAACCTGGGAATTCTGTTCAACAAAGACGGGCCAATTCAGACAAACACTTCTGGTGGAGCTCAAGCAGCTTGGTGCCGGCAGGATGGATAGATGGTAAAGAATTACAGTGTCGGCACTAACCTTCAGCGCTCTTGACCGGTTCATAGCGGGGTGTCGCATCAAGTGAAGAAGTCCAGAGAAGACACATTATGAGCAGGGCCAAGTGAGAGCAGGTCTCCGATCGTCGACTCATCTCTGGTGCAAGTTGCGATTGACCCTTACCTAGAAGCAGTTTGCCGAACTATTTAAGGACACCAAATGCCAAATGTAGGCCGGACTCCCGGAGGTACTTGTTGCGACACGTGTTTCACAATGTCGCGTCTTGTCTCTCATTTGGGGCAAGGAGTAGTCTGAAACCACTGAGATTGAGCCTGATTGAAGATTTGCGTTGTACATGGCTGCTTCAGGGGTCCGGCAAAGCCCGAGAAGGCCCGAGAAGGCGTCAAGGAACACCGGTGTCGAGGGATTGCTGGTTACCGAGGAAAGGAGGTGGCAGAGGTGGCTAAGGTCCACGGAGAGTAACGGAGCGCACGCACACCCCTGGGCCCTAGTGATGTAGCTAGCGGAGAGCCAGGATTGTTGGTTGAATAGCCAGGCACGCCGACGGTTTGACCTCAGTCCATAAGAACGGTTTAACTGGTTTAGAAGAAGATGATTATACTAATGAGTCATCCAAATGACTCAACTAGAAAAAGGATTAAATAAATCTATTTGATTTCCTTCTTCCATCTTCCTCATTCGATTGTTCCTTCTACTCAAAGATTTCCTTATTATTAAATTCTTACACTCGAAATAATGTTTTGATTAATGAACCTTTCTTCTTTTATTCATCAATATACCGGCATGTCCACTCACAGAAACCCTCAAGCACAGGCCAAAGACATCGCGTCTACCGCAAACAAACCAGATATGTCAAGTCAACCTCTAACAAATGGACCAGAGCCAGACCCTAATGTGGCTGCGTCTCTTGGATTGATGGATGACGTTGCATCGCGCACGGCCCTGAAAAAGAGCAAATCATACAAGAGAAGTGAGCTTGCAATCACTCACATCTAGGCTCAGCCTTTATGTTATGACCTAGATCGTCAATAAACTTATTTGTTCAATGAATTAATTTCTCGGAATGCGCTGGTAGGGAACCTACTGCAAAATCCACTACCGAAGCCGCAGCGCCAAAGAAAGTCAACGATGAGGGACTAGGTGACCTATCGTCTGAAGATGAAGACGTTGTCTTAAATTCGCCAAAGGGAGCGGCCCTACCTGAAGATCATACATCTGATAGCAATCAGCTCAGAATGTCAGCCGACAATAGATCTTTTCTTTGAAAGTTAACGATGGAGCGATAAATCAACAGGAATGAATCTATTTAAAATGCTGTCGAGCTACCCATCAGCTGAACGGAAAGAATTATCAGTGTCGAAAGCCTCGACAGAAACCTCCAAAGACAGAATGACCAACTCTTCAACGTCTATGATTTGAAAGTATTCGGCGCAAACCTACTTGCCCATAAGAAAAACTGTGATACTCTCAGCTCTCATCATGGCTTTCTACCCGCCTTCCGATACGATATTCATATGAGAAATAATACATTCAACTTGAGGTCGGTAGTAGATAACGTAGAGGTGGTACCAGATATCTCAATGTTCCGGATTGATATATGGCAGATTGTCCACACCACTTCACAGAACGCAGACGAACTTCAACTCGACGATAATCCTTATGTCGAAGGAGGGGAACGTTTTGGCCCTTGGATGGGACACCACGACAGGCAAGAAGAAACTAGAGAGCAAGAAATCTTCCTTCGAACCGAATTTGTTTCGGCGAGAATCTTACGATGGCAGTAACTATGATAGTGATCATAGTAGAGCAGGAAGAGGTGACGGTCCTCAAGATTCAAGAGGAAGAGGCGCTTATCGTAATAATTTCAACAAGCATGGTGGTTCAAAAAATGAATATTTTGATGAAGACCAGTAGGTCATCTATCCTATGGCTGTTGTGTGTCGAACCTTTTTTATGTTATTTATTTGATTCAAATTTTCACTGACAATGTTTATTTTATCATGTGAGATGAATGTTACGCAATGGAAGATTGGTTTAGGGAATGCCGGTCTTCTAGACAAATATCGTGATGTTTTATGTGGATTCGAGATAGGATTCCACATCATAACTTCCCGGGCGGCGGGGTCAAGTTTGTATAATCCTCGTAATCATTCGTCTTCCCTGAAAGCAGAGAAAAACTTAAGAAAAGAAAAGAAAAAAAAATAGCGAAGGGGATGTTTGGTCCATTTATGCATGGAGGAGTATCATCCAAATTTCCTTTCTTCAGGACGTCACCATTGGGCGCAGTCGTGAATAGTGATAGATCGCTGCGAGCGATAAACAATTTATCGTTCCCACGTGACGAAGGGGATATATCTGTCAATCAATATATATTGTAGACAAGCGATTTTTCTGCGACCTGACTTTTCGGATACAACGAGGAAAGATTACATCTAGGCGAGCTACAATTGGTTTTGGACAACAACGGGTATGTTGGCTTTGCGGGACACTCTTTTAGAGTTAGCTGGGCGTAGTTACGACATGCTTGTGGCGTTTTGATTGATCACATCGAGAAATTAGGTTGATGGACCTCGGAATGCTATAGGTTAAACGTAAAAGGGTACACGGAGGCAGATTTTTAGATAGTCAAAGTTATTGGGAGTTAAAGGCTCTGGCTTATCCGTGACGATTGCTACAGAGTAAAAGGATTGAACCTCTACCCTTACAAAATTACTTGCTCTATGTTCTCGTAATTTACATTCTTTTAATTTCTGTCTCTCATTGAAATTACATTTAAGAAACTATCTTATAAAAGAATTAGGATTTAATTCCTTCTATTTAGTTTCTTGATAGTACCCGTAAAACAACATAACCCATACACTGGTGGATTTGGATTTTAAGGAAAGTCGGATCCCCCTAGACTGTTATTCTTTGTCATAATAGTACGATAAGTGTACAGAATTTAAGGATATAAGTGGTATGGATGCTTGTGCGCAACTAGACGCACTTAACCGCTGCTCTCGCCTACTTAAACCAGGCCCCCCTAGGCCTGGCCTCGGACACGACGCTAGCTACCCCGTTTCCCCTCTCCCTTTCCCCGTTTCTGCTTCCACACCTTCAGTTTCAGATATTTTAGAAAACCTCCCATCCGCCCTCAAGCTCGCCTGCAAGGTGGGTTGGGTTCTCTCGGAATCACAACCACACCTGGCAGAATACCGACTAGGTGCCTAAAGGGAAAGGCAGATGCATCTAACCCCAGCACCAGTCGGGTAGGCCAACCCATACACTCGTAAGACTTGGGTGGCGCGCCCCGCGCACCGCCGGGCCTACAAAAAGTGTAGCTGAGTAGGCGAGTGGACTTGTTTGTATGTTCGGGGATCAAGGCCTGGGCTGACGTGGGCGACACTACGAAGGAGTGCCTTGTTTGGCCTAGTGAGAGCTGAAACCAGTTTGATGGTTTGACTGGTTTGACTCATGGGGACTTTTGTGAGGATCAACCTTATACTCTTACTCAATGATGTCACTACACGGGGCTATGAAATTTATCCGAAAGGAAGAGTTCGCCAGATTTATGAATAAGAATAAAAGATGAAGACCTCTATTTGATTTAATTTGATATCTACTTAATGTTGATGATTTTGATTAATTGTAACTTCTAATGAATCTATATAACAAAGATTAATCCGATGGGAAAAGGAAAGGGAGGAACAACAAGAGAACCCCACCTTTTAACAGAGACAAAATAAATAAAAATAAAAGGTGAACAATGAAATGACATCATAATGAAAAGAAAATTAGCCGAAACAAAGATGAGCGAGAGAGAGATTTAAATGAAACATAAGCGCATGACCAAGTAAGCCACATTTCAACCGTCCGAATACTTTACTATCATTACAACTTTTGTCTTCCTTGCAACATGTTTCAAATTTTCCACCCACCAGTGGTCGGTCACATGTACCAGGTATGTATTTACATGTTGAGGGATTTAAATATGTAGTCAGAAAAGTCAGAAACCATATTCACGAGTGACATCTCGCTGGTCCCGGGCCGTGAATGAATGCCCAAACCCGACCAGCTCACAGTTTGGGTCGGGGTGGGCCAGGTCAAAATATAAAAATTGCTGTCCAAACCCAACAAGGGAGTGATGGGCTTGGGCCAGGCTGAGGTCGGCCTGGATGAAGGTGGGAGGCAGTATGTAGTCACCATTCAATGCGCTGATCATCATATCTTGTGTTTGGTGTTGAAATTTTCCTCACTCTTCTCTCTACCTTCTCCTCATTTGTAATCCATTTCTGTCCATGTTCATCTTTTCTTATTCTTATATGTGTATCTTCTCTTCTTAGAACTTATTTTCAATCCCATCATCTTTAGTCAGACATGTATTCTTCTTCTTTGAACTTCTATCTTTCCTCTTGTCTTATATTCTTTAGCTTTGTTCTTGTGTTTATCATATTACCACCCATTCTCATAGTACCACTGTCAGACTCATTCTCAGCTCTCAATCACTTTCCTGCTTTCTCATCCTATTCTTCTTCTCTACCTTAAAATCCTCCTTTCCATCCATGATCCGACACTTCCTCTTCTTTCCTCATCCTCTCAAATCTCATCAATCTAACACTCATTGACTCAAATGTTCTCTCTTCAACAATCCTCCTTAACTAATTGACTTTATTGCTTACCCTTTCCAATCAATCCATTCCTTATCCCTTCTTACTTCTAACTCTCTGAAATCCCTTCCTTATCGACTTCATCAACATCTTAATCCAAAAATTTGCTGATTCCTACTTGGTGAGAAAATACAACATTGTTGTTGAATCAATCTCCTCCTTCTACTTCTTCCTTTCAGTCGCTAATGAATTATTTTCTAGATTGTGTTTCAGTCCTATTCTTGTCTTGTTTCTTACAATCCAAAATTATACTGGTGGTGAATATTCCTTTCTTTTCTTTATTTCTTGATTTTTATCTTTTTCTTATCTTGTTCTAACTTTGTTCTATATTTATTTCAGTCTGGTTTTTGATCAATATTTTCACAGAATTCTCTTATTTGGTGCTTGGGTTTAGTTCTAAAGTTTAAAAAAAAGATGTTAAAAAACAAAATAACACTGGAGATACTACTACTAGAGATATAGAAAAAGATATTTCCAGGTTTTTACCTCTTCTTCCTTGTGGTGATACGTACCTTCATTGGGTAGGATCCAATGCTGCACACAGACAAGTGTGTTAACCGTATCAGGTTTCAATCTACTTTGATAGTCACCAAGCATGCACCCACTTGTTGAGAAGGCAGACTCAGAGCTAATTTACATCATCCAAATGATCAAGATTGATTTAGCAATAGTTGAAAGGTTTGGATATTGGAGAGAGTTGAGTGTGTCAAATGATGGGGCATCAATCCAAATCATAGGTTATTGAAGAAACAAGTCCACTTTAGCAGAAGGGCAAGCAGACTATGATGATAGGACCCCGGCGAGCCCCCTAATAGGTGAGTGTTGAAAAAGGTATGCAAAATTGGCCAAAATGCCCAAAACATAATCTTGAAACATGTATGAATGCGTCATTTTTTGACAAAGGGTATGTAAACCCCAGCCCCACTGGGCTTCATAAGACTGTCACAGGATTACATAAGACATACAATACTTAATCCGACCCTCTTTCCTTGTCTAGATGGCAGAGTTCTTCTCTCGACCATCTAGGTAAGTATTTTGTATACAATTAATTCTCTCAATCCTTTTCCTAGACCGAGTTGTACTGATCAGAGAGCTCTTCTCTCAACCATCTAGAATTCTGCAATTAATCCCACTTTGGTTCTAGAATTCTCAGTGTTTGCTTGCCTTGAAAGCCCTATCTTAAGTTTCAGTGAAGGACTAAACAAAGTCCTTACAGGGTCCTCATGAAATCACCAATATTTTAGGTATGAAAAATTGGTTAAAACTGCCTCATACTCTTCAAGCCCAAAATAATTTGGGGTTTTTATCAGGTTTAGGCTGATTTTAGCCTAAGCCTACTCTTGAAACAGGTATTGCTCAGCCAAAAATCACTGGTCCCCGAGCCTGAGGTATGAATTTTGGCAAAAACCCGTGTTTTTCAACACCTGCTTATATAGGAGCTCTCCAGGGCCCTGTGATGATATCTTCCCCCCAAGAGTTTCTTGTATCTGAGATTGTCTTGGTCTTCTTTTCTTTTGGATTTTTGGTCTCATCCAATAGATAAGTGGTGCATGGGCAGTGTTATTAGCTTCCCAAAATTTTTCCAAACCATTCCACCACCATTTGCTTAATTGATTCAATGATAGTTGCAGCTTCTGTGGTGCCAAGTTTGTCCTCAAGAACCAATTCCAGAAGAACCAACTTATAACACTGTCCAAAGAGGAGATTGATTGCAGCAAAGACTTTCATTGTCAGCCAATAGTTTTTGTATTTTTCCTGCAGAAGAACAATAAGCTTGGTAATGTGACTCAGACCCAATTTTAAGTTGTCCTTAAGATGCTTTTTGATCTTCTTTATACATCCAAAGAGGAGGTGCACAGTGGGATATTGATTGATACCAAGTTTTAATGTAGCTATAACAAAAGAAAACAGTGTTGGTGTTGATTGGGGAATTCAAGGAAAAGAGTAAGTTAAATAAACTTACTAGTTTGGAAAATAGAAAGAAACTCCTGAATTACTACTATTTCTTCCCAGTCCTCCAAGGTTGGGCAATGATTGTAGTTCACATCCTGCATTGCAAGATTTTGAATTGCCTCTCAAGATGGCAATGTAGATTTGAGATTTGAGTTCTAAATAGCATTTTGGGATCTTGACCAACAGCTGAGCTTCAGGCTTAATGTTTGATAGGTTTCTTGCCTCTTTGAATGACTGCTTGCAAGAGGGGGTGCTTCTTGAGTAACGCACACCGTCTTAAATATTGTTGATTGACATTGAGATGAACTTGTGAAAATCTTTAACAATCAACTTAATCATGTGAGCAGCACATCAAACATAAACTTTACCTTGAGATTGAGGGGGAGGCTCTTGCTATGGTCCTGGAGAGCAGAAGGGACCCAAAGAAATTGTGACATCATTCAAACTATAGAGTGTTATCAACTGTTACCCCTCTAACCTTTTTAATAAGGTTTCATTTGACAATCATTGAGATGAAGTTGTTAACTGTGAGGCGTCAGAAGCTCCTTGAATGCAATGAGCAGTCCAGTGAGAGACCAGTTGAAGGAGATGAAGTGAGCCAAGATAACCATGAAAGAAGACAGGCTCAACAATGTCCACAGGTCAGCTGTTTATGCAACATGGTTAGTATCTCCATGTCAGCCTTCATTTTTTGAAATGTTTTCATGCAGTTGGTTTTGAGAGTGCTGCTGCCAATGAGTTTGAACTTTGGCTGTAAAGAAGCTAGAAACCGTTTTAAAAGATTATGGTTTACTATTATGTTGAGAGGGAGCTCCTGTGCAATGTCTATCTTTGCCAGGATATTGCATGATGGCTTCTGGGAGAAAGCCCATTTCAAAGCTAATTTCTTGTTTGAAATTTTGAGCAATCAAAGATTGCTCAAGGATGCATAGGAGCTACACCAATAAATGTGACAACAAACGTGATTTGTTCTGCGGTCCCTTTTGCCAGGCATGGTTGTTTAGCAGTATTTTCAGATAGCTTTTAAGCTGCTGTCTACTTAAAAAATAATTCAACATCTTCCTTGAATTCAACCATTGGATGATACAGATACCAATACAGAGGTGAGCTTAAGCTTTAGTAATAAAGATATACATTGTCCAGAGCTTTGGAAATGGTTCCAAACTTTGCTGGTTTTTTTTATTTTTTTCTTGGCTTGATTGGCAGAGTTATGGTTGTTGGGTGTATCAGGGGACTGAGAGGGTTTCTTTCTGCTTTTATCTGGTGGAACAAAAGATCTGTTGGTGGAACAGGCTGTTGTGGTCACCATCTGACTTGGTGGCTCTGGACCCACTTTAATTTTTGTTATCAGAATTTTTAGGCCCATAAACATTGTCACTCATTCTGTGGTCACTGGATTATGTGGGGGCTGGGGAATGGTGCTTCTTGATGCATTTCATTGCCATGGTAGGTGAGGCCTGAGGGTTAATTGTCAGGTTGGATTTATTTCTAAGTGAAAAGCTAAAATTTGACGGGCTGATGGGCCAGCCCAACACCACAAAAATCTGTCCAGGCCTGTGGGAAGCAGGGTCAACATTTTATTTCTTCCCCCAATGACTGTCCAAACCCAGCCCAACACCCAGCAGGTCATGGCTAGCCCATTTACATCCTGAATTGTCTGTGGTTAAGGTCCGCTTTCAGATCTTCAATCTTACATTGTTTTCTTCTTCCTCATCATTAATCTTGAATTCATTTCAATCATCTTCACTTGCTAGGTGTGCTGATGTCCTATCATAATAGTCTCAAAGCTGTTTGTTGTCATACTCACATCTATTGTCTGTCATTAAGACTTCTACGCCTATTAAACATCAACAGGAATAATAAGAGGAATCCACTCAGTGCCTCCTTGACTATCTTGAAGTTCCACATGAAAACCTCAGCCAGGTTTTAGTCCACAAACACATGAGAAAGAGTCCAGACTGTAGACTTGAAGGGAACTACAAATATGTCCATTATTATAATGACATACCAGTATCCAGGGAGGTGCACCAGGGGCACACCGCACAACCTTTCTTCTTCTTTTGGAACTGGCATGACAAAAATCTAGTTATTGCCAATTGTTTCTGCCCTTGCTTTTTTCCCAACATTTTTTTTTTGCTTTTTACAAGTTTTGATATTTAATTTTACTTTTATTTTGGCGAATATCCAAAGTGAATCACCACTCCAGCATACACCAGCTCAAATCCTTGATCCTTTTCTTATCAATTCCATCAGAAACTCCCGGAAACTTGAATGACAACAGCACGATCAGCAAATTCTTGCACTTGTCTCACCACCTCAAGAGAAAAAAAGAGCCTGAGAAGATCAATCAGGTCAAGACTGATACAGTAAGTGACAAGGAAGCTATGTACATACATGCTTAGGTTTCTTATCAGATCACAAAAGGCCAGATTGTGGTTGGTAGAAGAAAAGGTGGACAGAAGAACTGGAGATATGTACAGGTTGGCAGAACTCCAACAATCTGATTACAGCAATTTTTTTGATGATGGGAAAATTGATTCAAGATGGACGTAACGAGGAAAGAAAGCCATGAAATCATTTAGAGTTGCTTGATAACTTGATGTATCCATCCTTCTTCTTCCTACCAAAAAAGCCTTGGAGCAAGGAGGTCAATCCGGCGGGTTCAATTTGTTGCCGGTATCCAGTTGTAGCTTCTTTTTCGGTCGGGACTAGATCTGAAAGTGAAGTGGGAAAGAAAATCACATCCAACTGAATTTGGAAGCTGAGGTAAGAGAAATCGCTACTAACAACTTGTTTGGGGTTTGGTGCCCGACATATCCACCCATTTCTGGTGTACTTGGTCATTGGCTAGCTCTCGAATAGCTTGGTGACGCAATGGCGACCATTCACAAAGCAGCTTCCCTAGTCAGTTTAGGTTCTAGATCTATTGGAGAGGCTAAAACACAACAGAACGGGATCGATCACACTAACTCCAGCCAGGCACGTGTTCCCCCATTGGATATATTATTCCGTCGTATGCAATCCGTGATTTCGAGATTACCCAATTGGTAGGCGCGTCAGTTGCTTCTTTTGGAGTCCACTGTGGCCTTCTCTTTGTTGGGGAATCCGAATAGATTGGTTTATAGTTTTTATCTGTGAGATGGCAGAATCATGTCTTGAGCTCGTGAAGGTTCACTAGGTTTATTGCGATGAAGCCCGGAGGTGATTTGAAAGCTTCCAGATAGGCTGAGCGAAAGAGAACAGAATGGATGGACAACCTTGGCGCAGCATTTCCTGAAATTTAGCTTCGGAAAGACGACTTGGGCGACTTGGAGCTGATGCTGCGGTGCGCACAGACGGGCCGGTCGAAACAAAGCCTTCATCTGATCCGCCCCCAACACTGAGCCTTGCGTCGATTGCGTCTGTCGGGAAGTGCTCTAGATAAAGGCGGTTCAAGTTGCAATTGAGACAAACAGTTCTGTAGCGGAGCTCAAGCAGCTTGGTGCCGGCAGAATGGATAGAGGGTAAAGGATTTCAGTGTCGGCACTAACCATTATCGGTCTTGGCAATTTCGGGATAAAGGGGTGTCGCATTAAGTGAAGAAGTCCAGAGAAGACACATTATGAGCAGGGCCAAGTGAGAGCAGGTCTCCGATCGTCGACCCATCTCTGCTAGTAAAGTTGGGGTTGACCATTGGGGGGAGTGTGCCGAATTATTTAAGGACACCAAAGCCAAACGTGGGCCGGACTCCCGGAGGGAATTGTTGCAACACGTGTTTCACAGCGTCGCGTCGCATCTCTCATTTGGGGCAAGGTTAGTCTGAAACCACTGAGATTGAGCATAAGATTTCCTTCGGGCAGTGCCCCGCCGCACCAGCTTTCTGTAGCAATTCAACCCGTGACACTGATGACAGTTCAGGGACGACAATTGGGCTTCCGCTACGTTTACGGAAATCTCACCTGCAAATGGTGGTCATGAAATTTTCATGATTCATGAGCGATTATCACAGGCTGGTTTGTCACAGACATGGTTTTGATGAATGCAAGACCCGAGCGAAACGGAGTTGAGCAAAGTTTCAGACGTCGGAGCCATGGTCACATTCTCTTGGGTTGACGTCGCTGGTTGATCCTTGAATTTTGACACCACCAGCAGGCGGCCGGCTTCAACACCGTCCGATGGACGTCAGTCGTGGTGTAAGCTAGTTAAGCTTGCCAGGTTACCCCAGTTTACCACCCAAATATTCTCTTCGCCGTTCTCCTCTCCTCTTCTCCAAGTTCCAACCCCACACGATATTCGGTAAGTCTTCTTTCTCTTCCTACTTGACCCACTTCTTCAATAGAACCGTAGATCTGACCTGGACTTGCTCCATTCTATCTAGGCTGGATCTCCTACTTCCATTGGTTCGGTAAATCAAATCTTCAACTAGCTCCTCACTCTTGAACCGGCCGTTCAAGACTATTTCTCAATCGACTGGCCGAAAGTACTCCTTTGGAATCCTAGCAAGCCGTCGATCAAATTCATTCCACACGATACATAATAAAAATGCCGTCGTCAGCACCCTGGAAGGCCTACTGCAACACCTTCTTGGGTGAAATCTCCTCACTCAGCTTCGATCCCTATACCGATCTCCTATGGACCGCCAATCCAAACGGCACTGTGGTCTCTCACTTCTTGCCAACCAGCACTGTCCCATCCGATCAGGACCGAAGAATCACCCGTTACACCTCTTTCAAGTCTCACACTTACCGATCCCCATCCACCGAACTCGTCATCGCTGAACGTGGCATCTTGAGCTTGGCCGACAAAAGCCTCAAATTCACCAATCGCAGCGGCATCCCCTACTGGTTCCTATCGTTAGTGTCTTTTTTCATTTAGCTTTTGTTTCTATATTTGGTTTTGCTTCTTGGACTCTTTCGAATCCTCACCCCTCTCCTGAGTGCTCTCCGTTGACCTAAATCATCGTAGAACCGCCTTTCAAGATGCTTGCTCGATGGCATTCACCGCTCCCAAATCCGTAGAACTCATCGTAGGAGGTGCCAAACCGGAACTGGTATTACTCAACGCAAGTACCGGAGCCCTCGTTCGCAAGATCGATATCAGTCAGTCAAGTCCAAGCAAACTCAATTCGGCTCAACCATCCACCGGATTCTCTCCAACAACTCACTTGAGGAGGTCTCAATCTCTGATGTGTTGTGGCGCGCGCTCGGGTACAGTCATACTGCGTGATCCGGTCACTTTGAAGGAAGAACATTCAATGATGGCACATTATGCCGGCTTAGAACAGATGGAAACTGAAGGTAACTATCTCGTTACATGCGGATATTCACTCAAGTTCGTAATCCCCCTCAGCCTAACAGTCTCAACAATTTCTCTCAGGCCTACCTTCCCTCCCTCCCCTGCTTTTTGATTACGTCTAATTCTCTTATCTCTTACAGACAGGGACACCCCGTACGTGATCCGCTGGTCAAGGTCTTCGATATTCGGGCACTAAGACCTTTACCACCGATCACCTTTTCTTCCAGTCCGGCCCATGTTCGATTCCATCCTCGAATGTCATCCACACTCTTCATCACATCTTCCACTGGTCAACTTCAAATTATCGACTTGGCTCACCCAATCCCGACCACTTCATTCTACCAGCTAGATGTCGGTACTTTCATTACCGACCTGTGTATCTCAAGTTCGGGTGATGGACTGGCGTATGCGGAGGCAGATGGAATCGTACACCTTTGGACAACTGCCGTGGGAGAAATGGATCTTGGAGACGATGGTGTTCGGAGTAACACAAAACCGATTAAATGGAGTCGAGGCAACATGCCAATTGTACTACCAGATCCAATCGAAGAGCCTGCGCCGATCCAGTGGACAGATGAAACTCCGCTTAGTTCGATCGGGATGCCATACTACTCAACGGAGTTATTCTCAATCCTGCCCAGCGAAAGTTATATTACTCCATACTCCCCTCTTTACCAGCGTAAAGCACCTCCAGACACCGATATCTCTCTGTCACTCCATCGAGCCTCTCATCATCAATCCTCAAACACCACCCATGAAGTCTTTGATAGGGGTGGTCAAAAGCTCGAGGTGCAATATATCCCTAACCCGAAGAAGACTAAACGCTATCAAGCCAATTTACCCACTCACCCGGTAGCATCCTCGTCTGGCCGATCTGCAACTGCCAGAGTAGGCTCGCCATCTCATAACCAACTGATTCCGAACTCGAAGAGAAAACTTAGCATCCCGCTGTTCAGAAGTGAAAAGGAAAAAGAAAAAGCCAAGACGCTCAGTCGTGGTAAAACTCATGTGGAGTCTAGCTTAATTGCGAACGACTCAGAAAAGGATGATGAGATCTCGTTCGATTTGAGTCTCGATGATTTTCATGAAATGCCAAGATGGTACCGTCAAGTCGAAATCAAATACAGCAAATTCGGCATCGAAGATTTTGACTTTGGGTGAGCTCATTTCTTATCACTCCTTTGCTTACTTCCAACCCTTCTTTCCGTTAAACCGCGCAGTCAAAAAATTGATCAATGCCTTGATTACCCTCATTCTTGATTTCGTTTGGCCTTTAAAAATAGGTTTTACAATAATACTCAATTTAGTGGCCTTGAGACTCACATTGTGAATTCATACACCAACTCACTCTTACAAGTCCTGTACCACACACTCCCAGTACGGAAAGTAGCTGAAGCGCATGTAGCTATATCGTGCACGACCCCAAATTGCATGCTATGTGAATTGGGGTTCTTGTTCAAGATGTTAGACGATGCTCAAGGGGTAAATTGCCAAACAAGTAACTTTTCAAGAGCCTTTTCGATCAATCAACGTGCAATCGCTTTGGAGTTAATGGACCATCAACATCAGGAATTTTGCTTGCATCAAACCCAAATCATGCCCCGACTGGGCGATCAAACGACGAACAATCAAAAGATCCCGATTTCAAGTAAATCGTACTCGAGTCTCATCCAACTCTGCCATCACTTCTTATTAGACCAAATCGCCGAGGACGCCAGTAAAATCTCAGCCGATCATCAGTTGGAGAGCTTACGTTCCCATGCAATCAATACTCAAATTAGAACAACTAACAATACGACATCTGTTGCGACGATCTCGAATCATCTCATGCCATCGCCAATCGCTGACATCTACACGACCCGTTGGCAAACTAACCAAACTTGTCCCTCTTGTCACCATCAGATCTCTCGCACTTCATTCACTAAAGTGATCGAAATGACCTACCCGCGCAAGGCGCTCTCCAACGAAACTAAACCAAGTACCGATTTTTGCTCGATCCTGAAAAACTCGATGATTCGAGATACGACAGCCAAATCGCTCTGTTCGAATTGTAACCAGTATAGCCATCAACGATGGCGCAGACACCCGGATGATGAAGGCTTAGGGAACCGCGCCCTCCCATGTGTTTTGGCTCTCAATGCGGGGGTGACGAATTCTGAACAGTTCGAGATTTGGCTTGATGAGCGCGCCAAGTCGGGAGCTGTACCTGTAGCCAAACCTGGGACGACTGAAGATGATAGTCATAGCATCAATCACCACTTCTTGCAGCCTGAAATCGGAATCTCGATTGAGTCTTGCCATCCTGAAGATGGTACGAGTCCAACTTCACGAATCTTGGTCGGGGATAATCATCCTATCAAGGTGCCCGAAAACGCAGTGTTGTATGAACTCAGGGGCATGATCGTCCAGATCCAGGCCGACGACGAAACCCCTCATCTTGTCTCCTTGATTAAAGTCAGCAATAAACAGCCTGATAAACTTCACCCTGAGACCGGCGCTGGTGGTGGTGCATGGCATTTGTTTAACGATTTTTTGGTCAAAAAAGTGTCCCAGGAAGAAGCCTTAAGTTTTCCGGCTTGTTGGAAGGTTCGTTGGAGCCCTCTTAACTTGCATTTTCTGCCGAACTCACTTTGCCTGCCCCTTAATCTTTTCAGGTTCCTTGTGTACTCTATTACGTTCGAAAAGATTATGAACAGGTATTAGATTTTGGCAAGTTGCCTTCGAATACGGTCGATAAATCGATCCTTTTGAACGAAATCAACTTATCCAAGTAATTCATTATTTTCTTTTTCTTTCAAAATTTTGCATGTGCGAGGAATTTGCCGTTGATTTCTATTTTGTTATATTCGCCTAGGTGTCGTGATGTGAATAAAATTCGACACGAGGTCTTGACGGAAGATGAGCTACCGAAAAAAGGCGATCTCGTTGCGATCGATGCCGAATTTGTGTCTTTGCAACAGGTTAGTCCCCCAATCACACATACCGGAGAAGGGCACGCTCTACCATCAATAAGGAGATTCTGAATAGCTCTTTTTTTATTTTTACTTTCTTTGTTTTGTAGGAAGAGGTAGATTATAAATCTGACGGAACTAGATTGGTCAGGAGGCCCAGCCAGATGACTCTTGCTAGGGTGTCCGTGCTCAGGGGTGAGGGTAGTAAAACCGGCGTGCCGTTCATCGACGATCATATCCAAACTTTTGAGCCCATTGCCGATTATCTGACTGAATTTTCTGGGATCCGTCGTGAGTTTTGTTTTCTCTTTGGTTTTGAAAAAAAGGAAATTGATGAGAAAGTTTTAATAAAATTTGCACTGTCTATCCAGCTGGCGATTTGGACCTCAACGCTTCCCCCCATACCCTCGTGCCCTTGAAAGTGGCTTATAAAAAACTTCGCATGCTGGTCGATTTGGGCTGTATTTTCATAGGACATGGACTCTCTAAAGATTTTCGAATTATCAGTCAGTTCACCCAAAGATTCTTGCGATTATTCTTCTCTCTTCTTCCCTTTTCTCTCTGCCCTTTGCTTGGTTTCATTAATCTTTCGACTGCTATTCAAATAAAACTAGACATTTATGTACCACCCTCTCAGATCATTGATACAGTCGACCTTTACTACATTGCATCTCGACAGAGGAAGTTGTCGTTAAGGCTCCTATCCTACCTCATTTTGAGGCACGATATTCAAAACGCCGGGACCCATGATTCGATAGAAGATGCACGGACGGCTTTGCAATTATACGATATTTATCGTCAATTGAATAATGAAGGCGTTTGGAAAGATGAACTGGAAAGTGTTTATCGAAAAGGGAAAGAAATGGTCTGTACTTTTTATTACTACTTTACTCTTACCGCTTCCAGTGGAGAGAATTTTCCTGACATTGTGCTGTCGTCTAATCAAAGGGCTGGAAAGTGCCAGCCGATAAGCACCGATCGCCACTCCCAGCTCCAGCTGTGCCTCCGGCGCCTTCGTCAGCCCCACCGGCTACTCCCAAGCCTCCATCGACAACATCGTCCGCGTTGATTTCCCGTAAGACAGTAGTGCAGGTTCCACGGTTTACTCCATCGACTCTATCCGCCGCATCGGCTACTTATTTCCCACCCAGTGGTAATGTAACCTCCAATCCTCCCAACCCGCGCCCGATTCAACCTGTAGTACGACAGGCCCTCGCCTCGACACCCGAACAAGGCCAGTCACATGCAGAGCCGGCAGCGTCATTCTATCGATCCATCCCTCAAAGCTCGCTGGCGAAATCTTCGCCGCCAGCACCCAATTTCAGTCATAGTCTTCTGGCAGGGATCAACCAGACCGGACCTAATCCTTACAACAACAGCAATAGCAATAGCAACCCACGGCCGATGACGACGACGCCAGTTTTCCAGAGATACACAACTGCACCGCCACCGGTTTTTGAACCGAAGAAGAAACCGCCCGGGTTCAATCCGATGGCGCCCAGTTTTGTCCACTCTTCATCTTCTTCGTCATCCTCTACCTCTGACAATCGACCGTTGATCACCTCAAACTCCGGGCCGGCCCCGTCTCCGTACGCGAACAATGCACACGAGAAAAAGAGCCACGGTACTCTTCCCTACCATCATCATAACACCAGCCACAGTCATTCCAGTCTCGGTAGCGGCAGCCATCCGGGCTCGTCGATCGAGCTCCACTCGCCCGGCTCGTCGACTGACTTGTACTCAAACAACGCGCACCTTAGTCACCCAATCCGGCCCGGCAGCAACCCCAACGAGCTCTACACCTTCCATCTCTCCCACCACCATCCCCCACACCACCCGCATCCTCACCAACCTCTTCCGCCCCCTTCCCACGTCTATCCCACCCCACCACCACCTCATACTCCCCATCATAACCTTCACCATCAACCAGTCAATAATGAGTTCAACTATCATCTCCCTCGCCCTCCTCATCTCTTCCATCAAGACCAACACTTTCCTGTCCTCAATCCTTCCTCTAATCACTCTGCCTCTACCAACAACCCCCTTTCAACTCTTGCCCCTTCTGCTTCTTCTTCAAATCACTCGCTTCATCCTGGCTCTAATGAATTCAACTTCATGGGTTGAAAATCCCCTTCCACTTTTTCTTTGGTATTGGTTCCTTCAGTTTCTTTTTCTCTTTCGTTCCTCTTGTGTTTTTTTAGTAACTACTTTTTTCACCCTTACACTTTTTTTGTTGGTTTTAGTTTTGGTTGGAGTGAAGTAAAAATCAAACACAAATCAAGTAAGAAATTTAAAGTTACAAAGTGAAACATACCTTATCATTCATGAACATTTGTTTATTTACCATGGGCCATCTATTGGTGGGTCAGCTACACCAACAGTTGGGTTAGTGTGGTGTATAAATGCTGGCTTTTTTAAGCTACACTAACCCAAACTTACAGAAAAAGTGATGGTGTTGTCAGGGTGCTCTAAGCATGGTTCACCTTGCTAAACAACAGAAATGCATCAACAGCTTTTATCAATCTCCCATATGCCAAATCAAGCCAAAGTATTCTTGATGTTTAGTTAGAACAAAAGTTGAATATCTTGGATGTGAACCAAGCTAATATCTTCTTTTCTAAACTGCTTAAAATCTCAAAAACAAAATGGTGCAGACCTGTTAAGAAAGCACAAATTTAAAGTTAACCCTGCCAAATGTTTCTTTTAGTGTTTTATGTAAAAAAAATAAAAAAATAAAATAAAAACCCTAAGTGTTAGCTTGGGTTGAAGAAAGAAAAGCTAATTAACACCAAAAAAACAGAATGTGGGGTATGTAACTGAGCTTTAGTGGTGTTGGCTATTCCAAAGAATAATGCTACAGCTCTGTGGAAAACCCTCAGAAGTTACACTAACTGTTAGTAGAATGCTGAAAGAAGCCTTGTTACATAAATATTTATGCGATGAGGTCAAACTTTCTAAAGGGTAGCAATGGGCTAGCACACTGAGTGTTTCCCTGAAGTTCTGCCTGTTGGGTTACCTGGATGCTTCAAGTGAGCTCCATTTAAGCTTTCAAATTATTCTGATCACCAGTTGAAGTTTCATATGAGTGAGAGTTGATGTCTCATACAAGTGACAGCTGAATTTTCATGTGAGAGACATGTGACATTGCAATTTTGGGACAGATCTCCATGAGATAGTTCAATTCTGGGACAGATCTCCATGATAAATATGGTGTTTGCTGAGGAAATAAAGAAGTTTAAGTTTAGTGGTTCTTCAAGGCACCCAGTTCAGTGCTTGAATAAATATTTATGTACCACACTTGAAACTGAAACATCATGTGTCTTTCACATGAAACATTATCTTTCACTTATTTGAGATGTCAGTTTTTACTCATGTGAACCTTCAGATGGTGCTGATACTCATGAGAAACCTCATATGAAACTCACTTGAAACATGCAGGTGAATTAACAGGTGGAAAATCAGTCAGATGCCCTGTCAGCCTCTATGTTACTAACCTAGTGTTAACTGGGTTGTACTATGAGTGTTGATAAGAAAGTTGAGATTTGGTAGTGTGTAGGAGTAAGGGATTCCTGTCTTTGAACAGATGAATCTGTTGAAGGTGTAATCCCTGTAGAAGGGAAAGTGGCCAATGTGGCCACAACTGCTGAGCACTATGCTGTGCCAACTGCTGAGCACTATGCTATACCAGCTGATGAGCACAGATCAGAGTGCTGCACCAATAAGAATAAGAATGCACCAATGGAGTGGTACATTCCGGCTAAAAAGTTTAGATGTTAAAGTACTTTACTTTAACTGAAATGTACAACAACATTCCTGAAGAAAAGTATTAATACTTTTTTCTCCACGAAGCTGGAAAGCCCTGCGGAGCTTTCACCTTTAGAATGTCCACTGGACAATATTTTCTCAGCATTTCTTCTCTATAAATACCAGGGCCTTTTGCCCCATCTTGTACACACATTCATTCATTCACTGATCCATTCACCCACTCACACTCCTACATTCATACTCTCATCAACCATCACCATCACCATCACCTTTATATACATTAGCAATATATATTTAAGCTTAAAATACCCTACAGTTGTGGTATTCAAATATTGTTTTGGGAAAAATTACATAAAATCTTAAATGCAAGATTTGGCAGGGAGCTGTTAAGAATCATAAAATTTAAGTTTAAGTATGTTGACAGGTCCCAGCCAAATCTTGTGTTTAAGATTTTATGCAATTTTTTGCTACAACAATATTTGAATACCCTAAGTTAACCCCCCATCTCAATAGAATCAAGGGGTTTAAATTCTAGCTCAACTTGGACAATACAGTGACCCCACAATGTAAGCATGCCATTTTGTTCACAAAAAACCACCATCAATTTGATAAGAAGCATACTGCAATGTAAGCATAAGGAATCCATTGACCATCGTTATGCTTACATTTGTGGTATTCAAAGCTGCATAAACATAAATTCTTAACTGCATAAAAAGCGAGATTTGGCAGGGACCTGCCAACATACATAAAACCTTATTTGACAGATCCCAGCCAAATCATTGTTTAAGAATTTATGTATATTTTCATTTTAGGCAACTTTGAATACCACAATTGCCGGGTCACACACTGGATGAACTAATTCATCGGACAAGTAAGCAAACTGACTTCGTCCGATGAGTCTAGCAGTGCCCCACCACTGGGCCATCAAACTTGTGCGACATTTTCAGTCCGGGCACTTGTTGGACTGACGTGTCCGGAAAGATAGTTTTTGCAGTGTAGAATGTTCTTGACCAAAATTTATTTGGAACAAAATCCAGAGTCTATTTCTTGGATTCTTCCTGTCAGTCAAGTGAGAGAAGCTAAGTGTAGTAAGAATTGTACTTACTTGGTTTTTAGTTCATGATTAAGAAATGGTACTCTAATAAAAACAAATTCAGCTATTACAGGATTTTCAAGAAATTTGGGGTCTCTACTGTAGATATCTTCTGAATATCGACCATTGACAACCCAGGGGGTTTAAGTTTGGAGCCCCCTTTCTCCGACTTGCCTTTGCTTCAACTTCCACTTGGACTATCCCTTTCATTCCTTTCCTTATCCCTTTTCTTTCCTCAATCTTTCCTTCCGACTTCCTTCACCACCCTATATCAAGAGAACTCAACCCGTCCTCCATTGAGACGATGTTGAATTACTCACTTCAACTCCAACACACCTCACTTGGTATCTCCAAATGACGCTCTCTTTCCAATTTGGTGAGAAGTATCGCTGCACACTCTTTCCTATCTTGTTTCTGATGTCTTCTTCTTCAGTTCTCTTCTCTTGTTCTTCATTTCCTTTCTTCTAGCCTGTTGTCCTTCTTCACATCATTAAAAAACCTAGTGTTAAATTCTCTTTTCTTTGTCTCTTTCAATTTATCCTTTTTATCTCTTTCTGTTCTTTTGTTAATTTTTTTTCTCCAGTTCTGGTTCTGTTCTTAAAAATAAACTGTTAATCTTCACAATATCCTGCACAGTAAATGTGGAGTGTGGACTATGTAAGATAATTTATAATGAGAACACCAAAGAGTTCTGCTGGGTAGGTTTGAATAAAAACTGTGAGTTATATCAAGACTCTAAGACTGAATGTATTGAGGGTCAAAATTCCTTGAGAGAACGAGCCTAACCCAGGGGATATATATTCAAAGATTTCTAGAGGAGGGCTCTCTACAGCGCTGACAGAAATCAAATATAAAAGAACAGTGATGTACTGTACACTGCTTTAATCAACAAAGGATCTGTCATCCAGTTTTGAAGATCATGATGTGATTGAGGATCTGCTAGTGTGATTGATTTCAGATTGGGATCACATTTTGTACATACATATATACATCAACTATTGATAACAGATCATCTTTAAAAGATGGTAGACTTGTAAAATATCATTTATATTTAACTAGAAGTGTATTTCAGGGTGAAAAAATGCTTCAAGATATTTCCTTATGCTTGTATGAGCCTGATAATTAGAGCAAATTATTATGGCAGAAACTTGGGAGTGATAATTATCAATGGAATGCACAAAGATAAAATATAACAGAACTAGATAAATATAACAGAACTAGATAAATATAACTGAACTAGATAAATATAACAGAACTAGATAAAACTAAAAACAAAACTGAACCTAACCTGGCAAAACTAATTACAGTGCTCCTAGAGCTTGCAGGTACAATACAAATTCCAAATTATTCTGATCTTTACTCAGTTTCTGACATCAATCAAGACTGCCACGTAAATAGTTAAAATATTATCCTTCTCAAGTAATTTCTTGGTCCTCACTGGTTTGTCAAATGTGATTTCTGTCTGACTTTTTGGTTTCATCAGCTGACAGGATTGATATCTGTTTAGATGAGAGCTCTATGTGTGTTAAAAGCCAGTACACCGTACAGGGTGGTAAAAAAATGACAACAAACTCACTGAGTGCCCATGAAGCTTGGAGATATTAAGTGTAACCTCCTTCCTCAAATTTTACTGAATGGGCCAGTTGCCATCCTGCTCAAGCAACTTCAATCAAAAGTCCTTATTGTGAGTAATTTTTACATGAAATGATGGTAGTTAATCATTTTCCTGGAATTCATTATTTAGAATGTGACTAGAGAACTCGCGGCATAATGCCGCGAGTTCCTAAAACTGAATCTGAATCTGTTCTAACTGGATCTTATTCAGGTTGGTTTTAAACATTTTAAGCTTGAGTGTCATTAGTTGTTATTTGTATCTAGTTTAGGAAAAACAATTGATTTTGGAGAACCCACCCAGCTAACAGGTTGACCACTTGACATCTATGTCCAATTCATCATATTTTTTTCGTGGATAGGAAACATTTTTCTTTCTTAGGGGAGTTGATTTCCTCCATTTCTTCCCTCTGGGACCGACCGGTCCTGGAGGGAAGTGAGTTTCTGCCCTTCTCTCCCCTCTGGGGCCGATCATTCCTGGAGGGAAGGGGAAGGAGTTTTCTCCCCTCTTTTCCCTCTGGGACCACTCGGTCTTTGAGGGAAGGGGAGGAAGTTTCCTCAATCTTCTTCCCTCTCCGATCGATTGGTTGTGGAGGGAAGGGGCCTCTATGGGCCGATTCTGATTGCGGTTCTGTGTACGCTCTCTCTTTCTCTCTTCTTAACGTTATCCTTTGATCAGGTTCTGTGACGATCCGATGGTTTGTAGATTGCTATGCTTGTCGGAGGCGATCTACCAAAGTAAACGAATGGAAATAATCAACGGCCACCATGAGCAAAGAATCTTACATTCTTAATGATATCAAAGGTGAATCGGGTAGATGGAAACAGAACTTACTTGGTGGGCATGGGGGGTGAGAATCGATAACCGATGCGTCGAAACAAAATTGATTGCTTTTGACAATCCGGTGTAAGCGAGTTAAGCAAGTTAATGGTATTGTATGAGCAGTTGAAAGTTGCTCGATTTGTATATATGACCTGAGTTTCTCGGTAAGTGGGTTCCACGCGTGTATCCAATAGCCGGTGGGGTGAGCTTCTTGGTGCGGATGGGAATGTGGAATCGAAATGGAGGCTATAAAAGAGGCCGCTTGCTTGCATGGATTGTGCGGTGTCAGACCATTCTGCTGGGTATATTGGCCCAGAGACCCGCCCACCCGGCAGAACTGGGGGAATTGCTGCCGGTGAAATGTATAAATAACTCACAATTCTATAGTTAAGATGCATTAGAATGTGATACGTTATTTAATTATATGTGGCCATAACATGTCAATTTCCCAAACATGTTGCAGCTCCCTGGCAAGAAAAGCTTTCAATTCAAGGACAACACTAAGATTCACCATGCCAGTTTCATTTCTGAAATCTGTGAAAAACACCACACCTTTCCTTTCTACCTCCCCCCATATTCACCCCACTTTAAAGAAGGTTTTTCCAACTTCAATCAAATTCTCCAGCAAGTGCAATTACTCACTGGTAAGAAAGAAGATTCAGAGATAATGGGGACAGCCTTCTGGTTTCAAAGGCAAATCTGATTTCAGACTTGTTCCAACACTACAGCTACCAGTGGATTGTTGGATTTATAGCGCAGATTCAAGAGAGGAATAATAAGAAAACAAACCAGAGGGGGCTAAGATTGGATCAGGAGCAGTGAATAATTGATTGGCTCTACATTTGATGCTTTTATTACTCCAGGCACACAAACCTGGTTAAGTAGACAACTACACATAAGGCTAACAAGTGGTTGAGCTGAACAAACAAGCATGCATATGCATGGACAGAAACAGGCAACAGAAGTTGGACAAGAAATGAATAAGCAGTGAAGTTGGACACAACACAGTCTCAGACAGAGGAGCAACTTGAGTTGGACACAGCAGAGACAAGGACAGCTAGGCTGGCCATGACATGATGGTAGTTTAATATCTAACTAAGATGGAAAAGATAGAGGAAATGAATAAAAATGGAGAGAGTAGGTAAGAGAGACTGAGAGCGGAGAATGAAAATTGACCAGAAATCTAACATGGATGATAGCTGATCCCCTTCTTTTGGAGAGATCAGCTAGGATATCTAGTTCTTTTTATCTTGATTATTTGATCAATCTACATATAATTTAGTCCTGAGGGTAAACACTTAGCTACACAGGTTTTTTTAGCAACATCATTCAAAGTTCAGGAAGCTTTATACCTAGTGATCCATAAATTCCTCCTCAACAGAAGAGGCCCACCAAAGTTTCATTCATTTTCTCACTGTAGAAAGGAAACCACATGCAATCGATCTGACTGCCCCTGTGCAAAAGACGAGATCTACAAGGTCTTTGGTGGTTAGGCCACAGGGGTCCGTCCAGTTGTGACTTTGATGAAGATCAAGGAAAGCTTGTGTCAGCCAGCTACTATTCAGAGCTAGCTAGCCTGACTAGAGATATAAAAACACAAAAACATAATAAATATTATTTGAGGGCACCATAAAAACCCCTGTTTACAGGCCCCTCCTAAAAACAATATTTAAAAAGTAAAAAACATACAAATAAATGATTAAACAAAACCTTTTATTAATAATTTATCCACAAATCAGTTGTAACTTCTTTACCTTTGGAAAAACCTTGAATATTATTGCATATTATTAATTTTCAAGATAAATAAACTAGGGTATCTCCCTGACACTACCCTCTAAATATGACTCCTTCATGTACTTTGCTATTTCTCAACAGACCTCAAAAGAGCACAGATTACAACCACATTACATATGAATATTCATAGTTCAAATGGGTCCATATAACCGTGTAAATACTCTCAATAAGTATGAGAAGTCTCCCATGTGCCTTACTTGCCCACATGATCAGTACATATTTATATTAAGACGTATTTGAATTACTACAGTTACCACGCTTGTACAATATAAGTAGTAACTGTAATAAAATCAAATAGAAGTCCCCAGAGCGTCAGAAGAGGCACTAGTAAACTTCTGATCAATATAGCTTGAGAACTATAACTCTACAACAGTTCAATAGAATGTACTAGGGTATTAAAAAGCAGCTACTCAACTACTTTGGTAGCGCTCTCACAGCTGTAAAGAAAATTATATAAAACCTAGCTCTTTATGACGGCTAGAAAATCCTCAGTGTTCCCCCCCATCAATTTTTATAATCTTATTGCCCCTTGTTTTAGTACTTCCCTACCAAAATTGGCCATAAAATTACAACAATTGTTCAAACAACTGCTTCCCCAACCCCAATCCCACTCTTAAAAATCATTTCTGAGCGCTCAAATACCCACCTTGTCCCCCCTGAAGATTGAATTATCCCCCATATCCTTACAAGTGAGTCATAATTCCTTCTTTCTTCAGTCATTTGTGTGCTTTCCTACTCTAAGGAATAGAAATCAGGTACCCAAAATACCCCCTGTACCCACAGGTCCTGATACTGAGGGCACCGTAAAAACCTTTGCTTGCAGGCACCTCATAAAAAATAATATTTATATTATTTTATTTCTCTTCTGCACACATTAATTTGCTCAAACTCAAATCCTACAGAGCTTACACGCCTGTAACTCCTCCCTTATTACCTTGCACCACGTGTAGCTAGAAGGATTTCAGTCCTTGGAATCACGTAGGCTGACAGCTTTGGTTAGAAAATTTTGGTGATGAATACAATTGAAAAAGAGGGGCTCCTCCACCAAACCAAGCTCTTCATAACTTGGCTGAAAAGCAGATGGGTCCATGCCCACAGGGTGCTGCATTACAAAACATTGCTCGGCTTAGTGTTGACTTCCTGGACATCCTTGATGTCTCCAGGAAAGAGGTGGTCTCCTGAAGTGACTGAAATGATTGATGACTGATAATTTTGTTTCCTGTATATCTAACAAATGGTGGGATATCAAGGTTGAATGGATTGAAAAGATTATGATTGATCAAAAGCAGAAAAAAATCTCAGAGAGAAAGATTAATTGAAAACAGGAAGATCAATCAAAAACCAGATAATGGCAGGTTGTTGTGAGGAATTCTTCCTGTTGATCCAAATCAAGGGCATTTTGAGAGTAGGAGGATGATCATGACAAATACCAATGTTTCTTCTTCATTGGGAGCCATGTTGAGCTGCCAAAGTTTGTTTGAGTTTGGATTTTTTGGAGGCTGGTGCATGCCACAAATGCAGTGGTTGATGGGGTTATGACTGTAGGATTACAAAGGCTGAATCAAACACTCATTTTACTTGCATGATATTTTTATTGGAGGACTTCCCGTGGCCATCTACCTAGCTTATCACAAGCCCCTTGATTTGAGTGCCGGTGACCTATGGCTGGTGTGGGTGCCACTTGCGAAGCGAGCCCCCGAAGGAGGGGCTTGGGACTAATGTCTCAAATTTGGCTTGAGGCCAATTTGATGGCACTTTTTCAATAAGAAGGTTAATCCTGCCCAACCAGGCAACTTACAATTATGCGCTGAAGAGGCCCTGATAGGCTGAAATGCTGTCATTCCAGTGCTGCCCTCACTGTCAATGGCCGACCAATATTTATATCCATTCCCCGCCATCAAAGGAGGGGGGATTCTGAAAATTAGGTGGGAAGGTACCTATATGAAAAGCTGTATTTGGGCTTTTTTGCCTTGTAAAGGCTTTCCAGGATGGAAAAGTGCCAAGTTTCCATCTTATTTTCAAAGGTGATAGAGGGGAGTGACGGATCTGTTTTGGACCTACGAGTAGGCGTCATCAAGGCCTTTCTGATGGTCCAAAGGGCAGCCCAAAAATCCCGGAGGATGATAGCTTGAAAGGGGAGGCAAGTTTTCCCCTACCAAAGTCACTTCAACTCTCAGGCCAAACTTGAGACATTAGTCCCAAGCCCCTCCTTTGGAGGGGCACATGCCAGCCATAGGTCACTGACCCTCCAATCAAGGGGCTGGTATTAAGCTAGGCCATCTACATGGGCTGTAGATCCTACGGGAAGTCATCCATTACAGGTGTCATAATTGATGCATGAGCCACGTTAACACATGTAACATAATTCACAACGCTGACAAATGGGCCCTAAATAAAAATAGAAAGAAACAAAAAAAAAGACCTGTAAGAGAAAGAAAAAGTACTGGATTCATATATTTATGTAGCTACCCAGATGTAGTGACAAATTGATGAGGAATCCATCTGGTTAGTCACAGTTACATACAACTTTCATAGAATATTTTATGGCTTATGGGAATAAAAAATAGAAAGTATAGAACATGAATAAAATGATACAAAATACACTGAGCTTTCAATTACATAATTTTATTATTAACACCTTGAAAAATCAGGTGATATGACGGGAACTGCACTTTGTCTCCTGTGATGATACAATTTGAAAATATAAATCCACTTCGACTTTTACATTGAAAAGTACAATTTCAACTTCAAGCTGATCCCAGCTGAACTACTTTTGGTTGATGTTGTCCATACCCATAAAAGGGGTGGTGGTTGCTATGGTACTTAGTCTTTTTTCATTTGATGTATGCAATTGGAATAAAAGTCAGGTAGAATGGGCTTTATAGCCAGAGTTACAGGCAGCTTTACTTCATGTCACCTGACATCATCAGGAATTTAATGGGATATGACATTCACGGAGGGAAGGGAGCGGTTGGAAGATGGGGAAATTCTGCCAACCGGCTATGCCGGCTACCCGGTGCCACTCCACCGGTGGAATAGTGCATGGGAGAATGGCATTCAGGGTTACAGTTAACTTGTGCTCTCTAGGGCCGACTGTAACCGATCACAAATTCTCATGAATTTCCTTATGAGAATGGATAAGAGTCCTGGCAATAGGCGCTGTAAGTAATCACGTATCTTTGGGTTACTTTGGAATGTTTGTTTTCAAGCCTGCAACTCAGACTCCAGAGTGAGGATACCTGTGATCATGTCATCAGATGGGTGGAACGATTTGGGCGATTGGGTTCATGCAGAAGGTGCTGGCTCTGAGTCTCACTGGACCGCTCCCTCACTGCTCTTTGTTGGAATAGAAGCTGTACCAAGCTGGCCAAGCTTTTGTCAGTCACAATGACATCCGCATGAACAAGTCAGACTTTCATGCGCTGACCCCGGCACGCCCGGGTACCCGAAGTGAGCCCCGAACAATCGGGGTCGGCAAGTCTTCCATTGCCAGCCAGATGTCAGACGCAGGCGACACAGCCGTTGACCATCTCCAAGTTCCATATCCAACCCAACCCACATTCCATATCCACTCCTGCTTGTCGTCTCAAGTCAAAGATGGTGGTTCTGGTAACGTGAGCTTTCCTTATCCTGACTAGTTAGACAGACGTTATGGATAGGTCGACGGTGATTCAACCACAAACACTGTCTGCTTGTCTGACCCATCTGACTGTTCCTCTCCAAATCCCCCTTCTCAATTCACGCTCTCAGTTCTGATGGCGAGCAATTCACTATCGATCGGGAGGTCGCTATCCGAAGTGTCTTGATTAAGAACATGATCGAAGGTCACTTATCCCTCCACTTCTTCCTATTTATTCTTCTTCTACTCTCGTTCGATTTGAGACTATCTTGTTTTGCTTACCTGGCTGTTTTCTTTTCAACAAAAAAAAACTCGCCGCAGATGTTGGGGAGTCTGATAACCCTATCCCGCTCCCAAACGTGTCGGCCAGCGTGTTGAAGAAAGTGATCGAATGGTGCGAACACCACAAAAAGGATCCAGAACCTTCCGCCGAGGATCCTGATGATGCTCGGAAACGAGCAACCGAAATCAGTGACTGGGACACCAAATGTAGGATATCATACCAAAACTTGTCATCATACTCGATGTTCATGATGTCTGTTTGGATCTTTAACAGTTATCAATGTCGATCAAGAGATGCTGTTTGAGATCATCTTGGCGGCAAATTACTTGGACATCAAGCCTCTGCTGTTAGTCTGCTTCTTGCTCTGGTCTTACTGGTCAAGACCACACTCTAACGCCGTCTTCTTCTCTCCAGAGACGTTGGCTGCAAGTCGGTTGCTAATATGATCAAGGGCAAACAGCCCGAGGAAATCCGCAAGCTCTTCAATATCGTCAGTCCTTCTTCTTGTGTGCATGCATGAATGTATTTGGAAGTGTTAAAGCTTTTCTAAAAACTTGACTCAATCTAGGCAAACGATTTTACTCCAGAAGAGGAAGCTCAAATAAAAAAGGAGAACGAATGGGCAGAGGTACGATATCGACTTTTCGGAGCCTAATCCCTTTCATTTCTGTGTTTGCTAATCTACAACTGTTGCACATTCGATTTCAGGACCGATAATTATTTAAGATCACTTGTTTTTTTACCATTTTTTCGGACTGTTGTGGATTGAACACATGAACGAAAATCGAAAAAAAAGAAACTACTCGAGGTTGTATACTTTTGCTGCACGACACTTTCTTGGAAATTCGCACCAAAGAAGCCGTGTACCAAGACGCTACATCCATACGATCATCGACCAAATCGATGATGCTCAGATGTAGTAAAGACTCGGCACTTCCGTTTCCACTTGTATTGCCCACTAAGAAGATAGCCATTCACCTTGTTTATCTGTCTTGTTGGGATATTTCTTTTCACTAACCGGCTGTAAATCATATGCACTTTGCCTGCAAATTTCGACTCCAAACAAGAAGAACTTGATTACAACGTTGGAGCACAAATCCGTTGGACAATCTAGATACGAGTGGTCAAATCTTTTCTCGCTGTGATGTGAACAAGCCGGAACAAGCCTGTATCGGGCCGTGATCCTGTCGGCTGTGTGAGTTCTCGTGCTCCCATCCCCACCTCGTTATCATCTTGGTTCAAGTCCGTCTGGATTTAGATATTAGTTATATCTGACTCCAGGGCTCCGATTGAAGGAGATGTTTACGCGGAGCTCTTGAAATGGTACAAATCTGTCCATCTGAGATGATGGACGAAGTTGTTGTGGAGTTTTTGATTGAGCCACAAGCTTAATCTCCTTGCTTGGGTGGGGGAAAGTGTCCAAGCCTACCCAAGACACCGTGTCCCATCCCAAGTGACTGAGTCATTTTTTAACCAAAAAAACATACAACCGACTTCTTGTGCAGGTGGTCCAACATTCTCAAAGTCGCAGGCATCGGGGCTCATCAAGTTTTACCTCATGTCTCTGGACAAATCGAATCCTTGTCAGGGCACTGGCTCAAACACCTTGATGGCCATGCTACAGTCGACCGGCCGCACCAGGGCCGTGACATTAGCTTCTCGGACATGGTCGTCGAGGAAGCTGTCTGATTTAGATTGTAGGACCCAAATGTCCATCGTTGTCAAGGGGACCCGCCATGAGTGATGTCCTTAAGTATCTCCGCCGCAACGACGGGTTGGCGAAACCGTGGAAAGGTGGGTTGATAAATCAAGCGAATCCCAACATTATTCTTGCTTAACTTCAAGCCATTAATTAGCAGACTGTACTTCGGCAGTGATGGCCCATGGGAAAAGGTTTGGGTTCCTCCATTCTCAAATACAACATAGCAGCAGAGATGGCTCCACTTTCCAAGATAAAAACTCAAGGTGGGGATGCGGCCAAATGAAAGTGGTGTCTTTTGCCGTCTTCTCCAACTACCTTCTGAAGCTCATTATATCCTCTCGTCAAAATCTTCGAATCCTTCTGACTCAGTCCGTGAGCCAATAAGAAAAATTGAGGACTATCACTACCACGGTTTCACAAACAAGGACATCAAAACATTAGACTCTCCTGATTACCATCCACTATTTTCGCAAAAGCCGATCAGCTTGGAAACATGCCAAGCTTCAAAATGTATTCGACATCTCTCATCTTCCTGCTATTTATTCTCCAAGTCGAGGGGTTTGCTAGCAGTCTTACAGAGGAGTACATCGGAGCTCAACGCCCAAACGGAAAACTAGATCTCCCACTCAAGAGGAGGCAAGTAGCATATCCGATTCGCGGAGCCGCACCGCAAACTTCAATACCCCTACGAACGATCCCGCCCCCGCAAAGCGTCAAAGCGCCGGACGAGCTTGATCAGGGAGAGCTTGGTAGCGATTTATCGGACCTGATGATTAAACTGAATGCGAACTTAGAGGGCATCACTAACTTTGGAAGTGATATATCTGACGTCAAGGACGGGGCTAGTAGGGTCATTCGCTTGATCCCACGGGTCAACGATCTAAGGAACAGAGTCGCCGCCACCGATCCGAGACAGAAATCTAATGAGCTTCAGAAAGTCAACCAATTGGCGGTTAAGGCAGGTCAAAGATTAAAGTCAGTTCACCACATACAATCAGTCTTATCAATCTTCTTGAATCCCACAGACTAATACACCTCATGGATTCTGTGTTTTGTCACAGGCGCTCAATGAAAGCTATTCTAAGACAACCTTCCGACGCCAAGTAAGTTTTATTACAGATACGCTGCCCTTATAGGAATAGTCGATCTGAAGCACTAATATTCTTGTCATCTAACCTTAGTATCGTGGGGAAGGAGTACCGACATATGGTTGAATCCTTCAAGATAATTACCAACGGTAAGTAAAAGCTTTTGTGTGTGTGTCTGTTGGGGGGAGGATTAATCACAAGAACCGAAGCTGACAGAAATGCCCGCATCGTTTTCCCCATAGCTTTTGATCAAACAGCCACTGCAGCGATCCCGGAGATAGCCTCACAAAAGGAGCGAATACAAGCCGCGATAACGGGCGTAAAAGAGATCGACCTTAGCGGGAAATCGACGTCTGAGAAAGGCCGACTGAAAAGCAAGGCCTTTAAGGGCCCGTCGCTGTTCGGCGGCGATGCCACACCGAGTAACCCTGTTCATCCCAAAAACTCTAGGCAGGAAGAGGGGCGTGGTAGCTTGCCAAAAGTCAACACTTTCCATCATTCAATCTCCAGTAAAAAATCGGCTGACTCCAAAGTTAATCCCACACAAAAACATCAGAGGAAACTCGACGATAATAAAGCCAGCCACAAAATAACTTTGGTAAAAATCTCGCAACGGGGTCGACCACTATACATATATGCATGAGATAGATCCTCAAAACTTTGAGAAACATCAATTGCGGCAGTCAGACAGTTAGTCGCCCAAAAAAAAAGAGTGTCAACAACGTTGTAATTTTTTTCTTTTTCTTTTTTTGGTTTCTATTATCACATTACTGGGCTTTCTTTTTTTTGATGTAACAACAATTTTTTACAAGAGGATTAGGAGTTGTAAATATTCCACAATATAATTGATTTAATATATAGCTTTTGAAAGTGATTCCAGGTGCAGTACATAAATAAGAATAATTCCCATGGCCAACAGATTCATAAAGAGAGAGCTTGTGACAAGGTGTACGACAAGATATTCATGAATATAAAAGAACATTCAATCTTTTACGCTAGCCTTTTGGGTTCAACTATAAGTAAAATGTTGTTGGCTATATCCTTCAAAGTATGGCAGGACACCAGATTGCGTAGGGGTTTGATTCCTGGACCACTCAATCGAAGTAACACGTGTGCTTCCAAAACCCTGTGGTGGAAATGTCTATACTCCAAGATGAATTATATTGCTTAGAGTTTCTGTGGGGTATTGATGATTGCTTTGAGGTTCACTGCCAGAGTAATTGGCAGCTAGGTTGGTATGTAGTATCCCAGTTGGTCTTGGATAGACTCAACCAAGTTCAACTTGGTTGAGTCCAATATCCAAGTCCAACTGGGATACCATCTACCTAGCAAATTATGTGGGCAGTGGTTTCTTCAAAGTACATACAAGCTACTTGGATCTCTCTGCAGCATTGTGAGCTTCCATCTTGGTGCTTGTAGATGAACCATAGCCTCCTGATTCTGGTGAGCTAAAGACAATTTAAATTGTCTGGGACAGAGATTGAGGTTCGTGGAAGGGTAAGATTTTAGTATTGCAAGAGATAAGAACAGAAGAGAAAGAGATCCAAGGAAAAAATCCTGCTTATGACCTGGGACACAGATTGAGGGCCATGGAATTACACCCAAAGTTCTCCTTTCATAAGCTCTTCCCCAGATAATTTGTTGAATAGTGACATATCTTTGAAAGGTGTGTAGCAGAAATAGTAAATGAGAAACAATTGTAACAAAATAAAACATACACAGAAAAATAAAATTCAACAGATTCAATGCGGGATCCTTCCACCAGGCCAAGAATGCTAAAGGATGTAGAAGCTCTTGTCTGGGTGAGTACTGTCACATGGTCCAGTGTGACACAAGATAGTCTCAAACATAACATCCCAGTCAATCTGTAAATGTACCCTTTTGGTTCAAGTGCAGCTTTGTTGGTTTGAAACTTCAAAGTATGACAAAATTATGTGTTCATTCTTTTTACAATCTTCCAAATTTGTGTGTTTTTCTGGAATACATTCCTTTGATTTATCTCTGATACACCAGGGGAGAAGAGGGGGCACTTTATAGGAAGTGCCATAGCTGAAGTTGACCCTGGTTTTGGTCTGAACTCTGTCAGAAGTCAATCACAAATTGTTGACAAATTATTCCTTTCAATGAGGTGAACTGGAGGTGAAATAATGATGAAGTGATAAGCTACACATTGTGAAATTATCAATAACTTTTGTTGAATTTATTTTGAATTCTAGCTCAACTTAGTCATGACTATGGAATATAATTTCTCAATAAATGCAAGTTACACAGACATACTGTTCAACAAGCTGGGACTTTCACAGCCAATCACCAATGTGTATTAGTCATGGGGTGTGAAACCAATTTTCAATTTGTCACCCTATTGCGCTCGTGCGCGATAGGGTGACATTGTCAAAATCCCCTCTCACAAAAAAACAGAAATGGAACATGAAATTGAGAATTTCTATATAAATAAATAAAAACCATATATCCACAAAATGTGTGGTAATGCAACATGATGTCCAGCTGAACCCTGACACTCCGCGGATTGACTTCAACTATTTTTTGGACTGAGAGGGGTACCGTTTTGTCACATGTTGTGGTACAATTGTGGCAAATTTTGGCTTTTGTTAGGGCAACTTCTTAGATTTATTTGGATGCAAAAGGTAAAAAATTCAATAGTACAATACATTTATTCACTGAGTTTTTTTCAAAACAGATCTTGGCCATGATGATCTGTTGGCACATTATCATCCTTCCTCAATACCTTTTTTGTACACTACCAAAATTTCAATCAAAATATAGTCTGAATTTTCACCAGAAAAATTTTGTCAATTAAAGAACAGTTCAACTTAAATTACAAACTTTTTGTGGATATCTTTACTATACAGATCAAACTAAATTCCAGTAAAATTCTAGATGAGTTCAACATGGGTTAACCAATACTCCATGAAGGACAAAGCAAGATATAGGGGAGGTATCCACCAGAGTTACGTGAAAAAGTTCAGCTATGGCACTCACTACAGAGTGCCCCCTCCTCTCCCCTGGTGATAACATCTGGAAAGATGCATTTGGTGAAGATAGTTGGGATTTCTATAAGTGACTGACTGTCCAGCTCCTCAATATGTTCAAGATGGGGTTTTTTATCAATCAAGTTTCTTCATTCTTTTGTTCAAAGTCTTTTCATTGAACCTCTCCATGGGCCTGGCTCAAAAGAACCAGTCCTTTCATTGTTCAGAAGCAAGCTGGAGTTTTCTTCCATTTCTTGCCTACATGAATCAAAGTCCAAGGAAACAAAATTTGTTTTTTTTATTGCAGAATCCTGTTGAATGATTTCCAGAAATTGGTTAAAAATTGCTTCATGCATTCCTTACACAAAAGGAGAATTCCTGATTTCAAAGAAATTGCTTGATTATGTAGTTGGAATATGAAACTCCCACATATCACAGCTCCTTTGTTGATTGATCAAATTTAACAACATTGGAAGAGGTTCTCTGAACAAATCCAATTTTTCAAATCCATATCAGTAACCAACTGAAACAAATATGGCTATAAGAGGGGCTTGCCCTAAGCTCAAACACAAACAGCCCAGGTTTTGGAGTTTTGTGAATATATGCGCGAGTCCTTTTCCCCTCATGTCTGTACGGGGACCCCGTTGATTCCCCCTCCCCGCCGGTGGCTGTCAACGGGGTTCTTGACTCGGGTCAAAAGCAGCCAACGATAACAGAAACTATCCAGTTGACGAACGCACAAGCGAAATGGCCGACGCTGAATTGGAGGCGACTCGTCAGGCGAGTGGAAATTTTATCGGTAGAAGCCTTACACAAACTCTGAACTAACCCCAAGGAACCGCTCCTTAGAAACGATTGGCAGATCTTGCCAGCCGAGAGGATGGTGCATCTAGTTTACCCTCTTCTGTCATGTCCAAACTAGCTGGCCGACCCTCTGGTGGCGGCGAAGAAGAGGCTAAGAAAGCCGCTGAAGAAGAGTAAGCTTATTCACCATTGCTGTGTATTGGTATCCTCTTTTTTTTAGGCTTTCTCAATCGAATCAAACTGATACATTATTCATGATTCTCAGAATGCGAAGAACAGCAGTAAGTCAAATAATCGATACCGATGCTCGCGAACGATGTGGGTAAATCTTTCTATGAATTTGTAAACCATACCAAAAAAAAGGACGAGGGGATGCGTTAGTTAAGCCAGCTCCGGTCAACAGTATCACGTATCGCTCTGGTCCGACCCCAACGCGCACGTCAAGTTGAAGACATGCTCATCAGGATGGCTCAAACTGGTCAGCTCATAGGAAGGGTTACAGAGGAGCAATTGATCAATGTTTTGGACCAGCTGGAACGCGCCGAAAGTGGCTCTACCACCTCAGTCAATCAGCCCAAAAAAATCACTGTGCGTTATTCTCTTCACTCTCTTCTATATAGTTTATGAACTATTCGATTGATGGCCCTTTATTTTCGCTTTGATAACAGTATGTCCGGAAGGATGCATTTGATGATGATGATTGGGATTTGTAGATTTGAGAGATTGGCCAGCTCCCCCGTATACCAAGACGTTTTTTTTATTGTTATTGTAGATCAATCCAGTCTCTTGATTACATATCCCGTTCAACCTCTGCTTATCGCACCAAAAGTGATCCTCTCCATGTCTCAACAAAACGATTTGGGAAAAGTCGTTCAACTCGTAAAAAACACGCTGGATTTTCTTCAGATGTCTTGCGGTTCTAGATGGATCATATTTCAATTAAACTGGATTCAAATATCTGGGAAAATCGTGTGAAACAACTTCTAGAAACCGCCTTTCTATGATGGCAGAGGAACCTCCATGCAAATGCATTCTACATCACACCAGCAACCTACTTACTTGTGTCCATTGCTTAGTGATTCCCCCAACTGAGCTTCCCCATCAAAAATGAAGAACAAAGCCGACAATCTAGCCAACTGCTCTTGCAAAGCAGGGTGCCGCACTGGCTCTGTTTTACTGCACATCTTTCAAGTCTACTGGCCAGCCTGATGGGCTCCACTCACGGTGATTATTTCACACTCTTAAAGCTAGATATTTGATTTGAGATATGTGCATCTCTGTTTAAGGCGGCTTTGTGTCAGATCTTGGAAAGCTCTGTAGCTACTGTCGTATGAGCCCTGGAGAATCCGACAGAAGAGATGCCCGGATTCAGATCGCATGCTTTCACAAAGTGCTGGTTATCAATTTATTGCTAGTCATCACTTCCACGAGCCATGTTATGTCGCATTGATCACAAGTCCCTCCTAGAGGGACGGCCCCTTCTGGTAAGATACCGGTTCACTTGAGCGAGAGCTGGAAAGACTCCATGAACAAACGCGAAATGGGACGGATCATAGTTCTAGTCTAATGCGCGCTTATTCTTGTACTCCTGGTGACCGGAGTGACAACCCTGTTAAACTAGGAAGAGCTTCTGCTGCAAGTTTAGATACGACGATGAGAGCGGTGGAAAACTATTAGCGGCTGCTGAACCAGGAGCTCCCAGCACCAAGCCAACCATGGAAAAGTTTCCTGATCCTGTTGTCGATGAATAAACATAACGTGATACCACTGGCCACTACGGTTTGGCCGGCTGGAATTCATACATACTGCTTGAGTTTGGCCAGGTTTGGCCTTGCCATGACAGCCCAATCAGCATAACTTCGGATGCCAACTTCGAGTGCTTGATGATATACGGTCACCTAGCCTCGGGCGTGTACCTGAGGCGCAATTCTGCCAGCGTACCACCCAACCAGTGCAGACTCTTCGAGAGCTCCAGGTAAGCTGGATGATCGACCTGAGGATATCCCTGGCAACCAAATCAAATGAGAGAGACTAATCTCACCTTTCATCTTCGAATCCAATTGGTTGTTTGTATTGCACCATAGATTGCTGGAGGGCTCCCCGTCAGCCGGATACCGACACCGTCCTTCATCTCTATCTATTATCTAGCCTGTTTGGTTACGAGGACAAAAAATGGAACATAGTGGTTGGGTTTGCATAGTATATATAAAACTCCGTGGACGGTCTTTTCCCACTTGTGTTTCCAAAAAAACTAGACCTAGTAGTTGACTGAAAACAGTAAAATTTTATTCGTCCTCCAAGACCAAAACAAATCAGCAAAGAGCCAGGTCTCTTTAAGACATTTAAACTATTAAACTCTAGTTATAATTAAGAATTATATCCCTGCACAAATCCTTTTCGGTTAAGATGAACCCTAGCACTTGCTTGTTTGTCAAGCTCTCTATCTTGGTTGCCTTATCATGCCAGGTACTCGGATCTGAACACTTCGGAAACGAAGGTAGCCTTCAACTATTTGAAGAACGACTGGACGCCCTCCGACACCCACGCGCCAAACTCCGTCGTCGACAAGTCGAATTGGCTGGAGCGACTGAAGCCGCCAAGGGTGATGCAACCAAGCCTGAAACCAAGGTTGAAGCTACTACTCCTGAAGCCAAGACAGATGGCACCAAAACCGATCCCAAAGATGACGTCACTAAGTCTGAGGCCACCAAGGCTGAGGCCACCAAGACTGAGGCTGATAGCAAGACTAATGGTGCCAATGGCAAGGGGCAAAATCTCAGCAAAGAGGAACAATTAGCTACTAAATTATTCGAAGGAATTATCGAAATGGGCGTCGGCTTGGAATCGGTAACTAACTTAGGAAGCACCACTAAAGAAATCCTAAACGAAAGTAAAAAGGTCTCCGCTATCGTTCCAAAGTTGAAAACTTTGACGAATGACCTGCTCAGCGTCGCCCCTCAAAAATCTGAAGAGCTCAACAAATCCGTCGATGAATCCAGTAAAGCGGGTGAAGCAATCGCGTGAGCAATCTTTGGTGGATCTTTAAATTTGAAAGAATTCCTTCATCGTCTGATGTCTTCTTTTTCTTTCGATCCTTTTTAATGTAGTAAATCCCTCCAAGTCATAGAGGAAAAACCGGATGATGCCCAGTTAGATGTGTCTCCTGCTGCAAGTCAGAAATATCGTGTTGATGTGGGCTAATGAAATTGACAATGACTCCTCACATTTTTTACTTGACCAGTACAATCAAGAAAGAGTTCAAGACTTTGGAGAATTCATTCAAGCAAATCCTTTCGAGTAAGAGCCTACTAACTCGATTTAATTTTCATGGATGGTACGACACCGATCTGACAGAACATAACAATAAAATTGATTTTTCCTGAAGCCTCAGACGGAGTAGCAATTGCAGCGATCCCCAAACTAGCAGAATTAGCCAAGAAAGAGGAAGAGGAAACCAAGAAGGTTTCGACGGCCACCGAGGGCAAGAATGGGGAAGTGAAACTGCAAGCGTCTGTGGGGAAGTCACCCAAGGCCGAGACAAAGGAAGCAGGCGGAGAGAAGAAGGTGGGACTCGAAGAGAAGCCTATCGATGAGACCTCCCTGACCGAGAAGAAGGAAGATCAGAACAAGCCCGCTCAAGCAAAACTTGATGAAACAAAACCTACCGCAACAAAACCTGCTGAAGAAAAGCCCGCCGAAGCCAAGCCTGTCCAAGCTAAGCCCGCCGAAGAAAAGCCCGTCGAGCCTAAGGCTGAAGCCGCTGGTGCTGAGCCTAAGATCGAACCAATTGACCCTGGGGTTGTTGTCTAAAGACCTGAATAAAGTTGTTCTTTTCAAGTCATGGCTCTTGAACTCTTGAAGAGTTTTCGAGAAGATCTCAAAGTTTTCTCATTTTTCGTGTGGTTTTCTTTTTTTTGAATTTTAAACGCTTTCATCGAACCTGTAATTAGTTTAATTTAAGCCTCGGACTGTATCATTAGCTTTTAAAGCCAAGCAAAATAGATTCTTCTTTCTTGAAAATTTACTTTGAAAAAAAAAAGTCGATCACTTCAATTGATTAAGCCTTCATCAGCAGCTCTGAGAGTCTAGCAGATACTGACAAAAAAACTTGGTCAAAGTTTCACACAAACAAGACAGAATATTGGCCAAGTGCCAAGAAAGAAGCAGTAAAATGAGTAGAACAAGCTAACTCTTCTGTGGACCTTGATGAGGATAGTTAGTTCAGGGAGTGAGGAGATTTCTTGTGTAGTGGAATCCCAACTATTTTAACCCTGCTTTTTGTCCTCCTAAACTCCTACTATAACCAATCACATTCAAAATTTTAGATCTCATGCCCTCCATAAAAAAATTCTCCATAATTGGTGAAAATTGTATCAAAATACACTAATTATATTTCATATCCTCAAAAAAAAAAAAACTAATACATACCACTCACACAGAGGTGCCATCACCTTTTTTTAATGTTAGATCTCATCAAGTTAAATACTCTCTGTACCACTAAAAAAAGTTACTTAAACGGGTCCAGGTGACATGTGAGATATCCAAAACATAACTTGAGGCATAATTTTTTTCTATAAGTCAACTGAACTTTGTGGATGGGTGATTTTTTCTCTTTGAATGTGTGAGAAATTCCAAGAAGAAGTTCTTCCAACATGTACCAGGGAGCTACCAGACTGATTTCCCATTGAAACTTTTTACCCCTCCCAGGGGTGGGGGGAATGCTTTTGGGCCAACGTAGATTTGGTCTTGGGAAGTAGCATGACCTCCTCCAGCCCTTTTGATTTTCCTGGTGTGGTGTTTATTTATGGGAGTTAGAAGTGTTAAGCTCAGCAGAGACTGAATGATTTCTTTCGTGTATGGCTGAGTGATTTATTTGGGCAGAAAAAAATGCATGTGCTTTTGCATGTTGAATGGGCAGAAAAAAGCAGTGCAAGACTTTTTGCTAATGGCAGAAACCGCAGGGACCAGATACATTTGGAGAGGGGCATTGGGAAAATTGGAATGGCAATAAGCAGGCCCCACCTTGAAACCAGACAAAGGGCATGGATGTAAGGCTCAGTTTAGGCTGGGAGAGTTGCATGACACGGCATGCAGAGAAGGGTTTGCAGACTTGTTGAGGGGTTGCAAAATGGCAGATGTTGAGAAGGTGTCAGCAGGGTTGAAACCAAAGCCAAGAAATGCCCTGACTTCACAGAGCAGAGGAGAAGATGATATGATGAGTGTGAGAGCAGAGCAACAGGGCACTGTGAATGGAAAAGGCAGCGGAGAAATCATCCCCATTCTATCATTGAATCATTGGAGAACCGTATTCGAAAAACAAGAAAATTACTATTGACAATCTGTTACCAAAAAAAGGGGGTCCAGTGTGGTGGAGTGTGCGGCATGTGCAGAGTGTGTTGTGTGTTGCAGAGACACCGACATTACACGAGCAGAGTTTCTTTCATCTTGTTGTCTTTATCAATTGCAGAGCAGGCTTCCAAGTCAGTACTCATGAATACCCAGAACCATCTCAATTATCTTTGAAGAAGAGAGCAGAGCGCCCAGTGGTCAGGAGCTCTTATTTCACATCCTGTTACAAACTTACTTTCCACGCTGTCCAGTGGATGTTTATCAGTCTCTAGCCCAGATTATGTGACCAGACTGTTTGACGGGCAGGTTGTATGGGGACAATACATAGAAGTGAGAATAGAAGAGAGATCTGCACGACGAAAGCAGGATACTGAAGGATGATTTTTGGTCGATTGAATTTTATTACAGGTGACGAAAGATAAATGTACAAGGCCGGGCGGGAATGATGTCTATGATTAGTGTGGAAGTGTAGAGAGGAAGGAGGGCGAGGATGTGCTGGAGTCTTGGAATAGGAATGTGTGTCATGGCGAGTGGGGGCGTCCTTTCTAATACCCTCCACCAGCCCCATCTTCCCGATGATGACCCGCACGTTCTCGTCGTTGAGAGTCTTCCCGTTTCGGGCAGTTGAGTGCAGAGTGACCCAAGCCTGTCCAGAAAGAAAAAAAACAGGTAAGAAATGGGTCACAAAAAAAAATGAGAAAAGAAAGGGAAAGAAGGTGGGATGATTGACGGACCTCCACAGAATTGACAGCCGTTGATGCCGCCATTGACGCCTGCGTTAGGGTCCTCAATAGTCTGGAGGAACTGGGGGATTCTCTGTTTAGCTTCAAGGAGAAGATACTTGAGGTCGAGTAGGGTAGGTTCGGGGGAGTTCATGTTGATGAACGTGGTGGCGATACCAGTCTTACCCGACCGACCTGTTCGACCGATCTGGTGCACATAGTTCTCGATCTCGCCTGGCATCGTAAAGTTGATCACGTGTTGGATCTCCGCAAAATCCAATCCCTTCGAGGCTACTCCTGAAGCTACCATCACATCCTTCTTGCCTGATTTGAAAGACTTGATCGCATACTCTCGCTCCTCTTGGGCTATTTTTTGTCATTCCGACCGTCAGTTTTCTCTACTCCCTTTTCCTCCTCAGAAATCCCACGGAGAAAGATGCACTTACTTTTGCTTCCATGGATGGCTACAGCTTCCACACCTTTTAGCAGCAAGTATTCCTGAATGTCTGTGAGGTCATAAGCGCTTATCAGCGATAAGCCGGTTGGTTCACAATCGAATCTTGGGATTAGAAAAGGAAGAAATTGGAATTTACCATCGACTTCATTTTTATTATCACTAAAGATGATAACAGGAGGAGGGGTTTTTTGGAGACACTCGAGGAGGTAGACCATCTTAGCTTCCTGTTTAACGTATTCGACTTCCTGTATGACGTCGAGATTAGCAGCACCAGCACGACCGACGTTAACGACGATGGGTTTGACAAGACTGTTTTCCGCAAAGTCACGAATAGTTTTGGGCATGGTAGCACTGAAGAGGAGGGTTTGTCTTTGGCGCTTGAAGAAGCTCATGATATTCCGGACGTCGTCCTCGAAGCCCATGTCGACCATTCGATCCGCCTCGTCCAGACACAGATAGGTGCAGTTATCCAGACTGAACTTGCGCTTTTCTAGCATGTCTTGTAGCCGTCCCGGGGTGGCTACCACCATGTGGAACCCCTTGGACATCACATGCGATTGGTCGGCCATCGAAATCCCTCCGATGCAAAGTAAGGTCCCCAGCTGGGGATACTTGCCGGATTGGGCACAAGCTAAAGCCATCTCTATGAGACCTTCATATGTCTGTCGAGCCAGTTCTCTCTGTTTAGATAAAAAAAGAATAAACTTGATCAGGAAGGGTCTCTACTGATAATATATGGAATGCGATTGGAGGCTCACAGATGGACAGACAATAATGCCCACAGGGCCCTCGCCCTGAATGAAAGGCAGCTTCATTTCCGCCTCCAAAGCCAAGAGTAAGAGAGGTAAAGAGAAAGCGAGAGTTTTACCGGATCCAGTAAAGGCGATCCCGATCATGTCTCTTCCGGACAGGGCGACGGGGAGTCCTTGGAGCTGAATTGGCGTGGGCAGTTTGATTTTTTTCTCCTTGAGGTATTTGAGTAACGGGGAGGGTAGTCTCATGTCTTGGAAATGTTCGATCGGTGGGGGGCAGTTCTCACCCTCGACTAAGATTCCTAAACGCTCTCTGAGCTTAGTATTTTCTTGAGTGGTTCGGTTTCTGATATAACTAGGGGGGATCCAACTGGTCTTCATCGGCTGGGTGTATTGGACTCCCTTTGCCAGCTCTTGTGCTCCGCCCAATTTCTTCTTCTGGGCGGCGATAGCTTCGATCACTTTGTGTTCCTCTTCCAATTTTTTCTGTGCCTCGGTTTTGAAGGCGTCTAGTTCGGCCTGCTTCCGTTTGACGACCTGAGCTTCTTGGAGCAGGGTGGTCGTCGATCTGAGCGGTTGTTGATCCTCCTCATCCTCGTCTTCGTTTGCTCGCTCATCGCCCTCCCAATCGAGACCTTTAGATGCCGCGGGTGTTTTCCGGTTGGTGTGGGTGGCACTATTGTTGGTGATGGCGGTGGAGTGTTGGTGGCGAGAGCCGGGCTTGTCTGTCTTCCGACTGAGTTTCTTGTCCAACAACTTGTTGAGCTCGGCCTCCTTGCGTTTCTTGACTGGCACGTAGGGCACATATCCATCCGACTCGTCCCCAGACTGGTTCCTCTCGTTGTTGTTGATGGTGTTATCCAGTTTCCTGCGTTTGGGAGATTGGTCGGTTGTCATTGTCCAATCGGTTTGTTGAAGTTGAAGATATTTTTATTTATTTTTCTTCCAGCGCGGCCACAACTCAACCAGCTCAACCAAGCCAGCTCACAAAAACACAACAACAAGCTCGACATCCAAATAAGAAACAGAACCCACGATATTTTATTTAATAGCAACCATTTGTATTTGGTTCTCTTTGAACTAGTTTCCCTGCTAAAGTTCTGTAGGAACAGGCACATCATGGCTCACAGTGTAGCTTTCTTGGGTTTCCAGTTAGTCTAGAGTCACAACCCCAAAAGTAATCCCAGCAAATCCCCACTGACAATTTACTTGAGGCCTGCTACAAATACAATGAATACTGCTGTAATACACTATTGCTCTCAAAAGTTTCATTGCTCCTCTGAGAGGATTGAAATTACGGCTCACTCGCAGCTTGTTAACTTTTGGTTGAGGTAAATCTGATTGTGCTATGAATGCAGTGTTGAAGATTTCTTTTCAAACCACAGTTACATAGAGAAATCCGTAACCTGAAAATATCCAAAAATTCCTATGCACATTCTCATGACCCTTGAAGCTTGCCTTCTTTTGGAACCCTTCCTGAAAAATTTCTAAATTTGATACATATGTCAAGACTAAATAACCATGAACACAACAAATGTTTTTTTACAGAAAAAACAAAAACAAACGGTCTTGACATGTTATTTTCTAGTTACCATCCACCATTTCACTTGTACTCACTCAAGTTTGTGGGTTCAAAAGCTAGAATTAGTTCATCATGGGCCTAAAGAAAAGCAATTTCAAACTGTGGCACAATTCCTCTCATGTGTCAAATGATGGATAGTCACTGGATGACTTCCCTTCGATCTACAGCCCCCCTGTAGAGCCAGATTCCAGAGCTTATTTGCAGCTGAAAAGCTAAAAATTTAGCTTTTCCACTTCTAAATCAAGATCTGCAGGGGCTGCAGATGGCGAAGGGAAGTCTTCCACTGGGAAATATCACTTTCTGTACAAACATCCATTTTCCAGTCACTACGCACCATTTCACTTGCACTCACTTGAGTTTGTGTGTTCAAAATCTTGAATTAGTTCTTGGGCCTAAAGAAAACCATTTTCAAACTGTTGCAAAAAATTCCCTCATGGGTCAAACAGGGAATTTGGCATGAGCACTCCAGAGAGAATGGGATTTGTTATATCACCAAGCTTCACACTGATTATATCCAAATGAAGCTGATGTGTCATTATTTTTTATTTTTATTTTTACATGTGCATGCCATTTGTGTTGAGGGAGTAGTAGGAAAAATATGATTAGGGCCCACTGCACAAAGCTGTGGGGACCGCTGTAACTTTGTTGTTACACGTCGCAATTACACAGCATTCAGTGTATCCAAATAAATCTGATGGATAACTATTCTTTGTCATAATGTTTTGTGTATAAAAATCCAGGGAGTAGCACAAAAAAAGAAAACCTAATTGGATGATCTTATTAAACAATTATTATTGATGTATCATCACTGGTGTGTATCATATGGTTCCAAAGACAGTTGAAAAAATCTTGTCTTTCTATCAAGTTGTGGAGATCTTTTCATCAGTATTTGTGGGTCTCCAATGTGGTTGCCTTATTTGCAAGAGAAAAATAACTCTTTGTTCAGATGGTGCTGGCACATCTCAAAACACTTGCAAGTGCAAGGACATATACTTGTCCAAAAAAATTTATTAAGAAATGGACATCAACAAGCAAAAGAACAAGATGTATGTATTAGCTCTAGAACCTCAAGATACAAACTCCTTGCAAATTTTCAACAGCATTCTCAGAGGCAACAGTAGCAGAACACATACAACCACATTGAGCCCTCATCTGACACCCATTCCTACCTAGCCAGCAAATGAATACTTGGACAAAACCCCATTCAGCTTTCTCAATTTGCCACCAGATGGCAGCAATGACAAGATTATGGGAGACTGGGAAAGTATCCCTTGGGTGGTTAGGGCCGACAGAGACAAGCAAAATTAAAATCATCTTTGAATCAATACAGACATTTCTGCTGCGGTCCTGGCACATAATTGTTCAATATCTCACCAAACCCTAAAATCACTGGAATGTTTTGGGTGGTTTCTTGTTCAATAAAAAACAATACAGGTTTCCCCTTCAAGAACCTAGACCAGTTTCATCTAGTCTAAAAATTGGGATAGGTTTTGAGTCATCCACCTATACCTTCTTCAATTTCCTTCGATTAGGAGGCATAGATTCTCTTACAGTTGCGCGCGGAAAAGTACTGTTGGTGATCTGGGGGGGGGGGGGGGGGGGGGTCCGGATGGTCTGGACAAAAAATGAAGAAAAAAACAGCAAAAAAAGCCCTCCAAAGCCCATAGTATGGCCTTAAAGGGCAGTTTATAGGCTTCTTGCACGCCCTAAACCCATAGGAAACAGGTTCAAAAACTGCATAAAACCATATTTATGTACTATGGGGGTGCCATAGACCCAAACGTACAAACACATGAGAAAAGGTTTTTTTTGGCTGGGCCAACTGCTTAGCCACAATAGATTTGAAGAGCCACCACCCCAAGGACTCCAAAAATGTGGTCCTTGAGTGTGGTAGACCCCGTCGGGGGTCTTGTGTCAGCCTGAATGTGATTTCAAGTTTTGCAGGCGACCACATACATCAATATGTGGTGTGCAACTGTACTCCACTTATTTCCCATCTTGTGGCTTTTTAAAAGAATTAATACAACTGTAACTCTCATCAAAGCTTATACTTCCTTCTAGAAACACTTTTTCAAGAGTCTTAACTCTATCACTTCTTTTTGCCCTTGTGTCCTGTTGTCACTCTAGAGACACAGGCTCACAGTGACACTTTCTAAAACAAGTGAACCCAAAATACTCCTTTCCTCCTTGATTATTCATGTATACCTGAAGAATTATTACAAGTGACTTGATATTTCTTGGAATCTTCATCTTTATGGGTGCACTCCTTTCTTAAGGACCAGAAATCAGGTACCCAAAAGTACCACCTGTTCCCACAGTTTCTGATATTATTAGAGGGCACAGTAAATAACCCTGATGGAAAGCCCCTCTAAGAATGATAATGGTGAGATTAACAGTGATAATAGAAAAATGGGTTTTAAAGAAGTGAGAATTTATTCAAAGGGCAAGTAAAAGATTGATTTGTCTAACACCTGATACAGCTCAGATTGGGGCAGTAAAGGAGTGAGGAGAACTGATGAGATTGATTTCTGATCCTAGGCTCAGTTAAATGGACTAGATGAAAGGATCAAACTGTGGTTGAGATAATAGTGAAAAAAAGAGAATGAAGAAACAAATGATTAATTATTCTAATTAAACAGACTGACTCAGAGACTGGAAATAGACAACAATGACTACTAATCAAGATTCAAAGACTATAGGATGGTGAGTAGTGATCTACTGTCAAGATACTCAGTAAAATATTTAAAATGATAATCAAAACATTTTAAGAAAAAGAATTCAAAGGGAAATGGAGAAGGAATTGAGGTCTGTGTAAAAAGAAGAATTTCAACAAATAACTTTACTGTTTTTATTACATCCTCTCAGCTGCAATTTTTGCTTCAATTTTCAGTGCTTAAAATGCCTGAATTTACCCTTATTACTTCTTTGCACCACATGTAGTTAGAAGAATACTAGTCTTTGGAATCACATAGGCTGACAAGGCCAAACAGAGAAGCAAAATACCAAGCATACTAGCAGCATACAAAGTAGAGCCAAAATAATAGAAGATCAGAAATTTGATCCAAGGAAATCCAAGTTTTTTGTGTCTTTAATATATTTCCACTACAAAAACCAGTAAAGCTAATATCACACTCAAAAATCAGTGGGGAATTAATATTGTTTGCTTTAAAGATGTTATATGGATTAGATTTAATTGAATTGGAAGATGAATCAGATGCCAAGTCAAGGACTATAGTATTAGTAATTACCAGGGATAGAAAATTCAAATAAGTATGATCCAATAGCAGTCAACTGGGAAGGACTATGGAATGGGAAATTTTTAGGTATGCAAAAACAAAAGGGAAGACTGCTTGGGGTGGCAGGAGAGAATTAATGGAGCCATTTTTAAAATTATGATGAGTTCTGAGCAACAAATGGAGAAAGATCAGGACTTTAAAAACCTTGAAAGAGAGAATTCAGAAAGACTTACCTTGAATACATTCCTCAGTATTTTAAGTTGGTACTGTAGAGACTGTGAAAAGTAAGATGTGTCTGGTGGGACTCAAACCCACAACCTCAGCCATGCTGAGACACATACTAGAGTGCTGCCTTTACCAACTAGGCTACAGACACTTGTGGATGCCAGGGTAGTTGGGTGGTAGTGGATATGGTTCAACTCATCAGAGGAGTGATACATCATGATAGCACACTAAAAGACACCTCAACAGGTACCACTTTTGAAATGCACTGTTTTGCTTGGGGGTTGTGGATGGATGCACTATCCATGGATTGGATAGAGATAATTGCCATAAGTGAACCTGTTGCCCCATCCTGCACGTTGCTGCCACCATTCACACCAACCAAGAAAGTAACATATAGGAAGATTGGGTGGTGAAAGTTTTGGTTTTAAATTGGCACTTGCATGAGCAGGCCTTTTAAGTGAGGGTTTTGCCATGGAACTCCCTTGCAGGTTTGCTGATTTTAATTGGATGTGTGTACACTTTTTGACTGTTGTGGCATGCTGGATGTAGAGCAGACAGGGAAGGTCTGCCCAAGACCAACGTGAACCTCTGTTTCTGGTTTTGTCTGCTGATCTGAGGGATCCGCAACCCTTCATGCAGCGCTTGTTGAACAAGCATGCATAAACCCTCCTTAAACTTTTCTGATGCAGAATTAAAATGCAGCTAAATTTATTAAAATCAGGCTGTCATGAACTGCCCTAATGTATTCAGGATAATAGGGCAGTTCATGTACTGCTAATTTGGGCCTTCTGATTAGCCCAATTGTGTGATGCCCTTAAAAGGCTTATGGAGTTGGCCTATATTTCACTGCTGGGGAATTGAGCCTGCAGACACAAAAAGTTTGTGTTATAACATCTCCTAAATCCTAGCTGAAGTTTACTGCTGCAGGTGTACAATTAGCAAAGGTTTAGTGAAATTAGCTGTATGTACATGAACTGCCCTACTGGGTTTGGTGAATTTGAGCCAGATGGGATTGGACAAAGTAGAAGGTAGAAACTGTTTTTGAGGATATAATTATGGGATAAAAAAATATTTTTTGCTGATGAGCAAACCTAAAACAAACTCACATTTATTGGCAGGAACTAAAAAGCCAACCAAAGAAATTATATGGGATGCCACATTGTCAACTTGTGAATATAAATTACCAAGATTTTCCAAAAAGAATGTCTATAAGGGTACATGCCATCACACCTCTGATTTTGGATTTTCCAAAAAAAATCTGGAGATTGTCTTTGAGCAAATAGCTGTACAAATATGGGTGATGATAGTTTTCCATGCTCAATTTTCCAAGTTGACTCCATTGATTTTGGGTCAGCCTTTATGCACAACCAAACTTTACCACATGCACACCAAAGTTCTTGGTGTGCACAGCTGTACACACCAAAGCTGATTTTTCTTTGGAGTGCTCAAGCCTGCCCTCCAAAACTTTTGGTGTGCATGGCCATGTACAACAAGTCATAATATGAGCACTCCTTTTTTGGAGTGAAATATGATTCACTCCAAAGGTTTTGGAGTGAAATGTGATTCACTCCAAATATTTTGGGAGTGAATCATATTTCACTCCAAAAAAAGGAGTGCTCAGATTATGACATGGTGTGCATGGCTGTGCACACCAAAAGTTTTGGAGTGCAGGCTTGAGCACTCCAAAGAAAAATCAACTTTGGTGTGCGCGGTCGTGCACACCAACAAATTTGGTGTGCAAGTCTATGCACACCAAGAATTTTGGTGTGCAAGTCCATGCACACCAAAAAAGGTGTGCATGGCCGTGCACACCAAAATTCTTGGTGTGCACAGCCACGCACACTGGCCAGCACACCTTTTTTGGTGTGCATGTGGTAAAGTTTGGTTGTGCATAAAGGCTGACCCTTGATTTTCTTGCTGTTTTCATTACAAACAGCTTTCCCCCCTATCGCAAAGCACAAAAACAAAAACATTGAAAACTGTTTTTGAAGATTGATGTCCCCTCTGTGGTACAAGCCCTAAAACTTAGGCTGCGTTTGAGAGTGTCATATTACAGGCATGATTCACTTCTTTGTGCTTGATATCCCAGGTGACATCTGATCAGGTTACCACCTGATAAGTAAGAGTTGTCTTCGGTGAAAGCTGGCCAATTAGTCACTCTAGTATGACCTCTCTGAGACTGTCAGAATTCCATTGGGATTACCAATTCTTTCACCCCATCCACCTTTTCATGTTGTTTAGATACGACCTTGGAATCTCCCTCCATTGTTGAGACATCTCATTGGGACCAGAGGGCCAGATGGATTTGCCTCTAAAGACATCAGGAGGCTAGGTTCAGTGGACATTTGCCAACGAAATCCCCATCGCTTGGGGGGGGCAGGTTGCGGCTGACTCCGTCTGATTTTCTTCGAAGGGCTCGTGTCTGAGTGGCGCATATACTCTCGTCATGTCATGCACTAAGCCAAAAAGAATGGGGCATGTGTCACTAATCTAGGTTATGTAATCCAAACATCTCTAACACAATGCTTACCAAGTATATGCGTTGATTTTCGCTGTATGCAATCCTCCCGCTAATCGCACTCTGTCCTTTATTGAGCTCGACGGACACATTCTTTATAAAGGAACTTCACGGTCACTCTATCCGTACCATACGATTTCTGATACTCATCAGTTGATCATGTGGACAGGTCTCGGCAGATTGTCTCCTATTGGTGCCAGGCCATGTGTTTTGTGTTACGCATTTCCTTCGTCCCACAATCTATCTTCGCAGAGCGAGCGAGAGTGAGGGCCTCACAACCCGATTGGTTCTGATTGATGAACTGGTGTCAGACAATTTTCCACTCAAACAAAACTACAAACAGGTTTCATCATCACATGCGCTGTATCGCAACTTACCTTGCATAATATCTGTAGCATTAGTGGATTGCCTATCTTAACCAAGTGCTGTTGACTGCAGCTCTACTCTTCGTTTTGGTGGTGGCGCAAGATTGCAGCCTGTGCACTTTCTTGGGTCAACACCCCGGCGAGATGTAGCCATCCCAATTGGAAAATGTTGCTAGGCTCGGTGGATGGCGAATATCGCCCTGAACACTGAAGCTTTGTATCGTACACTTGGGGGATCGCACCCATTGGCTGTGATCAGCTGCTGTGGACCTTTTGATCGGTCTCACTCGACAAACAAAGTAGTGCATACCTAAACAGAGCTAAGCTGTTGCTATACATACACAGTGTTGAGTCTCCTATTTGAAGTGCAGCCTTGCCCACTTCTCAAGCTACTCGGGCGGCCCGCTATGTTGCACAGGCCTGGTTATTTCGGGATAACAGGCCTGAAGCTGATTCTGGATCCGCAAGTCCTTCTTCCAATTTTTCCAGTGGTTTTCCTAACAATCGTGTACGTATTTACCATGGAGATATGTTTCCGGTGTATAATGTAGTCTAGAAAGGATTACATATCACCCCGAAAGCATTTGCAAAGATAGCGGTTCCGTTGTTTCTGAAAACCGCTTCTCACGGTATCCGCCCGAATCGTAAAGATACTGGCTGGGTATGCAGGCAGAGATCGTTATGGGGAACCGCAGTGCTTTGTGGCCTTCACAGTCTAAAGGTGCCGAGGAGCTCCTGGTTTGTAGTCCAAGAGACGGTCGCATACCGTTAGGACATGAAGCAGATTGAAGCTTTTTGCCAGCTCCAACGTCGTACATGTATCTGTTGCAGTACGATTATTCCTATTCAATCCCAAGGTTATTTTGAGCAAACACCTTAAATTGACTCGAGTAATCTTCATACCCAAAGAGTCCTCGCCTCGCTGATTCGTAACTTCACGCTTAAGTCGCAGTACTTCAGCGGTACGCACCCATCAACAATTGGAAGTCACTGCATCTAACCCATAATTTCATCGGCAGAACTCGGCTTTTGGGCTGTGTCTAGACTAATCTGGACCCTAGAAACGAAATCTTGATCGATTGCAAACATCGACTGATTAGCTCGGTTTTCAAATCCTTCAAAAGCCTTCAACGCGTCGTCGACTCGCCACTGCTGGACATTTTCACTTTGAGGTATGTGCGGTGTGATATATACTCACCAAATAAAATGATGTAATTAAAGTTACCCATACGTCAACACTATCACTTTTCGCTCAAGTCTTCACCTCTTTCACTTCTCACGCTATCCACAGTTGCAAACACCGGGACCAGACTAGCTATTAAGCCTGGGCCCCTCGTGATTGAAGCCTTGTGACTCTCTGTATCGGTTGTGCGAACATCTTCTTCGCCAGCGCCTCTCCACTCCTTTCGCCAGGCTCCCATTACGAGCAAAGTGTCCAACGCATCCCCCGCTAGACAAGAAAAGATTTGGCCAAAAGCTTCTAGTGCCTCGGCGTTTCACTCTGTCTCCGCCTGTCTCCGCTACTTTTCGGTAGCACCAGTACATACCTTTCGGCCTCTCAACTTGGTCCGGCCCGAAGGCAAATAGGGACGAGCCGCAGTGTAGTAACATAATAACCACGAGTCGCATTCTCCCTTTCAACTTTGATACCCCACATCAAAACGCAGATTGGCAATCGGCCATCGAGCGCACACTCCAGCTTCTGTCTGCTTCAAACGAACGCTGTACACAAACTCGATCTTTCCGAACCTTCAGTGCGTGGGGTGACCCCTAGTAGACACCGTTGATCGAAAACTTCTGGCTCTCCTTACATAACTTTCCACCCGCCCATCAAATCCAATATGGGAAACACAATCAAGGAGAATGGACCTCAGCATCAGAGCATTGATGCCACTCTCCTGCAATCTGGCAGCGCCGTGCCGTTTGCCCTGAACGAGAGTACTCATTCCTACCTAGGAAACGATCAGAAGCTAGCATCATCTGTCGAAAAGACTGATTTGAACGAGGATGTTTGGAAGGAGCAAGCTTCCGAGCCCGAAGATTTAGAAACCGTCCTTCGGTACCTCCAGCAAGTTATCGCCGACAATGAGTAAGCATCGCGCGGCTTGAATCTTAAATCTCGGCCCCCACCCAAAACAAGCAATCCCTAACTCAACGTGTGTGATTGTTCGTAGAGACGATCTCAATTTCCCCGGGCACCTTATTGATCGAGCCACCGAGGCCCTACAGCCTGGTGTTCCTGCTGAAACTGTGCTGGAAACAACCATCGCTATCCGAGCTGAGCTGAAGCTAGGAGAAGAAAATTCGCCTTATCCTGAAGTACTTTCACTTGCACTTATGCATATCTTGCTCCGTGTATATCAGTCCTAACTGAAATGATTTGCGTCTTAATCAGGTCAGGGCCATTGTTGATGCCTTCGACGATCCAACGACACCGGTCACAACTTTTCGGTTAATAGTTTGCTTTCTTGCGTCTGCGACCTTGATCACCAATGTTTCTGGTTTTTTTTCACCTAGCATGTGGACGATTGGAATCTTCTTGGTCATCCTGGGCACTGGCTTGAACCAGTTTTTTGCACCACGACTTCCTTCGATCAGTCTTAGTATCACATTTGCACAGCTTGTTGCATATCCTCTTGGATGTGAGTATCTCTTGGGTGAAAGCTTTGCGGAAGCACACTTTGATAGTGTCTGGTGCCATTCTAGGCTTCATGGCGCGTGTTCTACCCACCAGGCTTTTTCGAATTACCGGATATGAATTCACTCTCAATCCTGGACCCTTCAAGTCAGCAAACATTAATTCATCCCTTTCCTACCTGGGCAAAAGCTGACCTCGTTATGCCCTATCGACCTCAGCATGAAAGAGCATATGTTGATTAGTATCGTAAGTCGACAAAAAGCATCTGTCGCAAGTGTCTTACTAATTTACTCCTTTTGATGCCGCTTACCGTACTTCCCAGATGGCCAATGTCTCTTTTGGTGGGGCCTACGTGCGTTTTATCATGTATTTCATTACGCAATCCGACGATTGATATCGCTGATACGATCCACCCCCCACCCCCAGGTAACGGAAATTATTGCAGTGCTGAGGATTCCAAGATTTTACAATAATCAAACTCTGGGAAGAAACATAGGCTTCCAATTGACGATGGCCCTTAGCTCTCAGTTTATCGGATATACCTTGGCGGGACTAACTCGGGAGTGAGTGGTTGATTGTTTAGTGAACGTAAAATTGTGGATTAACTCTTTCGCCTTTCTGTTGTTTCTCCAATTTCTGTCTCCATAGATTCCTTGTTTACCCTTCAGCAATGGTAAGTCGCTTTCTATTGCGATACTAGGGGTTCGAACATAACTCCGGTACTGACACAATGTTTGAAGGTTTGGTGGGGTAACCTTGTAGAAATTTCTGTGTTGAGAGCTCTTCACGTTCAAGATAATCAGCCCGCTAACGGATGGAAAATCTCCCAGCTGGGGTTCTTCATGTTCTGCATGGTTAGCAGTTTTTATTCCTCCCAGCGTTAGGCGTGATGCTGACTCGACCACTCCTGGCCGTGTGATAGGTTGGTTATGGAATATGTAGGTTGTGCTACTTCATTCTACCGGTATCTCATCCGCTAACAAGCCCGACGTGCTACAGACTTCCTCCTGCCAGACGTCTTCTTCCAAACTTTGTCGTTTTTCAAGTAAGAAAGCTCCCCGAATTTTTCAATCCTGCTGCAATTAGTCTTACTCACTTCATCGCTATCTTTCAGTTGGACTACTTGGATTGCGCCCAACAATGTCAAACTCGCCATGATCACAGGAACAGTCAGTGGATTAGGTCTCAATCCGTTTCCTACCCTAGACTGGAACTTCATGTCCATCAATCCCGTAGTAACACCGCTCTGGTCGATTGTGAGGATTGAAATCTTAATGATTCACGACATGCATCCATCTGATGTAATTTCTTTTCCCAGATGAACATGTATGGCGGCGCCCTGGTGACATTTGCCGCTATCTGCGGTCTTTTCTTTGGCAACGTTGCTTACACTCAGTATCTTCCCATCAACTCTAATGGTATGTCAACAGCTGTAAACCCTTCTACAGTAACCTAGCATGAGCTCACTTGTTTGTTACCGTCAACATAGGCATATTCGATCGATTTGGGTACGTTGACGATATTTGATTTAGTGAAGGCCGATCGACTGATTCACTGGTTGGGTCTTCTCTATCTCATTGTATAATACTTCTCCAGAAAACGGTATAACGCCTCCCGCATTCTTAACGTAGTGGGCAACCTTGATCAAGTGAGTGTAGTCTCAAAGTTACTCTCCAACAGGCAAAGATTCTCACATGCTCTTCAGGCCAAATACGAAACCTATTCTCCTCCGTACATGTCGGCTGCTAGCATCATCACGTAGGGACTTTCTTGGCTGCCCATATAGCTCAACATGGACCCGATTGGCTGAACCTGTTGCCTTGATAGCTTCACGGCATTTTTCGGCCTCTACACCAGCACTATAATGCACAGCGTACTTTTCTATCGGAAACACCTGGTTGGAGGCTTCCGTCTTTTTTGGCGACAATTCCTTCTGAATCTATCAGCTCTCCCAATCGCATCCCGTCTGATACATCGATCTGATGACAAGTTGCTTCAAGCTAACCAGCTACACACTGAAAAATATGTGTCTGACGTCCATTGTCGATTAATGAGCGTTTACCCTGAAGGTAGCGTTCCTTCCAGAATTCCGTTTGCCCTGTTAACCTAGGATCCATCGTTTATGATTGATTGTCTCCATTCCCGTAGTGCCCCAATGGTGGTTCATGTTAATTGGCATTTTCGCTACCGGAATGGCGATCTTCATGATCGTGTACTAGTAAGCGGCGTACTATTCTCAGTTTCTTTTTGACTTTGGGACTCATCATAACCTCGCAGTGAAACACAAATGCCGGTTTGGGGATTGGTTAGTCTTTTATCGTGATTCAAGCAGCAAAACAAAAGTTGACCTCCTTGTTTTCGCAGGTTTTTGCATTTGCGATCGCACTCGTCTTGATTGTCCCCACTGGGATCAGTAAGTTTAAATCCTAAGTTACTACCCATCGTGAAATCTAATCGTCTTCTTTTCTCGTCTCTAGTTAGCGCTGTTGCTTCCATCGGCGCCCCCTTGAACGTGAGCTTCTCATTGCTAAATAATCTGCGGAGTATTGGGGTATTAATTCATACGAAATGTGCTAGGTTATCTCCGAGTTGGTTGGTGGTTACGCTCTTGAAGGACGGTGAGCATTGATGTCAGATCAACACATTATACTTACAACTAATTGAGTTATCCTTTCCAGACCTCTCGGAAACATGCTTTTTAAGAGTAAGTGTGACGGGCCCCCACCGACAAGATTTATCTATCTGTTCTAAGATCTTTTTTTCCCGCAACCTAGCATACGGTTACATCACAACTGCCCAAGCTATCAGTTATGCCTCGGATCTCAAGGTATGTTGCCTGATTTCTTGCAAGCAATTCATGTCCATTCGAAATAACTGACTGATTCCATAACTTACAGCTCGCCCACTACGTTAAAGTCAGTCGATTCAGTCGCCATAACGTTCATAAGCAATCTAAAACCAGAAACTTGGCGTATTTCAGATTCCCCCAAGAGCTACCTTCGCTGCGCAAACGGTGGGGACGGTTTTGGCGGCATTCATTTCAGTTGCAGGTTTGTACAAATCGTTTGCATTCGAGTTTTGGCTGTTTTCATTGATTGTTTGGATTATCTAGTATTGGACTGGCAGATAGGACATTTTTCCGACTTGTGCTCACCCACTCAGGAACTTCACTTCACATGTCCTGGTACGCATTTGTCAAACATGCCCTTGTTGCTTCTACCCCGAACTAACCCTGAAATTATTGCCATAGGGTACAACACTTTCTTCTCTTCTTCGATAATTTGGGGCGCGGTTGGACCATTGAGATTGTTTTCTAAGGACGGCGCACTGTACAGCTTCTGTATGTACGGGTTTGCGTAAGTCAAGAAAGCTTTCACTTTCAGCACCTTATGAAACTAATCCTTTGAATCTCCATCAATATAGTCTCGGCGCGATAGCCCCCATTATTCCTTGGCTTGCTCTCAAGAAATGGCCTCGGTCGGGATGGAGATTGATACACACAGTAAGCTAGTATTGATTTTGCCCAGGGATCAGGACAAGATTTTGACCGCCGATTCCCTCCATGAAGCCTGTCATGTTTGCCGGAGCCTTGAGTTTCGCGCCGCTGAACTTGGCATACTTGACGTGAGTTGCGCACCTTGGGTGCATCCGTCTATTTCTGTTTTTGTTTTGTTGGCCCGTTTGAGCTCAAGTCAACTTTCATCCAGACCCGCTGTCCCTCTCGGAATCTTCTTCCAACGCTATCTCAAATTTCGCTACGCAGCTTGGTATGGTGAGCTACCCCTTCCCCTTCAAATTTGCTTCTATGGTGTCGACTTGTCTAACGAATCTATCACCAACTCAGAGAAATACGCATTAACGCTTACCGCCGGGTTTGGAGCGGGAGTTGCGCTCTTTGGACTGGTGTATTTCTTCGCATTTCAATTCAACGGGAACGAATGGAAATGGGTGCGTCGTACTGTTTTTGTCCAGATGCACAAGGGTATCAAATCACTAAGACAACTCTTCCACTTTTGGTTCTCAGATCGGCAACACTATGTTTACAGATGGATGCGATGGTCAGTCTTGCCGACTAAGAGAAGTACCTAAAGGTGGATTCGGCCCAACATCTTGGTCCTAAGGTCACCAGTGAATGAACATCTCTATCTTGGGTTTTGACTGGCTCCAACCTACTGGGAGTCATGAAGTTTTTTTTTTACAGTTTTTTTTTGTCGAACAATCTTCTATTCTGAGGGACTGGATTGGTAAATCAAATCTTGCAGAGAACACGTGTACTTGTAAATATATACATCTTGTTATTGCTTATCTCATGGGCAATGGAGGGGGTGATCGAGGTTGCTGGTGTGATTGCATATTGTAATGTTCAATAGCAAGACTCTATTTTGTCGTTGATTCATCGGGTCAATCGTGTCGTGTTTGGCAGCGTCACATCCAGTGCATTGTGCAATGTGTGTATTTCATGGGATGATGATTTCCATCGTAAAATTTGTAGTTCGACTTGTGATGAATTGTGCGTCCGCTCAGCAACAAGAAAACCTTCATCCCTTTACAAATAGCTCAACAAATCTTGTCATTTTGTAAACAAGTTTATTCTCGCGGAGGTTTGAGCAGCTATCATGGCTATCATAAAAACTTTGTTGAGAGAATTTTAGGATTTGTATATAGCGCAATTCTTACGGCGTCTTCTTTGCAGTGGCCAACAGTCGAGAAGGTCGATTAAATTTAATTCCTGCTGATTTCTGCTGCTTGGCTTGGCCGTGAATCAGACCAAAATAATATGGTGCCTTTTGTCTGACACTGCAGAGCTGCAAGAAACTTAATTTTCTGTACACACTGAAATAGTGTATGAATTACGTCCTGCCACAAAGGTTTTATGAGTCTGCTTTCATCTTCTGTGTTAGAGGGGTGAGTTAAGCCACTGAGATGAAGAAAACCTGGATTATGGATCCATAAACTAACTGTTCATGGAGCTTCAGGCAGGGTTACTCCCTGGCACTGGTGGCCATATTTCTACCCCTTGTGGTACTTTGGAAATTCTCAAAGTACCACAACAAATAGTCAAGAGAGGGCTTGTTCTCTGTGTTTCTATTTCTTCCCAATGCCCCTGAGAAAGCCCTCAACTTAGGCCCATTCTTGTTGATGCATTTCATTCTCACTTGTATGTATGAAATTCAAACCCTATAACTTAGTTATGATCCCATACTGGCAAGACCTGCTGATCTTGTGAGACTCCTTGGCTGGTGATCTGAGGTCTCTGAGTCCCTGAGCATTCTGTGATCTTGGGTTTTCCCACTCACCTTTTCCCTGTAACAGGCCTTAGGCCAAATTTGTCCTTCAGATGACATGGGAAGATATTTTTATAATGCACATACTGCATATAATGACTCTGTTTCAAATAGGATAGATGTTCAAGAAGCCCTCTGGATTTCCCATTTCCCAGAGGGACATCTGTATCGCAAAAGTGTTGGTGATGCTCCCAAAATTGGTTCCCCTAGTCTCAACAAGCCCTCCTCTTCTCTGACCAAGCCCATGTACCTGAATCCAGTACATCTATGTATCCAGAATCAACAGCCCTTTCATGTCTGATGACTCCCTTGTCCTTGGTCATTCATCTCCCACACACTTGCTCAGGACCCTGGAAACCCCTTATAAATGTGGGTAACGTAAAAACATGATTTTGGGCCAAATTCATACATTGGGGGGCACCCGGGAATGGGTTTTTTGGCTGATTCATACATTTTCATGTGTATGCTTGAGGCAAAATCCCCCCAGGGAGCCTAAATCCCCCGGTGAAACATGGGCTTCTGCCAAGTTCTATGGGTTTGAGCAGCTTTTTACTGAATTTCAATTTCATTTTGTTTATTATTATAACTTTAAAATAAAAATTATTTCGGTTTCCAAAAAACCTTTGGATTTTCAGCCTCAAAAGCTACAATAACCCAAAACAAAAACAAAAAAATGGCCCAAAAAAACAAAGTTCACCATCAAAACATTCATGTCTTGAGGCAGAAAACTGAACAATGTGCAGCTCTCAAATGCTGATTGTTTTTTGAGGAAAGAAAGTCTTCTTTTCCTGAAACACAGAACTCAATGAGGACGCTTGGGCTCCTGTAAAAGTCAAATCCAAATATCTAAAGGAAAATGATGAAGTAATTTATATCATTTTATCCAGATTGAAAGACAGCTGCTACACCAAAGTAATCCACTTGAATATACCCAAGAGTTCCCATCAATTATGGCTGAAAATATGTCAGAAATATTCCAGACAATTCAGCATTAATCATGGATGTCTCTTCTTGTGCTGGTCAGCCTTTACATTCAACAGAGACTTCCAGATTTTCATTCAAGGTATGATCCAATGTTGTACGGACATCAAATCCATTGAAATTGATATTCCTCCTGAAATCATTTCCTATTTCTTCCTTGGCAAACTCATCAATTCAACAGACCTGAACTAAATATTCTACAAGATAGCCTTCTTCAAAGATTCTGTTGCCACTCCGTACTTGGTCCTTGATGCTCTCCAAAAGTTAACTGGGACTCATTGCCTCAAAAAAGAGATGAATGAGTATAACTGATTGGATTGAATTTATGATATTTCTGGTTCCTTGGGGCAAAACCAGAGGCTTGTTTTAGCTGAAGAAAGCTTACAACAAAGCATTAGTTACCTGTAGTGTCACTAATGGTATCTGTAGTGATATCAGTTTTCAAAGTGACACCACCAAAACTCTTAATGCTCTAGGGCCATGAAGGCAATTTAGCGCAAAATCCCCTCAGTTGGTGGTGTCCCCCTGGTACTCCAAGGAGGAACTTCATTAAGTTAGGTGATTTTTAAATGGGGACGTTGATTTTTAAAATGTGTTTTTTACAAGGTGCAAGGCCTTGTAAAGCAAACACCTTGTAAAATTACACATGCCTATTACATATGCATAATTTTACAAGCACTTTGCCCAAAATCCTACCTTGTAAGCAAAACCCTTGTAAATCATACACTGTAAAGCTAGTCACCTAGGTCATAATGTGGAAATTTACAAGGGAGTTCAGTGTGCCCGCTTGGAAAAAAAGCATTTGTAAAAATAGGTTTCTTTACAAGTTACAATTTTCTGGGGCCAAACACTGTGTAAATGTCACAGTGTAAAATTCATCACAAGTGGCCATATATTAAAAATTACAAGATCTTATTTACAAAGTGTTTAAGAAAAAAAGAGAAATACCACATTCAAGAAGGAAAAACAAGTAACAAATCAGCCGGTTGGCATACCCCTTATGCGACTACTCCTCCTCCTTGCCAAACCTCATCAGCAGTTGTCTTGACTGCTGGTGTGGTGTCCAAACTCTCCGGTGTTTGATGCGCCATCTGGCGCAACTTCAGAGTCAACTTAATCCCTGATTGAGTAGATTTTATTGGTGCGGATGACACTTCTTGTGAGACCTGAGATTCATCCATGATTTGTGGTTGAGTCTATGGAACTATTTCCTGTCATAATGGTTGGAATCACCATATTGGTGCCTCCTGACTACTCTGCATAAGACAGAGAGGGTGCTTAGGATCCGTTTTTTCTGGGGGTTTGACTGCCCCTCGTAGGGAACCCGCTTTCAATTTGACAGTCGTGGGTAAGAGTACCTCCTCCTTGACAGGAGCAGCTACAACATTGAGGCTGGTGGGTTGATCAGAAGATGAGCTGTCCACATCCTCATCAGCCGACAGCTCCTGTTTTTGATGGGTTCGTGATCCATTGGAACATCTGAAAGAATTCAGGCAACTAAATATTTTATTTCTTTTATGTTAGATTCTAATACAATAGTTTTATGATAAAGATATTTGTAATAATAGTAATATGAGAAAGCTAAATACCTAAAGGCAGACTTGATGCTGTCTGACTTTGAGTAGATCTTCTTAAGAGACTTAAATACTGTAGTTGTGAACTTCATAATACATTTGATTAGTTTTGATTCTCTATCAATAGAGATTAATTCTATTGTCTTTGACTTACATAGATGAAACTATGATTCAGTTATACGGGACGATAACAGTGCAACAACTTCCTCAACATTCTTGGTTATGTTTGATCTGTTTTATAAATGATGAGTCAGTTTGCTGACTTTGTATTTTTTTCTTAATCTCTTTTGATTATTCTAAGCAACAGTTTAGAACAATTTGTACTCACAAATTGTTCAATTCTTTCTCTTTGTTATTATTGTTGTTATCTCTATTCTCGATTGTAAGATTTCTGTTTCTGTATGAGAAGTATGTTTTGTATCAGCTTGTGTGACTTGTCTGGTTTAGAATAAATTTTACTTACAATTTATTCATTTCTTTGTCTTTGTTGTACAAAGAGTGATCACAGTAGTTTGGTTGTTGATCAATGATTGTTCTAAGTTTATTCTGGGTGGTAATACCACTTTTGTGTGGGCAGAAACATAATAAGATTAGTTTAATCTTATTGTTCTGGTTTTTAATGAGATAATTCTCAATGAGTACAAAGGCTCACTGTCTAGTTTTCTCTTTAGAGAATTACTAGCTGAAGAAGGAATGATATTCCAACAACATCGTCCAGCGTTTGATGGTGATCTGAATGGCCCGCCTCTCCAGACGATTCCAAAGGTTCACCTGGCCCCTTGCTGATGGCTTGCTCCGTCTCCAGATTGTCCTGCCTTTGCTTCTTAGATTCTGGTTCAAGGTCCAGATTATCGGTGGGAGCTGGTTCCCGGATCCCAGAAGGGATACCAAACAAAGTTGAATGATGAAAAAAAGGGATGTCACCTTGAGGATTAGGGTGATGGTGTCTGATCTTTTTGATGCTTTGGAGAATGTACTCCCCTTCTGATGCCGTCCACCCTCTCGAGTAGAGCAGCCAGCTAGTTGAAAGGAGTTTTCCGCCCAAACTCAAGAGATCCTTGCTGACAAGTTGCGCTACACCGTCATTCTGTTGATTGTTGTCAGCAGTTGGCCACTATGCTTTTTGGCAAAAAAAGCGCAGTGTAGCGGCAATTTTTTTTGCCTGCCGCGGCTTAGCATTAGTCATATTTTTAGCGGCTTTGCGCTACAGCAACTGTAGCAGCGAAAACACCGCCAAAAAGCTGCTAACAGCGCTGTAGCGCAGCGTAGTGGGCCTGGGGCGCGCAATTCAGCTAACGCTTGCCAGAAAATCCTGTAGCATTAGCGGAAACTATGGGTAGCGTAGCTGGCCCACCGTTGTCGTTGTGCAGCCAGACTCCCCTAATGCCTCCCTCGCCCAATCAAAGGACCTTACACCAATAGTGAGAACCATTCCAATAGCCGCGAGAGAATAAGGTGTATGCCACCCCATACACATTTAGTATGGACAGCCAGTCGGTCAATGCCATGAACTCCTGCTTCTCGGGGTCGGCCATAATTGTCGTGACATCTACAAAGAAGTAGAGGTTCAGTGGAGCCCCACCCTGTTTGAATACCAGTCAGGACGATTCGTCCATTACATGGTGGAGAGACTCGGTGGTGATAGCTACTTCATCATCATTGATTAAGCTGTCAGGAACCACTTGTTTCCTCCAGCGGCCTTTCTTTTGGGTTCCTTTCGCCGGCTTGGATCAGCCTTTGGGCTGGTTCTTGTGGAGTATAGGGAATCTACAGGCCAGCCCTGACTTGCACACAAGTCCGGTGATCGTCCAAAGATTGACAAGCTTGCTCACATCAAACTTGGTGATGTTGTTGCCCACAAAGCTTTGCTTGCTAACATTGATCAGCGATATTGACCGAGATTGTGTCTTGAATTGTTGATCAATTGGGTTCCGTGGATTGAGCTTGCAAGTGAACACCCAATTGAGTTGAACTTCAAATAAACCCTCCAAGGCCTTCTTTGAGTCCAGAAGAAGCTCAATGAAGTAATCACATGAGCAAAACACCCCCGGCTCGAAATTGGCACCTAGCTTCTCATTGGCTATCTTCATCAGCTTGGTCTGACCATTGGTGAGGATTTTCCGGATGCGGCCAGCCTGAGTGATGCTGTATGTTGTGCGTGAGTTGAAATGACCGACTAGATTTTTGAATAGAGATTGGCCTTTGACCCTAGTGTTCCGGAGCCACAAAGGAGTGTACAGAGCAAAAAGTGACTTGAGTGCCGCTGAAATCCAACACCAGTTTCTCAGGTGTGGTTCACTAGAGGCAGAATAAGACTGGTAAGTGGTGAATCAGCCTTGGTCGACATTCAAGGAATGCTTGGGCCGCCCAAGCTTTTTTTTGGTCTGTCCCAAAAGGCTGTTGGTTGTATCTGGAGGCCGGCCATTGTTTTTGAACTTCCACTTTGTGGCCTTGGCCCAGCCCATGGATTGGGAAACATTCACCTGTTGTTTTGTTTGTGAAACGTATTTGACTGATATTCCTTTCATCATGGCGTGGTAGTCGTCCTCCAAGTACTTTGTGAAGGAATACAACTCGACCATGCCCACAAGTAGGCACTTCTTACCTTCACTAGGAGCAGGAAAGAGATCGATATGAGCACAATGCAACATTGAGAGGGTGAGGATTACCCGATCATGTAGTAAACCCGGTGCATACTCTTGATTGTGTTGGTTGTTTCAGGAAGATCCGGATCGGCTTCTGGATCATTGGGGGAGTCCTCTTTCAAAGGAGTTTGGCTAGGGAACAGGATGGCCCGGACATTGGCCATTTCCCACCAGTTGAGCCACCTCTTGGCTTTCGGAAAAAGTCGTCTCAACTCGTCTAGTTGCTCGTCGTGAGATTGGTCATCTCCTTGGACTTTTTCTAGTAGATTTATACATCGACACTGGAATTCGGACTGGTGTTTGTCATGAGTAATGAAAACAGTATGATCTTACCTCCATATTGGGTGAGATGATAGACCGGTTCCTCCGGACCCTAGTGATTTGAGCACGAAAGTGCTGGCGGCAGCCTTTGACCGCTTGGAGAGCTTTGGCTTTGTCTGTGGTCCCAAAAACCTCCATGTACACTGAGACAAAACTGTCCTTCTGAGCCTTGGAGAAGTCCATGACTTGCCGGGCCAGTAATTCTTTCTCACGCTGCAATTCGTATGATTTCACAATCTGGCGCAGGAGGGTGGTAGTAGTTTGTCGACAGACCTTGGATCCAAGACAGCTGCACAGGAGCCCAGCAGCCAAGTTTATTGCAGAAAATTGACGTAGTGAGCAAGTAACCGGTAGGTGACATTGGAGATCAAACCACCTTGATAAAGTTCATTATGTTTGTCCCACCCCAAAAGTCGCTTGGCCATCCATCTTGACTGGAAGGTGAAATGCTTGCTTCCTTCAAGGAAGTTTGCTGAGATTACCAAGAGCCCCCATCTACAAAGTGCATTCCAAAATCGGTCGTCAAGAAACATTAGTAATGAAAAAAGAAAGGAAAAGACGGACCTGTTCCACTGGAAAATGTCTGATTTAAATTTGTTGCCTACTCTGGCACAATGTTCCTCTGGTAGTATCACAGCCGGTCTGCGTTGACAAAGCTTTGATGGATCCCCGTGACGCTAGTTGAGGGCTGATCGAGTGATTTGGACTCTCTAATCTATGGGGGGAAGGAAAAACATAATTTTAAAGGCATGTGTAAAAATTCATATTTGAATTTTACAAAGCAAATGAAATCTAATCAGGTAAATTGTAAGGGGCTTACCTTGAGCTTCATTGCCCCAGTTTTGGGATTCTGTTTGATCTGTTTCTTCAGAGTATCCTTGGAGATGAGATTCGGCTTCTTGGATTCCGGCCATGGATGCTGATGCACCCTGCGATGGCAAAGAACTGCCCACCCGCTTTCAACATGTGTGTTGACCCGACATGCCGTGTCCTTACAAGGAAGCCAAGATACAACCCCAGTGCATTGACCAGCAGATCCTGGACATTTAAGTTTTCTGAAGCTATGAGTTAGTGGCTTGTACAGTCAAGGTAGATAGACGAGTAAAATCAGAAGACAAACTTTTCTAAGTATCTTTGGATGGCCCTTCTTCCGGTCATTGGTGAACCAGCCCACTGGCAACTAGTCTTGTTGCAGACCATGGCACCAAGGCAGTATATACGTAAGACTTTCCACTTTTCGTTGGCACACATTTTGATACCGGTTGTTTTGGTAAACCCAACAGTCCCGAAATTCCGGATGTTCATGTCGGGCGTCTTGACGAATGTAGTCGAGCCGTTTGGGTAGTTAGGGTATTTCTCGACATCCAGGGTGCATCTATGGTCAATATAGGTAGCAAAAGAATCGAGATCGACCGGTAAACACCAGACTTGGGAAGCAATTTCTGGAGGAGGATTGGATTCCTGGTTGGCCGATGACGCTTCATCCGACTCAGAGCTGGTTTCTGGGTTTGGTTCTTCAGGTGAGGTGGTCATATTGGTAATAGAGGGAGGGGAGGAATGAAAATCAAGAAGGATAGGATTGAGGATGGATCTTGCTGGTGTGTTACAGTAGTTCTTGCAAAAGTTTGCATGTAATAATCCTTATGCGGAGTTGTGGGTGCAATTTTGCATTTGCAAGGTTATGTGGGTGAGGAGTGTGTGAAATTCAACTTTGATGCCGCTGCCTGCAGGATTACAGCGTCTAGTGTGACACCTTGTGAACAAGGTGTTACAAAACTTTTTTTTTCTTAAGTGAGGATTGATTTTTACAGGCCCCCATTTACAGGGGTTTTTTTCACAAGGTGGGAATTAGGGTGAACACCCTGTAAATTTATACATGTGTAATAGCTATGTGTAATTTTACAAGGTGTTTGCTTTACAAGGCCTTGGACCCTGTAAAAAGCACTTTGTAAATTTCACCTACCCCTTTGTAAATTGTCCTGCTGCAGAACAAGCCAGTCTTCCATGCTCCTTCCAAGTTCCAAGGGGATGATGTTTCTGATTCTCAAAGATACCTACATTTGGGTTAATGATTCAACAAAAGAAACAATCATGCGGAAACATTCCAGCAGCAGGCAAGGCTCACCAGACACTCTCAGTCCACCAGTTCCTTGTTTTGAAACACTTTCTTTTTGGCCCTTTCCTGTTTTGCGGGGTTTTAAAACTATCTAACATATGTTGAACACAATGAAAATGCTGCTGCAACAGGCGAAAGACGAATGCTGTGGCCAGAACAAAGTTTCTCATTATGAGCTGCACCGAAGCATGTTTTGGTGCCGAGCGCCTTCCTTCTAGTTAGCATAGCAGGCACAGTCACCTCACACAAATCTGTGTCCTGTCACAGAGACAGGTTACACAGTCCTGTATCATTATGTCTCTCACCCGCACACTGAGTTTTGCATGAAATGCGGGACAGCAAGTCCCGTGCATGTCCAGTTGCCCATGTGTAACTCAACCCACACTAAAACCCCATGGCAAAAATTAGGTCAGAAACCCACAGTGGGTTTCTGACCTCCCAGCTGCACAACATATATACATACAAGGGCACCGCTATAGTATTTACATATACCCTTACATTTGCAGTACGTACATACCCTCATGTATAAGGGTATGTATTTACTCTCATAAGGGTAAGATCGTACTCTTATAAGGGTAGGATCATACCCTTGTAAGGGTAGGATTGTACCCTTATTAGGGTACGAGCGTACACTTACAAGGGTACTGGTTGTACCCTCAAAAGGGTATGATTTTACATTCAAAAGGGCACAACCATACCCTTGTAAGGTTACAACCATGCCCTCATAACGGTACAATCGTACCCTTATAAGGGTACGATCGTACACCTACAAGGGTACGTGTTGTACCCTCATAAGGGACGATTGTACCCTTATGAGGGTATGATTGTACCCTTATGAGGGTACGATTGTACCCTTATGAGGGTACAATTGTACCCTTATGAGGGTATGATTGTACCCTTATGAGGGTACAATTGTACCCTTATGAGGGTACAATTGTACCCTTATGAGGGTATGATTGTACCCTTATGAGGGTACAATTGTACCCTTATGAGGGTACAATTGTACCCCTCTGATGGCACAATTGTACACTTATGAGGGTACAATTGTACCCCTCTGATGGCACAATTGTACACTTATGAGGGTACAATTGTACCCCTCTGATGGCACAATTGTACACTTATGAGGGTACAATTGTACCCCTCTGATGGCACAATTGTACACTTATGAGGGTACAATTGTACCCCTCTGATGGCACAATTGTACACTTATGAGGGTACAATTGTACCCTCATAAGGGTACAATCATACCCTCATAAGGGTACAAGGGCAACCTTGTAAGGAGAAGATCGTGCCCTATAAGGGTACAACCTGTACCCTTGTGGGTACGATCGTACCCTTACAAGGGTCCCACCTGTGTACTAAACACATGTTTATACATATGTGCATACATATGTATGCACATAGGTGTTTCTGCCCGATGGCTGCTGACAGGTGGTGGGAAACCTGCAGTTACGGAGCCGGACAGGTGGACCTGTTCAGTAACAGGACTCCCATGTCATGTTTACGTAACATGACTGCGCAACCTGTACCTGTGACAGGACATGGTTTTGCGCAAGGTGAGTGGATAAGCTCAGAGACATGTCACCAGTTCCTGCTCAACTGTTGCATGGCAGGTGACAGCCCGCTCCAGAGCTTGGCCGTGGGTTCACAAGCCAGTCACACGGATGTTGCGAGGCCATTCCCAAGCCTGCTGCTGACTGCCGTGTGCTGGATGGTCAACAAAAACCAAACTGGAGGAAAACCAAAGTGAGTTGTCTGTTTACCTGTCGTTGTCTCGATGGAACCTTCCTTGGATACTAATGCTGCATTCTATCGTACAGGATCCCGTACACTTGTCCTTGGCCGTTTGATCGTCGTCGCTTTTACATCTCATGCGCAAAAGGGGTAATCCTTCGTAACGAAAGTTCAATCAGTTCAATCTTCTTGAAGGGCCTTAACTTGGTCCTCACTCGTATGCGGTATATTTCCCGGGTCTCAACGTAATCATTCAGACCTTGAACTCCGAAACTTCATTAGAAATTCCGCCAATGATGACGACCTTCACTTCCTCTTATGGCTTGAACAAACATCAAGAATCTATGTCGATGGCCTTGCAAGATTTATTCGATCGGTATCTCCCGCCAGTATTTGCCAATCGTTCGGCGCGGTTTCCACTTTTGACGATCTTCTCGATCATTCTGTTTGTATACGCGTTCTGTTCGACTTGCTTGAGGTTCCAGAGAACGACATCGCTGCCTTTCAGATTAATCAATAGAGCTTACGGATTATATGAGCTCATCACTCACAAACTGCCGTTTACTCCAATCGGTTTCTCAAATTTTACACCCCAACCACTTTCAAGAAATCAGGACGCAAATCATAAGAATAATCCAAATCACCACTTCTCCGTTTGTCTCAAGCCCGCGTCACTCTCATTCATCACTAGCTCGCTAACTTTCTTCGACCGGCCTAAACTTTTTAGAACCGCTCCACCCCTTCCAACATCAGGCGCTCGAACCACTTCAATCCACACCCTCTCACCCAACACTCCAAAGTCTTTTATCCAGGTCTAATCAACTCGTCATCGAATTCGTGCTTCATCAATGCGGTTTTGCAATCTTTGGCTTCCATGCCTCACATCATTCAGTATCTCGACCTGATTCAATCCTATGATCTTCCATCTACGCCAGTTGCAAACGCACTTGGAGAAATGTTACTTGCTCTAAATACCCCAAGAGACCATCCGGTTGTACTCAAAACCTTTTCGGTTGCTCAAGCTTTACTTGGTCAACCTAATGCTAGACGGTCAATGTTATTCAACTCAGAGCAACAAGATGCACAAGAATTCTTAGTGACGGTAATTGATGCACTCGAGGCAGAAGCTAAACTACTGGCAGACCAATTACTCGTCGAGTACCAGTCCACTCAATCCAACGGACTAGAAAGAGATCAGTTTTGGACCCAAGCTCGTGAAATTTGCAGGATTCCTTTCAGAGCTCTTATGGCACATCGAATCGCTTGCGGTACTTGTGGTTTCACCTCTGTCATTCGACATTCCTTTGCCGACCATTTCTCTTTGAACGTCCCCCCAAAGGTATTCAAAACTATACTCTCTTGCTAGATTGACTTATCTTTCGAGCCTTTCAGCTCTCTCGGGCCAATTTTGATTTTAATGTTAATGTTGACATCCTTCATTTGGCAAAGTTTAGTCCACGTGCAGACTCGAATCATGTCTACAAGAATACACCAAGCTGGAAGTTCTGGATGATTATATTTGTCGAAAATGTTCCTTGAAAAAAACATTCGAGAAATTAAACGTTCAAGTGGGAGAAATTCAACAGCAGTCGAAGGTGTCCACTAACAAAAAGAAGCAAATCCAATTGATTAAAAAAAAGCTAGCGATGTTGAAGTCAGCCATAGATGAAGACCCGGAACGAGAGTTAGTACCTCAAATCACACTGGAAAGGGTAGCTAGCTTGACTACAACAAAACAAACAATGTTCGCCCGAGTATGTAATTTCTCAATTTGTTTCTCGCCACGAGATATCCGGAAGACTGACAGATTGTGCCGCAAAAATTCAAATTTCGCAAAGCCCCCAGATTCTCTCACATTTCATATATCCAGATCAACCGCCTATGCTAGAGGCGTCTCCTTCAAGAACCATTGCCAAGTGATATACCCTGAGCACTTGACACTGGACTCTTACTGTACCACGTATGAACTGTCTGGTAACGCGACCCAGCCGATTTCGAGCTATCGACGATCGAATGATTATCGCTATCGGCTGTTCTCAGTTGTCGTCCATTTCGGATCCCATTCATTTGGACATTACATCACTTATAGACGAGCACCTTTACCTTCAACTTGTATACCTACTAAAGCCGGTTTAGAAAAAGCGGAGCTGGAAAAGCAAAAGCAAGTGGATGATAGTGATCGGCTCAACCAGGGAGGCGAAAAAGATACTTGGTATAGGATCTCGGACGAGAATGTTCAAGTGTCTTCAATCGAAGACGCGTTGAGATCTAATCCATTCTTATTGATGTACGAACGAGTCTTCGAATCCGATCATGAAGACACTCGTCATCAAGTAGGCAGTCAAATCGTCGATCACAAGCTCGATCCCTCTTCCCTTCATTCTAATCTGAAGCTTGATCGCCATCAGAATCCTTCCATCAAGCCTATTACTAGGGAACTTTCTTGGTTTCAAATCTCATAACCAACATTTCCTTTTTTTTTTTGAACACCGACAAAAAATCTGATCACTTTGTCTCCCTTTGATTCTTATTTCCTTTTATTACTTATATTAAACTCCATGATGTCAGTTTGTGTGTGGATAAGTGTTTAATTTATTTATAATTCTTTTTTCTTACCATGAATTTTCTATGCTGTGATTCTTTGATTGAATAATGTGCAATTGTTTTTAGTTAAATATTTGTTTCAATCTGATATCCAAAGAGCTGTCTGATGATACCATACTAACAAAAGATGGGCGTCGGTCTCGACTCACTAAATAAAACATTGTATTCTAAGTCTTCATAAATTCTGCAAGAAGAGAGAGAGAGCAAATTCTGAGTAGCAAAGTTTCTCAATACATTACAGGCCGGTCTCTGGCATCTGCCTATACATAGTCTTTGTTTGTGCATCAGCTAATCAGCCTTCCTACCAGTCCCAAAATATAGTTAAAAACACATCCAGTAGATATCATCAATATCAGGCTTTCAATCTAGACAGCTACATACCCAGGTCATTAAGCCTTTTTTGAATGTAAAGTGCTGACACTGATGATTTGATTTACCACCCCTGGTTGCTCCCAGAAAAAAAAATCAGATACATGGACTGTTTTTGGGATCTGAGATAATGGGTGGTGTTTCACCAGTTTCACACTCATCAGTGTTACATATTTATGAGAAATGCATTGGGGAACCTTGCTAAATTTACACCTGCACGAGTCAAACTCAATGATAGTTCAGAAATTAAGGCTTTGTTTGGCACCAATATAATCTGGCAATGGGTGGATGGGTTTTCACATTAGGCCTTGGTCAGACAGATTTCAAGTTACACATCAGTAGAGCATACATGTAGATTTAGTTCAATTTACCCTGTATTAGCGATCAGAAAGCTCATCAGTAAGCAAGCCCTTGGACCCCGATCAACAAAATAATAACCCAATGTGTGTCAGGATTTCAGCCCAAGAAAAAGATTCAACAAAGGGGCAAGCTACCAAGGAGGTCAAAGGTGGTAAGAGGTTGAAATGCTCAGACTTGATGGTTGATTTCAACAGAGAAAGAGAAAAATATAATGACCAAGCATCTGTCACATACTGTGCTGAACTTTGACTCAAGGAAGTGAATAAAAAAGAATAATAATTTTAAGAGTTTTGAGATAAGGGGCTTGGGAGAAGGGAATAATCTCACAGGAAAGGCTCAAGATGGTGTAACACTAATGCTTTCCATTCATAGTAGTCTAAATAGTTTACATAGACTACTTACAACTGGGAAACTTGTGGTTGTTTTGAATAATGAATAATAAATGAAGACGGAAAAAAATAGTGACTCAGAAGTGAATACAATTGAGGAAAAGCCTAGATAAATGAGTGAGAACAAGATACTACTACCAGGGTTCATAGAATACAAGTTGTGTTCAGGATAACCAAATCAGTCTACTCAGCAGTCAACATCATAATCAAAACAGGCACATTTTAGAATAAAGAGGGATGATTTTGGCAGTGAGTAGAAACAGAAAGAAAAAGGATCAAAATTCCAACATACTGTGACAGGACTACAAAAAATTGATCTGAGCCACTACATAGGACACAGGACAGCTTCATCTAACTACAAGACTACACAGCTTGTAGAGAGGACACATGAATCATCTGAGAATGGGAGCTACGCTGTCCCAAGCCAGGACAACAATTTCACTGAGAGTGGGAACTACATTGTCACACTCCAGGACAATACATATGATAATAGAGTTATTTGAAAGAGAGAGAGAAAGAGAAGAGGGGAAGGAATAGGAGGGATGAGACTGAAAGCGCAAAGAGAAGGAGAGAGGGAAATCAAGAACCTATTCTGACAATGTGAACCCCTTATAACATGTGTGAATTTTTTGCCTGACATCCTATGTGACATCTGATCAGATGTCACAACAATCCTGATTATGTGGCACAAATGTATTTCTGCCAAACAAGGCCTTAAGTTCTTAAGTCTGCCAGCTCACATCCACTCATTAGGGCAGCTCACATATGGATAATTTGGCCTTAATTTTTCCAATTTCACTCTTGCATAGGTAAATTTCAGCTAGGGTTTAACTTTAGGCATGATGATAAAACAAAGCTTTTACTTTAGTTTCTACAAGCTCATTTCCCCATCAGTGACATGCAGGCTAACCCAATTAATTTTTTTAATGGCATCAGCACAATTGGGCTAACGATAAGGCCCAAATTGGAAGTAGGACATGTGGTCAATTGGGGCAGTTCACAACTGCTGATTTGGGCCTTTTGATTCACCCAATTTTGGTGATGGTCTTAAAAATCTTGTTGAGTCAGCCCACATGCCACTGTTGGGGAATTGAGCCCACAGATACAAAAGCTTTGTGTTATAATCTTGCTCAAACCCTAGCTAAATTGTACTCATGTGGTCATAAAGTTAGCAAAAAAAAAGTTAAATAGCCCAACATGAACTGCCCTATTTTGTGAAAACTTCCTTGAAATTAATATTTCATAGAGAAAGTTGGCAGATAGTGCATGCAAGCTGTAATCAGCTACTTGCCAATAAAAACGCTGCATGCTCCCCCATCAGCAGGGACATTCATGTTTGAACATCACTGGCCTACAAACTATCACCAGATTCCCCGCCAATTGGAATGGAGGCAAGCAGTCCGTGACCTTTTCTGATTATGTGTCATCATTGCGGGCAACAAGTGCAACCACATGATCACAAGGAAGAATCACTGACCGGGGAGGTGTTGCCGGGGCGCTTTCTGCCTTACCTGTTAAAACTGGCAGACTCTTTTTGAGTTTACCTTCTGCTAGTTTTGGCTACTGTAGTGACCAAAAAAGTTTCTGAGCAAGCTGCAACATTTTCAAAATCTGTCTAATGAAATCAGCTGTAAAGGACCCAGTATGTATGTGAGCTGCCTTAATGGTAGGTGTACTTACCAATTAAAATTCTTGGCACAATCTGCAGAAAGTGAACCCCCTATTCGGACGGTTTACATTGGATAAATTTAACCTTTCTCAAGATAAACATCAGCAAGGTTTTCACTATGGTAGAGTGTTAAACCTTAATTGGACCTCCTATGTGAACTGTCCTATTGGAGCACAAGACACCACAAAAAAGTGGTGAGAGTCAGCCAGTTTCCTGGTTATTTCTTATGCTAAATGCCAAGCTGTTGGTGTGTATTCTTGCTACTTTGGTGGAGAATTCTCAGCCAACTGAGTCTGAATCTGTCTTTGCAGATGATGACGTACAAATTAATACATATTCTCGCTCTGTCTGTGTTGTGGAATGTTCCTGAGATATCGCGAGAGTCTCCTGTGACAGCTCAGGTGGTCAACAACCATCCCCTCAGTCGGCAACTTCTTCGGTCTGTCCACTTCGCTTGTTCTTCTCAAAAAAACAGAACTCAGAAATCATGCCAGACATCCCACAACCCACTCAAGAAGACATCAATCGCAAGAAGCCAACCGAGGTCGAACCACTCTTGCGTTCGTCATCAGCTTACAAACCTAAAAAAACACTGAATCCTTGCTGACCATCATCTTTTACTTCACAGCTCAAGCCTCAACCTCAGCTTCCCCTGCCGATAGACCACGTACCGTCAGGCATCATCGTAGGGCCTTGTCTGGCCGCTCGACTAGGTCTGGCTTATCTGGCCAGATTTCATTTGGGCAAGTCACTCCTGTATCCGCGCCGTCAACCCACAATGCTGATAAACCGATCGGGGCCTTTTTTTAGCCCGAGTTACAACCCGAACATTTATCCTTCCGTCAACGATCCCTTCACCCGGCAAGCCACGCAAGCAGCTGATGGCAGAGCCCGCTCACGGTACTTATCATCTTACTTTCAATTTTTAAAACGCTCATCTCGATCCTCCTAAGTGACCTTCCTACCGCCGATATCAGCTTCTTTAAGGCTTTACTGGTCGGCATTGGACTATGGATCGTAATCGGCGTGGTCTTCGGCTGGGCTGGTTTACATCGAGCTGGCTGGGGCCAAGGTAGTAATCGCGTGGGTCTTGGGTTCCCTTGCTAACCAGCAATCTACTTAAACTTTAAACACCTGTCCGTTCATAGCTTACCAAGCGACTTGTCTCTGATTTGGTAAATCTAGGTGGACTACGGTGCCAAGCCACCTGTACCTCGATCTGATGGCCAAGCGGTTCGCTGTGCCAAATTTAATACACCTCAATCCATCACAGGAAAGATGAGATTGCCAGGACAGACCCTGAGATCTGAAGTCACTATGTCGATCCCACTCGCAGACCGAGACAGTTTTTTCATACACGGACAGGGTAGCTTTGCAAAAGGTCGAATCTCGATCGGCACTACTGACTCCCAAGACATCCAGATCAAGCTTGCCGCTTTGACCAATGACGAGGCTTTGATTGATCTGATGAATGTATGTCATGTTAGTAACGGCCCAGCTGAAAGTCTCGGTGATTCACAAGCAAACCAGCTCTCAGGTGGTGGCCAAAGTGTTGGGTTGGGAATTTACGTAAGTTTTTGTCATTCTCAGTGATAGTATTGATTTTGAGGCTAATAGTCTTGCTTATGGTGTGAGTTTTTCAGACTCCTACTCCTGAAGTTGGTCCTTATCCGGACTCAGATCTCGAATTTACTGTTCAAGTCAATCTTCCCAAGAATGTAGCCCTCGTTCGCAAGCTGTCTGTTCAAACCGATCTATTTTCGCTGGCCACAACGGATTTAGGAGCGCTTTTAATTGCTCAAGTGGACATTACTACCACATTGGCACCGATTAAAATTGATCAGATCCTTGGCGAGTCAATTACCATCAGGACGAACAATGGATTTATTGAAGGATCATTCAAAGTTAGCAAGGCGTTGAACTTGGCTACTACCAACGGTGCTATCGTTGCTGATGTGAGTGAATCTGTACCCAACTTGCCAAAATGGTTATTGTTGACTGATTGTTTGGTCTTAATAAGGTCGCGTTGGCTCTCCCAGTCAATGAGAGCGGTGGTTCCACCATCTCACCATCTGATGTACCCGCTCAATCATTAGTGTTCAATGACTCGCCATCCAACAGCAATAGTCGGTACCCTTCGGTCAGTGTAGATGTTGCCACAATCAATGGGGCAGTCACTGTCAAATACATCGAGCATCCACTCGATTTGAAGTTATTCAGTTACGTGAAATCGACAAACGGTCGGGCACATGTTGAGCTTACGCCTGCCTACGAAGTGAGTACTGGATTACTTCTTCTGTCATACAACAGATGAAGAATGTCAGCTTATTTCGTCTTTATGAAAATTAATTTGCGATCGACCAGGGAGAGTTCGAAGTCGAAACCACATGGGGCTCGGCTGATGTGAAAGGTCCTTTGAGTAACCAAGACCCGTCCGGTAATGGACGAGAGCGACAGAAGTTAATTAAAAGCAACCGAGACGAGCTCGGGTTTCGACACATTTCTGGCCGTTCGTCTTTTCCGCTTCCTTCCCAACATTTTTTCTTTTCTTTTCTCATTTATTTTTTGGTTTTTTTTTCTTCTTTTTTTTCTTAGTGGTTTGGTGGGGGAAAAATGATGATGGAACTCCGACTGAAAAAGCTGGATTAGGTCACACCCTTATCAAAACTACTCTAGGATCGGCACGTGCGATATTTCAATGAATGAAAAATTCACATCAAAAAAAAAAAAAAACAACAAAAACAAAATTAACTGGACTCGATTTTTTTTGTTCAAGCTTTTCTCATTAATTGAGAACACATTACATGCACTTGAAGGAGTGGCTTTGATAGGGGAGGGAGGAAGGTGGTGTCGACTTTCTGATTCAGATATATGAATGTCTCGCTTGGTCATTCGCTTTCATCTGCCTTACTGCTCAAATAAGTCGGAGCAGTTTCTTGCTTCATTGTTTTTTTCATCCTTCTTTCTTTCTTTCTTTCTCTGCATACGAGCTCCTACTGATCTTTTCCCAATATTTATTTATTTATTTGTGGGTTGGTTGATATTATTTTATGGTGTTGTATTCCCGCTCTTTCTATGCTTTTTTTTGCTAGAAAAAATCGTTTTGCTTGTTATCTCTTCTCTTTTTTTTTGTAATTGTATTTTCTGGGTTTTTTTTTTTTTTTAGAGTGATGCAATAGTTTGTATATGTGTGTTTTTTTTTGGTTTTGTCCCTCCGTGTATGTATGTAAGTGGTTTTTTTATCTTTAAAATCAAGTGGTGTGTGGTTTTTTTTTTTTTTTTTGAAAAAAAAAAGCAAAACAACTCAGGAAAGAACAATTGTCATCTTTTCCCAACTCAGCCAAGTCCCGGCCCGCTGGCGGGGCGGCCCCCCGGCCCTCCCCCTTGGGCCAAATGCGCGTGGGACTTGTGCCAAGTTAGCATCTTTTCTACATCCATACAAACTGGGAATTTGGATTGAGTTTTTTTCTTTCTGTTTTTTTGGTTTATGCTTATGATACAAGCTCAAGAGTGTAAGAGATTTTTGAATGGTTTACATATTGTGTTTTTAAGAAATGTTGGACCCTTGGAAAATCTCTTTTTGACTGCAAAAACATCAATTTACACTTCCTTTATTCAAAAATGGGCTTCACCAATTTGTTCTCCTCAAATCAACCTTTTTTCCCAGGAATCAAAAGCATAGCTTTGATGCTTTACACTGGGACAGCAGTTTTTGAAAAGTGTCCAAGCTTTTTTAAAAACACAATAAGCAATATACAAGATGGCCAAACCTTAAAAGGAATAAACAAAATAGAGAGTATGTAGCTAACTTACTGCAGTGGCCCTAGAGTGAAAAAAATGAGTCTGAAAGAGGTAACAGAACATGGTTGTTGTATGTACATAAGTACATAGCTGGAAAATATTTACATAGATTGTAACCTAGCTTAACAAAGCCTCTCCCTGGGGGTCCCCGTGGGATGCTCCCTGTAGGAGAGGCTTACTCACTAAGTGCCACCACAAGCATGAGCAGAAAGGATTTTTAGGCCTAAATCAACAAATCCAACCCTCCCCAATAACTCGCCACAATTTTAAGAAAAGTGAATGGACAGTCCTGCAGTGTGGTTCCTTGCACATTTTTTTGGGACCTTTGGCTATCTCACTGAAAAAAACCCATCTCTCTAGTCACAAAAGAGCCCAAAAGCGGATCACAAGTTTTTGAAAAAAAAAAAAAGTTACCAACCATGTATTACGTTTGGAAAATCCTTCTGTGCATGAGCATTGTTACAACTTCACGATTGCATCTCAGTTTATTGTCATCTTCAGTGTGAGGCCGAGGACAGAGCCCAATGGAGGTAGCTTTGGCCAGACTGAATACTTATAGGATCCATTCAACTGATCCCAACCAAACCATTCAAAACAATGCGAGAGAGTCAACTCAACTTCAAATTAAAGGAAGCAAACTATGAAGAGCTGAAAGAAATGATTGAGATCAAAGCATTTGAGAGATACCAGCAGCAAGCCAAGCCACTCCAAGTCAAATGTGTTGCAAATTTGCTTCAAGGCAGAAACACCTTCCTCATGTGAAGTTATTCTCTTGGATGACTTTTCAGACCCTCATGAGTCTTGTGTGTTCAGGGGTTAATCCAGTCATGATGGCAGGGTTGATGAGCCGGGTTTAGTCTTGATGTCTGATTGGACAAGGACATGGAAGTAGCCTCCAGATCCCATACCATGGAGTAGGATCTTCAAGCTGAGTGTCATACGACAGACTCAGCACTAATGATCTTCCTTGCATTTACTAAGGATGCTTTTCTACTCTATTTCACAACCTCAGCAACTTACAAGCTTTTGGTCAATCCTTGGGTTGCATATCATATCTATATCACTTCAAACTTTAGCAATTTCACCCCCAAGAAAAACTTGATTAGTGATGGGGAAAATAATACTTTTTCAAATATTCATTCCACAAAAAAACAAACCTGCATTAATTTTGGTGACATTTCATCAACATATTTGTGACATGTCCAATGATGTTTTCTGGTAATTTCCCAACCTTGTGGATTTTTTTTCCGTGACATCAGTGTGACAGCCCTGTGACATCTCTGCGACAGCTAGGATACAGACATGTCACATCGCTGTCACAGATATGTCACAAATTTATTTATTTCCAATTTGCTTCAGAATCACCAGAAAACAATGTTGGACATGTCACAAATATGTTGATGAAATGTCACTAAAATGTTGCCAAAATTAATGCAGGTTTGTTTTATTGCAGAATGAATATTTGAAAAAGTATTATTTTCCCCATCACTAATCAAGTTTTTCTTGGGGGTGAAATTGCTAAAGTTTGAAGGTAGGCAGGCACCCTCAGCAACTTTCAGTGCTTTCCTCAAAGTTACTTTCAAACTTCAAAGATTCAAAAGCACGTTGCTTTCCAGTTATGCGAACAAAAGCAAGACCAATAACCCTCTTACCAGTCTTCCCTGTTTTGGCATTACTTTCTCATGTGCTTAAATTCCCTTTTCCGGATTCAACATTTCCTCTTTGAATTTTCGAACTACGACTTGCACAGACCTCAAACTTCAAACTTTGATTCAACCTTCTTTGCACCCACCACACTTACAAATGCTTGGTCCTCATTCATAGACTAGGTCATGAACTTGCCCTGGCTGCTTGAAATCAGAAGCTATGACCTCCTTCTCTCATTTCTTCTGCTTTGACCTTATGACCTCATTCCTTGTTTGAACCCATGTCATACCTTTGTAGCACTAGTTGTATCTCCTATATAAACTTTCTACTTATAAGCTTTCATCTTTCCCTCATCAAAATAAGATTATAGTCTCTAGCATAAAATTGATTCCCCCTTCTTTGAGCCTTGCCATTGCGACCCCTTTCAGTGTTCTTACTTTAAGTCCCTCTGAGCCTAGTAACTCTTCTTCTTCGAAATTAAGAAGACCTTCAAACAGTCAGTCCCCTATTTGAACTATCTCCTTTCCTTTCTTCCCTTCAATAGTGCCCACCCGTCTCTTGTACAAGACGCTGTTGTGGTGATCTATTCATGTTACAATGTCAAAAGCAAGTGGCAGAGGTATTGTAATGGGATAGATGCATGCACAAGAAAGTATATAAGAGGAGGAATCATTACATTGTAGGCACATATAGCTTGGAAGGACAACAATCTTGGATCAAGGACTTATCACCATCAGGAATGGGAAGGAAGACCAAGGTTACATTAGGAGAAAGGGTGTTATTAGGATGGAAGAGGTTCTAGGATTCAGTATTCCAGTAAGAGGAGGAAGTAATTATATGGGAAGGAAGAAGGAAGGAGGGAAGAAGGAAGGAGGGAAGAAGGAAGGAGGGAAGAAGGAAGGAGGGAAGAAGGAAGGAGGGAAGAAGGAAGGAGGGAAGAAGGAAGGAGGGAAGAAGGAAGGAGGGAAGAAGGAAGGAGGGAAGAAGGAAGGAGGGAAGAAGGAAGGAAGTAAATGGGAGGAGGGAAGAAGGAGTGAAGTGTTGTGGGCAGTAGATGGAAGGTTCTGGCATATGCAGTGGGGCTGGGTTGCCTAGCAACAAGGGCTGTATGCTGTGCATGCCAAGAAGCATGCAGGCTGTGCTGTATGGCTGAGGTGCATATCAGAATGCATGCAGGCTGTGCTCTGTGGCTGGGGTTGCCTAGCAACCATGACAACCAGGCTGTTCTGGTGTGTGCAGGCCAGAGAACATTCCCCCTGCAGAAAACTGGCTCCCCCTTCAATATAAAAGGAGGGTCTCTCCCCACCAGATTTCTCTTTCCCATCCATCTATCTGTCATGTGACAGACTTAGCACTCAGGATCTTCCTTGCATTTGGCTAAGGATGCTTTTATACTATGCTTTTCGACCTCAGCAACTTTCAAGCTTTTGGTTAATCCTCGGGTTGCATATGATATCACCTATGCACCCTCAGCAATCTTCAGTGATCTCTTGAAGTTACTTTCTAAACCTTCAAAGATTCAATAGCACATTTTCTTTTCAGTTATAAGATTCAATAGCACATTTTCTTTTCAGTTATAAGATTCAATAGCACATTTTCTTTTCAGTTATAAGATTCAATAGCACATTTTCTTTTCAGTTATAAGATTCAATAGCACATTTGCTTTTCAGTTATGCGAACAAAAGCAAGATCATTAACCCTCTAACCAGTCTTCTTTTCTTTTAGGCATTACTCCTTCATGCACTTCACTTCCTTATCCGGATTTGCGCATTCCCTCTTTGAACTCCTCAAACTTCAACACACAGTCCTCAAACTTTGACACACAGTCCTCAAACTTCGAACTTCAATTCCCTCACTCTCACACCCATCACACTTACCCCTGCTTGGTCCTCCAGTCATGGACTCCTCGCCTTGGTGTTGCTTGACCTCTCGTTCATTTCTCCTGCTTTGACCCTATGACCTCACATCTTATTCGAACCTATGTCATACCTTTGTAGCCTCACTTGTATTTACTATATAAGCTGTCTGCTTCCATGCTTTCCATCTTTCCTCATCAAAATAAGATTATAGTTTTAGCATAACTTGATTCCGCCTTCTTCGAGCCTTCTCATTGCGAACCCTTTCAGTGTTGTACTCTAAGTCCCTCTTCTTCGAAACAAAGAAGACCTTTGAACAGTCAGTCCTCTCTTCGAAGCTATCTCTTTCCTTTCTTTTACTTCAAATAGTGCCCACCCATCTCTTGTACAAAACACCATGTGACAGTATCTTATTTTGACCCGGCTTTACTCCTTTACTTAAGTCCTAAACCCTCTTTTTCCCCTGTACTTCTTTTCATTCAAGATGCCCAACATTCCTCGCTCTCCAAACGGACAGTTCTCCTCTCAACCAAGGATTCTCCAGACCCCCAGCTCCAACATCAATCCTGGCGCTCCTGTTCTGGATCTTCCCAATGTCAACACTGGCCGTGGCTGTCACCCCGACAGCCAGAACCCTCCTTCTTCCTCCGATTCTTGCAGCCAATCCAGCCACAATGAGGAGGACAACAAAGATCTCCCGGATGATGAGGACTTTGACACCCTTGGCCCTCAGAATGCTCCTAACACTTTGTCCCCTGTTACCAATGAATTCCTGGCCAAAGCCATCCAGATTCTGGCCACCATTGTGGGCCAAAACACAGTTCCCCTTCCGGAAGATCCTGCCCCTCGACCCGTTTTCCGTATTCCGGAGATGAAGAAGCCAGACTCCTTTGACGGCGCCTCCCCCGCCAAACTTCGCATCTTCCTGCAGCAATACAAACTCATCTTCTTGAATGAACCTCACACCTTCCCACACCATCTATGCCTCCTCTTATCTAACAGGCAAGGCATTTGACTGGGTTCAACCTTATCTGGAGGTTCTTGAAGACTCTTCCCCAGACTCCCTCATGAACTATTGGGCTGTGTTTGAATCTCAAATTGTCACCTTGTTTGGCGACCCCAATGAACTTTGAGCCACCAAGCATTGACTTGACAATCTGTCAATGAAGGAGTTGGACCATGCTTCAAACTACATCACTAGTTTCCAAGCCCTCCAATCTTGTCTTCCGGGCTGGGGTGACTGACCTTTGATGTTTCATTTCCGCAAAGGCCTCCCTTCCCGCATCCTTGACCTCCTCTCCCAGAACAATGCCGACGAGATCTCATCAATGCGACACCATGAATATCAGAAAGAAAGACGGCATGAAAACTCTCACCCCACTCAACCAAATAAAGACGGCTCTCACCGACCTTTGAAATCCAACAACTCCGGACAACCTTCTTTGAAACCCTACTCCACTCCTTCAAAACCGCTCACCTCTGAACTCACCAAAATCTTGAAGGATGGGCACCTCCAGGCTGGCAAGAAGGAAAGGAGGATGAAGAATGGTTTGTGTATTTATTGTGGTGATTCCCATAAGGTAGATGATTGTCCTAAGCGTTCCCGTCAGTCGGGAAAAGCTTGAGTAGTTGTTGAAAAAATGGTAATAACAACTACTATGAACCCCCAAGTGCCATTGACCAACTTTCTCCTCTTTCTTTTGAGTCCAAAATCTGTTCTTTGAGAACAGTTGTCTTGAATCAACTCAGATTGATTCTGTTTTGAGACAGTTCACCTTACTCTGTTCTTATTGATTCTGGAGCTACACGCTCCTTTGTCAGCCAGAGTTTGATAGATTCCTTTTCTCTTTCTACTACTCCTTTGGAAAAACCCATTCCTCTTTTCACTTATCATTCTTCTTCGAAGCCCATGCAATTTATTTCAAAGAAAATTACATGGACCTTTGCGATTACTTCCTATCAAACTTTTGATTGGGAATGTTTAATCATAGATGTGACTGGGCAGGATGACACCATACTTGGTCATGATTTTCTTTCACACTGGAACCCAGATATTGATTGGTTTAAGGGATTAATTAACCCTCGAACTAAATCTTTACCCAGTCCCAGTGAAATTTCTTATTCTTCCCTTCAGGACCACGTCAGCCTGAAATCTCTCATTGCCTTGTCAAGCAATGGCTCTCTTCCTGATGATATGCATTCATCCAGAAATCACTCCACCTTCTTATCATCTGTTGTGGATGATGATCCTCCTGACTTGTTTCTCTTCAAAACTAAAGAAGTTTTACTTTGAAGCATCACTACTGGATCCTGTCAAGAAGTCTTTGAAGGCAACTTCTTCGACAAAGAACCAGCAGATCTTGAAACAATTTTACCGACAATCCCTTCTGAGTATCACAAATTTGCATCAGTGTTCTCTTCCATTCTGGCCGATAAAATTCCTCCTCAAAGAAAATGTGATCATTGCATTGATCTCATTGGTCCACTTCCTAAAAAAGGTACTATTTACCGCCTGTCGGAACCCAAAGACAAAGTTCTTCGAGACTACATTTCAGAGCATGTAGCGAAAGGTTTCATTCGACCCAGTTATTCACCAACTGGATTTCCTGTTCTCTTTGTCCCCAAAGCCAATGGTTCTCTTTGACTTTGTGAGGATTACCACAGACTGAATGCGGTTACTAGAAAAAACTCTTATCCTATCCCTCTGATGTCCCATCTTCTCACCACTTTTGTTGACACTCAATTCTTCTCCCAAATTGACCTTCGAGGTGCCTATCACTTAATCAGGATAGCTGAAGGCCATGAATATTTAACGGCGTTTAATACCCGTCATGGTGCTTTTGAGTACTTGGTCATGCCTTTTGGCTGAACTAACGCTCCTGCCACTTTCCAAGCCTTGATGAATGAAATATTGGGAGACTTGGTCAAGGTGTGTGTTGTTGTTTATATGGACAACATCCTCATTTATTCACACTCTTGCACAGAACATGTAGATCATGTCAAGGAAGTCCTTTGAAGACTTCACAAGACTAATCTATATGCGGAAGGCATCAAGTGTGTTTTCCATGCCACCAAAGTTACCTTCCTTGGTTATGTTCTTAACCGTTCCGGTCTTACCATGGACCAGGAAAAATTTCAGCTTATTCTGGATTGGCCTAATCCCACTTCCGTAAAAGCTGTTCAATCCTTCCTTGGCTTTGCCAACTTCTGCCACAGATTCATTCAGGATTATGCTGGTACCATCAAAAACTTAACCCCGCTTGTGAAAAAAGATACTCCTTATGTTTTCACTGAGTAAGCGCCCAAAGAGTTCAAAGAACTCAAGCATCGTTTTACGACTGCTCCTATCCTTCGACAGTGCTTTCTGCACCTTAGTGGAAACTGATGCCAGTGATTATGCTATTGCAGGTGTCCTTTTGTAGTTTGCCGAAGCTCTTGTGGCTTCCTCAAAGCACCCTGTTACCTTCGAAAGCCACAAACTCAAGGCTTCTGAGCTCAATTATGAAATTCATGATAAAGAGCTCCTTGCCATCATTTTCTGCTTTCAGAAATGGCACACCTACCTTTTTAGTGTTTCTTCAACCTTCGAAGTCATCACAGATCACGATGCCTTGAAGTATTTCATGCTTACTAAGGTCCTCACCCGGAGCCAATCCAGATGGGCTGAATTCCTTGGTCAATTAAACTTTGTCATCACCTTCTGCCCCAGACGCCCTGACTCGACACAAGGATGTCTACTCTACTGAAGGGGAGAAATTCGCCGAAAAGAACCCAGACAACATCCAAAAAATCTTCAAAGAACAACCTGAAGGATCCGTGACACTGTTTTCCATCTCTACCAATGAGATGGGAGAGCGCGTAGAGACCTTTCTTCTCACACAGTTGAATGATCCCAAGTCCAATTCCATCATCCTCGACCTTCAGAAAGGCAGAAATTGCAAGAAATTCTCCCTGGATGATCACACCGGCCTTCTCCTCTACAATGAGCGAATGTATGTTCCTGATGACACTGACATGAAGCTCGAAATCCTGTCCTCCCCTCGCAGGTCATCACGGCCAAGACAAAACTCAACAACTTGTCTCTCGGGATTTCTACTGGCCTGGGATGACCAAAGAGATTCGAGACTATGTCACAGTGTGTTACACTTGTCAACAGAACAAAACCCCTCGTCATAAGAAGTTTGGACTTCTCCAACCCCTTCCCATCTACCCTCAACCATGCTACTCCCTCTTAATGGACTTCATTTTGCAGTTGCCTCTCTCAAATGGCTTTGATGCAATCCTAGTCATAGTGGATCGCTTTTCGAAGTTGGCCCTCTTTCTCAAAACTCACACCACAGCCACTTCTGAAGATTTGGCCAATCTATTCGTCGAATTTGTGTTTTCCAAAAACGGCCTGTCTTCAAACATAATTTCAGACAGAGGATCACTTTTTGTTTCTGCCTTCTGGACCGGTTTGTGCGACCAACTCAAGATTTTTCGAAATCTTTCCACCGCATATCACCCCAAGTAAGATGGCCAAACTGAAAGAATCAATCAGATCCTGGAGCAGTATCTTTGAATGGTGGTCAATTACCTGCAAGATGACTGGAGATCCTGGCTTCCTTTGGCCGAATTCTCTTACAACAATTTGACTCACTCGGCCACAAAGCAATCCCCCTTCTTCACTTTGTATGGACGACATCCAACCTTCGACTCCATTCACATGGACAACTTGAAGTTGGCTGCCGACTACCTCTCCAAAATCACTTCCACCCAGCAAGACATCAAGAAGAATCTTGACGCGGCCAACAAACAATACAAAATCGCCGCTGACCGACTTCGACTCAAGCCTCCGACTTTTGAAATAGGAAACTTTGTCTGGCTCGACTCCTCAAATATCAGATCAACCCAACCTTCGAAGAAGCTTTCAGAGAAAAAATTTGGCCCCTTCGAAATTGAATCAATTGTTTCAAAGAACAAGCTTTCCCCTTCTTGGTCTCACATCCATCCAGTGTTCCATGTCTCTCTTCTTTCCCCTTCCATTTCGCCTTGCCCTGGTAAATCCCTTCCCCCTCCAGATCCTGTTAAAATTCAAGATCATCTTGAATGGGAAGTTTCCAAAATCCTTGACTCTCGGAAAAGGCATGGTAAAATCCAATACCTAGTTGAATGGTCTGGTTATATGGAGGACACTGATCACACATTGTGGGAACCAGCTTCAAATCTCATGAACTGTCCTGACCTACTCAAAGATTTTCACTCCTCTTATCTCCTAAAACCTTGACCATAATCTTTCCCCTTCTGTTCTATCTTTTCTTCACCTTCTTCCCTCTTTTTTTTCTTATCTTCTTTTCTTCATTTATTATTTATCTTGTTTCTCTCACTTTCTCTTTTTCTTTGACTCACTTTCTCTTCTTTCTTAAAAAAACATGAATCTAAATTTAAAATATTCACAAGTAAAAAATAAAAAAAATCCACATATAATAAAGCTACAGATTCACAAAAATCAAGTTCGTGACCTGTGCCTGTGCTGCGCTAGCGCTGAGCCCCAGACATCTTAATGTTTCCGGGGGGCCACCTGAAGTTTACCCCCCCCGTGCATCAAGCAACGGTTAAGGGGGATTGTCCTCTGACCAGCCGCTTTATATACCTTTTGACCTAATCCTCCTCAACGAAACTGTTGCGTTCACTTTTGGCAGGGCGCTCAATTTTCATTTGAAACCTGTAAGTTTTATTCTTTCAAACAGTAATCTCCTTCTTACCCTCATGTTAACCTTAATCCAAATCAAATACTAATCGTGAACCCTTCTTTGCCAATTATCAATCTGCTGTTTCGGGCTCCTTTCGTCGATACTCAACTTATGCCGCAGCGTGAAACCTTCCTGGTTGCCACCTCTGCAAGAGCAACTGTCGCGAACCTGTAGTTTAGAGGCTCAGTGATTGGCTGATTTCAATGGCCACGAGCCAACAATACATTCAAGTTTGGGATTTTGCACGATCAGTTGCTTGTATTTCACGAGGGCAACCGCCTCACCATATTGCAAACCTCCAACAAGATGGCTTGCCTGCTTACTTCAGTTTCCAACCTTGCGCTTCAAGTTGACATCACCAGTGCTTCTCGTGGATGCCACGCTTTTCACCACAATGGTCGTGGTCTGTTCAGCGATTGAAGCGACCAATCAACAATTTCCCCAAAGTCTATAAAATCACGCTTTGTACTGGCTGTTTACTCTCCCCATCCTTCACATTGATTTTCAACCTTTCCGTTCTTGACCATCCAAACTTCACATATCACAATATCGAAGGTGTTCTCCACTCAATTTTTTTTGGATATTTTAACTTTAGGCCAACATTGTCTTACAATCCAGCCACTCTCACCCGTGACTTTGAATCCGACCAAGCTCTTCTACCAAACTGCTATCAACATGACCTTGTCACGAACCCCCAACCACCCTATTGTGGTTAGCGGTTTGTTTGAGGCAATGGCCAATGTAAGAAGTTAATACATGGAGACTCATAATAAGAGCTAACTTTTTCCTTTTCCTTCTTAGTCCACGACGGCGGCACCACAAGGAAACTTATATGGAGAGCTTATTACCGCAAGCTACTTTCAGTGTGGAGGTATTGCTGGGATGGCTAACAACGACTTTGAACTCAAACTAAACACCAACACAGCATTGGCCAACACCCTCGAGAGTAACATGACTTATATGCTTTCAGGCCGACTTTTACCACTCGGCATTGGCCAGACTCCAAAACTCACCTACAACGAGTCAACACTGATTCGTGTGCCCACCCTACCTGAATTTGTAAACAAAACAAATGTGACCGGACTTGGCCGCATTACCAAGCGTGAAGAGGTCATGGGATCTGACGCGGAACCACTTCCCTGACTTGAAATTGTTGTTGCACACAATGATTGGGACACTTCAGTGAGACTACTTTCACTTTATCCAAAGATAGGAACTTGTTAACCTCATAACTCTTAGGCACGTGTCGACCGAGCCTTTTATGCCAAATACGTGGTCCCAGGAACTAAGAACTTGATCAAGACATATTCCCTATATCAAGCTGGCCACGAGATTCAAGCAGTAGGATCCCTTGTGGACTTCAAAGCTGAGACAGATATGCCAGTTATACTTGTAAGTCGCACACAATTGCTCAGCAAATTGAGGATAGTTGATTCCAATGCTGCCTTAACCTTTCACTTAATGAAGGTCTCATCAGTGAGTGTTATGTCAGGACATGAGGCTGAAAAGATGAATGTCCCCGGGACTTCCAAGCTCACACCGAGTCCTAGGACTGGAAGAAATTTGTATGTCACCAATTCCAGTTCGCATCACTCAAGCTTGCAACATTAAGTATTCCTCATATGTAGTGTCAAATTTAACTCTCAGCAGTCAGCATCAACTGGCTCGGGGGATGCAGGGACACCTGTCTCTCGTCCTTTTCAAATTGCCGAGAGATTAGCCACAAAGTCTAACTCAACGGCTAATACTGCATCGAGCTTGGCATCAACCTCACAAGGAAGCAATGAGGAAAATGTTTCCCCAAATCAGAAGGGCAAGTCTCGACATGTAAATCCATCTGACAACGAGAATTCATCAGGAGAAGATGACAATTCTGCGGAGGGTCAAAGTGAACCAGAGATTTTTCCAATCAAAAAAGGGTGGGGCCGTCCAAAAAAAGAAGATTTAAAATCTGCTGCTAAAAAAATGAAGACCAAATAGCCAGTTTGTTGGCATCAGTCCCCCGCAAGTGTTACATAGACATTTACTTAGCTGCAGGTCTGTAGTCAAGAGCTCTGATCTTCTTGTGTTGCTTGTATGTTTGGTTCTAAAGTCATGTACTTCTGCCCTGGCCTTGATTACATGTATGGATGGCCTCTGCTAGCTTGAAACTGTTATCTGTGCGCTGCTTTAGCCATGATATGGCTAGATAAAATATATCTTTGCGCTTTCCACCAACCATCCCGCCCCCATTGACCTGTCAACACGTTTTAAACCGCGCTGGATTGTATTTCGTAGTGTCAAACTTGAAACCGGAGCCGTGCGAGTACAGTGCGCGCCATGAATTCTCGACTACACCCCCCAAGCAAAAAAAATAAATGGACACGGGGTGAATGTTCGGGGGACAGGTGGGTGCATGAAAAACCAAACACACATTTTTGGGCTTTACAGGCTGAGCCAGTTCCAAGAATATTATTTGTATGTTTGTGACATGTGCCAAAAAAAAGTTTGCTTTTTCCAAAGTCCGGGTTTTGGAACACATACCCTATAAAACCATATTATGTACTTATAATCCCATACTATGGAGTCATAATCCAATATTATAGCCTAATAATCCCATAATACAAGCTTATAATCTCTCATTATGGACTTATATTCCCATATCCTATACTTGAAACGAGAATAACATGTAAATTTAGGTGATTATGCATGAAAATCCCACTTTTTTTCCCCTTTTGACCCACCATCTGACTTTTTTTTCTTGTTTTTGACCCCAAAATTTGGAACACCACCCAAAAGGTGTAGTCGAGAATTTGTGGCGCGCACTGTAGCGCGGAACACGAAAGCCTATATATTAAGTTGAACATGTTGCGTCGAGGTAACAAACTCATCTTCCTCCCTGACAAACATTTACCCCCTTCTGATTTAACCACAAGGCTTAATTTAAATTTTCCCATGGCAGACCTACACTGCAAAGTTGTAGCAACTCAAGCTGACAACAAAATTTCCATCAAGTCCTCTCCAAATTGGACAGTGCCGCATAATCTTGGACGCTGTGACGTCAAATGTGCCTCGTGTGATGCATTCCACTGGAAGAACAAAGCGACAGGGCTAGACCAAACAAGAGAGCAACAATCGTTTACCCCCTGCTTTCAGAAGAATAAAGTAACTCTTCCCGACTTTCACGCGAATGCTCCAACATATCCACCGGTGCTGAAAGAATTGTTGACAGCTGTGACCCCAAGTAAGTAGTTTTTGAAACTAACTGCATTTGCCAACGAGGAGGTGATTGACTAACACTCTCTGCGATCCAGAAGCCATAAAATTTCAACTTCTTATTGGAATGTACAACAACACTATAAGTTTTACGTCCATAGGAGCTTGGGTCGACCCTTCTGTTCATATCTTCCCGATAAGCGGGAGTTTAACACATTTGATCTGGAGCATCAAACATCTTGATGAAGACAAACCGGGGTTTTCCCAAATATTTGTAGTTGGGAACAGGGGCACTGAAGAAGCGCAGTTAAGATTACACAAAGCACAAGAAACCCATGTCCTTCCCGATAGTACGTTGAAGCTTCAACAATCGACAGTTGATGTATTCACACAACCCCTACGCGAAGGTGTACAAACTTGCAAAACAAGTTCTGAGCGGAACTAATGCGTGGACAATTGCCTTAAAAGGGGTTCAAAAACCGGGGTGTGATCCAAAACAATACAATGAGCCTACAACTGACGAAGTCGCTGCAATCATTCAGGGGGAAGGCGACGTCATTTCTCCTCGACAAGTAGTTTTGCACTGCAAGTCAGGACAACTTGACGTCATTTCAGACAACAATTCTGCTTATTTCCCGCTGAGGTATCCCTTATTTTTTCCCTTTGGGTCTCAGCATTGGGACAATTTGTATGAAGCAGAAGCCAGTCGTGGTGAGTTCTCTCAAATTCGATTCATTGTAAATTGGAACTCATGCAACCTTTGCAGTCAACAGGCGTTGGGTTGGGTCTCTCAAATGGTTTTCATTCCTGTTATTTCAAAGGGTCAATCTTTTTTCGGCCATTCTTTCAGGAAGAGCACTACTTCAGGAGTTTTTGGTTGACTGTTGGGTTGTCGTTGAGAGGGGGCGGTTGTTTTATGTTTGCATGAATCAAACCAAAATGAAGGCTCAACAGTATTCTTGAATCCTCAATTCCCTTGAAAACCAAGGTGAGATAAACGGTCAGCAAGTGATCCTCCCCTCAACATTCATTGGAAGTCCCAGGTAAATGTTGCAGTTATGCCAGGATGCAATGGCTTTGTGTAGGAAGTTTGGGCCACCCTCCTTATTCATTACAATGACTGCAAACCCAAATTGGCCAGAGATTGTAAATGAAATTCCACCAGGTGATGTGTCAGCCTTAGAGACAATACTCATTTCCCAAAAGGCTTCAATAGATTCTCTCTGAATAATCAAGATTGGTTATGTTTCTGTAAATAACTCTCTTTAATAAATAATTAGTCTCATATTTCAATACCCTCTTCATTGTATGTAGTTAAAATGAGTTGTGTTGTCTTTTAACTTTCTGAATGCAATGATCAAGAGTGAATTTGATTGATACTCAAGCATTTAAGCTTGAATATTGAATATATGCACCGCTGAGTTTCATCCCAACCACATTGGTCAGAAACTAGTTTTAATTGTACTAGAAAATTCTCAGAAGTAGTTCTAGTCTCAGGGACACGGCTACAATCCCCAGACTTCGACCCAGAACCCAAAAAATACTTCCAGTTGATCACACTCCCGTGGCGCGTGGTTTCCTCTTATAGAATCTCAATATGGTGAAACCTTTTCACTCTTCAGTGATTAAGTTCCTCCAAAGTAAGTCCAGAATATTTTACTCTGTTTTCTTTGATTCTTCCAGATCCTAGTCCCATTTCCCTCCATCTTCATCCTTTCCATCAATAAGCCATCCCCAAATCAATATATCAGGTTCCCTTGCGAAGTATCCTTGACTCCTAGTCATAAAAGCAAAAGTGGTTACTTAACCATGCTTTCTCAGTTTTCTTTGAGAAAGAGGTGTCGATTAATCTCTGCATAGCAGCTACCCATAGAGAAATAAGACTGTCTAATTGGTTATTAGTATCCCTTCATTTTCCCTTCTCCTTTATCTTATTAGTTCTCTCTCCCTCTCTAGTTGTTTTCTTCCTCTCTTACCTTTAGAAATACAACCGTGAGAAGCCAAACCCTTGTGTCCTGCAGTCACTAAAGAGACCCAGGCTCACAATTGGGGGCCTCATCGGGAAATATCATCCCTTATTCCTTAAATATCATACGGCTAGAAAGAATTTTTTTTCAAAAAAAAAAAAATACTGAAGTTCTTTTCCAGTAATCTAACTAAATCCTACTATATTCTTTTATCCGCCTACTACTTTTATCTCCGTCCTTTCTTCTGAAAAAGTGAAGAGTAAAAGAGTAGTACCAGACTCTTCAGATCTATTCAACATAGACGAACTTGATACTTCTGACAGCGAAGAATTAGCCGATTGATCGAAACTAGTTGTCCCCAAAGAAGGAAACCTGATCAATCCTCAAGATTGGACTCCCATTGCTACTAGTAGTAAACACAAACCGCGAAGGAGATCTACTCGAAAGAAAAAACTCCCCTTCCTCCCTACAATCTCTTAGATACATCTAGAGATAATCCTCCAGGTGAATAGAGAAACCTCCTTTCCTTATTAGTACTTGTTCCCAAGAACTAATACTTATCCACCATGCCCGGAAACTTTCTCACGAGCAAGAATTGTGGTCTACAGGAGAACAATCCCTCCAACCAAGCCAATGAGGACTCGACCGGCTTCAGAGACTTAGACAACAGTCTGCCCATGCTCAGCGGCGAAGAGCTGAGCTCTACCGGGCAAGGCCAACCTCCGGCTCAAGACCAGGGAGTCTTGCCGATGCAAATCAACTCCAGAGCCACGTCCCTGGCTCTGGAATCCAACCGATCCACTCCCGGTGGATCGCCTCCGGATGCCACAGGGCCTACGAGCTACTCCGTCCCAGATTCCAGGGAGAACCCCGCCTCCCTCCAACAGAGAGACGAGTACAACCTCCGAGACTCCGACGCAAGACAAGAATATGAATTACTTCCCAGACAATCAACAACTAGAGATGTTGATCAATCTTTTCAACACTCAGTGGTTGATGTACGACCGCGCCAGAGATCCTCCGGATATTCCCACTATGAGAACGGCTCTTGAGCAAGCCGCCTCCAGCCAACGCTTGATCCTCCGCCACACCGGAATGGAGGAGATGAAGAGTATATGTGAGGAGTTTGTGGCCCAGTTGAATGCTCGGCACCCACCCCAAACCGACAAAACTCCGGTCAACCAGACTGGACAAGAGCTTCCGGCGAGAAACCAAGTACCCCACTCGCAAGCTCCAGCTCAAGGTACGCCAGAGATCACGTTCCTAGGCCATTCCCAGGGGAATGGCCAGGGACGAGAAGAACACCAGCCACAGCTGCCTCCCATTCCGCCTACCAGACCCCAGGAGTTTTTGCCGCGACCAACTGCCCATTGACCAGCCCCATACCATCCGCACCAGCCCAACAGAGGGGAGTACCAATATCCTCGACCCCAAAACGAGCCGGAGAGGTACTACCAACCCTCAGATCGCTACAGAAACCAGCCAGCGTCTCAGTACCCTCCTCAAGCCTGGTACGACTACCAGGAAGGCTGGGGAGGATACCAGAGTCCTCCGAGTCAGATGGACACGACCACAATCATCTTCGAGGTTGGCCAGTTTTTCATGAGAGCGGAGAGAATCATGGGTCGCCTCCAAAGGACGTGTGGTCGCGGTGGAGGTCGAAGCAGAAAACACCACCCTCAACAGAATCCTGGACCGATGGGTCCTTGAATATTGCTCTATCTTCTCTTGATTTAATGTCTGGAAGCTCCTCTAAAGAGATCCTCTTAAATCATGTTCATTACATATTTTCTAAACAATCTTCCAAATTATTCAAAGAAAGAATAAAAGTCTTGTTTTCTACTTTTCTCTCTGATCTATCCGGTTCCATGGAAGCCTTTCCTGGTACTTTGCTTGAGTCATGTGTGAATAAATTCAACCTTACTATCACTGACACCGTGAAAGAAATGATTAAGAAGGACATCACACCTGTTCTGCTTGACCAGATATTACAATGTCTGACAGAAAATGAAAGTGTTAAGAATAATGTGACAAGTCAAGTTAAGGATAGCGCTCTAGAAGAAATTATCTCTGAAAAAATTGAGGGAATAGAAAATTTACTAGTTGAGCATGATACTAACTTACAATCTACCTATGAGAATGTAAAAAGAGATATCAGTGACTTGGAAGTGAAGAGCTCACATAATATCTTCCAGGTTAATTCTATGTTAAATGACCTCAATGTGAATGAGAACAATATATTTAAACAAGTGAAAAGCAGGCTTTGTGACATTTATTCCTTAATAAGAGGGCTGGACAACAAGATGAACTCCTTATTCAAAGAAGAGGACAGACAATCTCCTCCCCATCTGAAGCATAACAATCCATTTATGAATGTTGATGAAGAGTATCACCATCGACTAGCGCAACAACCTGCCCCTCCAGTTATACCTCCAAGGTCTTACCTCCATAAGAATGATCCAGAATTCTTTCTTGATCAACCCAAGGAGCCCAGAACCTTTTCTCATACCAATCCTGTTCATAACACAGTTGATGAAGAGTTTCCATTAATATATCATCATAATTTGGACCCTGAAATGAGAAGAGAGCTTTGGAAAGCTATTCCCAAGACTAGTGAATGGGAGAAATTCTCTGGAGAGCTACCTTACAACCACGAATTATGGTTGAAGAATATTGATGTGTATGTAGAAGACTATTGCATGCTGGATCACATGGTGATTAGTAGATTAACTGCTTTATTTAATGACACAGCTAAGGACTGGTACATTGGAATTAGAGATAAACATATGAAAAAGTCTTGGGCTTGGTGGAAGAATGCTATCAGAACCAAATTTGGTACTCATAATTGGAAGTGGAAAATGCAACAAGTGTTTGAGAAAGACTATTTCAATCTAGATAAGAAAGTATACCATTGGTTTAATACTTGAAGAGAAAGATTGAGAGCTTATCAACCAGAACTCAGTGAATATCTCATATGTGAGAAAGTATTGAAACAATGTCCTGGAAATCTTGAGCACTCAGTGAAGAGTAGGTATAAGAAAGAAGCTACTGAAATGAACTTTGAAGAAATGGTTATTATAATTGAAGAAGTCATAGACAGAGCTATGAATTATAATAAAGGTACCTCTCATAATCCCACTCCTCCTACTAGAAACTGGAGACCACAGAAGCAGCATAATTTGAACAATAGAGGTGATAAAGAGGTTAAGAAACCTAGTCCCCCAGAACCTCAAGTCAGAGGAAAAGAAACTTGTCATTTCTGCGAACAACCTGGCCATTTCACCAGAGAATGTCCTAAGAAAAGGAATAGGATAAACAATGTTGACCAAGAATTTGATTTTAATGCTCCTGAGAATAATGGAGATGAGCATGTCAATGATCAGGCCCAAGAGGATAACTATAAAGAGGATCAAGACCCATCTGATTAGAACTTTATGGTACTAGCTGTAGACAATGATGGCACTTCTGATCCCCTCGCAGATTTTAACTTAGAGGCTTTTGCCATAGAATGTGAAACTCCTGATGAGTTTTCTATTGCTGAGATACAAGCCGAAGCCCACCTTCATCAAAACTGGAGTACTGCCTGCCAAAGTTCTCATGTTGAAGATGCTAGACTGATGAAGTGTAAACCTGAGAAAGGAAAAGCTCATCTGACAGGTCTGCAAAACCTGACTACTGTTCTGATTAATAACTCTGAGTTTACTTGCTTGTTAGACAGTGGTGCTTCTTGTTCTATCATTAGTCAATCTCTAATGAATGCTATAAATGTAAACTGGCAAGATAATTTGATGCCCATTAACCATGCCAGGATCCATAGTTGTAGTGATGAATTACAACCTATTGGGATATCTGAAGTCTCTTTAGTTTTCCCTCATACCAGAGGATCTATAAGAATCCAAGCTTAATTTTTAGTTATGAAGAATGCCAGGATGAATTACATTATCCTAGGATATGATTACCTGTCCTTGTATGGTTTTGAAATCACCAACAGCAAAGAAAGATTCTTTACCATTGGGAATGAGAACAAGAGAAAGAAGTTTAGCTTCAAACTCCACCATCAAGATAGAATGCCCCCCTCTTCTGATATATCCGCTGTAGGAAAAGTAAATCATTTACTAGACCTGTTTGTTAAGAATGAAATTTCTGACTCAAAGATAAGTGATAAATTAAAATTTGAACAGAAGTCATCTCTTTTTCATCTATTGTTCCACCATAGAGATGCTTTTGCTAATACTGATCAGCCTCTAGGAGCAATCAAAGGTCATGAAGTTCATTTGAAGCTCACCACTGAAAGACCTTATCCTCCTTTATTGAGAAGACCCCCTTATCCTGCTAGTCCAAAAAACAGAGATGCCTTGGAAGAGCATATCTATGAGCTAGAAAGATTGAATGTCTTGAGGAAAGTTGGACATAATGAAGTTGTAGAGATCACCACTCCTGTCATTATTACTTGGCACAATGGAAAGTCTAGAATGGTTGGAGACTTCAGAGCATTGAATACTTACACAGCTGCTGATAGGTACCCAATACCAAAGATTAGTGAAACTCTGACTAATCTAGCCAAAGCTAAGTACCTCACCAGCATGGATGTACTGAAAGGTTTTCACCAGAATGTGATAGCTGAAGAATCTAGGAAATTCCTCAGAATTATCCTACACAAGGGAATTTATGAATACTTGAGAATGCCTTTTGGAATTAATAATGCTCCCTCCCACTTCCAGAGAATTATTTATAATCATGTCCAACACATGGGAAGAACATCTCCAGAGGATTGGTAGAATTCTGAAAATAGTCATTAACATGAACATGAAAATATCTTTGAAGAAATGTAAATTTGGCTATCACCAAATTAAAGCTCTTGGTCATGTTGTTTCTGGTATTGCCATAGGTATTGATCAGAATAAAGTTGCTGCTGTCCTGCAGAAGCCTATTCCAATTAATAAGAAAGAAATTCAATCTTTCTTAGGATTTGCTGGTTATTACAGAAAACATATTGACAAGTTTTCTGAGCTAGCCAGACCTTTGACTGAACTATGTAAACTTGAAACTGTCTATGAAATGACCAACCAAAGGATAGCTGCATATAATTTGCTCAAAGAGAGACTTACTACTGCTCCCTTACTGTTATTCCCTGATTGGAAACTACCTTTTAAGCTATTTGTTGATGCTAGTATGACTGGTCTAGGTGCTGCTCTTCACCAAATCCAAGTGATAGAAGGATTAAAAAGAGAAGGACCCATAGTCTTTATATCTAGGCAACTTAAGGATAGTGAAGCAAAGTATGGTTCCAGCCAGCTAGAATGCTTGTGCCTGGTGTGGGCCTTGGATAAATTACACTATTACTTAGATGGAAGTGTCTTTGAAGTCATCACTGACTGCACAGCCTTGAGATCCCTGCTCAATATGAAGACTCCCAACAGACATATGCTGAGATGGCAGATAGCTATACAGGAGTATAGAGGAAACATGAATATACAACATAGAGATGGGAATATAAATAAGAATGCTGATGGATTAAGCAGATGGGCTCTACCAAATGATCCTAGCAATCCTGCTTATGATCCCAAGGAAAAACATGATGATTCTAGATTTCCTATCATGGGAATACATGTCTCTACCTTTAAGAATGAATTCTTTGAAATAGTCAAGGAAGGATACCAGAAGGACCATAATGCTGTCATACTATGCACCCTCTTGACCAAAGATTGTAAAGACCTGTAACTCAGGAATTCCTTACAAGATCCTTGGAAATCTTCATACTTAGAAGGTAGATTTTCTCTGTTTGATGGACTCCTATATCACCGAGAAAAACACAATTCAGTGTTAGTCCTAGTTGACAAACCTAGAATTAATACTATCCTTCATGAGTGTCATGACAGTGTATACTCTGGTCATTTCTCTGAAGATAGGACTCTAGAAAAAGTGGCTGACACTGCTTGGTGGGTGAACTGGAGAAAGGACACAGCTGAATATTGTATAGATACTCTAAGACCCCAATCTTTATTCCTTGTTTTAAAGAAGACTCTGCAATGGACACTGCCATACTTTTTTGGAACAGAGTCATGCCTAGAACTGGAATACCTAAGGTTATCATATCTGACAGAGATCCTAAATTTACCTCAGAGTTCTGGACAGGACTACATAGCATGTTAGGAACTAAATTGGCCTTCTCTACAGCCTATCACCCTCAGACAGATGGTTTAGCTGAGAGAATAATACAGACCTTGGAAGACATGATAAGAACATTCTGTGCTTATGGGTTAGAATTCAAAGATAATGATGGATACACTCATGACTGGGTCTCCCTACTGCCAATTCTTGAGTTAGCCTAAAGTACAAGTATTCATTCAACCACTGGTAAGCCCCCTGATTTGCTAGAAAAGGGATGGATTCCAAACCTCCCTAGAGATTTCATCAAACAAGACTCTTTCGACCTACATCCTACCACTAATATGTATGCCAAGATCTTTGACAAAGCCAGAGCCCATGCTGAGCAATGTATCACTGAAGAAACTGCTTACAACAAAGAAAGATGAGATAAAACACACAAAGATCCTGACTTTAAGATAGGTGATCAAGTCCTTATTTCCACCAAAAATTTCAACAATCTGTCTGGTCCAAAGAAAATGAGAGATTCATTTGCTGGCCCTTTTTTAATTAGAGCACTGCATGGAAAGAATGCAGTGTAAGTCATCCTAACAGAGGAATTCAGCAGGAAGCACCCCACATTCCCAGTTAGCCTTGTTAATCCTTATCATTCACCTGACAAAGATAAGTTTCCATTTAGAAAACAAGTGAAAGTAGTTGTACCTCCCTTGGAAAACAATTCTATAAAAATTATCTCCAAGATTCTCAGAGAAAAGAGAATAAGAGTTGACAATAGAGATTTTAGAATGTACCTAGCTAGATATAAGAACCTAGGTGCTGATCAAGATGAATGGTTACTAGAAAAAGATATACCTGACTCTGGTTCACTTCTAAGGAAATTCAGGAGTAAGAGGACTACTTGATGCGGTCTTATCTCCAATGAATTAAAGATCAGACCTCTTTTGGTGGTAGGGAATTTCAGCCTTAGAGACAATACTCATTGCCCAAAAGGCTTCAATAGATTCTCTCTGAATAATCAAGATTGATTATGTTTCTGTAATTAGCTCTCTTTAATAAATAATTAGTCTCATATTTAAATACCCTCTTCATTGTATGTAGTTCAAATGAGTTGTGTTGTATTTTAACTGTCTGAATGCAATGATCAAGAGTGAATTTGATTGATAATCAAGCATTTAAGCTTGAATATTGAATAGATGCACCGCTGAGTTTCATCCCAACCACATTGGTCAGAAACTAGTTTTAATTGTACTGGAAAATTCTCGGAAGTAGTTCTAGTCTCAGGGACACGGCTACAATCCCCAGACTTAGACCCAGAACCCAGAAAATACTTTCAGTTGATCAAACCCTCGTGGCGCATGGTTTCCTCTTATAGGATCTCAATTTGGCAAAACCTTTTCACTCTTCAGTGATTAAGGTCCTCCAAAGTAAGTCCAGAATATTTTACTCTGTTTTCTTTGATTCTTCCAGATCCTAGTCCCATTTCCCTCCATCAATAAGCCACCCCCAAATCAATATATCAGGTTCCCTTGCAAAGTATCCTTGACTCCTAGTCTTAAAAGCAAAAGTGGTTACTTAACCATCCTTTCTCAGTTTTCTTTGAGAAAGAGGCTTCGAGTAATCTCCGCATAGCAGCTACCCAAAGAGCAATAAGACTGCCTCATTATTTATTAGTATCCCTTCCTTTTCCTTTCTCCTCTATCTTATTAGTTCTCTCTCCCTCTCTAGTTGTTTTCTTCCTCTCTTATCTTTAGAAATACAACCGTGAGAAGCCAAACCCTTGTGTCCTGCAGTCACTAAAGAGACCCAGGCTCACATGACGCTGCATACGACCACCCAACACTAACGGCGAGAGTCTTCCAAATGAAAGCTGACCAGTTAATTTTTCAATTAGTCAAAATGTGATGCCTAGGTTCCTTCGAGTCTTATGTTTACACTAGAATTTCAAAAAAGAGGCTTACCTCACCTCCACCTAATGGTAACACTTGCTGAAAAGTTTTTCCAACGACGCCCGAGAAGATTGACTTAGTAGTGACAGCTGAAATTCCTGATCTCATCGAATCTCCAGATCTTCACAGGTTGGTTTCTAACTTCATGTTGCATGGTCCCTGCACTGGACGAGCATGTTGGAATGGTACTCAATGCAAGTTAGGATTTCCGAAGCCTTTTGCTGAACGGACAGTAATTGTAGATGGCGCTTATCCAACGTACCTCCGACGGAACCCCGGTACGACGGTGAAGAAATTTACTTCAACATTTACAAATGGCCATGTTGTCCCATACAACAAATTACTAACCTTGATGTTTGAATGCCACATCAATGTGGAAATTCCAGTCAAATCAACTGCTGTTAAATATTTATACAAGTATATAACCAAAGGGCACGACCGGTCTTACATGAAATTAGATTGCAATGACAAAACACAAGCTTACCTTGATGCGCGATACGTGAGCCCGCCTGAAGGTGAGCACTCATTGGCTGTTTTCTTGAGTTCAATGCTGACTAGGAGTGATAACAGCTGCATGGCAGTTATTTAAATTTCCGATGTCAGGCCGCTCACCTTCAGTCACGCGACTTGCCATCCATGACGAGGATGAACAACTCATTTATTTTCAAAACGTCGAGAGCGCTTCAGGTCAAATCGCTTCTGGCAAAGCTTCAAACACCACCTTGACAGGTTATTTTGACTTGAATTTTCGAGACGCTCGCGGGGCAGAAGGACGGCGATCACGTACGTTGCTATATGAGGATATCCCTACGTACTTCTGGTGGAGCAAGCCATTGAAAAAATGGATTCCACGCCTCAGTAAAGCGGAAGCTGTTGGAAGGGTGTTCTCAATTCACTACATGGCGGGCGAAAAGTTCTTCCTCCGGGCCCTGCTGACACATCAGAAGGGGTTGACCGGTTGGGACGACGTCAAAAGAGTGAAAGGTGTCACCCATGAAACTTATCAGGATGCATGCAACGCGTTGAATCTTCTTGTCAACGACCACTTGTACGACAAAACTTTAAGCGAGGCGAGGGTTCCAGGTCGCCCAATTATTCTGTATGATTTGCGTTCATACGCCGCCATCGAATCCAGGGAAGCTTTTCGAGACCCATTTTCATGCTCAATCGTCATTTGAGGCCATTCACGGTTGGTGAGAGGCGGGTATTGGTGTTGTTTCGAGTTGGAGAAATTTTGGAGGACATGGGAAAATCCCTAGAAAGTGTGGGGCTTCGACCAATCGAGTCGGATAACCTGATCCTCGAGCAGTTGACGACAACTGGAGCATCTTTGGAAGACCCGGTAGTCGCAGGTGTCAGATGCAACGTGGCATCTGAAAGCTTCAACGAGAAACAACAAGATTTTTTCTTCGCGGTGAAGCGAGCTGTTTCAGGGAAGAAGTGTGCGTTGTTCTACTTGGATGGCCCGGGAGGAACAGCTAAAACTTATCTACTCAACACGCTCATAGACTTGGAAATCGCGACACGAACTGAGCACATAGTTGTGGCTTCCTCCGGAGTGGCGGCGTTATTGTTGAGGGGAGGACAAACTTCCCACTCGACTTTCAAAATTCCGATACCGTCACACCCAAAGTCGTGCTGTTTGGTCGAGCCAGAAACTTTACTGGCAAAGAGACTGCGACAAGCTTCGTTTATTATTTGGGATGAGGTTGTGAACATCCACAAAGATTCAATTGAAACGGTAGACAGGACGTTGAGGGATTTGGTAAAGTCCGATGAACCATTTGGCGGAAAAGTCATTGTTTTTGCTGGCGACTTCAGGCAAATCTTGCAGGTAGTGAACTATGATGAATTCCCCCAATCTCTACATGCGACAATCAAGTCAAGCACGATTTGGAGATGAGTCAAGAAGTTCGCATTGAAGGACAACATGCGACTAGCGGCTTCGGCTCATGGTTTGTATGGCCGGTGTAATAAAAAGTTTGCTGGATATTTACTCAAGCTTGGCAAAGGCTCATGTCAGGACGAAGACTTCGGTTTAATCAAATTAAAACACGTTTCAATTAAATTGACCACCACCCCAGCGGAAAGCAACAAATCACTCCGGCAGTTTGTCTATGAAGATCTTGCTTATTACGCCACGCAGAGCTCTGAATTTAATGGGGCGTACCTGTACGAAAGATTCATTCTTGCACCCTTAAACAAAGATGTCAAAGCTTTCAATCAAATGTTGGTAAGACTCCTCCTGGGTGATTTGGTAGCTGTACAGAAGAACATCACAAATATAATTTCATGTGAGACAGAGACCCTTGCGGGGCTCTCCACAGAGAGGCTTTGTTGAGACAGAGACCCTTCCGGGCTCTAGCTTATCACAAGCCCCTCGATCGGAGGGCCGGTGACCTATGGCTGGCATGTGCCCCTCGCGAAGCGAGCCTCCGAAGGAGTCGGAGGCTCGCTTCGCGAGTGGCGCCCACGCCAGCCATAGGTCACCGGCCCTCCGATCGAGGGGCTTGTGATAAGCTAGTGCGGGGCTCTCCAGAGAGGCTTTGTTAGGCTTGGGAGGAATGGTAGCCAGTACGTGTGCCATAAACTGCCGCTCAGGATTCTCCCTCATCACATCATACATAGTATCGCCGTCATGAGGGCTGTAGCCACCGCGTCAGGGGCGCGCAATCTGAGCTCGTTCAATTTTTTTTGTTCCGCTGTGTAAGCCTCTCCGAAGAAAGGCTTGTCAATCTCGTCCGTATGGCGGCAGCCATCGCACCTAAGTACCTAACCTCTTATCGGGTTATCGGTACAGGGAGCCTCGATAGGGCCTGGAAGGAGCTGGAAGGGCGGCTACACAGTCAAAGATATAAAACCAAGGCCTTTTCTCTGCAGTTTCTCCATTAATCAGCCCACAAACAGCTAATACGCTAGCGGAAGACCCAGTTATCACAGCTCTGGACAGATACTCAGTCGAATATACATACAAGATGCAAGTCGGGAACAGTTTGCTTTCGTTGGTCTTGGTTGTCTCGGCACTTGCCGGACATGTCTCGACCGCTGCATTTCCGCCGGTCAATCAGGTCGATCAAGTGAACATTAATCTAGTCCAGGTGAGCTTTCCGTCTCCGCTCTAGTACAAATCGCAAAGAAAGAAACGGCAAATGTTTTTTTAGTGAGACTGAAGGGTGACTGATGTGTTTGACTTTGTCTTTGGTTCCGCCACGCCCACCTCAAAAGTTTGGTTATTTGCCCAGCAAGACTGTCCATGAAAAGCGTGAACCAGAAGGAGGGGGAAGATCCAAAGATGATGGCAAAGGATCAGGTCACTCGGGCCATCCCGGGGATTCCAGTGGTCCCGGGGGTCCCGGGGATCCCAGTGGTCCCGGGGATCCCAGTGGTCCCGGCAATGGCAAAAAACAGTATGGTCGCCGTAAAAAGTGACGCGAATCTGGCGGACAGGAACCCAAAGCCTGAAGCAGCTGATGTGAGTGATCATTCTCCGTCTTCGTGATTTGGAGTGACCGTCGCTCATTCAATTTTCTTTTTATTCGCCAAGTCCTGAGGGAACTCGCGAGGTCCATCAACTAATAGTGCGCTCAGGCATTTCGTCCGACCGTAGTACAGATAATAGCTGAGGCACCTACTTACCCAGCAGTAACTAAGAGCTTTTTCCAGATTTCATTATATTTATATTTATGTATCTATTAGTTAGTCCACTAGTATAACTCCAAGAAGTGCTCAAACTTAATGCCTTTGAATGTTTCACAAGTTCCGGTGACGGTCATCAGTCATTTAATTGCAATATCTGGGAGCAGGATGTATATTTTGATTGATTTATTATGAACCAAGATCAGTGTGTGTCTCTTATGAACCTGACCATCAAGTCATGGAGCATTTCTTTTTTCAAGAAAATGTAAAAAAAAGTGAGTCAACACACCTGTGTCATGATTTGCTTGGCAAGAAAGCTGACTGGAAGCCACTCAAGTGAGTTCCCATGAAATTTAAATGCCCTCCAGGGTAAGGAAAACTCCACCCGAGTTGGACACTTGGTTTATGAATTTCTTGAACAAAGAGGCCAGTTTACACTTGCACAAGCTGCAGCATGAAGGCAAATTATCCTCTAGAAAGACATGTTGCAGCTTGGCCTTGGGCCTTGGTTTTTGATGACAGATGGAGTGTTGTTTTAGGGATTGGGCTGTAGAAAGAAAAATCTAAAATACAAGGTCATACCCAGATATTATTTGTCCCCCTCAGCTAGCTCCTCCTACTAATATATTCAAGCCCAGCTAGCTCCTTCAACCAGTAGATTCCAGAGCTACACTCTACTTATGAGGTTTTCTCCAATCCATCTCTGGGATTCAATCCACATTTTTTACACATGTCCAAATGTGTTTGTTGCTTAGTCTGTTAAATACAATGCATCTCTTAGTATGTTTCTTTTAGTCTAGTTTGATCTGACTACTCACATGAAGCTTCCTCCTCCAAGGAATTTTCCAATTTGTATGGTATGACACCTTGCTCTTCTGAGTCAAGGTCCATCTTGGCAGTGATTCTCACCACCCTTAAGATGGAGGCAATGTGTGCACATTGTGAAAGAATTTGAGGGCCAAGGGCAGGAGACTGAGATGAGGATGATCAGAAAGGTCGAGAGTAGAGTATACTCAAGGACCTCTAGCTGGAGGGACTCAAGAGCATGTCCAGTAGATATGGGCTCAGAACTAAGGCTCCGTTTGACAGGCCAAACATGAGCCTCAATTGTTATAAAATTTATTCTGATTATTTTGGGGGTTTCCGGGATATGACAATATTGCTGGGGCATGTTTGGCATGCCCAGTGATGCATTGAATTTCCTCACGGGAACTCACATGATTGCTAAAGTTCCCCTGCAAAACTGATTATTTTGGTCTCAACCAAAACATTCAGTGTGAAGACCCCCAAGCAGTGAGTCTTCATCACTACACCACTACAAAACCTGCCCCCCCCCCCAAAAAAAAAAAAAAAAAACACCTCGCCAACCTACCATAAAACCAAAACCAAACCACACCTAGCAAAAAGAAAGTGATTGGTCATCTTTTCCAACCACTTTTCAAGGTGTAGCAATGCCAACTCACGGGGAGGTTCCAAACAGACCCGTGAAGTGTTAAATTGACGGATTGAGATGCGTGAAGACACAAATAAGGTTCTTAAACCCTATTTGCATCATCACACCACACCTCACGATACACCATTTTGCTCTGGCCTGTCAAACAGAGCATAAGTGAGGTTTGCATTTCAGATAGGGACAGATTAAATACAAGCTGGAAAGGGAGCCTAACAAATCTGAGAAGCAAATGGAATGAGATGGAAGGAAAACAAAGAAGCCCTCTTTAGGGCATGCACCAGAAATCTAGCACATTGTCAACACTGGGTAAATTACGGTAAGTATATTGGTAACATATTTTGGGCTGATATTGTTACCGTTACTGGTAACGCGTGGTGCGCTACGATATCAGGCTCCGCAGGAATTATTTTTTCTGAGGCAGTTACGATATCTGCATGGGACCAGCAGATGTTGAGTAGGATAAAATGAAAAAAAGGCCAAATTAAGGCTTAATATTGCATTATTGTATCAATAATGTGTTACTTCGACCGTAACAGCCTCAAAAAAAGCGGCACATTATGGTAAACCCATTGCCAATAAAGGTAACGGAGCTCCGCAGTGACTGGGATAGTTACAAAACAAAAATACCTCAAATATTGTATGGTATCGTAACTACCCAGTGTTGACATTTCCATGCTCAAACATTTATATAAAACTATCTGTATAATCATTGAACAACACTAAAATGTGGTTAGTAAAGGTTTATAACATGTTCCTTGTGTGTTTCTTCCATATTTCTGATGTGTTTCTTTAATTTCTCTTATATCTTCCTCTTCCCCCCCCCCCCCCCGAAATGTAGTACATACCAATACTTGTAACATGGGAAACAAGATTAAAAAAAGTGTAGGTGACTTTTACATAGTATATTTTATGGGGTGGGTACCCCATAAAAGTATCCAAAGGCTAGGGTGATGTATAAATTTGCTGAAATTACCACATTGCAAAGATTTACCCCACAAAAGATGCTCTGTAAAAGTTAAACTGAACATTCAATGTGAAATGTGTAGTTTTACGGGGCCTTGTTTGCGTGGTATGGAGTAGTACCCCACAAATCTCAAATTGTGTATGTAATTGTGAAAAATTACACAGAGTTTTGTTGCACTGCGGCTCAAACCTAACCACAGTCTATGAAAATTGCACACTCAGCATATTCAACTTCAATTTTACATCTAATTTACCATTCTTTACAGCGGCTTCACTCTGCAACCTTCCAACTGCATCCACACATCATTCCCCCCTCCTAATAACCTTCCTACACCTCTTCCACCGCAAGATGTCAACCTCAAAAGCCAATGAATCTAGATAGAAAAAGCAGTTGAAAAAGTATCAAGTTGGAATCCAAATCAATCAGTAATCCCAGTGAAGGAGAAGTCCCCAACAAGGACAATGAAACTCTTCTCACTGCTCAATGGCAACTTCCAAATGACCCTGGTGATTTCAATACCTTTATTGATCAGGATGTAAATTGGATTTTTCAGATTTCATCACCAGATGAAGAAGCTTTGACTTTGGTGCACGGTGATGACACACCAATTCCAACTCCTGAATCTTTATTAAGCTCAATCATGACCGGTAAGCAACTGACCCATTAATTACCCATGCATAAATTAAAGCAACTACCATTAAAACATGAAAATCCCACTACCACCGTTCAGGTGAGGACCACACAGAATTACCCAATCAAACAAGCTCTACCATTTCACTACCTGCACCGGCAGAAGACTAGAAGAGACACTGGATGATTTGAGTGATTGAAAGTGCTTGGATGAATTCTACCCGAAAATCTATAAAATACCAACCATATCTGTATGGATGTTGCTGATAAAACCAAACACATATTCTCCTCGCAATATACACCCAAACAAAATGGTGAGGCAGAACACCTCAATTGTACTTTGGGAAACCTGGCAAGCACTATGCTCTTACATTCGACAATGTGGTCTTTTGCATACCAATGTGCAGCATGTATTGCTAACCGGCTGCCTAACTCTTGCACCAAACATTCAACCAACAGTGGGCCCGCTACGCTAACCATAGTGTATCACAGTGTAATTCTGCTAACAGCTGACGGGGTTTTGCGCTATCGCTACGCGCCCCAGCCTCAAAAAGGTCATCGCTACGCTGTGTTATGGCTGTTTGTAGCGTAAAAACGGCTAATGACACCTGTAATGCAGCGTAACACTGCATGGAGCAGCGTAGTGGCGCTAGAAAAGCCGCTAATTCTGCGCCGTTTTGAGGCAGAAAATGCGACCGCTACGCTGTACTTATTTACGAAAAAGCACAGCGGCCCAGTGCTTATTCGACTTCCCAAATTTATGGTCTGGAAACGACACTGTTTCACAACAACTTCATCATTTTGGTTCCAAAGCCGCCGTTCACATCCCCAAAGACACCCCCAAAATGCTTGGATTGGCTTCCTGGTCAGTTTCTAAGAAGATGGCCGGGGATGGATTTTTTGGAACCCCACAATTCAAACAACCAATACCAAGCCTTGGAATGCAAGAATTTTCTGGATTTCAATGGTCAACCACTTCTCAACACCAATTCTTCTCCTTTCATCCCGAAGACCTACCAACTAGGGCAAGTCCAGACGGAATCAATTTGTGATTCACAAGACTCTCTCGTTCAAGATATTGGTTACAGCCCAGACATTGAAGTTCCCGCAAACTTGAAACAAGCAATGCGCTCTCCAGAGTCCACATTCCAACCATTGGAAGAAAGCATGCCTTCCCAAGTGGAAACAACTTGAAGAAATTGATGACTGGGAAGTACACGACAAGGCCAATCAACATTCAATTGGCACTAGGTTTATGTTTAACTTAAAAGAAACACTGAAGAGAAAATTGAGAAATTTAAAGCCTGTTTTGTAGTTTGAGGCTTCAAGCAATGCTTGGGTATTGATTTAAAATCAACTTTTTCCCCAACGGATTCACTCTCCACGCTACATTTATTGTCATCCATGTCAGTTAATTTTAACTGGTCAATCCATTCATTTAATGTAACCAGTGCTTTTGTTCATAGCCCCATTGAAGAAACAATCTTTGTCAATCCTCCCACACTTGGTTGGCAAGACTCTCAAATTGAACAAGCCCTTTATGGTACCCAACAGGCCAGCCAATGCTGGTGGAAACATTTCAAGTCACTCCTTCAAAATTTGGACTTCCAATGCAATGGAGTTGATGAATGTGTATATAAACTGCAGAAAGGAAATATAATCGTGATTATTTGGATCCATTTCAATGATGGAGTTGTTTTCTCAAATTCCCCGGAACATTTGTGTCTTCTCTGCAAAAATCTTGAAGTCCCTTCGCCACAAATGGTTTGACACCCCAGAAAAGATTGTTGGTCTCAAACTAGAACAATCACTGAACTGAATCTCTTCTCTTAAATCAACTGTTACTGAAACATGACCGTGAATTCACTTAAAAGCACATCAACACCTACACTCCGCGTATAACTTTGTCTCTCACCACATCCAAAGAACCCCCTATTGATACTACCCTTTTCCAATCTTACATTGGGTCTCTCAACTATATTGCTTTAGGCACTCAACCCAACATATCCCACAGTGTAAATTTTCTTATGTGCTTCAGTTTGAAACCTGATAAGTCTCACTGGGACACATTACATCATTTGATACAATATGTACATACGCACCACATGGTCCAAGAAGCTTCAACCACGCCCCGATGAATCACCACTGACAACTTGGTCAGATTCCATTTGGGGTGGAGAATTCCAAAGATCAACATTGGGATTCATCATGAAGATGTTCAACTGTCCCATTGCTTGGGGCTCCTGGAGCGCCTCCAGAATTCAACCTGCCGTGCAGAATTCATTTCTCTTAGTGGCGTGGTAGACTTCACCCTTTTCTTACTAAACGTGGTCATATCAATTTTGCCCAACACAAGATGTTGAGTCCTGTGTGACAACTGCACAGCGGTCCTGGTGGCAGACGACAACAGTTTAAAGAGTCATTTGAGGAGTATCAAGCAGAACTTCTTTTTTGTCAACGACTCAGTATGCCAACACAAAATTGACCTTCAATGGGTTTTGACCAAGGACAACATCATGGATCTTCTGATGAAACCACCCAGGGCTCAACCTCATCGACAGCTGATCTCATCTCTTTTTCCTTTTATTTTCTCTATCTGGTTCTTGTGGTTTCTTCAAATTTTTCTTCATTTTGTTTCCTCACTTCTCTATCCAATTTTATCATCGCTATAAAAAAAGTATCTTGAAGTGTAATTTCACCATTGGTATTGCACACCATCAATGTTATGATTTCTATATATGTACATACAACTTGTTAGATTGTGACAATTGGGTTTCCAGTACTCAATGATGATGATAAGTTCTGTAAGTATGCACATCTAATTAAAGTCTTGCGTGATCTAATTTTATTTTTTAATTTTTTATTTTGGTGATGGCAGGCATTGGGGATCAATGGGGACTGATGTTTTTAACCATTTTGCATGTTAATCAAATTGGCTAACGGGTATTGAAAATGTAAACTGGGAAGATTGATACACAAAACAGGTGCCAGGTGTCTCCCTCAATATCACATCATAGTTCCGCCGTCATGAAGGCTGTAGCCACCGCGTCAGGGGCGCGCAGTTTGAGCTCGTTTGATTTTTTTTCTTCCGCTGTGTAAGGCTGGCTTACAGTGCAAGCCTCTCCAAAGAGAGGCACCTCACACAAATCTGTGTCCTGTCACAGAGACAGGTTACACAGGTCTCTCACCCGCACACTGAGTCATGCATGAAATGCGGGACAGCAAGTCCTGCACATGTCCAGTTGCCCATGTGTAGCTCAACCCACACTAAAACCCCATGGCAAAAATTAGGTCAGAAACCCACAGTGGGTTTCTGACCTCCCAGCTGCACAACATATATACATACAAGGGCACCATTATAGTATTGACATATACCCTTACATTTGCAGTCCGTACATACCCTCATGTATAAGGGTATGTATTTACCCTCATAAGGGTAAGATCGTACACTTATAAGGGTAGGATTGTACCCTTATAAGGGTAGGATTGTACCCTTATAAGGGTATGAGCGTACACTTACAAGGGTATGGGTTGTACCCTCAAAAGGGTATGATTGTACATTCAAAAGGGCACAACCATACCCTTGTAAGGTTACAACCATCCCCTCATAAGGGTACAATCGTACCCTTATAAGGGTACGATTGTACACCTACAAGGGTACGTGTTGTACCCTCATAAGGGACAATTGTACCCTTATAGGGGCACGATTGTACTCTTATAGGGGCACTATTGTACCCTTGTAGGGACACAATTGTACCCTTATAAGGTTACGAGGGTACGATTGTACCCTTATGAGGGTACGATTGTACCCTTATGAGGGTATGATTGTACCCTTATGAGGGTACAATTGTACCCCTCTGATGGCACAATTGTACACTTATGAGGGTACAATTGTACCCTTATGAGGGTATAATTGTACCCTTATGAGGGTATGATTGTACCCTTATGAGGGTACAATTGTACCCCTCTGATGGCACAATTGTACACTTATGAGGGTACAATTGTACCCTCATAAGGGTACAATCATACCCTCATAAGGGTACAAGGGCAACCTTGTAAGGAGAAGATCGTGCCCTATAAGGGTACAACCTGTACCCTTGTGGGTACGATCGTACCCTTACAAGGGTCCCACCTGTGTACTAAACACATGTTTATACATATGTGCATACATATGTATGCACATAGGTGTTTCTGCCCGATGGCTGCTGACAGGTGGTGGGAAACCTGCAGTTACGGAGCCGGACAGGTGGACCTGTTCAGTAACAGGACTCCCATGTCATGTTTACGTAACATGACTGCGCAACCTGTACCTGTGACAGGACATGGTTTTGCGCAAGGTGAGGCTTGTCATTCTCGTCCGTATGGCGGCAGCCATGGTACCTAAGGGCCCTAACTCTTATCGGGATATCGGTACAGGGAGCCTCGATAGAGTCCGGACGGACGGAGCTGGAAGAGCGGCTACACAGTGAATCATAGATATAAAACCAAGGTCTTTTATCTGCAGTTTATCCATTCATCAGCCCACAAACAGCTTATACCCTTGCGGATGAACCAGGTAGCAAAGCTTTAATTAGATACTCAATCGAATATTCATACCAGACGCAAGCCGAAAACAGTTTGCTTTCGTTGGTCTTGGTTGTCTCGGCACTTGTCGGACTTGTCTCAACCGCTGCATTTCCGCCGGTCAATCAGGTCAATCAACATAACGATAATCTAGTCCAGGTGAGCTGTATCTCTCCGCTCTAGTATAAATCGCAAAAAAATGTATTTGTTTTTTGAGTGAGACTGCAGGGTGACTGATGTGTTTGACTGTGTCTTTGATTGCGCCCCGCCCTCCTCAAAGACTGGTTATTTGCCCGGCAAGACTGTCCATGAAAAGCGTGAATCAGAAAAAAAAAGGAGGGGATTCAGGATCCACGGGTAAACATGAACCCGGAGCTCCCGGCGGTGGCCCTTGAGCCGCCACTTCGATTCGTAGCGGTAGTTTGGGTGATCACGGTAGTTAACAGCATGGTCGCAGCAAAAAGTGACACGAATCTGGCGGACAGGAACCAACGCAGCTGATGTAAGTGAACACCTCCGTCTTTGATTTGGAGAAGCCATCGCCCATTCAATTTTCTTTTTATTCGCTAAGTCTAGGGAACTCGCCAGGTCCAAAAACAAGTGCCCTCAAGCCACCTGGCACTTCGTCCGGCGGCAATAGAGAAAATAACTGAGGTACACCTACTTACTCACCAGTAACTGAGAACTCGGAGCTTTTTCAAAAATTCTTCATATTTATCTGTCTCAAGTTTGTTACGATAATTTCTCTACTACTATCACATGCACAATGTGATGAAAAACACATACCCGTTTGTATTCTCCAAGAAGTGCTCAAACTTAGAGCCATTGAATGTTTCACGAGCTTGCGGTGAGGGTCATCAGTATTTAACTGGGACATCTATCTGGGAGCAGGATGCACATATTGATTGATTGATTATGAACCAAGCTCAATGTGTGCCTTTTTTGGACCTGGACATCAAGTGGAGAATTTATTTTTAAGAAAATGAACTCTTGTCTAAAAAAGAGAGTCAACACACCCATGATTTTCTTGGAAATGAAGCTGGCTGGAAGCCACTCAAGTGAGTTCCCACAGATGCCATCAGAGTAAGGAGAACTCCCCCTGAGTTGGGCACTTGTTTGTGGATTTCTTGAAGAAATAGGCCAGTTTCACCTTGTATAAGTTGCAACATAAAGGCAAATTATTCTCTAGAAAGACATGTTGTTTGACCATGGGCCTTGGTTGTTTAAGACACATGGAGTTTTAATTTAGAGATTGGGCCATAAACAGAATAAGTGACAAGACGAGGTCAACCCCAGATATTATTGAATGAGTAGAGGGAGTGTTGGCAGGTTCAAGGGTGTAATATTTGAAATGAGATTCAATCATTCAATTCAAATTTGAGTGATCCCAGCCAAGGTATTTTACAGTAGTTGTTATAAAACTTGTCTGGTTTGGCAGCTTTGGTACCAATCAGAAAATACAGCGGGGGCAATACAGGTCTCAGCAACCTAGCTCAAAACCTCAATTCCTTTGTCTTTGGTCCTAGAGCCTTCAACCAGTTTCTGACACAAATGGGAGGAATTCAACATTAAATTGAATACATGCAATTTTCAAGCTCAATTGCTTGAAAATCAATCAACTTCAACTTTTGACATCAAATTCAGAGAGTCGGTGGATAAAAATAAGTTTGCAAAGAATCATTAGTACAGAATATAACAGAGATCATGAATATTAACCAATTATTGAGAAGTAAGAAATTGAAGTAGCTTATTATTCAATTTATATTTATAATAATTGAAGATTGTTTGATTGCGGCAGTTTCATTGAATCCTTTTGGGCAATGTATATTGTATCTAAGGCTGACACCAACCAATTTTAACTTAGTTCATTGCATCCTAGTTCAACTGGGATACCACCAACCTAGGCAATCACACTGGGGGTCATTGAATTCAACTGCTACTAAGAGCATAAAGCACTTTTAACCACACAATCTGACTGATGGCATATGAGAAACCTCCCCCTCCCTCCATCCTGTCATTTTTCTGAGAAGATTGTTCTTCTCAGGGCATAATCCCTCTAACTTCACAGGAATTCAATGTGATTGATATGATATCCATTGAAATCAGTAACATTTCCAAAAAAAGAAAAACTCAACACATCACATCTTGCAAGAGTGCAGAAAGACTCCCACTACTTACTTTCCAAAAAATCTCTTGGTTAGAAGAAATGTGCTTAAGACCAGCCCAGAGAACCTGGGTTTAGTCGAAGTTAAATATTGGCTTGCCAAAGTAAAATATAGCTCTGAAGTAGTAGTGTTTTGGTTTGGGAAGGCTTAGGTGAGGGAGTGACATGCATTTTGATTTGGCTCTTTGATTTATAGCTCTGAAACTTGATTATTCTTAATGGTTATTTTCTGTCAGGTCCAGGATGATTGGTTGATGAAAGAGCCCTCTTCGAAGTTGACATGAAATCATCTAATGAAGCTTTTTTTTACAAACTCTCACTAGTGAGCTGACTCGTAGCAACTCCAAACAGATGTTTCACTGTCTTTTCATGACGTTGGACTGACTTTTGTAATTACTCTTTGAGCACCACCACCCCTGGAGTGTTTGTGTCTTTGTCAGATTGTGTCAAGGTTGAGGGTGGCTATAAAATGCTGCTAAAACTTTCAACCGAGAGGAGAGACTGTTTGATTGGTTTCTCCTATGTAGGACCTGCTATCAATCCAAGGGGTTGGTTGAGTCGGGTGGACTATCGGCTTATGTAATTTTCCTACAGGTCTATTTACGTCATCCCCTTTTCCGTTTTCTCCGTTCGACCCGAATGTTTGTTTCACGAGTCTACTCTTCGGATGCCCTTGACCCTCATCAGCTTGTTGACCATCAGCTTCCTGACCGTCCTTTTCCTCCTCTTAACGACCCCTGAACTGCTCCTCAGAAAATACTACATACCACCCAACTGTACCATACCATATAACTTTTCCCGCCACCACAATCTTGTTGTTGTCCATTTTCTTGCCATCCTTTCCATTTCTCATTCGATCTATCGGCCCTCGTCTCTTACCATTTCTTGGCTTGTTTTGTTCACCTGCTTGTACCATTGTCCTTGCTCCTATCTAGTCCTCTCAAAATCAAACTTCCCATCGGTTTTGCAAATTTCACTTATACCGATCGATCGTGACAATCATGACCGAATCAATCTGTGCAGGACAGTAGGTGGAAGCTTCTTTTTATTCTAATTGTTATAATAAAATAGGTATTTTCAGTGGATTGTTAAGCAGCTCTTCATCTTTCTGGATTTGATGGCTGATTAGAAAATCGTCCAATTTGATTGCAATCGAAAAAAAACTTCTGGAGGTCGAAGCTAGAATCGCAGCTGATAGGTTAATATCATCATGCATTCATATCAGTCCAACCAAAAACTCCAATAAAAACTAACCATTATATGTATGTTTTGCTTGCCTCTATTCAAATAAAACAGAAAACGCAGAGAATTAGAGTTGCAAGCAGCCGCCGAACAAGCACGGTATGCACTTTGGATGATCTGGACTTGCTCAAATTCTTCTTGGGTCTGATAGATCTTGCTCTTATCAGGCGCGATGCTGAAGCCATCAAACAGATGAAAGCACGGCAAAAGGCCCTACAGTCCCCCAATCCCAACACTCCTAATCCACCAAAGCCAGCGCCCCTATCGTCGATACCGAATTGTACTGGTCCTGCTCGTGGCACCAAAGAGCTTCCTGAACCGGCTCTGTTCTTGTTGAGGGACCTTTGGTCCCATCTTGGTTATACCGGCGACGTATTTGTAGATATGCAAATGGAAATCAGTCGTGAATTGGATCGAGCTGACTTCGCCAGGTTCGAAAGAGAGATGATCTGCAATGAAGTCATTGGAGCTCGTACTGAGGTGAGGCATCAAGAGTGAACGATCACTTCAGTGAAATTTTAACTAATGTCGCTCGTTTCTATCCGTATTTTTGTTGCCGAAATGCAGATCAACATGCTGAGAGAAGAACGGACTCAGTTGCTAAAACGACTCGATTTGAACCGGGAAAATATCAGCCAATTAGTGGACACTGAAGACCGAACATACAAGACGTTGATGGCGGAACGGGCCACGTCCGAAAACGTGATCAAAGGGCTCGAGAATGAGCTTCGAGACCTGAAGGCAGAACGACAAGGCACTCAAGAGCGGATCACATCATTGTCGACCGATTTGGAGCGAGCAGAGAAAGCAAGAATTGCCGCAGTGCTCTACGCCAAGGGAGCTGAAGACCGAGCTTCTGCTGCAAATACTACTGCATTGGCGGCAGTCGAAGTGGCCAATCGACTAAGGGAAACTGCATCACCCCCCGCTCCCCCGGCCAATCCTATGGTCCCCTTTTGGCCCGCCGCAGATGATGAGGCGTTGAAGAACAAATTGAAAGAGCGAATATTGGCGGTCGAGGAAGAAAAGTTGGCATCTCAGTTGGCTTCAGTCAAAGATGAAAGAGAGAAATTGGTAAGCCCAACCAAAGAGCAACCCAAAAACCGCGCAGAGCAAAAATCACCACTACTATCCGCCATCTCTGACTTGGTTCATGATGGACTCTTCAATTGAGCATTCAATGGCCGTCCCTCGCACCCCTCGCCTTTCACTTGTTTCCTTCGATTTGATGATTTCTCATTCATCATTTCTTTTCCTTTTTTTGTTTCACTTCTGTTTGTGGGAATTTATGTGACGATTCTGGTCGACCATCACTTGCTCCGGTGAACCATTCATCACGACCCGCTTGGATTTGCACTTCACCATGAACCGTCGAATAAAACAACATTACAATTCACGAATCTCATTGTCTTTGACCGGCTTATCTTTCCAACCGAATACGATACTTTTTTCTCCGTTCTACAAACGATGCGTTTTCTAACTTGGCCTTTTTGTCCGTCCGTCGGATCGATCTCGGTCAAAACTTCTCCCAATACGCCGAAATCACTTTGTATCTCTCAAACTCAAGTTCGGTGCGAGCCCTCGTACTGTCAACTCGAATGCTCCACCTAACAATTCCAATAATCATAAACAAGAATCACAGAACAATCAAAAAGGAAACCAGCAAAATTCTGATAAGATCAAGAGGAAAGATAGCGATAATACCAAGAACAAGAACAACAATAACAATAATAGCAACAACAATAATAATAACAATAATAACAATAATAATAATAATAATAACAATAATAACAGCAACAAAAACAAAAACAAAAACAACAAAAACGACGACGGCGACAACAACAACAACACCAACAACACCAACAATGACAACGATCACGGCGGCAATAGAAAGAACAACAAACAGAACAGTAAAAAGCAAAACGGAAATAACAACAACGACAACGAGAGCCATCAAGCACGAAAAAGCAGCATCATGGATTTTTTTTGATGACTCTTTGGGTTGTAATCAGTGTCTTGTACCATCCAATTTTTTCACATCTCGTCTGATTTTGAATACCTTCGACCAACAACCTTTCTCAGATATACACAAGAAAAAAATCTTTACAATCAGAAGCATGCAGGCATTATGTTGCAAAAAGGAACGAACATGACTATTTCTGCGAATACTTCAATTGATCTTATAAAATTCTTGTTCCTCTTAGACCTAGTAATACATTATATACATCATAGGATGGTTTACATACCTCTGATTTTCATCTTTTTTTTTGGTTGAGTCCAGAAAATAAAATAAAAATGTTTCTTGGTTACTTGGGTTGAGCTTACAACTACATAGTGGATTCAGGACGACTCCTCCATCTTGCCACCTGATCAGTGAGAAGGCTAAAACGCATACTAGATGAACTTGAATTCTCAAAGGTCTGCTCAGCTGTTCACTTGTAGCTTAAATGGATCAAAGGTATCAAAACATCTCCAATCCAGTTATGGTACTGTTCAAATATTGATTTTAAAAAGAATTGGATTAGTGTGATCACTGGAAGACATCCCTTTGCCATCTGCAGCTCCTGCAGACCTTAATCTGAAAGTGGAAAAGCTAAATTTTTAGCTTTTCAACTGCAATTAAGCTCTGGCATCTGGCTCTACAGGGGGGCTGTAGATCAAAGGAAAGTCATCCACTGACAGATCTTAATCTCATCATGTACATATACTGGAGGACTTCCCTTCCACTGCAAAAAAATCTGCTTCAACTGCCAGCAGTTGACATGCAGTAGCTTTGATTTTACTCTGGTCTTACTCTGGTTTTACTCAAACTTTAATAAAACATTACTTTGGTGCACAGTGACTGTGCATGATGCACAGTCATTGTGCATCTCAAATAAAGTTTGAGTAAAGTTGGAATAAGAGTTGAGTAAAATCAGAGTAAGCTGCATGTCAACTGCTGGCAGTTGAAGCAGATTTTTTTGCAGTGCTTCGCCAATTTGGAATCTGAAATCCCAGATTCCAAATCTTATTTGGTGGTAAAAACTCAATCTGGAAGAGTCTTCACCACCAAATAAAGTTTGGAATCTAGAATTTTGCATTCTAGATTCGCGACGGGAAGTCCTCCACTATTTTAAAATCAATAGATCATTCCTAAAAACATGGTACACTTGCAAATATAGTATGTAATTGTTCATAAGCTTATTTCTGCATGCCAATATGCTTAAGGATAGTTTACTAAGCTTTTATTTATCAAACTTGGTTTCCCAATCAAAGATCAAAGAAATTTGCAAAGTGAATCTGAGTCTGTAACCAACCAAGTTTTTCATCCCAGTTTAACTTACCCTCAATCCAGCCAATTATTCTGGGAGTGCACTAGATATATCCCCCCTTGAGTAATCTGACTTTCACCTGAGAAAGGGTTTCCAAGAGGTGAATGAGTTTTGAATGGTTTCACTTGTTACTTGGAATTGGATGAATGAATTCCTTCCATCTTATCAATTAATGTCATCACCTTAGATTCGTGCGTTTGAAAGGATAACTGAATCTCTGCAAAAGAAAATGATACAACCTCTACATGGTAAATCATTCATCTCATCTGGTGAACAAAGTTTACATGAGAACTCCAGACTGATTTTATCTTTTTATTGTTGCATTTTTGTTTCACACAAAATTCTCACCAAATCATTGCTTTGGTTCCTTATTAGATTTCTTAAGATTTTAGAGTGGTTTCCAAAGTGAACCATGAGTCAAAATCAGAAGGCAAGGAACTGGATAGTAAAGTGATAACTCTCATCCAATAAAACACATCAGGTGTGACATTTTGGGTGATATAGAGAAAGATTTTGCTCAAAGTCATTTGTAATGTAGCTAATGATTCAAGTGAAATCTAATTTTTATTGTGAATAATTGAAAGTCATAAAAACTCAACAAAATTCAAATTCTATTATGTAACAGATAATCTTCAACATAATTTGCACAAAATGAATTTCCATTAGAAAATGAAACCTTGAGAATACTAGCCATATTTCCCCAATAATCATCATCATTTTCAAACATTTGAATGAACTTTTGTCTTTCTTGATCTTTATACCAATGGCCAATCAAATAAACAGCCAAATGTACAGTTGTATTGGATGAATTTGATTCAGAGAAGAATTTTATCAAGGCAATATGTTCCTGAGAAAAATCTGAAGGTTCAATTTGATTTTCTTGAATTCCATTTCTGTTTTTTAAGACAAAATTTCCAAATAGTGGAAGTTTTACCTCTTCTTTTGTCATTAAGAGACCCTGGATACATTTTAAAAAAAGTTCCCAATGAAGAATTGTATTAAATTTTGATTCATTTTTATTGACATATTCTTCAAAGTGTAAGTGTGTGGCTCTCATGATTACCAGCAAACAAATTAATTTTCTTTCAAGTATTGTTTTTACAGACATTTCTCCACTACTTTTGATGATCCAAATAAACCCTCTAAGTGTAACTCTGTCATCAACATTCTCAGAAGAGTAGATTGAAGTCCAATCACTTTTTTCTTGCTTGCACTTTTATTCTGGTAACTTGGAATTGATAGGTCATAAAATTCACGCATAATAAATTGAACTCCTTCTTCAAGTCTTACTTTCCATTGAGTTCTAAGTTTTTTGGGCTTTAATTCTTTTGGAAAATCCTCCAAAGGACTAAATTTAAATTTGCTAAACACTTCAAGATTTGGTTTTGTAATATTTTCAGGATTTTCAATAAGATTTTCAGGATTTTCAATAAGATTTTCATGTATTTTCAACTTTGATTTGATTCCATCAAATGCTAAATTCTTCAATGATTGAGTAAATTCTTCAATGATTGAGTAAATTCTTCAATGATTGAGTAAATTCATCATCAAAACCATGATTCCTGAGTGAATCAAGAATTTCTGGTTTAAATTCTTGATAATAAAACTGAAGTATAAGCAGAGATGCCTGTATTGCTTGATGTTTCCCCATCTTTTCTGATAAGTATTCAATTAGTATTATCTGACATTTTCCAAAATGAATTCCATTAAGCAGTGTTTCAAAGTTCCCAAAAAGTGGAATTCTATTTTCTCCAGGATTAAATGTCTCATCAAAAAGCCAACCCACCAAGGAATCATGTGAAATCAATTCCTTTGAAAAATCTCTACTTCTTGGATCAAGATGTACCAATACTGATGTGTTGGTTAATATAAGCCATTCAATTAATCTCTTGAACCTTCTAATAATATCACAACCCCTGAAAGTCCTAATCCAAGATTTATCATTTGTTTTTGAAAAATAAGGAACAACCCTGATTGAATATTTTTCAGCTTGGCGACCTTTGACAACCTTTATCGGTAAATCATTGATGAGATACAAGTTTTGACCATTTCCGATATTCTTTTTTGCTCTTAAAATAATCCGTTCATTGAATCTATTTATATATTGGACTATAAAGTTTCCACTCACAAAAACCTTCAGCCAAATTATCCCTTTCTATCAATTCATTATTGTCTTCATTTTTTGACTTTCTGTAAACTTCAGATTTGTTGGGGAAATCCACATCTTCTGAACTTTTCTTGAAGCTTCTCTGATCAAACTCATTTGAAAGCCTTGGGGTTTCACCTTTTCTTTCAAAGCTAGCAGTTGGTTCGTTGACGTAAGATGGTGATGGCTCAGCTGGAATGTGTGATGTTTTAGTTTGGGGAAATTTACCAAAGCCTTGGTAATGATTATCTTGGTCCACTTCGTGAGGCACTGCTGCTTACAATATAAACAAAGATTTGATTCGTTAGATGAACTTTCATAAGGGTTTTTTTATTTTTTTTTCTCACATTGAATTCCATTTTTCCTCAAGATCCCATCCTGAGAGGATTTTCCCACATATTTGTCAAAACTTAAGCTTGATTTATCGATTTCACCCAATACAGGGGAATCTTCTGTTGGCAAGTGGGGGATGGCTGGATAATTGATTCCATCGAATCCACTTTGATCCTCAGCACTCAATCTCGTATGCGGTGGTGCAGAATCGAAATTCATGCTGTTGAGGCCTAAGTCACAATGGTCTACTTTCAAATCTTCAATGCGGTCATAACGAGTAAGACGAAATTTTACCGAGAAAAAGTCAAGTTACATATATTCAAGCGATGGTCCCTTCTCTTACAGTGAACTCCGTGTGTTTGGGCTACCTCATCCAGGGAATTACCGATCCCCGTATATCGAAAACGTGATTCGAAATATGGATACGAACTCATTTCACCTAGGTCATGTTGACCTGTCTTTGTTCTCTTCTCCACATTTGGAAGTAGATTGCCTTCCGCATTCGCTGCAAGAAGCAATGGACATAAGCCCCGGAAAAAGATAACTCAAACTTGGAAATCAACACTTTTTCCCCTTACTTTGGGAGCCCTTTCGGTCACCATAATCTGTTTGACAAGAAACAGCGCCTGACCAGTCTGGTTGCGAGTCGAAAAGTTTGTTATCTGCCGGGCGCTTTCGGTTGAGTAACTTAGCACGATTTACTACCTCATAGAGATCTTCTTGACTTGAATCAAAACTTGGCGTGAGGGCGTTGCTTTCTGTTGGACGAAGTGCTGAATGGGCTAAAGCGACTCTCCAAGTTAAGTACCAGAGAGCTCCTTGAGCGAGTGGATTGTGATTCACTAGCATGTTCTGCAGGGTCCTATACTGTCCTATAGTATAGGTGGCTGTTTCGATCCTGACGATTCAAGGGACTTACTCATGGAGCCTGAATCGTTGCCGCACTGTGTTGATTTATGTGCCATCTCTCTTAGCGGAGCCATGTGGAGCCCCGAAGAGTAACACCTACTCGATCTAACATGCCATAGCCAAATTGTACACATAAACACATATTTTTGGTCTCAAGTAGCCCTGTCGTCACAGCCTCGGAGTCGAAACTTGTTCCACCAATTCACCAGGGAAGTACTTGTGTTTGACCGGCTTGCACACCAGATGTCCAACCACCCATGAGACCAGCAAGCTAAAAATCTATGAATTTATCAGGACTGCATTGATTCTGCCTGAAGCATGGCTTAAGATTTTGTAGACTCCGTGTACATAGAATACAGAACAACACTTGGAATCTTGAGGTTCACCAAGAATTTTGGATGAAGTTCACCAAGCATTTTGGATGAAGTTGAGCAATGCGGGAGGTACATGGGATAGGGTACAAAATAAGGGAATCAATCAATTTGAGTCAGGCAAGGAATACAACATTAGGGGTAAGTCCCTCCTTTGGGGGGTTGCTTTGCAACTGCCCTGCCTCCAAGAAGGAGGGGCTTCATTAAGTTAGACCCGCTCCCGTCAGCTATCAGTTTGAGAAAATTGGTGTTAGTTTACGCAATTTGAATCAATTTGACAATGCGGCCCAAAGGAGCTTGCGCTCAGGATTGGCTGGATTGATTTGTAGTTTTGTTTTTTCTATCAAGAACTCTCAACAAGGTTGGTGTCTGATAACCAACCCGACAACACTGTTGAACTTGGCTGCCTTCTGCGTCCAGTTGTGGTCCCCAATCTTGGTGAGGAGATCAAAGGGAAACCGGCCTAGTGCCTCCTGGTGCGCGGGAAGCTGAATACAAATGCTGCAAACACAACTGATTGCCGGAAATACATACACCATGATGCAAAGAAGAGACTAGGTTTAGGTTTGATTCATGTCACCAATCCTGGATTTTCCCAAACTGTAATCAGTCTCTCTTAAAATTTGCGCCAAGGTGGGCAATAAGCTTGGCCCAACTGATGTGGTGGAGTCTTGTGGCCCCCATTCACCGAACGCAACACAGGGCCCATCTCCCTGCTATACGCAGATGATGCTTGTAAGTTGTAGGAGCATGCTTTTAGTACACCCAATCCCAGAAAGCTTGCACTTAGGGTTGGCTCAGGATTTTTTTGCACCACAGACAGGCAGATACAGACCTTTTCGCCACAGCCCAAAAGCCAACCTCTCCAATTTTTATGCTACAGGGATGGGACCTGTCCCACTCAATTCCTTGGGTCAAGTTACAGTGGCTGGCCATGATCCCGCATAATGCATACTTACAACATGATTTAATCCCAGCCAATGTTCTTGGAGGCTGGGATTAGCTTGCTCCAGGCATAAACTGAGCTCGCTAATCCGGTAAACTTTGTTCAACCGATGTGGATGCTCTTATTGCATATTTTAGCTTTAAAATTCCTTTAACTTTTTGTGGAATCACTTGGCTATCATCATTTGGTTGGACTTTATTTAGATTGAACCTTTATTATATCATATTGCATAGCCTAAGTACATAATGCACAATGAATAGTAAATAGTAGATATAAGTACATAGCTAGCTTGAACCAATCAGGAAACAGTATTTAGCTGTGATGCTGTGACCAATCAGCGTTCAGGATTCAGCCATCAAGTTCTCACCAATCACAACTCATGATTCAGCTTTCAAATTGCAGACATCAATTTCTTGTCAATCACGATTCACAGAATGAATTTTTCACCAGCAAAAATGCATCATGTTTTACTCTAAAGGAGGCTCTCTTTTCCTTCTCAACATTGGAATCATCAGCTATGGAGATAATCACCCTAGCTTACGCCAGATCAATCATTTACTCTTCATTCAGCTTTTCATCATTAAACCATCAATTCAATAGTAAATGAGATTATTTTGGAGCTTTTTTTCTGTGAAGTATAAGACTCTGAGTTCAACTAAAAAAAGTTTTCATCAGTTTCAATTAAATGTATGTCTTATCATCCGCTCACATCATTTCTACAGGTGCTTCTCAGACTGTAAGATCCATGTGTAAACCTCCATCTCAGTCTGATTAGAGACTATATAGTTTTCTCTATCATTAGTTTGCCAAGATTAATAAACAATTTTGTTGTTTTAGCTCTTGTTTAGTAAACTGAGGGGCAGGCCTTTCAAGCCATCCATAACAGTTTTAATATACCACAACTTATAAAAAAAGCATTAGAACAGAAACTTGTACTGTAACAGGCATAGTGTTACGGTTATTGGTACCTATAACAGATAAAAAATTGTTATGTTGGTACTGTCACGTTAGCAATAACCGTAAATTAACTAACCACTGTTTGTAAAAGTGATCTATCAGGACCCAGGAAACCCCCCAAAAGATGTGGGTAACCTAAATGTATGAATTTTTTGCTTTTTTTGAAAAATTCTAGACACCAAATTTGTATGAATGGGATTTGAAATCTAAAAGTTTACTCACCAAACATGGCATAAATGTATGAATATCCACTGAAATTCAGTTTAAGGCTTCTCAAACCGCAGAACCCCACTTTTCACCGGGGTATTTGGGCTCCCTGGTGCCTCAAGCATACACACAAAAATGTATGAATCTGCAAAAAACCATTCCCCAGTACCCCCCCCGATGTATGAATTATGTCAAAATCTTGGATTTTTGGTTACCCGCCTCTAAATGGGGTTTCCTGGGTCCTGTTTTATCACAAGACTGAGAAGAACCCCACTGGAATACTCAAAGGTGTAGTGAAAACCTTTTCTGGATGGAGAGGGGGTGATGAAGTTTCATGCTTTGCCCTTCTATTTTATCAGAAAAAAAGGCCACCAAAATCACTTGGAAGTTTATTCATTGTGATAGGATGAGTTCAAGATGAATGTTGACTACTTTCAACAGTGGTTCGCTACGCTACTCATAGCAGGTAGCATAGCAATAATCACTAACAGCTAACGGCTTTTGTCACAGCTGTTAGCAGTTCAATCACTATCACTACATGCTGGCGGCCCTAAAAGGTGCCACTAAGCTGTGATACAGCCATTTTTAGCGGTAAAAAGCTGCTACAATGGGCTGTAGCGCAGCGTAGTGGCCCTTAGGACCGCTACAGTGCCGGCCACAAAAAATTGGGGCCGCTACGCTACTAGCGTAGTGTAGCAACCCAGAACTGTTACTGTCTAGTTCTGATGACGTATAAACAAGTGGTGATGATGTCAGCCATCACCCAGTCGCTCAAATTTCACAACTGGACATGTAGTCACATGTTCAAGCCCTCTTTCAATCATAAATTAACCTTGTGTTTTATTTTTACAATTATTGTCATAGAGTTATAGATTATTAATTTGAAAATGTTTGCTCTATTTACCCAATTGTCTAAATAGCCTATTGGGGATATCATTTATGTCAGTTTTATTAACATTTTTGATATCACACTGAAGATTACTATCTTCAAATCCAAACTCTCCCACCCCACCAGTTGCAAGTTCAGTCAAGAAATTTGATTTGCTAGTTTGAAAGGGGCAGAGGCTTCTCTTTATCCTCTACCCAAGATTATCATTACTACACATGGAAAAGTTTACATACCTTTATCTTAATACAAGAACTTCTTATCACTTATATGTTGGACCCTCCTTCCCTGTTAAACCTTTATAGGGTGTTTTATCTCTCCACACTTCCAAAAACTCTTTGATGGGTTGAGTTTATACCACTTAAACTTGAATCATTAATGCAATCAACCAATTTTGACTTGGCTTGATCTCAATAAATGAAATATTAACCCAAGGATTGGTTGATTTCGTGACAATTTGCCTGTTATTAAGGCTGTGGCTGGAGTTTGGGATAGATGGTCCAGGCCATCACGTTCCCCAGATCCAATTCCACCCAGGTTTTGGTGGTTCACCCTTGTGGTACCAGATAGATTCCTCTGGGCAGGAGGTGGGGAATGATATATGATATATCTCACTACCGCCTATCAGCCCAGGGTGTAAATGGGCCGGGCCCGGGCTGAAAATCACTGTCCAAGCCCAAACTAGATCACCATTTGGGTTGGGTCACACTTGGAAATTTAATTTCCAAACCCAAGCCCGATTAGCCAGCAGTTGGGCTTGGGCCATCCTGGGTGGATAAGTAGCTGTACTCCCTTCCTGCACTCCAGGGCCGACCAGTCCCAGAGGGAAGAGAAGGGAGTGTACTCCATTGCTTCCCTCCAGGACCAACCGGTCCCAGAGGGAAGAGAAGGGAGTGTACTCCATTGCTTCCCTCCAGGACCAACCAGTCCCAGAGGGAAGAGAAGGGAGTGTACTCCATTCCCTCCCTCCAGGACCAACCGGTCCCAGAGGAAAGAGAAGGGAGTGTACTCCATTGCTTCCCTCCAGGACCAACCAGTCCCAGAGGGAAGAGAAGGGAGTGTACTCCATTGCTTCCCTCCAGGACCAACCGGTCCCAGAGGGAAGAGAATGGAGTGTACTCCATTCCCTCCCTCCAGGACCAACCGGTCCCAGAGGGAAGAGAAGGGAGTGTATTCCCTTCCTTGAATCTTTCTCCCTCCAGGACCAGGAGTGGCACCGTTGTCTCATAGTAAACCACCTACCTGACTCAAAACTGGCTGTCAGTCAGGATGGTGGGCCGGCCCACCAGGACACAGACCTGTCCAGGCCCAGCCCACCAGGACACAGACCTGTCCAGGCCCGGCCTGGGTCAATATTTAATTTTCTTCCCCAAACACTACCCAGGACTGGGAGGGTCATGGGTAGCCCACGGGCCGGCCGGCCCATTTACACCCTGACTATCAGCCACTTAGACACCCACCACAATTCTCAATATGACACAAAAACTCCACCATTCCACCCCAAGTTTCACAAACTTGGAGCCAGAAGTCATTGACTTGGACAACTAAATCAATGGCCCCTGCTCAACCAACAATGTTGGTAGTAACAACAGTGGGACTGCTATGCTAACCGTAGCTTAGCGCAGCGTAATTCCACTAACAGCTAATGGGTTTTCCATTTATTGAACAAGTGAAAAGAAAGTTTGTGTACTGTGGGAATCAAACCCACAACCTCAGCATTCATGAGTGATGCTCTAACCGATGAGCTAAGTACACATTGCCCAATGTTGAATACATTTGGTGATGTATGCTTGTGAGATGATTATGATCATGATGTAAAGTCTCACATGGATGTGTTAGCAATGTGGAACAAGCAGTGCCTAGTTTGACACTTCAACACAGTTGGCTGTTAGCGGGGTTTGTGCTATCACTAAACGCCTGGCCCCAAGAAGGCCGTTGCTACGCTGCTTTACAGCTGTTCTTAGCAGAAAAACCGGCTAATAATGGCTGTAATGCAGCGTAAAGCTGTGTAGTACAGTGTAGCTGCTAACACTACACCGTTTTCAGGAAGAAAATACAAACCGTTGCTCTGCGCTTTTTTCCTCAAAAGCACAGCGTAGCATAACGTAATGTAGTGGCCCAGTGCTGGTAGTAATTCAATGGTCAACCAAAGCAGAGCTGGGTCAAGTGGTACCAGAAAGCTGAATCTCCCTTGTGTCCTTTCTTTATCTCACTCCATCATCCATGTCCTAGTTTCCCAAAGAAAATCAACCAAAAAGCCTCTAAAACTTGTAAATAGACATTAAAACAAGTTCCAATGTGACCCCAAGAGGAAAAACTCGACTTTTCTTCTTCAAAATCTTTGCACTTTGCCTTGAGAGCTTACCTTTGTCCTTCTGCCCAACCACCCAGGTGGTCCAGGAGGTCCATCCTGCCATCCCAACCACCTGAACCCATGGGGCCCCTTTCTGGCCACAGCATTACATGTTGTAACCTCAACTCAACCAATCATTCTAGGCTGTTGAAATATCAAACAGTCCCTCACTTCCACTTCCTGTTGTTTTCTTTCCTCTCTACTGTCTATTCCTGTTCACTCCTGTCCTTTCCTTTCATGTTTTGTCTATCACTGTCACATGTCCTGTCACTGATCTGTCTCTCTGATGAGACTTTTGAGCAACTGCATTGAGTCAAATGGTAACTTCATCAAGTCTGAGAATTGTTCTCTGGAACCACCTACTGTTCCTTGCTCCTTGGTGCAATCTCCTTCCCTGTTGAGTTTCTGCTAGTAATTCCTCCCTCCTTTCTTTTTCTGTTCTATTCTTTATTTCATTTTATTTTTCACTTTTTATTTATAATTTGAATAGAATCTCACTGTAGTAACATGGCCTCTCATATATATTCTTGTGACTTTGATTCCATGCTAGTTGTCCCTTATCCTCTATTTCTATTCTCATCTGAGTGTCTCATTGATGTCTTTCATTTACAATTCATTTTAATTCATATTCTTATTAATTTTTACAACCACAAGTTGGATCATTTGTACTTAGTCTATTAAGCATTGTGTAGTCTTTAGAATAAACCTCATCAGTTCTTCTTCTTTTTTCCCATGCCATCTTCAGATGTATCCAGGGCAAGACTCCTCACACTCTCTTTGCCCTTTCCCATAAAAAAACTCTCATGTAAATCTTAAAAATTCTTCACTTTCTCTCACCTTAGATTTCAACATTCCCCTTTAAGATTTCCACTCCATTTTCCTCACCACATTGAGCTAAAATCTTGAAATGGCTGTGGCCCAAAGAAGAAAAATGAACCCTATTAAATATGCAGGTCTCTGGTGAAGGATTTGATAAATAACCCCCTAGGAAACCACAGATCAGATGAGCCTGAATATTCCCTAGTTGAATCTTGTGAAACAACATTCAAATGTTTTACTGATTTTGCAGCAGATTTGTTCAATTTTTGATTGCATCTTAGAAGTTCATTAATCTTAATATAGATGTGGAGATCCATCAGAAAATTTGAAGTAGGCAAAAGTGAATTTATCTGTCATTCTGAAAAATAAAACCTCCCAAACATTTTCAGTTCTGTTTCCAATTAATGTCTTGGATAGAAGCCCAAGTAAGTGAGGCAATGACATATGATACATTCTCTTTGTTCAATGTATGGAAAGGTGTTTGAGATGAGTGAAACTGGACTGAGTGATTCTCAGAAAAGCCAATTGCGGTTTATTTATTTTTTTCAAAGAAGAACATGCAGAAATGACTGATTGTAATTGGTTTAATTTGATTTGTCGGTATAAAGCACATGTTGGAGATCAAAAATAGATGTATGTATATTTTTCCGTTGAAAAAATTGAAACGCTTTGAACTTTTTGGGGGGAAAATGATAAATATGCGAATTTGGGATGTAGATGCAAGCTGCTTGATAAGAAGTACATTGGTGTGGAAGAGCGAAGCGAAACTCGTAGGTGAGTGCTGCAAGCGTTTGGAAAGGTGAAAAGAAAGGAAGCACAAGAAGATACAGAAGCGCAAAAGAAGGGGAATTGTAAGTGGATACTTCCACATCTGTTCTATTCGGAAGCACTGTCGTCAACCCAAACTTGAAGCATTTTTTGTTATAACAGTGGGGTAAGGAGTGGATGACTTTAAAGGAAAAAATGTTCAGACCAAGCATGAAAGAGGAGAAGCAGGAGGTTCAGAGAAAGACGAAATCTTCATCCAAGACTGCAGAGGATTCCTTGGATGATCCTTGTGTTTGAAGCGTCCCACCTTTTTCGTCTTCCCGAATATCGCACAGAGTCCTTGAGAATCGTTTGCATATGGAGAATCGGGTTTTGGGTGGTTTCGGATTCTTCCTTGACTGGGAAACCGCCCTTGTGCTGGAAGCTCGGAAGAGATTCAGAGAGGGGACATGCAAAAGATTTAATGAGGCTCTTTTTGATCTGGGTCTCGTTGGAGACGGCTCCGAGCGTCTAGGTTGGTTTAAGCTTCATATTTGAAACAATGACGCGTTTTCCATATGTCAACGATCTCAGTAACAGCAGGATTGATTTTAGTTCCAAAACAAATCGAACGTAACATACCTCCTTCTTCTGGATGATGATATTGGAGAGATGCCCGTTTTGATCACAAGAAAGGGATCTTCTGCAAGAGTTTTTTCCGAATCAGATGAGTGGATACGCCCAAGAATTCGTGAACCAGAGGCTCTGGCCGATGTTTCTGCCACTGGAGCTCCCCAAGCTGATGTGGGTTTTGCTGGCCCATTTTGGCGTTCAACTCCAGATTGGTAACAGTAGAACTCTTCATTGTCGGTTACAAAGATCTCTCTACAATTCCGGGTTGATGCCTTGGGCTTTGGTGTCGGCGGATCATTGGCGAGATCTTGCGGCTTGCCACAGCAGTGAAAAGACTCATCAGAATCAGAGTCGTCATTTAAACTAGGGATTCTCATGGAAGGTCTTCGCATCGCGGTAAAGAGAAGGACAAGAAGTATGTAGAAATTCCTGAAAGGAATTTGGAAGTAGCTAATAGACGGTAGTAAAGGATTGGTGTTGGTAGAGTTCAGAAGGCGGGAGAGAAGAATGGTTGGATACCAGGGCAAGCTAAGCCATTTAAATACCATAATTTGTTGCGCGCTGCTTTTGTTTATGAGCTCAGCCTCACGAAGTGAAGATTTTCTTGCCATGTTTACTATCTATCCGCGAAAGCTAATGGAACGGCACCGGTGTGGAACGGAGAGCCAGTGATGGGTAGCTCACTATAAACAAATCACCAGGCATTGGAGTATGTAGAAACCTTATTAGTTTTTGGTGACTTAGCGCGTGTTGGCTGCAAATCCCACCTCACATAGGCAAAAGTTGAGAGTACAGTATTGGATCAACCGCGTTTTTAGAGTCCTTTTTGCAAATCTGTTCTACCAGAATAATATTACCACATCACAATGATCCATGGGTCAAATCTTTTTATGTACAGGCAACAAACGTTCACCTGGACACTTTGCTAAAAACAAACGAGTATTTGTTAAAGCTTACCTCAGGAGTAGCTCAGGAGGTGTGAACTACATAAACGCAGACATATTTATGTTTTCCGGCTCGAATATCTAGCCTGCAGCAGTGAAACCAGCAGCGCTGTGGATTCTGGAAGGCGTCGCTGACCCACGAGTGATTTAAGCTAGTACAAAGCTTACTACACAAAATAACACCACATTTTTTCCGTCAAGCTAGGCGCATACATTGAACGAAAGAAATCCCCGGTGGCTTCATGTTGAAAGCCTGAAAAGGAGTGCGGACTGGGAAGTGTAGTAGAAACTCACCAAGGCGCACTATGTGAACAAATTGTATTTCCTTTTTTGCAGCGCGGTTGCGGGCGCGGAAAGCGCCTTCCTACCTTCCTACGCCGCAGCGCGGCCGCGAGCTGCAGGATGTCATGCGACTGTCCCGAGCTGACCTTCTTGTGACACCTCTGCCGGCCCACTCGCCAACACCTTTTAACCCACTACACCAGCAACACCGTGTCAAACCACAAGCAACCACACCCATCATGAGCAACAAGAAGGAGAGCGCCTATGGAGCACCTGCTGTAAGAAAAATTGCCGAATTTAAATTTCTTCTCATCCATAACACGTGCTGAACATTTACCATGCTTCTTGAATTTCTGGCAGGCTGGAACTGATTTGTAGGGAACCCCTCTTTCTCAATCGGACACGCTGGGCTGGCTCACGTGATTTCTGACACCTACGATCGTAGTCGAAAAACTTGGGACAAAGCCGAATATGAGGCTAGGGCAAAGAAACGAGATGAGGAAGAACGCGAAAGGATGAAAGAAGCGGACGAAGCACTGCAGAAAGGTCTGTAATTTATACTCGGTTGCCATTGGAGCTTTTTGGTCAAGTCACCATTGATTGAATAATAACGAAAATCGCCATCAGGAAAAAAACCTCGTCGGAAGCATGTCGATCTGCCAAAACCTACCGAACTCATGAAACAGCGAGAGGCGCCTTTGGAATTGAACAAAAATGTTGGTTTTTTTTTCCTCTGTCAAGTTGTCTAGCAACTCCAAGGTGATCAATTGCGCTCAGTTTTTATTTGTCAAATTTTGGTGTAGCAAAACAAAACTATGATTGTTCAGGGCAGCTTACGAGGCCCAGGTGCACCTGGCTTTTACTGCGACGTTTGTAGTAGGACTTCAAAAGACTCATCGTCCTACCTAGACCACCTAAACTCCCGATTTCGTGAGTACCATTTGCGCCCGTCGTTCGAAATCTCGTATCCGCATCGCGTATTTTTGAAATAGCGGATCTCCTCATTTGACAGACCTCCGACAGCTTGGTCAAAAGACCCAAGTAGCAAGATCGACGATAGACCAAGTAAGGGCCAAGATTGCTGAGATGCGTGAAGCTACCAAGCAGCAGGCAGCTTCTAAACAGTATGATTTCGCTCAGCGACTGAAGGAGATCAAAGCGGCCGAGGAAGCCGAACGAGAAGCCAAGCGCCTCAAGAAACTCCAAGCCCGTGAAGCTCAAGCAAAGGCTAAACCTCCTTCAGGTGTTTACCAGCCTGCCGCATCGACAGAAGGCGCTGCTGAAGACGGAGAAGATGAGATGGCAAAACTAATGGGATTCTCTGGAGGATTCAAATCGGGGAAATAGGTTTTAATGTGTTGGAGATCCCAACCAAATCACTTCACAATATTGTGTAAAGTATGTAGGAATGTAAACCTAAAGCTATAATATATACAAAGTTCTTGGCAACTGTCAAAGTGGTCAGTTAGTCAAAAATGGACAAGAGTTATTGGCTTCGTAGCAGCAGCTCAGAGGCAAGCTGCAGCCAGGCAGGAAGAACATGATCAAAAATCGTCAAAATTAAAGAATGATTACCCCGTTTGACTGTTCAGAACATGATGGTGGTAATAATTGCTACCAACAGGTCGACACAAGAAGTGATAGATAAAAACAGCGGAAAAATAAAGAGGGATAAAAAAAAATGAAGATGGCTGAGAGATTTGAATGAAATAGGACGAGAAAGAGACAGCAACAAGATTGAAGGCACAGCCAGAACCTTTGGCTAAAACATGAAGTGGACAACAAGCCTGAGAAGAAAATGAGACTCAATTATGGAACTTCAGGCGAGTAAGCTAGCCAGATTCCCAGATCGCTCGACTCCATATGTGAGGTTCAGCTCATCCCTTCACCGGTTACCCCACCGTCTCGATTATTGGTCTTGATACCTAGCCCAAGACAACCGAGCCTAGACATGTTGACATTTGCGCCAAGGCAAAATGGCACCTCACAGGCTCACACTCGCCAAGATTTCTCAATCCTTCGTGAGGATATGAAGCTTATGAGATGAAGCCTTGTTTGCGCACGGGGACACTGATGAGTGTGCCTGATTCTTTGTATCCGAAGAGTGGTACCTGCTCTCGAAGTATTCTCGCTATGAACAGTTTTAAATATGCTTATCGACTTGTAAAGGTTACTTAATGCAAGGACCAAAGCTGGCCAAATTGGGGCGGATGGTTCAGATGCAAACTGTACAATAGACTTGAGCGTGATTCAATTGAAACAGATTGGTTCCCGAAAAACATTGCTTCATATAAAAACACCAAGGTCTCTCTCTGCCCATTTGGGTAGCTTCCCCGCCTCATTTCCAACCTTATACCAACAATACGTGGTAGTCACCAGTATTTCGTCATTCTTTAGTCACCTCCAGCCTCCTCCAGCCACTTAATAAAAGCCTATCTACTGCTTCTCTCATCAAATTGCGTCACAATCCCATTTTCATACCCTTTCTTTTCGATAAATTAATCCAAGTTGAGCTGCTGCCCATCCCCTCAGGAAACGCGGTGTAAGAATTATGGTGACAATTAACTCCAAGCCTGCCAATGCTACTAACTCCAAATTGTTTGTGAGCATTCATTTCTATTTTCATCCTACACAAGGCTCACCGGACTAACTGACTGGTATCCGGGCCATTGATTAAAGAACTCTCACAAGTTGAAGTTGTTCTTCAAAGCTTTAGCGTCCCGAAAAATCCTCAATACCAACAAGGATTCCCTCAAACCTGAATCCTTCTCTACTATCGACTTTAGCGCTTGCGTGAGTTAATTAATTTCATGTCGAAAAGTTTCTTGAACCTGATTGTTGAACTTGTTACCAACAACAACGGATATTACGTATCCAACAGGTAAATAATAATCAAGTGGAGGACCAAGTTTCAAACAAGCTCTCCCATCCTTGCTCGGACGACCATGGCGCACCGACACAATCGGTGACCTTGATGACGTTTTCCAAGGTGGTCGGGATTTTCGAAGAATTAGAGCCTCAGCCTCAGCCCACCCAAGAGATTCCGAAGGCGCGCAACCGTGTCCGACGCAATTCATTTCTCAAGCTGAAAAATAAAAAATCTTCCAGGCCAAACACTGCTGTCGAACCTATAATCTCCAACAGACTTCTAGAATCTGCTGAGGATCCTTCTTCCCCAGAAAACCAGAAAGCGCGATACTCAAATCATTTGAGTAAATCAAGGAAAGAGCTTCTACTCAAAAAAGAAACATCAAAAACTTCCCTAGTGAAAATGAAGACTCCGAGTGCTCGCGAGAATCGTTTAAAATACCGTCTGTCTACTCAACCGCTCGACTGTTTCGAACTTCGAAGAAGGTTGACTCGACAGGGCGGCGACGAGCGTATTTTTTGTCCCAGACTTGATCCTAGCACCTACGCACAGATCATGCACAAAGAACAGCAACTACGTCGTATCGAAACTCTTGCTTATCGTAACACTCCTTACCTTCTCCAAAACATTAGCAAGACCCTTAACAATGGAATCCGAAGCTTGAAGCTTGAAACCATCCCTGAATCAGTCGGAAGTTGGTCGATCTCAAAAGATCCCCGTGATCCCCGTCAACGCAGAACAAAGCTGGAATATGTTGTCACTTCCTGGTAGCGACTCGTACATATTATCATCCAGTTTTCCAAACATTTCTGCTAGTTTTTTTTCTTATTTTCTAGTTCTTCTGCTTTTTTCCGTCGTTATTCACCCTCTATCCAATCGTTTTGAACCTTCAGATATTTCTTTTCATTTCATTCCTTGCAAAACTATTCCTTATTCTAAAATTGCTCTTGCTTTCCTATTACTTGGTTTTCCTTGATATTTTCCCCTCTCTATTTCTTTATTCTACCTACCAACAGGAATCTGGCACAACCTTGTTGTAATTTCTTTGCTTCCTCTTCTTTTTTTTAATGTATCAACTGTCTAGCTTTTGTAATTTCCACTCATCAACACAGACACAGTCCTTTTTTGTTTAGTTTAGTTGTATGTTGCATTTTTTTCAGCAGTGGAAAGTAATCAAGATTTTTTTTATAGTGAATGCTTACCTTGATTCATAATTTGTTTTGAGTATAAATCAAGTATCCTCTATGATCTTCCATTTAGCCAGATTAACAGTCTCTGGAAGCCAAAAAAAAAAAAAAACATGGAAACCTTGAATTGTTTCAAAACATGAAATGTAATGGTCTGAGTTCAAGTGCATGCCACTCAACACAGACCAACATTGTAACTTTTTTTTTCTTATTATGAGTCCTTGGGCAACCCTCATTTTGGGGCAGAGTATCTTGTTACAATTATAAACTGCTGGCTCCTTCACTTCAATTTTCAATTCAGACTGGCATATGAGAGCTTTCTCACCAGCTTTTAACTTTGTCACGTGCCCCCCCCCCACCCCGGAATATTGCAGGCAAAACCTACTCAAATGCCACTCAATGGGTGGTGAGTGTTGCAACTTCAAAACCACCCTTGACATTGGGGGTCACAGATTGAATTGCAAAGAAAAACCTCCAATAGCCGCTGCATGCCAAGGAGGGTTCCTCCTTAGTGGGAGGCACAGATTATATGTACCTTCTTAACAGGTAGGTGCTATCTGTACCCCCTGATAAGGAGGATTTCTCTTTTGCCTTCCGGTCCAGACCATACCAGCCCGCAAGGGATGTAGGAGCTAATTTTCAGTATTCAGTATGGATTCTAAGGTGTGGCCAGATGAGCCTGATGTGGTTTCCTCGGGGAGGCTGAGCTGTAGAAGAGCAGATAATGTGACCTACAACACACTAGGTCACCGCATCCTCCCCCTTGGCAGGGCTCTAAGACACCTCACAGTCAGGTCATGACTGCATACAAGTAATGATTGAGAGTAAGGGGGAATGGAAGAATAATGGTGGGTGAATCAGAGTAGGGGAGATACGGGATGGTAAAAACAGAGATACTAGTAATTTCAACCATAATTTGAGTAGCTGGGGTCGTTGAAATCATCAAATCCATTGCTATTTTTGTAATTGTCAAAACCATTGAATCCCCCTCCGGAATCTTCCAAACCTTTACCACTATTGCAATATACAACAAACCTGCCATCACAGTAATTCAATTGCAAACAATCTCTTCATCTTGTGCATCAAAAACCTTTGCCAGGATCATTGACAAAGTCACCAGCAGGAGAGTTGGTGTAGCTATATGCTTCATACGTATCATGTGATGAGATTCTGTCACTGGGTTTGCAAGAATTGGGCTGGTAGACATGATGGACATCTTGTTGTTCATTGCTGAAGTTATTGGGAATATTGGGGAAATGATCATCCACTTGGTCTACAGGGTTCAAATCACTATCCAAACATTAATCAGTTTTTTCATAATCATCCATATTTTGACCCCAGAAGTCTGCGTAGGCCACAGGATTGGTGTGACTGTGGTAGAGTGTTTGGAATTGAAAGGACTCTGGATCACATTAATTTCAAGGATGGATCAATCATCTGATTTACTCTCCTCTTTATGAGAGCCAACATTGTCATCATGATTGGAATTGTCTTCAAGTTTATCTTGACAGGTAAAATAACCATCCTGCAGCTCTTTTTTAACTTCAGACTGGTCTTTGGAAGCATCAGATTGGTTTCCATGACAAAAAATATTCAGCATTTGCTCTGAGAATTTTGCTGGGTCTTTGGAAATTTCCGGTTGGGTTCTCCTGGACCTTAATTGTTTTGATATACTTAAGCTTAACTGCGCGTGAAGTCAATTTCTGAGGTAAATAATTGAGTTTCTTTACGGCTTGAAAGATGGTTTTTTGACCAATTTTTCTTCCAAGAAAGAGCACAACTTTTTGATTTTCCCCTTGAGCCTGAGGCTACAAATTTATTAAAACCACCAAGATTGAAATTGGATTGCATTCCAAACTGCTTGAAGGCAGGGATCTGCCACCTGAGTGTGCGTGGGGAGTCTTCTTATCTTCATGTTGCACGTTAATTTCACTGATTTTATTATTAATAATAATAAGATGCTTTAAATATGGTTGTATCTAGTCAACTGTATAATACTGATATATAATTTTTTTAAGGCCCCGTTTGGCACCAATATATATTGTGTGATATATGTGTTTTTTTGCCTGACATCTGATCAGGTCTGCCAAAACTTGATCAGATGTCACAACAAATTCAATTATATCAAGTGAATATATCACTGCCAAACAAAGCCTAATTAATGAGCTCTATTGCTCTCTAGACTTTCAAAAGAGAAGATAATAATTACCTCCTTTTATTTACTCATTCCTCTTGAGCTTAAAGATACATCAACACATCAATAACTCAAGCTTGCTTGAGCCTGTCAAAGAAACACATCACTGTCTAGATTCTCAAGCCTGAACTTTCCAAAACTTATCATTGGCTGGGTGTCAACTCCTGGGATCCAATCAAAACTCACCTGTGACTTGCAAGCTACTGGGAAATCCCAGTAAACTTCCATTGAGTGGATTCTAAATAGCTCCCGATTAGCCCAGCTCTAACACTTCCCTTATGAAAACTTTCCCTCTCTCTGCATTGTTCTGGGTCCTTGCACATTTATAAAACATTTTGACAAAAATCTCCAATAAGTGGAATATTTTTTTTACCAAGTTTGAAACACATTTTTGTCAATATATATTTTCTGGATTTATTCTTTGGGACATACTTTGCATTTATTCACAACAAGTTATGAATTGAAGTGTTGTGGATGAGTTCCTGGAGTGCAATGTTGAAACCCATTTGGATATTTTATCTGCTCACAACTTTGGGGAGCCCAGGAGTTCACAATTAAAAACAACTGATGTCAGAACATGTTGAGTGGCACACAGTCAACCCCAGACCATTGAAATTCATGAATTGAGTGAATGAAAAGGTTTCAAGGATTATTTGGCTCCCAAAGCATATTCTTTTTTGCTCAATGGGAGATGATAACCCCCTTTACATAAACCATTGTAGGACCCAAAGAGTAAAAAGACAGTGGCTCTTTTGACCCAAAAGACAACCCAAAAAATGCTTCCCTCTTGAAGATGAATATTCAGATTTTCATGATTGCTCTGCCAATTTTTGAAGATCCTTGTACCTTTGTGGATCCTTTATTTTCACAGTGAACTCCTAGATATCTTGATGTTCTGTGAGGCTCAAATCTTTTCTTATTTTCAAATACATATGGATGCCATACCATTGAGATTTAGGAGCTGTGACCAGAACCAAAAGAATCTATGGATCAAACCGTACCTTTTGGTGCTGTTGGAAGGTTTTGCCTTGTGTGTGTGAGCCTGGGTCTCTTACGTGACAACAGGACACAAATGTAATTGCTCGAAGAAGGGGTGGAATACAACTTTGAGAGAGAGAGAGGAAAAGATATTGAAAAGAGGAAAGATAAGGTTAAAGAGAATATGATTAAAGTTATCAAGTTAACAGGCAGTCTTACTACCTCTGAGGCAGCTGCTTAAGCGGAGTAGTCTCGACGCCTCTTCCTCAAAAGAAACTGATGGAAGGTAATTGGTCTAGACAAGTCTAGCCAACCTAGATTTTTCTGGCTAAAGGCCAAGGATATTTAACTGGAAACCTATTTATGTAGTTTCTTATGGATTAAAACTACCAAAACCAAAAGTAGGAAAGGTTTGAAGAGGAATAAAGAAAGCACAAGCAATCAAGCAGGACTGTGATCAAAAGATCAAGAGAGTTCAAGGACTCAAGATTGTAGAGCCAAAAAGAATCAGGTCTAGTGGAACTTACTGTGGAATAAACCAAACACTTTTAAAGTGAAGAGTGTACGCCAAATAATGTCCAGTAGAGAGGTCCAAAGGCCAAGGGATAGTTGGAGTGAAGGCTGATGTTTTTTGGTGGTTCAATTTCGAAGTGAGTGACAGGGGCTGGAACAGGCCTTTGAGAATTTTCCTGTACAGATTAAGGGCCTGTACCATATAAAATGGAAGTTCGAATTTCCGCCCACAATTCCAATTTTGAAACTGAAATCGAATTTTGACAAAATCTGTGTACCACAGAGACAAATTTTTCAATAAAATGAAAATTCAATTTTGATCAACAACACCAAATTTCAAAAATGACACCTGACCCGTTTTTCAAGTCAAATTTCCATGTTTGCTGTCTGTCAGTGTTCTTCATGTGCATCTGTCTGACAACAACAGTCACTCAAACTTGTCACAAAAGGTGCTCTCTCATTAGCTTCATTAGCTCTTAAGGCCACTCGGTCATGGTGTTTCCCTTTATCCCCATCCCATCCATCCAAATATCATCCGCTGTTTACTTTGTTTATATTAGTTAATTGCATTTATATAATTTTCAAAATGAACAAAAACATTGATCATGTTTTAGATCCTTTCTTTCTAGAAGGATCCGCCATTGCCATCAGCCATCCACCACCAACCCAAAACTTTGACTCCGACAATCCAGTTCCACCACCATCCAAGAAAACCATCACATCCAAATTCAAGCCCAAAAAAATAGGAAAGGAATCCAAGTGGAAGGACCCCCACATATGGTCTTCTGATCAGAAGACCAAGCTTCTCGAGCTTATTATCGATTATGCTCGACGGTATCATGCCACTGACAACACAAATTTGAAGAAAGACACGTGGGTTGCTGTGACCAACAATCTGAATGAGCACTTCAAGATAAACCTTGATCTTCAAAAAGTTGCATTAAGGAAATCCTATCAGGATTTCAAGTTTCTTCGCAATCAATCTGGATTTGGATGGGATGAAGACCGCTCGACTCCAACTGCCAATTCTCGGACTTGGGATGAGCTTATCCAAGCTCATCCTTGACAAAACTTTGACAAACTCAAAGGCAAATCTTTTCCCTGGTTCTCCCTTTCAGAGGAAGTTTTCTTTGGTGCTGTAGCCAGAGACGGGCTTGCAGATAGCTCTTTTCCTCCTGCTAGCAACAAAAGCAAGCCACCCAGTAAATTTGCTCCTGCACTGCCAAAGCGAAAGCCAGTTCCCCTTGATGACAAAGACGAATTGACTGATGAGCCAGTCTCAACCAACCAAACCAACTCATCCTCAAGAACCCCCTTCAAACGAGTCCATGAAACCAAGAACGAGGTCCTGGGGAATGTCAACCACTGAGTAAATACCAGCATACCTAGTATTTACCACATGCTAGCAAGCCTCATAAACCCTCTACATAGTTTTGTTTTACCTTGTACAGTTTTTTTTAGTTTTATCTGGTTTTGTTTCATTATTATTTTTCAATCCCTTAATAATTATCACGGCCAAAACCTTGCCTTAATAATAATTAAGAGACTTTACTTGTATTTATTTAAATAATTTATTATTTAATTATTAGCATATTTTCACGCTGAAACATGCTTATAATTAATTATACTTGATATTTGAAAGTATTCCACGTAACTGTAAACACATGTACACTAGATCTGCTTAGAACAAAATCAATTTACATGATGTCATTAAGATCTGACAGTGATCACATCAATGTACATCTGAATTGATAGACTGATCCTTGTTCAATCATGCTGTGCCCTGCACATCAATTGATCAACTGATTCTTTGATCCCTCTGTGCGCTGTAAGAAGCTCCTTCCTTGGGAATGTAGAATATATAAGGACCATATATCTTCTATCATTGTCCCCCAACCCATTACACCATCACATATTCAGCAGAACGAGATTAGTTAACCCTCCACAGTTAAACTCAACCTATATAGCAAATATCAACCTTGTTCTCTTATATACAAATACCTTCAAGTCCACAATCTTCATTTATTGCGCTGAATATCCCTTGTAGTGGCCCATAAGGCCTTGAACAATTCTGGAATCAGTACCCCTATTGTTAGTCCATTCTTGTTCTAAGATTTTAGCACTCACCCCGCGGTAAGTCCCAACTTACTACGCACCAAACCATTCCCTGGCTTTAAAGGCAGAAGGAAGAATCAGAGGGCAGACTCTAGATTTCCCTCCCAATTAACTTGGTCGAGAAGATTCTACTGTCCTGGTCAAGGATAGAATATTAACCCCTTGATTCTTCTGTTTAAATACAGGAATCCTTTTACCCAAACCTTACTCAACACTCATAGTACAACCAGGAATCATCCAGGTTAGTAACATAGAGGCTGACAGGGAATGGGATTCAGGGTTTGATCTCGGCCATAGACAAGGCATCAGCAGGATCCCAAAATTTCATGAGTGCTATTGCCTCGATTGCATCCACCCAGTCTCAGGATCGAAAACAACCTGAGCAGTCAAACCTGGCGAGTCAGAGCATCTCTGAAGAAGCTCTTGACAAACTCCAAGAACTTTTCATGGCCAATGTCACACGGCATCTTGTACAAGAGATGGGTGGGCACTATTTGAAGGAAAAGAAATGAAAGAGGTAGATTCAAAGAGAGGACTGACTGTTTGAAGGTCTTTTTCGAAGAAGAGTTACTTAGGCTCTGAGGGACTTCGAGTAGAACACTGAAAGGGTTCGCAATGAGAAGGGTCAAAGAATGCGGAATCAAGTTATGCTGAAACTATAATCTTATTTTGATGAGGAAAGATGGAAAGCATGGAAGCAGACAGCTTATATAGTAAATACAAGTAAGGCTACAAGGTATGACATAGTTTCGAACAAGATGTGAGGTCATAGGGTCAAAACAGAAGAAATGAAAGGAGGTCATAGCTTCTGAGGTCAAGCAACACCAAGGCAAGGAGGACCAAGCAGGGGTAAGTGTGATGGGTGTGAGAGTGAGTGAAGTGAAGTTCAAAGAGAGAATGTGCAGATCCGGATAAGGAATTTAAGCACATGAAAGAGTAATGCCGAAAAGAAAGGAAGACCGGGAAGAGGGTTATTGGTCTTGCTTTTGTTCGCATAACTGAAAAGCAACATGCTATTGAATCTTTGAAGGTTTGGAAAGTAACTTCGAGAGAGCACTGAAGATTGCTGAGGGTACATAGGTGATGTCATATGCGACCCGAGGATTAACCAAAAGCCTGAAAGTTGCTGATGGTGAAAAGCATCCTTAGCCAAATGCAAGGAAGATCCATTGTTTGTTACTTGTTCCTGTTGGTTGTCTTTTCTTTTTTTTCAATAGTAATTGCGCTTTTCTTGTCGCTCGTTACTTGTCCCCTTTAGAAATGCTTGTTGTTTGTTACTTGTTCCTTTCGGTTGTCTTTTCTTTTTTTTTCGGTAGTAATTGCACTTTTCTTGTCGCTTGTTACTTGTCCCCTATAGAAATGTTACAGAAGGAGGATGATGGCAACTTCAATGAAAGGAACATGTAAATGTCAAAGGATACAACAAAAAAAAACAACAATTGGCATTGTAGGCCATGGAAATGTCAAAGGATACAACAAAAAAATTAATGATTGGCATTGTAGGCCACATATTGCTGCCATAACTTATTGGAAATTCTATTCCTGCGCTGCTTCATAATAGCATCTTCTTGACTGCAGCGCATACTGCTACTGTTGGAGTTGGATACATCAGAGTTTGGAATTGATGAATTGAAATCATCAGGCTCATATAGCATCGGGTCATGCCCTTCATGCTTGTGGATATAATTCCAAAGCATGCAAAGGGAATAAACCAGCTTCACCTGTTTTGATAGGTCCACCTTGGGTGTCGATGATAAAATGCGAAATTTCCTTTTGACGCATCCAAACATTCTTTCAATGATGTTTCTGAGGGTAGCATGGCAAAGATTGTAAAGCTCTTTAGGATTGGATGGTCGCTGGGAAGCAATTGCTTGCTCTCTGAGGTGATACCGTGCACCGCAAAAAGGAGTCATTAGACCATGCTGGAGGCCCTATCCTGCATCGGCCAGGAGGTATTGTGTGTCGGGTAGCTTCAGTCCTTTGGAGTAGGTGCCCATGTATACACGAGTATCATGTGCACTTCCCTCCCATCCGGCTAACACAAAAATGAATTTAAAGTTGAATTTCACGACAGCTAACACATTCTGAGCCAGATAGCCTTTTCGACATCGCCATGATGCTTGATCTGATGCTGGTACATGGGCATTGACCAGAACACCATCGAGTGCGCCAACCGCATTTTGAATGCTGCATATTTGGGGTTGGATCGTAAATCTTCTGGTTGAGTACATGTTTTTGCATTATACTGGAAGTATTTGGGGTACAAGACAAGTAGGGCTTCCAATAATTTGAGGAAGTATCTGAATCAAGTTATGAGAAGGATCAGATGACAGAAGATAAAAGATCAAATCCAGGTGGGGAACAAACCTGTTGATTGTGTACAAACCTCGTCGGAACTTGAGGGCTGTCTCCCTCATCAAGTTATTATAACGGGTGATATTCAAGAATATCAACAGCTGCACCTCGACACTTAGGGATCTTCCATCCTCAAGAAGGCCCTTTTGTCTGATCTCCTGAACGAGTACATTGAATGTTGGTCGTTTCATTGAGGTGACTTCTTGGAACAGATCATCCTGGGCGATTTTTAACAAGAAGTTGGCATAACTCGCTTGGCCACCGTATCCATAGTACGCCAGGCCTGTGTTCATTTTGGAAGTAAGCACAATTACAGCCACACTGGCTGCAATAATTGCAGTCAAAAGGTGAGGATCCATGCTTTTAATTTAATGATATTTTTGTTTGGAAGGAACAGAATATTGTTTGAAAGAGGAATGTGTGTTGGGTTGTGAATATGAAAGAGGAATGTGTGTTGTGTTGTGAATACAAGCAGTATGAAAGAGGTAAATGTAGGAGAATGCATCAGAATTTTGGAAAAAATTCAGCCAGGATTTTCCTTGCTATGGTACATCATAATCATCCCGGGTTACCAGAAATTTCAATTTTGATTTTTCAAAAAATTAAAATTGGATTTTGGATTTTAGAAATTGGGCTGACTGCTATGGTACAGGCCCTAAACAGTTTCTGACCAATGTGGGATGGATTTGGTTCAAGATTGAATATATGCAATATTCAAGCTCACTGGGTTGAACTTCAATCAATTTCAATCATTACTCAACACATTACAAGGATAAAAGAAGACACAACAAGTTATAAAATATAAGGACTATAGAAATTAGAGAAATACATAATTTAATCAATCAATTGTGGGTAGAATAAGAGATAATCTTTCAACAGAATTAATTCATATTCAAACAATGAAGAATTAATTTATGGAGGCAATCTCATGGAAGCCTTTTGGGAAATGAGTATTGTCTCTAAGGCTGACAGTGTGGTCATGGTAACAATGTTAAGAAAAATTCCACCAGCAAATTGAAGGTTTCTGTTTCACCAAGAAATCCAAATTTTTTCACAAGTCCCTCCCTGTTTCAAATGGTTAGCCTCCAATAAAGGGGCCTGTTCTGAAAGGTGTGTGTTTAATTGGAGGGGTCTCTTCCCAGTTGAATAATCATACTTCATGCAAAATGTCTTTTGATGTTACCTTGGTACCTAAAAGCCCTTTCATCATCTTAAGCTGTTGTAATATGTTGTTTGGTTTCATCCCATAATTTTACAGTTACAATTGGTTATGACAGTACTGAAAAGGTGGCATTGATATTTTGGATTGGGTTTAACACTGTCAGAAAAAGTCAGCTAACTGCTGGAAGTTCATGACATGCAAAAGTACAAAGATGTCTTTGTACTTTTGCATGCCAGCTTCAACCCGTTATAGCTGACTGTTTCTGGTAGTGTATTTGTTTGATTCCAAAAATCCAGAGTTAGTGTGTTAAATAAATAAGCAAGCCAAAGACAAAGACAAAGTAAAAAAAATTGCCGTTAAAAACCTCCGAAAATAGTTTGGTGTAAGTACATTAGAAATAAATAAAGATTGATTTTGATTGGTGATCAATCTTTTGATTGTTTTTGTAAGTATAGAATAAGTTATAATCGATACGGAATTTCGATTTTTCTTGTGTTTTATAGATCAATAACTGCAATGAAAGAGATTCATGCTCTCAATATTATTACATGGTCTCAAAACACAAGCAAGTTCAAGAGGAAACTTCACATACTTTTTAGTAAATGTCGAAGCTCGAAGAGTGGGGTTTCCTGCAAGGTCTGCGGTATTGTCGAGCCAAGAGGTAATGTTTCCTAACGATGTGTAGGTGTGGTTTAGTATATATATCAAGCAGTAACAGATTGACAGTAGTTCGATCAACCAAGATCAGAACGGTAGGAATGTCAATCAAAGGAGTCTGTTTAACTTACCAAAGGCCAGACGGGTTGAGTCAGGAGCATGAAGAACGATGCTTCGACCAAGAATACTTTGTTCTGGCGGGGAGAACCTCAAGAATGGGTCGATGTAGCGGACTGAGGCAGTATCTTGGGCACTTGATATCTTTCCAAATTTCCCCGATAAATCCTACAGTACAGACGTAAATCCATCAATCCATCACGTCCCAAAAAAAAATTTATGGATCAATAAGTTTCATGACAAAGAGATTTCGATGTCGTATGTTGGAATTTGAATTGCTTACGCCAGTTTGACAGAGCTGGGGTTGATGGAAATCGCAAGGTGTCGTGTCGCCCACGTTGAAGGGATCAAGGTGAGCCCGAGCTGCTTGGCAGTTACCATCTATGCCTACCGGATGGGCGTAAACTGTGGAAAAACAGATGCATGTTCAGCTTCATACTGAAAGACGAAATAGATAGAACAAATCGTTTAAAAAAGTGGAATCGCAGAAGGGTAGAAGGAGGAAAGTGTATTGTATATTACCATGATAGCTGTAATCACCAAGCCCAGGCTGATTTTGCAAGCCCGAAAGATTCACATCAACCACCACTAACTGAGCCCCCGGGACCAGCTGAAAAGTAACTTGGCCGGTAATCCCAGCGTTTCCCTTGAGTATAGCTTTTGCCGTCAGGGGGACATTGCACTTGCCAATCGAGGAGGGGGAAGCTTGACCTTTTATGTAGCCGAGCAAAATAGTTGCAAGCCACAAGTAAAAAGGTTTTTGAAACATGAGTTAACGATGAGGCTTTGGGAAGTCTTTTGTTTATCAATGCTCAGTTGGCTGGTAGACTGTAGTGCGCAAAATTTTGTCGAACCGGATGCGAAGAAGAAAAAAAAGGCTCTGGTCTTTTTATACCTCCTACATCACGCTCACCCGACCATATAGGCAATAAGGAAGAAAAACGACCATTGAGGGAATAGTTGAGCCAAAGTTTTCCAATGTCGTCAATCCAAGTGGATACCAGAGGAGAAATTTCCTCCGGTGGTTCGCTTCAATGTCCGCAAAGTATTAGTTTGGAATAATATGCTAGAGAGATTGAACAACACATTTTTCTCTCATTGCAGCGATAAATAATGGCAGATCGGCTTGTTGATACTGTACGCCGATCTGATCGACATGGTAACCATGGGACGAGTCAAAAGAACAAACGCACCTTGGGTAGCCGGCCTATGATGTCGTTGTCGGCACCACGCCGGGCGATTCGAGCTAATCGAGCCACGGCAACTACGCGACCGGAGTCTGGCGGATCTTCAGCTTTGCTGGCAGTCATGAACTAGCCAATGCTTCCCGGATTCTGAAATCTGGTCATCCGGGGCCCGAAGGCCGGTGTGCTTCTGAAGCAGACCATAAACGTCAGCTTGACAGAGCTTCAAGACCCTTTTTCGACCAAGATGTTTAGGAACTCCGTCCCGGGCCAAGCTTCCCGAGCCGAAGGAAAGGCTTTTTTGTCGGATGATCGGATCGCCGGCTCGGCTGGAGCGGAGCGGACAGCATGTGACAGCTAGAGTGCCAGCGAGATGTCACTTGATTACGTCATCGGCAATCTGTGACAGTGTGGGGCGCATTCTGACTGGCTGGGCCATTGGGAAGAACTCCGAGACATCCCTGCAGTTTTCCTCCATGGTGGTTCCCAAACGACTTCCTCGTGTCTATTGCGTCCGACATGGTCCTACAGAATGGCATGTAGTTTCTAATTTATACATTTATGAATCACTTAATTCACCTCGCTTATCCAGAGACCATGTTTGTTTGGCTACCCAGGAGCGTGAACGGCCGGCACGTTAGTGTTCTTTTTTTTATGGATACGCCCGAACGTGCAACTCCTTGTTGAGCATTCAGCAGGATCGCTTTATCGTTTAGACGGGAACGACTGACCTGCCGCTCACGGAAGATGGGGAAAAAATCGTTTCTGACTCGTCGGCGAGACTCGTAGGGCCCAACAGTCAGTTACGCAGCTTCTGGAATTCGAATTCTTGCTGAACACAAAAACAAGCTTATGATGGCTGGGACGCTTCTAAAAATTTCTATAGAAATTCTGGATCCACAACTCTTTACTAAGGTCTTCATCTCACCTCGACAACGTGCCAAACGCACATTCGAACTGTTATTCAAGGATGAGCTACCGGCGTTTGAAGTCGAGGAAAATGTGCGCGAATGGACGTATGGCGATTATGAAGGTGAGAAACTTTTTTGATTCAAAACTCGACTCAGTGGTTCTCATTAATGGGGTTTGTTTTGTTGTCCTTTTTGTGTTTCTTTCAAGGACTCTGGAAGCATGAAGTAGCCGAGATTCGAAAACAGAAAGGGCTGCCGAGTGGTCGTGGAGGGTGGGATATCTGGGTAAGTACGCTTTCCAATAGGGTCTTGTCAATATGATCGTAAGCCACTAAGAAGTTTGTGATCAGGTGGATGGATGTGAAGGAGGGGAGAGCCCTGAGGAGGTCACAACACGGGTGGATTGCGTTGTGCAAAAGGTGAAAGATTTGCATCGAGCCTGGGTTGAAGATCCCGATCGCAAAGCCGAAGATAGAGGAGGTGATGTGCTGATAGTCACCCATGGGTAAGATAGACTTGAAACTTATCTGACTTTCCCCTCTAGCACTCTGCTGAATTGTATTGCATATGATAGACACTTTTCCAGATGCTTCGTGGCTCGTTGGCTGGGGCTGCCTCTTCCGCACGGAAGTCTGTTCACCGTCGAGACCGGTTCAGTCACCATTGGTCAATACTATGGCGGCAGTCTAGATTTTCCTATTCTTGGTGGATTGAACATTGGCTCCATATGAAGTTCCATCACCTTCCAGGGGTTTTTTTTTGGACATGTTCAAGTTCGAAGTTTGTCGACTCCGTGCTCTCCCCACCACGGCAGCAACCGCACCGTATCACGCCATTTCAAATTGTTCATTTAAGTTGAACTTGCTTCTCTTGTAGACCCCTTCCTTGTATAGACGTTATTCACTTGACGCTTATTGAAAAATTAGACTCTTGCTGCATTGAAGGCAGTACGGCTTAACCTAACTTGAGGCTTACACTCCGAGGGAAAACTGGTGCTTTGATATTCGCAAGCTATAAATCTCAATTACATTAGTGTGAAGGGCTAACTCTGTTCAGTGATGCCTTTCCATGACCATTCATTCGTCACTAGGTCCATTAATGAACAATGAATTTGCGACGATAAGCAATAGTGCTTGATCAAATTTGTAGTGCAAATCTTGGCAGTGTTGAGCCATGGATGAGAAAATTGGAACAATGCACATTTGGGTTATACCCGGAGATTCCTTTCCTTTTGGATTCTTGTTACACACAGCATCAAGCAGTGCCGATGATGTCAATGTGTCGCCGTTATCTGTCAAATTCCAATTTTTCAGTGGCATGACTTGGAATGAGCACACTTTTTTCCGCTCCCCTGCACAGTGCACACCCTTGCGATAGACCGTTTTTGTGTGTCTTCATGGTCTCCCATATAATTGCATTAAAAGCGTCACCTGCAGGGGCAAGGAGGAGACATGGGTGGTGCAGTGCCGGTAAGGCAATAAAGGGGCGGATGATGTAAAGGTCTAAACCAAGAATAAATTGCCAAGCTGATGGACACTCTACTTGAAACTGAGACAACAAATATTGTAAATACTCGTCGTCTGACTTGATGTGTGGGAGAAGGCCAAGAAAAAGATATGCATACACATCGAAGCATTGCTTTGCCTCACTGGGTTGATGATGAGCCTTTTGTGTTAGCCTGCCATCAAGCTTAAAAAATTAAAAAGAAGATTTTCCTTTGTCTCACGAGCGCTGGGTAGACTCACTTTGGAGTCTCCTTAGCTTCAGTCGTTGAGGGCTCTCCAAGCGGCCCCAAGATTAAATAGGGAACGGCCTTGTGGATGGAGAATAGCCGTAGCACTCTCAAAAGATTTATTGGTTGTGCTACTAGTAGTAGGACGATACAACCCAGCTCACCAATCCGGAGACACTGATGGCTCCTGCTGCACCAGCTACACATCTTCAAACAGCCCATCGTCCCTTTAGTCCATCCAAGTCTGTCTCTCGACGCTTCCGGCCCTCATCCGTCACTCAGGAATTAAAACCTGCGAACACTTTCCGTTGTTTCAGCGCTCGGAATTTCCCTGGATCTTCACTACTGCCCCTTTCCTCGTCCCAGCATCGATTCGATAGCCCGTCTGACTTCTTCTGTTCATAAATTTATTAACACTTCTTCAATCATTTTTTTCCCAAGCTCCTACAAGATGGAATACGACTATGTGATTGTGTACGTTCGCCGCACATATCATTACCTCCAGTGCAAGTAAACCAGCTAACCCTCCCTATCTTTTTGATTCTACTCAGAGGAGGAGGTACAGCAGGCTGTGTCTTGGCACACCGATTATCAGAAGACCCAAACATTTCGGTTTTGGTTATTGAAGGTGGACCTACCGATCAGAACTTGGACTCAGTACTACAGTTGAAAAACTGGATAAATCTGCTGAATGGGCCACTCGACTACAGCTATCCGATCAAGGAGCAAGCAAGGGGAAACAGTCATATCATTCATAGCAGAGCCAAGGTTTTAGGCGGCTGTTCCAGTCACAATACTTTGATTAGTTTTTTCCCCTTTCGCGAAGATATTGATGAATGGGTCCAAGCCGGAGCCAAGGGCTGGGAATGGGAGCAGTTTAAATTATACGCTCAAAGGGTCAAGTCCCACATCCAACCGGTGGCCAAGAAGGATAGGAACGCGCTCGCGGCTGACTTCATAGATGCCACCCAGAAGGCTCTCCAGCTTCCGAGAATCGAGGACTATGCGCAATGGATGAAAGCCGGAGGAGATTGCCCGTGGAGAGAAGGTGTGGGATGGTTGAGCGTGGCCTACCATCCAGAGACCGGCACGAGATCCAGTGCCAGTGTGGCCTATGTCCACGAGATCCTTGGCAAAAGGAAAAACTTGACGATCTGGTTCGAAGCCTGGGCGAGCAAGCTGGTTGTTTCTGGTCCACTGAAAATCGTCTCTGGCGTCCATGTCCAACGAAAAGACGCGCAGAAAGTCTTCGTCAAAGCCAAGAAGGAAGTCTGCTTGTGCGCCGGCGCAGTTGACTCGCCCAGACTCCTCCTGCTATCCGGCATCGGGCCTCGGGAACAGCTCGAGGACCTCAACATCCCTGTCGTTCACCATCTTCCAGGCGTTGGCGAAAACTTGCTCGACCACCCAGAAACAAGTAAGCACATCTGCTAATCGTAGTTCCAGAAAAAATAAACCGAAATTCATCAAGCCAACGCTTTCTCATCTCGCGTAGTCATCATGTGGAAGACTGGCCCACAGCCTGCACAAACAGTCATGAAGTCTGAGGTAGCCTACTTCAATCGTCGATCCATATCCACTGACCCACGCCCAGACATGATGAGCCACATATGTTCGTACACCCAAACATTTTATGAACCTTTCTGAGCAGTCTTTGGCAATACAGTAACTGAGCTTGAAGCGAAAAATGTAGACCAGATTCCTTTCGCCGAGAATACTGAGCGTCTAGGCTATCCCCGTCCAGAACACGCATTCTGCGTGACTCCTAACATGTAAGCGACATTCCGCCATATAAATATCTAATGAAGAAAAAACAAGATGAATGCAGGGTGCTCATGATTCAATTGATATGAAGACCACGACCGAAATCGAAAGGAAGACTATATCTCACTTCGAATGATCCACAAGTGAAGCCAAAGTTAGATTTTCGATACTTCACTGATCCCGAAGACTACGATGCCAAAGTGTTGGTAGACGGAATCAAACAAGCCCGGCTGATCGCCCAAGCCGAGCCGTTCAAAAGCTGGTTAGTGGAAGAAGTCGCGCCGGGCCCTCATATCCAATCGGACGAGGACCTGAGCCTGTATGCTCGTAAAGCTTCTCATACTGTTTACCATCCCGCGGTCAGTCTCATCGGCACTGTTCGTTGTCTCACTTCCCAGTCTAACTATCTGCCTTCGCACTCTTCCATCCTTGGTTTTTTTTTTTGTGTAGGGGACTTGTAAGATGGGCGCAATCGATCAGGAAATGACTGTAGTCGGACCAGACATGAAAGTCAAAGGTCTCAAAAACATCAGGGTCATTGACGCGTCGATATTTCCAGTTCAGTATCCGTTCATCCTTCCGAATCCTAGCCTTCACCATCTATGGGGGTTCATTGAATCACTGACTGACTGGTCATCTTGGAATCTGACAAAAAATATTACAGACTATGATCAGTGTCAATCCGATGATCACCGTCATGATGATCGGCGAAAAAGCAAGCGATCTAATCTTGGAGGAGTACTATTCTTTTCCTACAAGTAAGCTTTGAACACCCATATTTCCCCGCCCTTTTGGTCCACATCTTTCATCCGTTTTTTGGTTTCTTTCTTCTCTTTGCTTTTTTTCTTTCTTTGAAACGAATCACATCGCCAAGTTATTTTGTGTCAACATAAGGAGGAGTTGCCCCCCTCCATTTTTTTGCCCAATAACCAAAACCACTCTGATAAGTAGACATGAATGTCTGATCAACCTGTTCCAGTATTTTTTTTTGTCTTGGCCGAGGTACATGTGCTAAGAATGAGATGAAAAATCTGGTGGGATTAATCGGGCAAAACACAAAAAGTTAATTATCCTTTTTTGGCTTGTAAAGTTATCCAATCAAATACATCAGTGTTGATTGTCTCAACCAAAAAATAAGAATCAATATTTTGCATAATGAGTGTAACAAAAAGAAGAAAAAAATAGATTGCTTCGAGAGACATACATGTGTAGTTCCATCAAAGTGAGATCTGCATTCTGGGACTTTTGATTTGCTTGGTTAATCCAAACAGAGGTCTTGGAGACATGGCAAGAGTTAGCCCTACAAGCCATTGGGATTACATGAACCCATTCTAGTGCCACAACACACTGGGTGACATTACTTTCGCATCTCTTTCCTAATAGTGGTGATGGAGGATTTCTACATCTCTGTTTGAGTTCAACACACACAAGTTAAGTCTTTGGCTTTCAATAATAGTCCTGTTTTGTGGTGTGGACGCAACAGTATGTTGTAGAAAGAACCGGACTCAAAAGAAAATGGGTATCACGGATGGCAAGGGGATTTCACAAAGGGGACAGGGGAAAAGTACAAATATTTAGTTTTTATTTTTTATTTTTTTAAAGGGAAAATGTGGAACGATGAAGAAACAAACAGGCAAAGTAAAAAAATGGTATTTGTATTTCCCCAATGCTTTTGACAGCACATAGCTCATGATGGAGAAGATGTAGTCAAAGCCCAGATTTTATTATGAATGAACTAAACAAGATAGAAAAGAAAAGAAAGAAAAAGGCGCGAACTTCAAGACAGGGACAAAAGAGACAAGAGTTTGACGATGGTTTAGGTATCTTTTTTGGCTTTTTTTTTTTTTGCTGATAAGGGAATAGTCGATAGGGGGTTTGAAGTAAGCATTGTTCCATGGGGAATCATCTCGATTCATCATCGTTACCAAAGACTACCATCATCCAGATTCCGTATTGGGAGTGAATAGGGTTCTTAGACGTATTTACCAAAGATGGGTATCAAGCTTTGAGCCATTGTAAAAGAGAAAATTAATTTGGGCCCCACAACCAATACCTAATTTTTGAATCATTTTTGTCAGCACGTTAAGAAATTCTCATAAGGGGAAAGATAATCATTCAGATAAGGCGTACCTTAGGCGTCAAGCCTTTAAAGAACGCTCGGAATCCTTCATGCTTCATGATATCTTTGATCACCATAACTCCACCTTGCTTAGATTCAAAGTTTTGGTTCTGTATCCGAGTCTTACACACACAATCCAAGGGGCGCAATCAGTCCGGTATGTCTTTCGTCTCGAAAGAAGGTAGGGACCGGGGTATATGTTGACTTACTTTGATGACATCTAGCGGTTGGGAAATGGCGATGGATGAGATACTACCGGCGATCGAACAGACAAAGTTTTGGCTCCAAGTAGCTTTTGAATAATCTTCCAACTTGAACAGGTATTCTTTGGTGAAAGCTGACCCCCCGAATAGCTTTTTGTTGACACGAATTTATCAGTCTTTTCGTGCCGCAATCATCTCGTATTAACAATGGAAGTTAACTCACTGCAAATGAGCCTGGGGCGTTACGTGCCGCTGTCCATCCCCATCCTCGGTATAGTGAAAAACCTTCATCTGAGACAATCTTCAAAAAGCTTCTAGACCGGAATGCGTCTGGATTTGTCCTATTAATCAGTCACGTAGTTTTATTGGAGGTGGCAGTTCGAAAGAATCATATGAAAAGCGGAAACGACAATAGTTTAATAAAAACTCCTGCGCCAGAAAAATTCATGCAAATCCAAATGAGTTTGGTACCAAGATAAGACAAATCAACTCAACTGTCTCTTAATCTTAAGAACGTCCAAAGGTAGAAGAACTATCTCGCCAATTCCTGTTAAGGATCCTGCTGCGGCCTCAGTCATAGCCTTTCCATTTTTTTCGCCAAAGAGAGACACGAATTTAGATTTATGATGTTTGTTCAAATAATCCTTGAAGTATGGTTGACCTCCGAACCTGAATGTTGTGTGAGGTTGAAAATCAATCAGTCCGGTCAATCCCAAGAGTATCTTCAAGCGTGAGAGAGAAAAATGCTCAACTTGTAGATTCTTTGGAGAATTTTATATCCAGCCGCATATCCTAAACCAGGAAACAAGGATAAGAATTTCTTTCCGATTGGAGCTTCGGCGTAGTTCCTAAAGACGACTTGGTTAAAGCTTAGTGAAGTGGATTTGTTAGACATTAATCTTTTGGCCAAGGTATCGACTGGATGAAAAATCATCAATTCTGCGACGCCTGGGAAATTCAGAAGGGAAAATAAAACCAATCGGTGGACCGAAAAAAGAAGATAAGGTTGCGTTTGGAATCAAGAACAGTTTCCCGATTCAAGCGCTTGACTAACCTGAAGTGCCGGAGCCCAAGAATCGAGCAGCGCCGCTATCGCGATGTTGGGTTGATGAGAGGGGGGGAGACATGGTGGTATGAAGATTTTGCGTGGGTCGTTGGAGGCGTGTAAGCTTATTCTCGTCTTCGTTCTTGGTTTCCGTTTGGCTTTCTTCGTTCGTCCGAAACAAATTGTTGGTCCGCGAAAATACATTGGCCCTGGCAGTTGGGCCGGTCGAGCTGCGGTTGCTCAGAGGGGGCTCGTATGCAATATGCTATGAATATTGCATTGTCAAGCCACCCTCCATTTTTATCGGCCATTTTTCGAACCACAACCTTTCTCTAGCTTAACACCAGCCCCTCGATCGGAGGGCCGGTGACCTATGGCTGGCGTGGGCGCCACTCGCGAAGCGAGCCTCCGAAGGAGGGGCTTGCCAGTAAAGTCATTTTTGGCCTGAGAGTAAATGCAAGTTTTGGTGGAGAAAATTTGCACCAGCCCAAAAGTCATCTTACCAGAAAATTTTTCCAAGGCCAATTGTACCAATGGATAGGCCTGGATCTGGCAGATCACATGGCCAAGAAATCATTGTATCCTCCCCATTATTGATCTTGCAATTGCCAGTTGAATTTCGCTTTTTTGAGCGGATGGTCTCAAGTCACCATCAGCTTTATGCGAGATTATTTGTGGCAAATGCTGTATTTCAGTGTATTTCCACGCCTTCGCAAAATGGTGGTCTTGGGCAAAATTGCTCGGATGACGTACAATTTTTGTTGATCTTGGCAAATAGATCAGGTAGACCGCAGGCCCAGGTCAAAGGCTACTTAGGCCAATTTACGGCTAGTATTTTGGACGAGTGGCAGCGGAGATATGGCCCTTAGAGTAAAACAAAATAAAAAAAAAAGTGATAAAACACAGCGGCTCTCAGGCCAATTCTGTGACTTAAATGGCAAGCCCCTCCTTCGGAGGCTTGCTTCGCGAGTGGCGCCCACGCCAGCCATAGGTCACCGGCCCTCCGATCGAGAGGGCTTGTGTTAAGCTAGAACCTTTCTAGTGGTGCGGATGCTTGGGCCATCGAAGATCATACGTGTGTGCAAAAAACACTGTTCATGAAAATAATTAATCCTTGCAAAGGATTGGGATCCGTAATTCGACAGGAGGAGTCAGGGCTTGATCTGTCTGCAGAAAATTAAACCGAAGTGATCTGATGAATCCTGCTCTCTGAATCAACAAAATCCGTGACCCAAAGCATATTTCATTTTGAAGTGGGACAGCATGCACTCTCACTTGGAAAATGGTGGCAGTTACATAGGCCCATTTCTTGTTTTTTTAAAGCTCCTACAACTGCTGCAGTTTTTGCTATGTATTTATGTACAAGTGGTTTGTTCATCTATGATCTGAAGTCCTGGCACATCTTGAGACACCGGTGTCTTGAGAAAGCTTTCTAGAATAGAGAATCAATGAAATTTTACTCGATGGTCTTCTTTCCCTCACAGAGCTGCTAATTATGTATTTGTTGACTTCAAGGCCTTGATGACCTCGTAGGGAGACCTAGGCTCCTTAAACAGAATAAATCGCCAAAAAAAAGAGATTCTGTCATGAAGAGAGAAAGATAGTCTCAGCCAAGAAAAATGGCACCGCTGGTTGACTTGACGAGAGAAAAGCGGTAGAATGTGAAGGAAGCGAACAGATAAAAAATATGGATCCTCCTCGACACTCATACGTCTGTGGTGACCCTTAGAACTATGATACCATCATGATATCATTGGATATTGTCTTGCGTCGGGAACGATCTGTTGTGTGCGTCACCAATTATTGCGAACTTAACAAAAGTCCCAGTACCCTGTGCCTCGCTCGAGAGGGCCCGGAGGGCCCGCCGACCGCAGGGAGGAGACAGGAGGAGACAGAGACCCTGCGGGGCTGTCTCCGAGAGACCTAGTTAAGCTCGCAATTAATGATATCGAAGGAAGCAGTTGGACTATGTATTCTGATCGAGCTCCAAGACGCGTTGATGGGCAGGAGTTGATCGAAAACATTAACCGATCCCTCCCACACTGCCCGCCCCAGTCGCTGAGGGAATGGTAGAACTAGGCACAGGTTGCTCGCCAGTCGAATAGCCCAGCCAAAGGGTATAAAACCAAGGCTTTTTCTTCCCCAATATCTCCATTCCTCAGCCTACGACATCCCCAACAGTCGATACTTCAGCGGAAGGCCTCAGCTGTTAACGATCTAGATTGATAATTGAGCGAATAAAACACAAGATGCAAGCGAGAAACACTCTGCTTTCTTTTGTTTTGGCTGTCTCGGCACTTGCCAGACTTGTCTCAACTGCTCCATCTTCGATGGCGGTTGCTCCAGGCAGTCAAGTGGACGCCAAGGATTCAGTCCAGGTGAGCTTTCTGTTTCCGCTCTAATACTAACAAAACGCTGGATGTTCCTTTGTTTAGTCCGACCAAAGGGTGACTAATTTGTTTGACTTCTTCTTTAGCCTGGTGTTTTCAGTTCCACCACCCCTCCAAGTGACACAAGCTCCACCGGCATTACGAACGGTAATCCGGCGGAAAAAAATGGGAACCAAAAGCGAGGGACCGACGCCGCTGGTAGTACCAAAAACCGGTGAATAATTGATGTTTCTGATGATTGATCAACACCTGAAGAGTCAAAGAAAATAGTCGACTTAGTTGCCGTACTGATACATGGATCACCTTGAGTAACACACCTGATGAGAAGTCTAAAATGAAGATAACAAGTTAATAATGACTAGTGAGACGAAGAGGTAAAGGAAACTTACAATGTCAGATTCTCTTATCACTGGTTTCGATAATCTAAGCTGATAAGAGAAGAGCTGACATAGATGGCCGAAGAAGGCATCTTTCATAGACAAAGGAGAACACAGGAAAAAGTAATGATGACGATAGAAATACAATGACGAAGAGCAGGAATGAAAAACAGAAATGAAATCAGAAATGAAATTGAAAATCATGATGGCAGTATGTTGATTCTGATTGGGAGCATGGCTTCGATGAAGGAAAAAGCAGTCGGTGAAAGAAAGAAACGACTGATGAAAGAGAAATGTTCACAAATAATCTGCAAACCATCGACTGCGTACCCACAAATGACTGCGCAACGTTCCACCTGAAACTCAACCCCGCAATCACAATCAGAGTTTTCGCTAGAGTCGACTAGTCAACCGCCGACGTCCATCTCACCGCTCTCAAAATCACCGAATCCTTAATCAACCGTCGAATCAGCTTTTATCTGTTAGTTCATCCGAACATCAAACGCGGACAGGATCAAGTGCATTCAGGAGGAGCGACTAAGTTGACAAGTGGAGGCTTGTTCAACTTTATTCATTCCTTGATAGTACACATATCCTTTTTCATCGTCTCGTTAGGATCGGACTTTAGGCAGGTACTTAATTTCTTATATCACATTTTCATTGTTTAACTTTTCTTTATTTCCTTATTTCTTTTCTAGTTATTACTTCTACTAGCTTCTATTATTAGCTGCAATAAGATAAAATAAGACCTCAATCTTCTACAAGAAAGAAATGAAGCCAAGAGATATGATGTCATTATCTTGATCTTTCGTTGTATGAGAATTCTATTCGAAAGATAATGCGCTTTCCGAATACTTCAACAAAACCCAGACGGTTCGGCAGCCGATTAGACAGGAAAGCCTAACAGGAAGCGAGGTTCCGAAGCTGCTGGTGGTAGCAAACCCCCATCCGGATCTGACGACGATTCGGGAAAGAAGAATAACACTAAACGAAGCTCCGACGCCGCCGGTAGTACCCAAAATCCAGACGGTTCAGCAGCCGATTCGGCAGGAAAACCCAATAGGAAGCGAGGCTCCGATGCTGGTGGTGGCAGCAAACCCCCTTCCGGATCTGATGACGATTCGGGAAAAAAGAACAACAACAAGAGGCGAGGCGAATCTGGCGAAAAGGAGCCCAAGAAGCCTGGCACAGCCGATGTAAGTGCTCCTTCTCCGTCTTCGTCATTTGGGCTAGTCGTTGCTCACCCAATCTTTCTTTTTATGTACTCCCCAAATCTTAGGGAACAGTGCTCCTTCTCCGTCTTCGTCATTTGGGCTAGTCGTTGCTCACCCAATCTTTCTTTTTATGTACTCCCCAAATCTTAGGGAACTTGCGAGGCTCAACAACTAAGTGCTCTCGCGCCACCTGGTGCTTCATCCGAGGGTAACACTGGTGGTAACCCTGATCATAAATGAGTCGCACCCCGATTTCTTTACTTGCTCAGTAGTAACCCAGAGCTTTGTCAAAACAGCATTGTATTTCTCTTCCTCATGATTGTTACGACTATTATGTACAAAACGTGAGCTCTTGTAGGCCTTCAACACAATGAACTTCTGTCTCAGACTAGAAATCCGACTACATATCCAAGCACCAAAGCCGTAGTTGGATCGGTCTTCCTTTGCTCGACACTTTATCAGGATGTTTGGGGTTATTGAGGGGGTTCGTTGCAGAAGTGTCCCATCTTGCTTGAGGACTTCAATTGCAACAAACCATCTTCTACCTCTTTTTGTCATAAGTTTTCTCAACTCTTCATTTAGCCCACTAGTTGAAAGTTTCAATTCAGAAATTGAATGTCGATGGCCGCTTTTGATGGGCGAAACATAGAAATTGGTAAGGTTCTGGATTGTTTGTTTCCCTTGCCAACCTAAAAAGGGCTTTGTTTCTTTTTCATTCCAGGTGTTTGGGTTTTTCTTTGTGAGGTTAACCATGACTAGGGTCTTTGGCCGGCTGCGCCGCCCGCCTTGTGTTTGACCAATCTAGCTCTTGTGAATTTCCAGTAATAACTTTCTTAAGTATTCCCGCAAATACATTCTCTTAAAACTATGATCAATGCTCTATGTTTCAAGAAACAAAATACAATAAAACTCTATTATACAAATACACATTAAGACCGGTGTTGAGGAATAACTTTTTTACACTATAACAATCCAAAAAACAAAAGTTAGTCCAATCACGCCAATCAAACAACAAGAATAAATGCATACATTTATATGAACAACGTTGTCCTCGACCTTGATCAATTCGCCAGACAACCAAACTATTGCGCCCACAATCAGCTTGCCTACGTTGGCTGCACGCACAAACTTGTTTATTATGGCTAGACAGGTAATAAAGGATGGCGTACATGGCGATTGAGTAGTAGTCGGAAGTGCTGATGAGAGTAATTCCATGAGAAGGCTTATTTCTCAGGGATTGAATTAGATATGTCGACCGACGGGGCTAGTTTAGGTGGAACCTAGGATAACAGTTCGCGTATGTGGCGATTGTGGATTGTAGTGTATACGTAGACATTCATAATAGAGAGTGCCTGAATTCCTTGATCCTGTTGAGGGTTTGTTGGATGGATAAAGTAAATTTTTGTGGATGCTGACGCACGAGGAATGTAAAAGGCGTAACCGTCTACTTTTTGGAATGCTGCATGATTGACTTTTACGTATTCTACATCAAGCGAAGATAACTTGAGCGCTTCTTGCATGCACAGGGTTGGATGAGGGAGAATCGAGCGCTTGACTATATGCAAAAGGAACAAGAGACCTGGAGTTTAGTATTTAGATGCTGACGCCCTTACTGACACGTCGAGATCAAGCGTAGGGGTGCTGTAATATGATTGTCTATTAAATGCTCTAAATCAAGTGTTGAGACGCTCCTAAGATGACTTGATTGCCTTTGGCAACGATTGGGTTGGATGCAAAGCAAACGAGCGCTTGACAATAGACAAAAGGCGTAGGATTGTACGTTCTTTGTTACTGATGCGTCAAGTTCATACGGAGGTGTGACGCTGATAAAGAAAAGGCGTCTTGTGAGCGAAGCCTATAAATCCAGGCATTGTCCCAACGTATTGTCCTGCAAGTTCTCTCTTGCCCCGGCGGAATCCCCTAAAGAGTTAGAACTTTTGAGTTTTAGTAATTGCCAAGTGGCGAATCAATCAATTTTTTTTTTTGATAAATCTATGATCTTGTTTGTTTAAGGTTAAACTGTTAATAGTCAGTTTTCCAAATGTTTATTTATAGGTTCTTTGTCACACAGCCCACCCTAGCCTACCAGGATTGAAGGTGCAACCCAATAGACGGTCCAGATGGGTCACACCTTTGATTTTTGGGCCAAAATTACAGCTCACGAGTTCAATTTCCGCAAACAAACAAAAAAAAGAAAGGCACACTGCTTCTAAATTTCATTCCAACAACACAAAAAAAACATCAAATCAATGAGAAAACATTGTTTCATCTATGAAAAAGATAAAACAGTTATAATACTCCATGTGACTGAGCTGTAAGGGATCCAAGATGGTTGTGAAGGTAATTTCTTGTTACACAATAATCAATACTACTAGTGCTGTAAATGGAGAATTGCAGAATCTTGAATGCTCACTTCATACACATCCATTTTTTTATCTGAAAGTTACCAGCATTTTTTTTAAGCTTTGGGTAGATGGAAAAATATATTCTTGTTAATTTGGCATCATTTTTGCTTTGTTATGACATGAACTTAGAAGTTGTGGGACTTCTACTTTTTTTTTGAAAATCCAACCTGAAACCCATAATTTTGACACATACTTTTGCATTTAAACTGGAAGCAGTTTCTCTGGCAGTGTTTTATATAAATACATGCCAAAAAGAAGGACCATAAATTTGAAGAAACCCCTAATATCCCAACTTTTATCTTCTTTCAAGAAAACCCTGGCATGACAGATAGTCCATCCTGAACTCTGAAATCTGGAGTGGAAGCCTTGGGACAAGCATTTGGGTTATGTGTTTGGGTCACACCCTTAAGGTAACCCAGAGGTTTTTTTATCTTCAATTTTTCTTTGGCTACAACAAAAAAAGCTGATGCTACACCCAAAGCTAGCAGTTCATTGATACTAAAGTCTTTCATTGGATGAAGAAATAGTATATATAAGAGCTTCTCAATTGCCATTCACTATGTTAATTGATGGGATTGGTAGAAGACTCAGTAGATCTGAGGCCACAAATTATGGGTGAATTACGTAACTCAGAAGAAGGGAAGATAGAGATCTCTCTGTAAGTATGCACAACTAAACATGAAATTCAAATAAAAGAAAGATGTAAAGAAGAAATTCAAGAAGTAAGATAAAGGGTCAGGCTTACCAATACCTAGCTCAGAAAAAAGGAAGTTAGGGATGTCTGCTAAGCTAGGAAGGGGCCTGAATCCTGAGATTGAAATAGAGAGATAAAATGTAATATTGCTTTGTGAAATCTGACAGATGTGCCATACAACAGACTCAGCACTAAGGCTCTCGCAGTTGGATCTTCCTTGCATTCACTAAGGATCCTTTTCTACCCTACTTCACAACCTCAGCATTCAATAAGGATGCTTTTCTACCCTACTTCACAGCCTCAGCAACTTTCAAGCTTTTGGTTAATCCTTGGGTTGCATATCATATTTATATGCACCCTCAGCAATCCTCAGTGCTCTCCTCGAAGTTACTTTCAAACTTCAAAGATTCCAAAGCACATTGCTTTCCAGTTATGCAAACAAAGGCAAGACCATTAACCCTCTTACTGGTCTTACATATTTCAACATTACTTTCTCATGCGCTTAATCTCCCTTCTGGATTCATGCACTTCATCTTTGAACCTTTGAACTTTGACTTGAACAGTCCTCCAACTTTGAACTTTGATTCAACCTTCTTTGCACCCACTGCACTTACAAATGCTTGGTCCTCAGTCATGGACTTGCCCTGTTTGCTTGAACTCAGAAGCTATGACCTCCTTCTCTCATTTCTTCTGTGTTGACCTTATAACCTCATTCCTTGTTTGGACTCATGTCATACCTTTGTAGTACTAGTTGTATTTCCTATATAAACTGTCTACTTCTATGCTTTCACCTTTCCCTCATCAAAATAAGATTATAGTTTTCAGCATAAATTGATTCCACCTTCTTCGAGCATTGCCATTCCGAACCCTTTCAGTGTTCTCTCTTCTTCGAAATCAAGAAGACCTTCAAACAGTCAGTCCCCTATTTGAACTATCTTCTTTTCCTTTCTTCCCTTCAAATAGTGCCCACCTGTCTTTTGTACATACAAGACGCCGTGTGACAAGATGTAGGTTTCACCAATAGTAGAAGAAAAGATGGATAAATTGGCAGATTTGGTAGATGAGTCAGATGCCAAGCCAAGGAGTTTTTTACTACTAGGGGTGGAATATTTGGAAGAGCATATGCCAAAAGCAGTCACATGACTAATGATTTTTTTTGCTCTCAAGGAGCACAGAAAGAGACAATTGCCAGTGGTGCAAAAATCAAAGGATGGACCTCTGAATGCAGCCATCTCAATTGAGATTGTTGTGAATGCTGAGGAACCAAATATTCCAGATTAGCTCTTCAAATACCTTGAGACAGAAAAATCAGAAAGGATTTCCATCAATCCATTGTTGTTCAGTGCCACATTTGAAATGATTTGATTGGTTTTGAGTTTGTTGATGGGTGCATGGATTTGATGGATGGTAGTAGCCACGAAGTAAGATTTCAAAGACATGAGTGGATGAAAATGAGTCAGGATGATTATATTTTCAGGTAGCTGAAGGAGGACATCTCAAGCTGGTAGGAGAAGGTAGAATAAGGGGCAAAAAAAAGTTCTGATGCTCATGAGCAAACCCAAAAGGAATCTCACAGACAACTGTTCTGTTCGTCGGCAGGAACTCAAAGAAGAAAAAACTTAACAGACAAGTGAAGGATTACTATGTCAATAAGTGTGTCAACAAGTGAAGTGAAATATCAGAAGCCTAGGTAAGTCCCTGTGGGCGGCTGGAATCGAACCTACATTTTCACGGACTTACAACCCGAGGGTTGCCACAACGAGATTTCCTAACCATTAGAAGACGCCCATCTCCAATGGACGAGACGTGCTGATTTGGGTTTTTGATCGTTGTTCTATGACGGCTGTTCGTCCATGACGTCACTCCGTGATAGTCTCTGGTTCAGCCACGGTCAAGAGGAAAGACAAAGTGAAGATGAAGACCATCACGAGTCTGTTGACCATACTCTTACTCCAACCAACAACAATCACCGCACAACTCACACTCTGTCTACTACCAACAACCAATCAACCCAATCTCTCTCAAAGCTTCCTCGGAACCACTGCCGATGGAAACCATCAACTGTTCAGTTCAGACTTAAATTCCGACTGTCTCATCCATCATCATCTCCCTGTCAAATTATCTTATCGGCCCCAGAAACACTCTCTCATCTACTCAATCAAACATGACCATGAAAATCATTCTCAGCGAAACTTACTTGCAAGCTTCTTATCTGATTTCGCTAATCTTAGCAACCCTTTGACTCAATCCCCCAGAAAACTTACGATTAAAGACTCTTCGGCACAACTGGTTTTACAAAAAAAATCTACAGAAATTACTCCTGAAAAGATTAAGATATTGTTTTTTGAGCCTCTCAAATCTTCTGCGGTCTTGGTCGAGGTACCACTTCAATTGAGTGCCATATTCTTGGATCTCTTACCGACACAGTTTGACACGATTGGCCATCCATTGAAGCCAATTGAATCTGGGACAAACGAGCGAGAAAATTTTATGGATACACCGAGCGGAAACCCACTATCTAAACGACTGAGCAGGCTTCACTACAGACCACAAATCGACCAGATCTTGAGTCTTTCGAGAGCCGAGAAGATATTGAAAGATATCGAGATCTTGAGCGGTGGAGAGGGAGAAGATGGGCGGTGGATGACGAGACATTCTTTCTCGGACGGCGCTTTTCAAGCCGTGGAATGGCTCAAAGACCGCTATCAACATCTTGGCGCTCGTTGCGAATTCGACCAGTATCTGCTCGGCGTCGCTCCGAATTTAATCTGTAAATTTGCTTGGACTATCTCTGATGATCAGTCCTCACAAAGCCACTCTCATCTTGCCCAGTCGGAATCTATCGTCCTTACCGCTCATTACGACTCTAAAGGCTCGTTTGGCTCGCTTCGTGCACCTGGTGTAGACGATAACGCATCAGGTAAGACAACCTAAATTCCCAAATCTTTCAAAATCTAATTGTGTTTTTTTTAACAACAAAAAAAAATATGAAGGATGTGCGGTCCTGTTATCAATAGCCGAAATTCTTCAAGAAGAAAGTGATCAAATTCAAAAGATGTTGTCGATCAATGAGAAATCGTTATACGGAAGAAGAATCGAAGTAGTTTTTGTGCATTTTTCGGGTACTGAACAAGGTTTATTAGGCTCTCGATCGGTAGCCCAAAACTTTCAAGATGATCAATCTGATGAGGAGGGTCGAAGATTGATGCTACTGTTAATGAATGTGGACATGGTGAGTTGTTTTATACAAGCTTAACATATTCTTGTTCTTTTGAGGATCTCTCGCTGTAGGGTTGATACATTTAGACAAATTTTTAAAAATCAGATTAGCTACAGAGTCAAAGGCGAGCCCGTCCAACTTGGTCTCTCTACCCTCGGTCCGTCGACAGAATCGCTGGAGTTTATCCGAAGGATCTCGAACATTTATGTACCCGAATTACTTGTTGGAAACAGCACCAGTTCAGTCCCTGTTTTCCTGTCTTTCTTAGTGGTAGGCCAACCTAAGACTTGTGGGGTTCTGACTGAATAGGTGTGTTTATATAAACAATAATAGTCGGAAAGTCGGACGAAGCACATTTTCATGCCAATGGATTCCCCAACTCAGTTCGGCTTTTCGAACGAATTGGGGCGTCGATTCGTAATCCAGATCATTTGAGATCATCCGATCAATTCTCTCATTTCTTTGACCTTGATCAAGATGATGATGATGAAGGCAGTGGTGGTAACCAATCAACAGGAGGGTCTTATGACATCGTCCAAACAGTTCTTATCGGTAGAGTGGTTGTTGAGTCACCTTTCTGCTTCTATAACCATATGCAGAAAGTTTGGGTCGATAGAAGAAAGACCGCTGATTCGTATCTACCTTCTTGTTGGTCTCATTCTTCTGGTGAAACACGACACTGACCAGCTTGCCAGTGTGCTCGAGTTGGTATTTTGATGATCTGATACACGGTCATCTTTTTTTTGTCTGTTGTATAGATACTCATTTAAAGACCTTCTGATTAATAGAGTCTTGCTAAAGAGGTAAGCAGAGAAGGACTTTATCCAGAAGCAGGTTTTGAAATTGGAAGTATAATCCAATCTTTGGTCTGAACAAGAAGGGAGTTAGAGTGCAACAACAGTTTACTTGGGTTCATCCATAAACAATCGTAATAAATTATGAGAAAGATGAATACAATGATGTTTTGAATCTGAGTTGAAGGAAACCAGTGTGCAACTGAGTCAGTGTTGCCGTCGGACGAAGAACCAGAGGACACTTTGTACGTTGTTGGACTTCGCTAGATCCGCCTAGGACTTGGGGAATAAAATGAACGATTGAATGAGCCTCGGCTACTCCGGATCACGAATCGGAGAAGGATCACTCACATCAGCTGCGTCAGGCTTCCAGGGTTGCTGTCCGCCAGCTTACCCTCACTTTTTACGGTGATGAGGACCACCACCGCCAGGAGGTTGACCATTGCCCCGGGGATCTTCGTGATCTGATTTCCTGCTCGATTTTGCACCAGGCCCGTAAGGTTTTTCTACTGGTGGCCGTTTTTCTACTGGTGGCCTTTGGCCGGAACTTTCATCATTGTTGGCCTCTCGCTTGTAATGAGTTACTTTCTCAGTCTGGCCGCGTAGTTTACGATTTTTGGTGTCGAATATAGAACTGGTAGTAAAGACACCACGGCGCTGAAAAAAAGGAAGTCAAACTAATCAGTCTCTGACTTTGTAATTGGTCTGACTTTAGAGTATACATCGAGGAAATAAATAACTAGTAGGACTAATGGAGTGTGTTCACTTTATAATTGGACGGATTAATTAGCGTATTCGAAGGTGGTGGTGCTGCGCCGGTCGTCGTCGAGATAACTCCGACAAGGGTCGAGAGAACCAAGAAGACCAATGAAAGAAAACCGATGTTTCTCGCGTGCATCTTGCAAAGTGTATATCCGATCGAGATATCCCAATCTAAGTCTTTTCTAACTGGAGACTGCGCGAGGGTATTGTAAGCTAGTTGTGGGCTAAGGAATGGAGAAAAGAGCGTGGTTTAATTGTATCTTTTGGCTGGGTCTGTAGCCGCCCTAGTGCAAGCTCCGTCCGGGATGACTCTTTCGAGGCTCCCTGGACCGATAACATCACGATATAGCTTATCACAAGCCCGATCGGAGGGCCGGTGGAGGCGCGCTTCGCGAGTGGCGCCCACGCCAGCCATATAGTATACGTCACCGCTAGCTTAACACAATCCCCTCGATCGGAGGGACTTGCGACTAATCCCCACTTTCTGGCGCGGACGGTATGGCTTTACAGCCGTGTCCAACACAAAATCTTCTCGATTCCGATGTAGGTGGAGAACAAGAGCTCCTCAGAGCTTGCGAAGACCGCCCCTCAGTAGGCACCATTCGTGCCATTTTCCTCTTTTTTTTGTCTTGTAAACACATCGTTAACTTGTTCATCCTCCAAGTCTTGCACCGAGTTGCCTTGGAGCTGAACGATTGGGATTTAACCCATTCCAAGGATTATATTATACTATGTGCATAGGGTAGGCAGCTCGACTGCGTGTGAAACATGGGAATGACAGGTTTTGGACGAAGACAAAAGCATGGCTTTGTAAAATTGTCAAAATTTGTGGATTTTCAAGGCAGCCTAGATAGAGGCAACATGCGCCTTGCGGTAGCCAGCTTTTGTCGTGTATAGGGCAAGAGGCAGGGAAACAGTTTGGTGCCTCCGGCAAGTCGTATTTCAGTCGGGATGGTGCTCATTTTGGATGAGCAAAAATTTACCACCAAAAAATTGTAACCGTCCGCGCCAGAAAGTGGACATTCGTCCCAAGCCCCTCCTTCGGAGGCTCGCTTTACAAGTGGCGCCCGCGCCAGCCTTTAGGTCACCGGCCCTCCGATTGAGGGGCATGTGTTAAGCTAGAGGTCACCGGCCCTCCAAAGCAAGCAGACTTGCGATCGAGCCTAACAAAGCCTCTCGTGAGAGAGCCCCGCGAGGGTCTCTGTCTCACAGAGAGGCTTATGTGTAATACCAGATTCTTGGCTTAAGTCCGGAGTGGGTTATGTGCAGAAAACAGCTTTTCTGCACAAACCCTTCAATTCACATCAAGCCAGCAGTCCCCGGGCATTGCCGAGGTGACCATGTTGTAGCCCTTGATGTTGCGCTCAATTTGAGCAGTCCTAATTGCCTCCTTCTCCTATGGAGCGAGCTCCCTAGCCGGCTCAAAATAGCATGATTCCTCAGAGAGCCCAGTTAGGTTCGCCTGTCCTTCTAACTTCGTACCTGTATTATTCCCAATATGCCCTTATGTTTTTTACACCTGAAACAAGAAGGATACATGTAAATACATGTATAACGGTGGTAACATGAGGGTAGTGGGATAGGCGAAATCATGGCAAGGCACCTTACAAATTGCCCACTCTGGCTGATATGCGCAAGCCTACCAACTTAAAAAGTTGATAGGCTTGCAGAGGGGATCATTGCTGGCATTTTTCTGGTTTTGCGGCGGGATGGGCTCATTAGAAGGTGTAGAATATGTAGGCTCAAAGAAGCTACCAGCAAAAATACTGAAATCAAGTCTCAGGACTCAGGCGAGGAATCCTGTATTACTCACAAGTCCCTCCCTGCAGTCGGAGCAAGGCAATGCGAGGTCACTCATACCTCATATGCCAGCACAAGCCGCGCACAGCAGAGAGTTAGGACTTGTGTTAAGTTCGGCTTGCAATAAGCTACGATTAGAATTTAGATCACGATACGAGGTTGAATGCCATGGCTGCCACCATATGGACGAGATTGACAAGCCTCTCTCCAAAGAGAGGCTTATCACAGCAGAACAAAAAAGATTAGCCGAGCTCTGATTGCGGATCCCTGAACGCGGTGGCAGCTATTACAGGCTATTACTGCCCTCATTTTGACGGCCAATTATGGTGTGATACTCATGAGGGAGATTCCTGAGCGGCTGTTTATGACACCCACTCTGGCTACATTCCTCCGACTGCACGGCCTCCTAGTCAAGACATTGCATCACTGCTCTCGGTACTGGCCCGTGGGCCACAATTACATTTGGGGTGTAATCTAGAAAAAGTTTGGGAAGTTCGGAGTGGTAGTTCTTCACTGGAGGTGAGTTTTTTTTCTTTCAAATTGATGTGGAGCTCTCCTCCACTTTGGAGGACATTATATCCACAGCAATTTATTTGAGCAGACTTCCCTGTTTTTACAGGCAAGATTTCCATTTTTCCTTTCAAGCAACTCACGGGTGTTTTGACATTCTTTTTTTTTAGATGTAAAGAGTTAATTTTCTGATGAAGACATTCTTCACTTAATGAGCGATGTAATGAAACAGGCTTTGTTTCAGGGTGATTCAGGGTGCACGAAGCTCAGGAGAAGAATATAGAATATTTTTTGAAGTTAAGAGAATAGTACTATTGAAGAGTTAACAAAATAAATCCCATGAGGAAACAAAATAAGAGTAAAAAGTATCAACTATTTATAGAAAACAAGACGCGTAAAACTGGCTGTCGTGTCGTGTAGAACTTCTAACAATTTCTTGAGTGTTGTCGTGTTGAGACTATGCATTTACAATTTCTTTTTTAAAGACATACAATTGATTTAAACTTTTTTATTTTTATCCATACTATTGATTTACTGAGAATTTAAATGAATGAATTTTGAAAGTTTGAAGGCTTTCTGTCCCGGATGTTGACAAGCAAGTCCAAAAAAAAGCACATGTGAGCTTGTGTCAATCCTTACTTTTATGAAAACTAGATCACAGGTTTCTTACCTTTCATTTGGCAAAAAAAGAAAATACACGAGATACTTGATTGCAGTTGAAGGTCTCCCAATCAAAAGCCAAGATTTACCTGTCTCTTTTGGGTTTTGGGCTTGTCATTTTAACTCTGAAACATGACATAAGCCACTGGACTTGACGTGCAACACAAGGGTGTCGTACGTCTCCTCCTTTGAACCCCTCAGCAGCTCTTGCCAAGCTGCTAGGTTGAGGGATATTTACCCACTTTCAACAAACATGAGCCTATATATGTATATCCGTCTTGAGTCAGTTCCCCCCACCTTGGCTGACTCACCAATCCCAATCAGCCACTGTTTTCACCGTGGCTTAGCCCAACACCCGCATGTCATTGTGCGGTTGTATTTACCAGGTTCGTCATCCATCAAAGCTACGGTTGAGACAAAACACTAACCATATCGACCTTCAGAATATGCCCGGTCCCCTTTTGTTGTAATCAGGAACCTCACATGTTCCTCGCCACTACTAACCTCAAATACACGTTTGTCACCAACCACAAAATCCATGTGCAAAGCCCTTAACCCAACCTGTGACAATTCCCAAGGCGCCCAAACCATCCAACCACAACAGCCCGGTCCTAGGGGGAAGAGAAGCACCGACCAGTCCTAGAGGCAAGGGAAGAGACTACACCTTTCCCTTCCCTCCAGGACCGGCTGGTTCTAGAGGCAAGGGAAGAGACTAATACACTCTCTTCCCTTCCCTCCAGGACCGACCGTTCCTAGGAGGAAGGGAAGAGACTACACGATCTTCCCTTCCCTCCAGGACTGACTGGTCCTAGAGGGAAGAGAAGATACTATTACAATCTCTTCCCTTCCCTCTAGGACCGGTCGGTCCTAGAGGGAAGAGAAGAGACTACAATCTCTTCCCTTCCCTCCAGGACTGACTGGTCCTAGAGGGAAGAGAAGAGACTACACTCTCTTCCCTTCCCTCCAGGACCGAATGGTTTTAGAGGGAAGAGAAGAGACTAAACTCCCTTCCCTTCCCTTCCCTCCAGGACCGACCGGTCCCAGAGGGAAGAGACGATATTACACTTTCTGTCCTACCTGTCCCTGAGGGGAGATAGGAGCGTGAACCCTCTTCCCTGCCCCCCCCCCCCCCAGCCTGACTGGTGCCAGAGGGGAGAGAATGGTGTGACCTCCAGACCAAGCGGTCCCAGAGGGGAGAGAAGATATCATAGGTTCTTTCAAGCTATCTTATAAATTTTCATTGAATTTACATGTAAGAAGAATATGAAATACAAACAGATAGAATAATTGAGGATGAAAAAGTAAAAGTATCAAAAAGATAAACAGGATAGTCTTTTAGAAGACTGTGTACATACAGTGCCACCAAATTTGAATTGTGTCTTTTTGAGCTACATGCAAGTGTAACAGCAATTCTTTACATGAAAAGTGAGGCATACAAAAGGTACAAGGCTTGGAGTAATTTAGCAAACATGGTGCAAGAAGGAAAAAGATGAACTTTCATATCTTGTGCCAAATTGTGTACATTGCCACCAAATATTAACAACATTTTCTTGAGATACATTGAAAGGTCGCAGAATTTTTTTGATTTGTGAGGAATGAGAGATGAAAAAGATATGGGAAGCCTGTCAAGAGTAGTAAATGTGTGAGAACAGAAACTTTAATGTATTCTGGAAAAATCTGTACAGTTCAATCAATATTTTTCTTCAGTTTTTATCTACAAAGAGCCCTAGGGATGTTTGCATGGCACTTGCATGCAATTGCCTTCCAGGATGCAAAGATTAAACTGCTCAAACTTGGTTGGCAGGTTAAGTTGTTCAATGAGACAGATTGGGGTCTGATCAGACTAATTTACCTCAACATGTTTAGATGTTTGTCAATTGGAGGGATTTCTTGTTGGTAAAACAAAGAGCTCAGATGGATGGTGGAACTACTACCTATGTAAATCTTTTAAGATAATTGGGCTAAGCCTGATCTACATAGGGTTAGATTATAATTGAATGCTACAACCATGTTAGTGTGGTGGTGTAGCCACCCTGGCCTCTAGTCTCAATTAAATGACTGATGTGAGCCTCACCACAAGATGTGAAATGTTCATTCAATGGCTCTGAATATCAGGATCACTCTTGGAGAATACAAAACTGGATAGATTTTTTAGGGGATTCAAAAAACAACTCCCTGTTTTTTGACCAATGACTCCCACGACCGGGTCAATGTCGGTCTTATTCTGGCTGCGGGCCTGGGAGTCGTCCTCCCAATCCCAAAAAATTAAAAAAAATGAAAAAACTGGGAGTCGTTCTCCCAAATCCACCCAGTTTATTGGCGGATTTGGGAGTCGCCCTCATTGACCAGAAGGAAACCCTTCCGGTCAATGAGGCTGTTGTACCTCGTCGACCGGAAGGTTTTCCCTCTGATTGATGAGGTACAACTCCTCATTGATCGGGAGGAAATACTTCCGGTAAATGAGGCTGTTGTACCTTGTCAACCAGAAGGTTTTCTTTCCAATCAATGAGGTACAATTCCTCATTGACCGGAGGGATTTCCTTGCGGTCAATGAGGATATTGTGCCTCATTGACCAGAAGGGTTTCCTTCTGGTCAATGAGGCACAACAGCCTCATTGACCGTAAGGATTTCCTTCCGGTCAATGAGGTTGTTGTGCCTCATTGACCGGGAGGATCTCCTTCCGGTCAATGAGGATGTTGTGTCATATTGACCGGAAGGGTTTCCTTCTGTTCAATGAGGGCGACTCCCAAAGTTGCCCATTTTATCAGTGGATTTGGGAGAGCGACTCCCAGTTTTTTCATTTCTTTGGGATTTGGAGAATGACTCCCAGGCCCGTGGCCGGAATTCGACCAACGACGCCGACCCAGTCGTGGGAGTTGTTGGTCAAAAAATGGGGAGTCATTTTTTGAAGCCCCTTTTTTTATTGTGTTTGTGATGTATATAAGGCTGCGTTTGGGAGCAGAACATCACACGTATAATATTGAGTACACTTGCAAAATCTGGTCCAATTTTGGTGGACTTGAGCAGATTTCACACACAAAGCATAATATGATGGCCGTCATATGCCACTCCCAAACAGGAAAGTACATAAGTAATCATAACAATCAATAGGAAGATAAATATGATGATATTTTGAAAAATCTTTGTAGTTACTAAGCAAGGAAATCAGGGTGTGGCTCAGTTATTTTATCAGTATTACCGTTGAATAAAGAGCCAGGTGGCTTGAGGGCACTTTAGTTGCAGGACCTTGCAAGTTCCCTAGGAGTACTTGCGGAATAAAAAGAAACATTGAATGAGCGATGACTTTCCAAATCACGAAGACAGGGAAAGATCGCTTACCTCAGCTGTGTCAGGCTCCTTGGGTTCCTATTTTATCCACGAGATTTGCCTCACTTTTCAGCCAGGATCTTTCCTGGATGACCAGGGGGTGGGTCCTCTTGCTCTCCACCATGCGGCTTCCTGGGACCGGATTGTTTTTGTTTGCAAGTAGTGTTGTCGGGGAAATCAAGACTTCCGTTGCCGGTAGAGGTAGGGACAGTTTGGGTGATGGTGGAACCAAAGCCAAGGTTCTGAAGCTTACAAAGTCAACCACATCAGTCTCCCTTTGGTCTGACTAGCCAAAACCATTCACTGTTTCTTTTGTGATTATTAGAGCGGATAAAAAAAGCTCACCTGGATGGGATCATTCACTTGGTTGACTGAGATGACCTTCGGAGATGGAGCGGTTGAGACCAGTCCGGCAAGTGCTGAGATAACCAAGACCAACGAAAGAAAACTGTTTCCCGCTTGCATCATAAAGAATGTTACATTTTCTCAAAGTATCTGTCAAGATCTTTGCTAAACTGGTCTGAGGAATGGAGAAACCACAGAGATAAGGCCTTGGTGTTATATCTTTGGCCATGTAGCTGCCCTACAAACTCCATTTGGGATGAAGCTACTGAGGCTCCCTGTACCGGCATTACGATACAAGGTTGGATGCCGTGGCTGCCGCCATACAGGCAAGATTAACAAGCCTTTGCGGAGGAGGAAGCCCTTCCAGAGGATATCAGCCAATCCGAAAAGGCCTCCCATGTTCAGAATTAGCCAGTGTCATAGCCGCCTGGCACCTGTCAAGTATCCCTGCTGAGTAGGAAACCTCAGATCTTCTTTCTGTGAAACTGTCGTTTAACCAAACTTAACACAAGCCCCTATTCCCTGCTGTACGCGGCTGATGCTGGCATATGAGTGACCTCACATTGCACAGCGCCGACCGCAGGGAGGGACTTGTGAGTAATACAGGATTCTTTGCTTGAGTCCTGAGACTTGATTTAGCCAGTTTTGGTGGTAGCTATTTTGAGACATCATTTACTACATCTTAGGATGACCCCATTCCTCTGCCAAAGTGTCCAAATGACGGCATTGATCCCCTCTACAATCCTATCAAATTTTTAAGCCTTATCCCTTCCCCAAACCCGCCAGAATGCCCAACTTGTAAGTGCAAGAATCCCATGTAAAAGATGGCATGGGCCGGAATTGAACCGATGTCAACACCATGCTAGATGTGCTACCGCGCCCGATGTCCCAGGACTGTAGATTGGGTACACCTTGCCCCTAAATCCTTACAGTAAGGTGCCTTGCCATGATTTTATACCTGTATTGGCTGGTATTCTTCACGTTTCAGCCACAGAATACAGTCGTAAAGTTGGAAATAAAGGGAAATCAAGGGTTTGTGAGCAGGCAGGGGAGCTCGCCTCTTGGGAGTAGCAGCAAATTGGGACGGTGCAAACTCAGCGCAACATCAAGCGCTACAGTGTGGTCCCCTCGGCGATGCCCAGGTTGGGCTGGATTGATCTGTATTGAGGGATTTGTGCAAAAAGGTAGTTTTCAGCACATAACCCACCCGGGACTCAAGCCAATAAACTGGTATTACTCATAAGCCTCTCTGCATTTAACTAGACTTGGATGTATGTTGACAGGTCCCTTCCAAATCCTGCTTTTCAATGCTGTTAAGAATGCATGTAATTCTTTGATTTATGTAACTTTGAACACCACAAATCTTTATCATTTGATAAGAATTTATTTTTTTTCAAAAGACAACAAACAAGACAAGACAAGATACATATATATATAAATGTGAATAATGTCTTGTATGGAATTATTAAGTAGATGATAGATGTATACACATGGTATATATATCTATATCTATATATATACATTATATAGATCTACCACCAAGTAATAAATTCAAGTGAAACAAAAAAAAAGCAAAACACAAACACAAATTCACAAAAGAAATGAAAACAAGAGTAAGAGAGAGATTGAGAGAAGAATCAAGAATGAGAACGATAATCAGAAGTAGAAAGAGTAGCAGAAAGTGGAGTGGATTCAGAGGATGATGAAGACACGGACACGGAGGAAGAAGAAGGTAGAGGAGCAGAAGGAGGGGGAGGATTGGTGATGGAGTGAGAAGAGGAATCAGGTGAGGAAGGAACGGGAGTAGCTGAGGAAGACGGAGAGTCCTCAGTCCTGGCGGTCTGGTTGAGAGGATGAGGAGCGAGACCGTGTGGCGGAGAGAGTAAACTGGTAATTGTCAGACTAGTTTTACTAGGATTTTTTTGACTCTTGGCAGTAGTGGTGGTTGTATTAGTGGAGGGAGAGGAGCCGGCGGCGATGAGGCTAGAGCTAGCGAGACTGAAGACGATTTTATTCGACCCAAGACCAATGCCCTTGAGGGTCGACTCGAATGGATTCGATCCACGGCTCTCCTCGGCAGAAACTTCACTGGAATCGATCGCCTTGGCCGGCGTCTTGAGGGCCACTTTGGTCGCCCCGGTCCGAGCCATCGGGACCGAGCGTTTGCCGCGTTTAGCCTCCCGCCCAGCGCCTCCGAGCAAGCCGCCCAGACCAGCCTCATCTTCCTCATCCTCCTCTCTCCGTCTGCGCTCGCCTAACCGGACCTTTGGTGGTGGCTCTCCCGAGAGTCCCTCGAGCTCCTCACTAGTCGTCGCTGACGCTGACAGACCAGCCACCGCCGCCGGCTGGATTACTTCCTCATCCTCGTCCGGGTAATCTACCAACGGCTTCTTTACCCCGCCTTCGACTGCCAAAGTCGCTCCGCTGCTCACCGATCCTGGCGCCGGCTGACGCTGTCCTCCCTCCACGAGATCTGGGATCATCTCCTTATTCACTCCAGTTATCGATCGTTGCCGCTTATACGATGTGCCTTCTGTCGTGCTCTTTCGCACTCCCACTCCGCCCATCCGCGACGAACTGGCTATCATCACATCACTTTCTTCCTCTTCATCATCCGAATCATTAAAGTAATTTTCCTCTTCGACGTCTAGCGTTCGACTCCGAGACCAATTGCCAATGTTCCTAACATTATGTGACCTTTATCCCAGCAAAAAAAAAACACTTTAATCTTGGAGCAATTGAGAAGTGCACTTCTGCGAAGATTGTATTATACTCACGAGTTTTCCTCAGTACTGTTGTATGATGAAGATTGAGCAGGACCAGAAGCCTGACCATTCTGGTCATTATTCTGCTCCCACCGTTGGATAAGACTCTGAAAAGTGTTAAACTTTTGAGCCAAAAGTCTAATCTGATCGGCACGTTTTTCCATCAAATGGTTCAAGATTGGTTTCGGATTATTCTAACCATAAGAGAGAGAGAGAGAGAGAGAGAGGCAATGAGGTTAGACGAGCAGAATAAGGAAGTGGGAATGTAGGATGAGAGAGCGATAACAAACCAAACGAATGTTTTCAAAGAGCTCTAAACAAGCAGACGACACCAAGTTATCTCTGCCGTCCTGGGAGACAAAGATGTCAAGAACGACGTGATCGATGAGGGAGTTTTTGATCAAGGCGCGGTCGTAGAATTGATCCTTTTTGTTAAAGCAAGTCTTCAAGATTTTCAAGCCGACTAACTCAAGATACTTGTACGAGTTCCTCTTCTTTGGCCCATTGTTTTTCTGCTTCTTATCATCTTCCCCTTGCTTGAAAGGACTACTTGTCTCTTTGTTTGTCGTCATTGAGGAGGATGAACCTTTTGGACTGATGATTGCCAATAAGCTCCCGATTTTGTTTAGAAGATTCGTCGAGAGGATGAAATATTTGGACCGGAAACTGTGCTGAATGATGATAAAACAGATCATCTCACATAAATGATTAAACGTAGCTGCTTCTAGTGGACTGATTGAAACCGGTTCTTGATCGACTGCTGTAGTGAAAAAATGACCGACTCAAATCAATCTCCATGAAAAAAGAAAAAACCCAAAACATTGTTTTGAGGGTGGATTGACTGACTTGGACCATAAGGAATGAGTTCGGGAAGCTTAAGAAAAGGTCCGGCCAAGACATGGACACAATGGTCATAGAAAAATTGGAGGAAGCGTTCGTTATCAGGATCCTCGTCGCGTTTGAGCAGGCTATTCTCCACGAGGGCTAGGTTGGAATTATTTCCGAGCCCCATCCCACCCATGTCTAATAAGGTCCTCAGAGCATCAGTCAACTGAACTTTCAGTCCTAAATCGGCCTCTGAGATCAGCAACTCGATCAGACTTTCTGCCAGAGTCTTCGTCCCTTCTTGCCGTTGTTTCAAGCAATACCCACGCACGCTACTCGGATCGTAATCGATGATTGTCATCAGGATTTCGCAGACTACTGACTTTATCATCGCCTCATCCTCTTGTGACTCTTTGGTCTTCGCGACATCACATTCTTCACTGTGTGCTGACAGATCGAGGCTGACGGGCGGAATCAGGTCCTGTTTCGAGAGGCCAAACTCGATGACTTTCAGAATCCCTCGCTCGGCCAGCGACCGAAAGAAAGAAATTCTCGATGGCGCTTGAAGATACTTGGCCATTGCGCACAATTGTTGGAGAAAGAGGATCGAGTCAATCTTTCGATTGAGTAGTGCTTGACCATCAAGCTTGGCGTTGGCACGTTCGGAAATCATGGATGGAGGTAGAGGAGGCCCTACAATCGGCGAGGATGAGCCAGCTTGAGGGTCGGGTCCCATATCAAAGATCCCGAACAAATCTCGCATGAAATGGTCACTGCTGTGGAGGTATTGAACAATCTCAACTTGGTTGAAGAACAACATCGAGTTGATGATCGAGAAGGTCGAGTCGTCCATAATACGTGCCAGGATAATGTCCTTGAAGTACTGTAGTCGGTAGGTTAGATGAATCTTGGATTTGATTTGCTCATCCTTGATTGGCACGACTTCCTTGAACCTGCTTTGGTCTGATAAGTCAGCGTAATAGGATGCCTTTTGGTTCCCAAACTCAGGATCGTCTGTATAGCATCGAACCAAAACAACACGCAAGACATGTTGGATGTACACAAGGAGGTTAGCCAATAAAGTGTTATACAGACCCGTTCCAGAGGAGAGTACTGACAATCTAAAATACTAGCTGCAATCAACACAACATCATCTTGTAAGCAGTACTCGTAGATTGCCGCATCATTGAGCATCACTGGGGACGAATGGATTGCCACAATTAGTAAAAGATTTGGGTGGTAATAAGGATTGGAGAGATTTAGACAAAGGCGCGTACAGATACTTTGGAGCAAGATGCATAGGGTATGAAGATCCTTCAAGCTTTCAAGATCTTCGGCTTCTATCCGGACAGGTTTCAACTTGCGGATATAATCCATTTTGAGGATCAGAGTCGAGATCCGCTCACGACCAATACTCGAGCAACTGGAGGATTTGATCAGGTTTTCGATCTCGCTCAGATTAGCTAAAGAAGGCTCGGGTAGTTGAGCGAATTGATGGAGTGAGATGTGTTGGAGGTTAGGTTTGAGCAAGTGATCGTAGGTCGAGGGTGGGGAAACATTTCCAGAAGTCATGATACGTGATTTAGTTAGATCGTCGGCTGATTGATGTCCGAGGACGTCGCGGGAGATCAAGAATGATGGACGCCCGCCTAAGTCACAACTACCAGAGGATTGCTGCTGCTGCTGGTTGCTGTTGTCCAGTTGTTGGGATTGGGGTTGCTGTTGGAGTTGCAGTTGTCGAGTATGATGATTGGAGATAGGTTGCGTACTAGTAAGTTGAAGTTCGTCATCATCCCAGTCTATGGCATCCTTCCTGCGGTGTGAGTTGAGATGATCGTGATACGACCTGTTTCGGTTGGCCGACTGAGATTGATCTTGATGATTGATGCTGTTGGAGGGAGGGCCGTATGGCAGTTTGACTAGCCAGTTCTGAACGTCACATAAGAACGACCAAATTTCTTGACATCCTTGCGCGGTAGCAAATGAGAGTGCCATGTCGGTCCCATCCGGTTCGGTCCAGACGACTAGGGTAGCTTGTTGCTTTTGATAGATACCACCACCCTCTGGCCAGGGTGGTTGATCGAGAGCTACTCGATATGACTTTCGACGGCGGTGACTTGCTTTTGAGGTTTTCTTGGTGGATTCTGTTTTGTTTTGCTTATCATGGTTTTGATGATGAGATGTCTCGTCCTCTTGTTTTGCTGCTTCTTGTTCTTCTTCCTCTTCTTCTTCAGATGATGATGATGAGGATGATGATGATGATGATGAAGAGGAAGAGGAAGATGACGGATGAGGTTGGTTCAAGTGAGTTGGGATGAGTACTTGAGATTGGAGTAAAAGCTGTCCGCCTGGTGAGCTATCGGTAGGTTCTTGACGTACTTCCAACCTAGCGATCGGTGGATTGGAGTAGAATTGATGACGCTCTTTTTTATCATGATTAGCTTGAGGAGGTGATGGTTCGTAGATTCCAATGCAGTGGCCGGTGCCTCTATCGATCCAAGTCTGAGCTTGCAGTTCATAAACTTTTACCCTGCGAGGGTCAGTTTTGGGGTTTGAGTTTTGTAGTCGATGATCAATTGAGTCTTCTGATTCGTTTGATGATGATGATGATGTTGTTGTTGTTGTTGTGTTGGTTTTTGTTCGTTGTTGCTTGTGTTTGTGTTTCGGTTTATGTTTGTGTTGTTTCTGTTTCTGTTGTTTGTGTTGTTTCTGTTGTTTCTGTTCGATCGAGACTGATTCTGACATTCTATCGTCGGCCTTGTTTGGATCTTTCCGTCGTTTCTTCTTCGAGATGATACTCTTCTTCTTCCTCTCCGTCGTCGTCGTCGTTCCCTTTTTTTGTGTGGTTTGGTTTTGGTTGGTTCTTGTTGACCGTCTCTGCTGAGTGGGCTCGAGCGCTGTGCAGCCAATGTGTACTACACCACCCGAACTGCTCCCCCGGGGGAACGGAGTCATCGATTGGAATAAATAAGGTTTGAGAAAAATGCTCCCCATCTTACGGAACAACTCAAACTCATCGAGATCCCACTAAACTGACTTTGAGAAATACTCTGTTTTGCTTAAGATCCATTCAGAAATGAGTTACACGAGAGACTTTTCCCACACAGACAGACACTCAGATAAATCACAACTTGAATGGTTTGAAACACCTTCCTGTCTAAAGTCTATGCTTTACATTACTATGCATCTGCAGAGAAAAATTGATCTATGTTTAAGAAAAGCATTCTGAGTAACAACTCCGTAAGGACAGATCTCCAAATAATTGATAGTAAAATTAAGGAAGAAAACTGTTTTAAAGGTTCAAATAAGTACAAAGATACTCTCTTTCTAAAATTATTTACATACCAAAACGATGTGACACTACAAGTCCTCCAAAAAGCTATTTCTTTAATCTATACTGTGTCATAGTTCTCACAGCTAGCTCTTCTGCAGGAGCGGCATATTGGTAGTGAATCCATCTCTGGCCAGGCTCTCAGCTTTCCAGGGAAGAACGCTTACTGTGAAACAGACAAACCCTGTGAATTGTGAGTTTTTTTCCTCAATACCTCGCTCTAGGGAAAGCAGGTAAACCTTTGTCGTTGGCAATCTGGGGAACTTTCTACATGGGGAAGGATTCATCCTGTTGTGCCGGGTAGACAGAATAAACCTACTTGATTGGAGCCATTCCCATTGGGTTGAGAAAAGTAAAATTGAATAAGATACATACAGGAGTAACAAGAACCAAAATGAGTGTACTACAACTACAATAAAATGAAAGAGGGAAAGGAGCTGAGGACAACCAGCCATGCGAAAGTGTGGCGCATAGACTAGTAAGGACATTCCACCTGGACCGACTTGATGGTAGCAATCACGGGTTTTCGTTGACGTTGAGTCCTGGGTAACAGTCCATAAAACGTTAGCAGAGTTTTCAAGAAATAGGAAAGGGGAAAATAAAGTAGTGCCTACCATGGCACTGGCCCGTTTGCCCATTCACTGGTACCCTGGGGGCTACTTGCATCCCATAATCCGATCTGTAGATACATCGACTCACTCGTTCAGTGGAAATTCCAATCGCAACATGACCTGAAGAATGTAAATGACTTACTTGAAGGCGCGATCGGGCTGAGGGAAAATGACGTTGACCGTTGTGGAGGGTTTGGTCCGGGGTCAAAGTTCTTACTGCATATCCGTCGACTAGCCAGGTGATCTATGTGGAATAGGATGTTCGGGGTAATGAGAATCAATTTATAAATAGTAATTGAAAGAGAGTGACTCACTCCAGAGGGGCTCCAATCTATCGTATAAGTGTGTGTTGAGGCAGCGGAGCCTCCTTTGGGGTAGGTATGGACACCGCCGAAGACACCGTACAGAGGCGTGGTCTCCCCTGGCGCAGGTCGAAAGACGTTCGTCTGCCAGTGTGTAGGATCCCCGCCGAGGATCTCGATGTCGATCTCATCGTGGGTAGTCGTGCCGAAGAGGACGAGTGCAGCAACCGCACCACGAACATCCGAGGCAGCGAAAGTCACAGAGACTTTACCATATCTATCATAAAGAAAGATGAACAGAGTGAGCGGCTTAGGCAATAAAAACAAGTCGAAGAGAACGTGGCTTCTCACAGCAAGGAAAAAGTCGAGTTCAGGGTTGACCCGTCGCCCAACTTGTCGTTCGTTTTGCCATTTGCTGAGACCAGGACAGGTCCAGCGGGCGGGCCAAGCGCCAGATTGACTCCACCCTCGGGGTTCATCTGAGTGGCATTGGGATTGCTGGAGAGTTGGATCCAGGATGGTGGTAAGCTGGATGCTTGGAAGTTCTCGACCATCGGGGTACACTGCGAGATTGAGGGCGAGGGCTCAGCTACCTCCCGGGACTTGGGGACTGCTGCTTGGTTCTGGGGAACTGGTGCTGGGGGATCGGGAATTGCGGCTTGGAAGGTTGGGTCGACTGCCCGGGACTTGGGAAGCCCTCTGCCTGGGCATGGGATGATGGGCGAACACAATACTTCGGAAAGTCCAGAGCAGAGGGCAAGGACGAGCACCGCGAAACAAAGACGAGTCATGTTTTCTCAATGGAGATCACTGAGCGGAGAACCAAAGTAGATTTGAGCTCTCAGAAGCTTAGGATTTGGTTGGAGTCTATGAGAGGTTGTGTGATTATCCTTACGATGTGATGTGGTGGGAAGTGACCCTGAAGAAAATGAGTGGCGAAAATGAGTGAAAAGCTTTCTAAAAAAAGTTTGTTGGTTTTTTTTGTATGGGATGAACTTGATAATTTGCAATGACGAGTAGAGCTGTAGCTCATTTTATATTCACTACTTCTTTCTCCCCCAGTTCAATTTATTTCCGGAGATATGAGCCACCCATAGATATTGATGACAATTAATGACTTGAAGGCAAACTGGTCTGGTCCAATGGGTCACACAAGGCAAAATTCGTGCTTAACCAGGGGCATGTGACCCGAGTCTGGGTGGGTGGGGTGGGTCAAAAAAACACTAATACTAACCAGTCCGACGCAGGGACCTCAGCTGACAGCTTCTACGGATGGGCAATGGCTTGGTTCTGGACACGTGGATGTTGCTGGTAGGGAGGTGGAATACGTGAAGGTTGTGGATAGGAGGGGTGAGGAGATGGTCGGGGCAGTGCTTGAGGAAGATGGTAGCTTCCTTAGACGAGCGAGGTGAAGGGCGAGCCGGACCGAAGAGTCTGGCGAGGCAGATAAGCAGTCCGTCCAATCCGGGACATCAAGTGACTCGGCAGGATATCCAGGTGAGCGAAGCACATGTAGTCCACGATCGCGCTGGTCGTTCTTCTCTCTTTGATTTCGACGCGACCAGCTTCTTCTGCTCCTCTTCGAGGATGCAAGGATCACCGGCCCGGTGGCAAGTCATCTACATAGCGGCTGGAGGCTAAAGTGGAAGTGATGGCCGCTCTGCGCCGAGCCCACCACCGATACGCAGGTGCTCGAAAAACATCGGCGCGTCGGCCGAAGTCTGCCCCATGCGCCTCAGCCAGGAAGAGGTCGTTGCTAAGTGCCTGGAGATGCATATGTTCTTCCAGAACGCGCCCTAGTAGATGGGTATCGGCAAAGAGTTCCTTCTCCCACTCCAGCTATCCACACAAACACATCAAACACAACATCGATGGACACCGCTCGAGCATTCTGGCGCAGCAACATTGGGGCCAATCGTGACCAGGCCAATTTCTATCCTACGCACTTTTGTCGCAAGGGTTTCAACAGGCGACGGGGAGGTCATACACCCAGAAGTGTGGTCACAAGGGGACTCAAAGTTGAGTCAGGGCTAGAGGGACGTTGTAGTGCAACTTGACCTGAATGTAGGCAGGCAAGTCACTCTTGCAGAAATACGTGCAAAGCTACTTGCCAATTGGCAGGTAAGTCATGTTGGCTTTCTTTTTCAAACGACCACCTGAGTGGCTAAAACTGGGCAAGACAAGCTGAAAGAGATTGTCAAGCTGGTTCATGTTTTCAAAGAAGCTTGCTTTCCTCAGGATGAAAGATGGGTAAATTTGGTCAACTGGGGTCTTCATGCCAACAAATATGCTTGCCAGTCCAGCAAGGTCAAGGTGATGTGCCCTCGTTTTAGGATCTAATGCCAGGACTCGGGAAAGGTATGTTGGGGTATGATAATGTAAATTGGCGACGGCAATGACTTGTTGCACAGTTATGGTCGGGGATAAAAGTCGGAAGACATGGCTTAATCACGAAGGATATATGTATTGGTAAGCTAACAAAACGCTGCATGCAGGACTGACACAAGGTCTAATATAAACGCGATACTACTACAGATAAAAGAATGATAGGGTAAAAACGATAACGAGATGAATAGGTGTCCATTAGGGTTGAAATTAGTCAAAAAAAAAATGTTAATAAGGACATTCGACTTTGACAGATTTGATTGTGGCGGTGACAGCTTTTCGCTGCCGATCGGCCCTGGGGAGTGGGTCCAGTTGGTTAGTCCAATAAGTAGGTGAAGGGAAAGGAAAAAGTGATGCTTACCATGGTACGGGACCGTGAGCCCAGTTACTGGTGCCTAAAGGGCTGCTTGCATCCCACAATCCGAGCTGAAATTCATCCGCCAACGCGGTCAGCTAGAGTTATGATTGTAGCTTTGGCAAGGGTGAGTAAAGCTACTGACTTGAATGCGCGACCGGGCTGAGGGGTAGTGGCGTTGGCCATTGCGGATGGTTTGGTTTGGAGTCAAGGTTCTGACTGATTGGCCATCAACCAGCCAGGTGATCTTCAAGGGCGGATAGATTAATAGGACTTTCCAATATCAAATCAAGATAGGCACACAGAATGGCTCACTCCAGTGGGGCTCCAGTCAACTGTATAGGTATGAAGACCGGCGGCAGTGCCATTCATAGGGTAATCGTGAACACCGCCGAAGACACCGTAGAGCGGCTCAGTTTCTCCGGGTGCAGGTCGGAAGACATTGGTCTCCCAATGGTTCGGGGCTCCGCCAAGTATCTCAATATCAATCTCGTCGGCAGTGGTAGTGCCAAAAAGGACGAGAGCGACGACGGTACCAGGAACATCCGAGGCGGCTACGGTATAAGAAACCTTGCCGTAACTATTAAAAAAGGCAATGAGAAACTATAAGACAGGAAATCAAGTCAAGAACGTCCTCACAGGAATGAATATGTTGAGTTAAGAGTCGAACCATCTCCGAGCTTATCGTTTGTCCTGCCATCCTTAGATAACGTGACGTTGCCAACTGGTGGGTTGAGCGCAAGATTCACACCACCACCGGGGTTCATCTCGTGAGCTAGGGGATTGCGCGAAAGTTGGATCCAGGAGCTGGATAAGTCGGAGGATTGAAATTCCTCGAGCATCGGGATACAGCGAGAAACTGAGCGCGTGCGGCCTGATTTGTACGCTTTGCCTGATGGCCTGTGGGTGCCTCTGTTGGAAACATATCTGGAAGGCGAACACAGGACTTCGGCAAGTCCGGAACACAGGGCAAGGAGGAGCAACGAGAAATGGAGACGAGCCATGTTTCCGCAAGGGGAATTCGTTCACTGTGGGATATTCAGAATGTAGAAGATGAGTATGAATGGATAGCAACAGGTCCAGTGAGATGGGTTTTATGCTGCTTACAAGTGTAAGCAGTGTTGAGCCTCGAGGCACGAAGGAACGGGATCAGTTGGCCCTGAGGTGAAAAAGGAGTGGAGGAAGTGAATGGTACGTAGCTGGCGAAACAAGCACGTAGGATTTTTTGAAAAGGGCAAACAAAGCCGATTTTCAAGAATATGAAGAAATCAGTTTGCCCAGTTAGATTTTTATTGCAGGTGATAGGATACACAGATGGCTTGATGATGGCCATTGGATGCATGAATTTTCAGAGCGTGCTTTGCGGCACACACAGTCCCGTCTGGTCCAATCGGGTCATCAGCGTGGACCTCTGCCTCTGTGCTCGTGCAGGATGTCCACTGGTGTGTCTCAAGCCCTGCTGTCTACGCGTATATTGACTTTTCGAGCAAAGCCACAGGAAGAGCTCACTTAAATTTCATGACGTCGTCCACCGAGCTCTCTTCTCTGAATCTCGATTGCCCTTGTTTAAAGGTCCACTCCGGGCTGAGGCAGACAATTAAGGCCAATCTCGCCATACCTCGGCGCTCTTGGAAGCTTATAGATGATGCAAGACGCAAGGTGCGTAGAGCTTGGTATTGACCTGGTCGGTGGTCATTCTTGACGGACAGAACGCCAGCCCTGAAACTCAGATGCGACCTGTCAACTCTCGCTTTAGACGGCCTGGTCAGCATCCATACTTGCTTCCGAGTCCCTCGTCGTTCGATGATGTGGTAATCATTCACGGAGCTTCAGAAGAATTGTGACTCAAAAATTTTGCCAGGAAGGATGACAGAGAGTTACTCTAATGGCATTTCAGGATAATGATGACAGAGAAGCTCGGGAAAATAACACACCAAGCAATTTTGTTATTTACTTCTGTACGCGAGCATCTTGGACTTTTCACTCTGAGTAAGGCTAGCAAGATTTCCTTCGAGGAAAATCTGGCCGAACACCTATGTTGCTGTTGGAGACAGAACTGGAGCTAATGGGCACCAAGTGTCATTCCAGTGGCAGACTGAGTTTGGGCAAAGGGAGTTTTATATCCTGCAGATAAACGGCGAATGTACTTCTCGGAGCTTCATCCTTCACCAGACTTTGGCTCTGTTCCCCTTTCGCTTCTCATCTCAAAACGGTGTCTCTGCTTGTTGTGGGCAACATTTCTAAACAGCGCGTTCGCCTATTTACATATCCCGAAGCTCGACTGTCGCCAAAATCAGACAGGCCGACGTCTTCGCATCCATTTCCAAGTTAACCCCGAGCCGTCTCCATTGGCATTACCGATCGACAGATGGAGCTTATCCCAGAGCTTACCACTACCTGTTTCCAATAAGAGTGCTCATACCCTGCCAGCGAATGACCGACAAAGATTAGTTGGGATCACGGTTACCTGAAAAGCTGAGGTGGTATTGTAGCTTTGGAAATTCGAATGACAATTGGCTCGTCCGTTCCACTAATCTTTTGCCGAGAATGAAGTGGACGTCAATGATGATGACCTGTTGAGCTCAGCAAGCAATTCATGTGTCGGGGAACTCAAAGCTAGCTCAGATAGCCGTCCAATTGCTCCATTGATCTATCGTAGTCGTTAAGATGAAATTTAGTAGATCCGCTTGAAAATGGAGGACATGGTTTTGCAATCCTTCTCACAGATCAGTTTCATTTGTCAGCAGCTCTCCTAAAAAGAATGAAGAGGTCCTTGGGCTTCACTTTCTGTGATTTTTTTGTTTATAATGGAAGACTTCCCTGCGGTTCTGTAGCCCCCTACAGACCCAGATTTACACAATTCAAACCTAAAATTACAGACCCTTGGAAATTTACATTTCCGTCGGTCTTGAGCAGTCAGATCTACAAAACCAGCTGCCAGATTCCACCAACAACCACACACCGCCATGCTCAAAGAAGAACTCGAGAGGAAGAGGGCAATGACGATGATACGGTGACGGCCATCACGTCCCTGGCTTATTTGGGAAGACGAGGGCCATTGCGATCAATAAATCGGTCTGGACTCACTTGCGAGATGGTGGCAATGACCGAGCGTTCATTGCCATTGGGTATCGATGTTGCCACATTTGAATCGATTCTGGGCAGTGCAGAATTAGTCGGACTGTTGGTTTTGTTACCTTTCATTCTTCGATCTCATTGTCTATTGACCATGGCAAACAAATCAGCACATGACTTTTTTGTTATCCTTTATTCTTCATTATCATTTTTCAATGGACATGACAAACAAACGAGCGCATAAAAAAGAAATAATCGATCGTAAAAACACTCAGCAGGAAGAAAAAAAATCTAGAGAAACAATAAAAAAGAAAGAATCGGTCGTTAAATATTCAGCAGGAAAAGGAAGAAAAAAAACTAGAGAAACGATCGATCGATTGTTAAGCCATTCAGCAGCAAAAAAAAAAAAAAACAGGAACCACATGACTATGTAATTGAGCAAGAAACAACATGTATACTGGAATACGTTTGGAAAAGCGGGTCTGACGTTCGATAGTAACCATGCATAGAGACAACTGATCTGTGATCGACTCAGCTCGGCTTTGAGAACACAGAAATGCTAAGGCTAGAAGCGTGCAGAGAGTCTTTTTGGAGAGGACTGACGACCAGCGTCTGTAGGCGTCGGGGCATTCGCTACAACAAGGAGAGAGATGAGTTGATGGACGGTCGTCTTTGAGGTGGGTTCTGAGCTGAACCAGGCGTGGTGGATTGAGCAGAGGCCTGAGTGGACTGGGTTTGAGCAGTGGATCGGTGTGGTGCAGTTGAACTTGGAGCTGTTTTGGGGGTTGTGGATGTGAGGGATGTGATCGGTGTGGTTCTTGGTAAGGAATCTGTAGGTACCTTAAAAAGCTCGTGTAAATCAATTCTGGCTTTGGAAATTGTAAATCTGACTCTGTAGGGGGCTACAGAGTCGAAGGGAAGTCTTCCAATATTTGATTCAGTTAATTAAGGCCAACCAAGCTAAGATTGGTTGAGTGTATCCTACTTTTACTGGGATACCCTAGACCCAGCCAATTATGTTGGCAGTCATGTGCATGGTGCAGCCTGTAGGGAGAAGAGCCCTGGTTTTATTGCATGTCTGCCTCTTGCTCTTGTTGCATCAACAGTGGAGGACTTTCCTAATTTGGCTGACAGCGGGGCTGTAAAACCAGATTTTTACATTTACACATACTTTTTTAACCTACACCACTTGTGCTTCAATTCTACCAGAATCACCAAACAAACAATACACACATATAACATCACCCCTACCACTTTATCAAGCACCATGAACACCACCTCTAGGACTCAAAGCTCCAGCATCCAACCTCAAACTCAACTATGTAGTCAGCCTGGAAGTGTAAGATCAGCTAAGTCTATGGTATCTGGAATTTCTCAAGGACAAAGGGGCTGCTCAGCCCTGCGGCTGTATCTCAAGTTTATCTTGCAGAAGCCCACAAAAATTGAGATACCATTGAGATACTGTAGCTCATCCCATGAGATAATTTGTGTTTGGCCAACCAGGAAATATCTGAGATACTGTATCTCTGGGACTCACCCAAAAACGAAAAGTGAGATACACCTTTTTGGGTGTTTCTCACGTTGGATCCAGTATCTCACAACAATCAAAGGCCTCTGAGTGTATTTTTTTCTGAGTTCCCCAAGGGAGAGAATCTCTATCACCTTTTCTCACATCTCTCCCACAATGTCACAAAAGGATAACCCTGTTTGCCGCCCAACAATTTGAGGATGAGCCATCCATACTTATTACTAACCCACCACCCCCTACTGTATCCAACTCCCAACCAACTGTGTCAGCCACATTGTCTCCCAAACTCTTTGGATGCCCTTCCTTCTCAATTGCTGAAATCAGCCGTCCAATCAGGCACAGTAAGCACTACTAATAACACTCAATTAGTTGAACTACCCATGACTTGTAGATTTCCATCAATAAATGAAGTTTCATCAACTCAAGAGGATTGTTTTTATGGTTCATCCATTTGGCAAAGAGGAACTTGAGATATATCAATTTCACCCACTGGACCATCACAAGTCCACTTTGCCTTGTGTTAAATATTACATCTGGTGGGTATGGTGGACTGCCACCTGCATCTGGAGGGAGGAGATCCCATTGGCCATAGCAAGTGAGGCAGTTGGGGATGAGCAGGAGGTGAGATGGGAAATGTTATGTGTTACCAAACTTGATCTCAGTGGAATTCCTGGGAAGGTTACTGCAGCCAAATGTATCAAATGAGCTGTAGGGGAATGTATTTGAGTTACACCTTCAACAAACAATCTTAGATTCTAATCTTAGCCCGGCTGCATGGGCCCTAAGCAATTCAAACTCACTCCCACTCAGCTCTTCCTCATGCCAAATACTCAATTGCATTGATATGCTCTTTTTTTTTGTTTTTGCTCTCTGACATAACAGCAAACTTTCACTCTGCTTCTCATGATTTACCCCTCTTAAAGGAAAAAGAATTAATCAATCAACTAATTCATACATTGATTGATTGATTGATTGATTGATTGATTGATTGATTGATTGATTGATTGATTGATTGATTGATTGATTGATTGATTGATTGATTGATTGATTGATTGATTGATTGATTGATTGATTGATTGATTGATTGATTGATTGATTAAACAATCAATTGATCATTCCATTAATCAATTAATTGATGGATGAAGTTAAAAATCTAGCAATTCTTTTTAAAAACAGTTGTTTCCTACAGCTCACATATGTGCCCAAACACTGTCAATTTGAGGATGGCCAGCAATGTCTTCTCTTGTGAGGTATGTTTGAAGAGATCTGATATTGACTTGTTTGCCTGAGAGTGCCAAGGCAATGATAGCAAGAGCTACGCTGTCATCTTCCTGCTGTCTGTCAGTTGATCCTATATCTCAAGTCCTTTGGTTGGAGCCAAGCGGCTTGCTTTGTGATACTTGTCGGGGTTGGTGGGTGTCACTAGTCTGGCTACATGTGTTAACCATTTTCCTGATGACTTGCTGATGACCGTTTGAAAGCTTGCTGATTTTTAACTCCAAAGAGGTTAAAAATGGACTATTTATGTGAACCTGCGTGTATGTCTCATCATGTGTTCCACCTTAGAAACATAAAAAATTGATTCAGAAATTTGCATATTAAAAGAGTGAGAGAGAGAGAGCAAAGCTACAACAACACCAAAAAAGAAAGGTTAAGAGAAAACGATAGAAGGCAAATACAAATAAACTAAAAAGAAGTGCTTGTTTGGGGGGTTTATTTGTTCATTGATTAGGGTTAGAAGTTGATTCGAGTAAGACGGCGCGATGAGCCAAAGCGATAAACGATTCAGCAGGTGAGAGAAGATTTATGTGTGAAGCTTGCTGGTGTTCTTGGGTAGAAGAGGAAGCGTTTTGAATACAGAAACGATAGAGATGGAAGGTAGCTCTAAGAGAATCGACCAATTTATCTTGCAAATCTTTTTGGTGAGTGATTGATGAATTTAGCAAACTTTGCTCATGATGATCATGAGAATGAGTGTGTGGAGGAGGAGGATGAAAGGAAGAGCTTGAGACAGGTTGTTGAGAAGGCAAGTTGACGATCTTTGCAGCTTCCATAAGTTGATCGAGTGGGAAATCAGGAGGAGTAGGTAAATCAGGAGGAGAGAAAACGGGCGCGGAGTGGTCGATAGAGGGAGCGCGTTTAAAGAGCGGTGTCCTCGAGATCCTGGCGCGAAGGTCACTCGGTCCGTGTCCTTCAAGTAAGGGGGTGGCACGTGTCTGTGATAAAGGAGTCTCGTCCGAGTTCTGCGTCGAGCAAACCGAAGGAGCCTTGGATCTGTATAATGGAGTATTCCTGATTCGGGCGACCAGGATGGGGTCGATCGGGATCGACTGACTCGGTTGACCGTCCGAACCAGAAGTCAATGAAGACTCGTCCGACGAGAACCCCGCCCAATAATCTTCTCCCTCTCCTTCGCCCTGAGTCTTGACAGATATCGATTGGCCCGTTCGATAGTTGGCCGCTTGGAACGGAGTGGCGAACCAAGGTCGTGTGTCCAATCCTGGGGTGACTAGATCCTGTAGATCGAAGTATTTCCAACTGAGGGGATTGGCCAAAGAAGCAGGATGATCATCTGAGACAGCCTTCTTCTGAACTGGATCAATTTCTAATTTGAGGATTAATGCCAGCTTGTCCTTCGCTGGAATCGGTCCCTCTCTCATCTTCCAAATCGTCACCCTGCTGAAAATCTCACATAGTCCATCTGAATCGATACAGTTATCATCGATCTTGTATTCCGCTTCTTCAGCTTGACAGAATTGCCAAGACGAAGGTCCCAGATGAATCAACTCGGTTCTCAACTCGTGTACCCTACCCGAAGCGCCATGATGGACCTATCAAAATAAAAAAAGAGAAAAGAACAAGGCCACATCAGAAGTTTTGTCAATTTTTTTGAAAACAAAAGGAATATGTAGAGAAGAAGGTGAAAGACCATGTTGTTGAAATACAGATAAGATTCCCGTTCGTCTTCGAGCGAAGGTTTGATCCATTGGAGACGTTCGAGGACTGGTCTGGAGAGGGGTGCCTCGAAGAGAGAGGCGGGTGAGACAAGAATGTGTCTGATGATCTCGATGGCAGCCGGAACAGCCGGAGGAAGGTTTTCGTAGACTGTCTTCATCTTATTTTTATGGTTTTTTCTTATTTGGGATTTCTCAGTGACAACAAGGAGGCAGCGGATATCCGAGCCGATGGGGTGGAGACAGCCGGATCAGCTCGCCATCACAAATTACAATGGGTGAAGATTCTACAAGGCTAGAATAACCTCTTGATTCTTCTGTTCCAATGCAGGAATCCTAACACTTTTCACGCTTTCCAAACCTCAACTCTGTACGCAACACTCATATGTAGTACAACCGGTCTAAAGAACTAGGTTAGCAACATAGAGGTACAGATGCAGTAGCTGTCACCTATGGATCCACAGTGGCATCAAAGCTCAAGGCAACTTTGAAGATTGCCTCACTGTATTTATTGTGTTTTTAAAATATCTTGGACCAGCATTTTTTTTATCATGTGATATGGTTGCATACTGCGTACAGTATTTTTGAGTATTCTGCCAAGTGTTGTCAGCCTGCAATGCATAAACCAATAAAACATTTTCCCATGTAAACTCTGAAGTCACACAGTCGTCCAATAATAAGTCTGACCGGCTCTAACTCATTCCTCCCATTCAATCCGCCTCGACTCATCTTGATCCGGCTCTAACTCATCCCTCCCAATCAATTGCTCTAACTCATCCCTCCCAATCAATCAGCCTCGACTCATCTTGATCAGCAATCAACATCAATCCAACCAATGATTACACTCCCGCAATGGCCTGAATCTCCAATCACCAAAAATGGTACATAAATACCAGTTTGTTATCATACACATCAATCATCTTTTTCTCCCTTCCTTTTCCACCTATCAGTCGGCTGGAACTGAAAATAATGACCACCTATTACTTCAACCTGCTCCAACGAGGCTAGGTGATTGTGGAAATGTTTGGTTTGAAGAACAATGTAAACATTGACCATCTTTAAAGATTGTTTTTTGGCTTGCTAGTCTCATTCACTGCCTTTTCTATTTTTTTTCCATAGATATGTGGGATCATGACCAACAATGCAACCAACAACCAGACAATGATTGACACCATTGAAACTTTTTGATGGCCTTGGTTCAAAGGTGAACCACAATGGATATGGTGTTTTGCTCACATTTTGAATTTAGTAGCTCAGGTCATCTTGCAACCTTTTGGAAGCCGCAAGAAAAAGAAGACACTTGCCAAATCTGGAGACAACAATTCCAATGGTGAAGAACTGGATGATCCAGACAATGTGATGCAATTGTCAGTTTGTTTTACTTTTTTCCCTTGACAGTTGTGCTTATACATGACTATTCTGTGGATCAAGACACTAGTGATTCTGAAGACAAAGAGGAAGACAAGGATGGTGAATTACCTCTGTGAGTTACTGTACTGGCCACAGAGCTTATTGATGAGGAAGAGATTGAACTGGAGGGAGATGATGTTAATGAGATGAGCGATGAAGAGGACAATGATTGTTACACTTCCAAGTCATGCAAAGAAACACTGGCCAGGGTAAGCCATCCTCTTTGATCTCCCACATAAACGTTAGCCGGCAATCTCAAGTCTGAAATTGCCGGAATGCACCCAATATTTTCAAACAATTGCTCGCAAGCTCAACAAGTCACCAAATTCAAAATCTCTTTTTGTTGAGCTCTGCCAGGATCACAAGTGCTCAAAGCCACATAATATTCAACATGACATGAGAGCCAGGTGGAACTCAACTCTTAAGCAATTGACTGGTATCCTACGATGCTCAGAGGCTATGTGAGTTCAATTTCTTTGTTTATCTCATATAAGCAAGAAGCTACGAGTACTAATCTACTTCATGCTTCAGTCTTGACTGGCAGAGGGATAAACAACATGGTCCCTCCCGGGAATATTACATCAACCAGGATGATCTCAATCCAGCAAGCGATCTTGTTGAGGTTCTCCAACCATTCTATGAAATCACATAGCAAGTCTCAATTTGTGGGGCTGCCCGGATAGCTGAAATTGTTGTCTTCATCTACCAGATCACCAATCACCTTTCCACTGAAATTTCCAAGAAGCAAGCGGACTACCCCCCAGCTATAAGGAATGCCTTCCATGCAGGTCTTCAGCTGACAAACAAGTATTATACTTAACCGACTGCTCACCCTTATATTGAGTCGCTGTGCACCCTTATATTGAGTTGCTGTGGGTAAGTTTTTCAAGATTTTTTGTTAATAAAAAAACATACTAAGGCCCCATTTGGCGCCCGTGATGTGATACAATGTCGACTGCTTACATAAGATAATGTGTATAACTCTTCTCTTTTCTTTTTTCAATTATAACTGAGCCGTTTGGCTGCAGCTCCAACCGTCATATGCTTACATGACATGTGCATTAACACAAACCATCTGGGTCAGCATCTAACTGACCCTCAAGTTGAAAATGAAAACAAAAACAATATAAAAAATGGTACAATGCCGACCATAAAACAACTCCGTTTCCAAATCACGTTCATGAAACGGTACCCGATTAGAGACCTTGACATACTCAAATTGGTATTGCAACAATGATTCCATCAGGGCCCTTATGTTATTGGTGTTGGTCCTAATGAGGCTGTACCATCCTCTCCATGCAATTAAGAGCCCTTTAACTTATATGACTTTGATACTGACCTGGCATATTGCATGTGTCCGAATTGCTGTCCAGGAATGATCATTGCCGTTTTGTCAATATGACACAAAGAGGTGTTGTGTTGATTGGTTGAAGAGGTTGATTTATTTGGTGTGGTCAGCAAGCCAGCTGATATAACACCAAATACACCCCCAGGGTTTTGGGATTTAGCAGGGGCTATGAGTGATCATGTTAAAAGTTGTGATGTACATCACGACTTTTGAAAAATGTCAAATGTGCGTGTGATACAATATGGGCCTCTGTGAGGCCCGTTTATAGAAATGGGGTGATAATTACATAACATCACAAGTGCCAAACGGGGCCTAACTTTCTCTGAATGCAGTTCTGCATCCGTCTTTCAAAGACGAGTATTTTAAACTTGCCAAGTGGAAACCTGAGTGGATCAAAGAAACAATTTGACTCGCCTGTGAGATATGGGAAGCAAATTACAAGCCTGCATCTCAGCCAACTAAAAGCCAGACCCCCAATCCTTGCACTCCAAAGGTAAGTTGTGCCATTGTTGAATTCAAAAAAATTGACATTGTTGATCCAAGCTAACATGGTACATGCCAGCCTGCAACGGGTATCCCTGCTGGGTTGATCGGGGCTTCCAAAGCCTGTGGAGCCCACAGGTCAACCAATAAACTGACTATGTGGCTTGGGGGAGGTTTAGCGTTGACCAACAAAGGACAACAATACAACACCCTGAAGTGGTGGATGCGACAGCGAGGTGCTGGCAATACTCATGGAGGGCTCATACAGATGGCTCTGGATGTCCTCAGTTGACCAGGTGGGATCTTTTTCCCACATTTTCTCCTTGGATTATTGTACTAATATTGAACTACACGTTGAACAGCAACAACTGTGTATGTAGAGCAATCATTTAGCTGTGGCAGGGACAGCATATCTTTCAGGAGGCACTGTCTCAGTGCACGTTTGGTTACAAGGGGGATGGAAGTAGCCTTTTACTCAAAGAACGGTGTGGGGAATTAAATGGTCCACGGCCTCAAGATCCAAATTGTTCAGATCATCAATTCAAGACTCCTCAAGATTTATGACTTCAAAATCACAAATTGAGCTGATTGATCTGCTAAAAAAAATTCACTTCTTTTCTTATGGTTGTTGATTGTTTTCATTTCTTGGTCCTAAGAGTGTAGTTTCTGTTATACTTGATCTATTTCCTGGTTATGGTTTTCTTTCCTTGTTCCTTAATGTCTTCTCAACTTCTGGGCCTCTCTTCTCTGTGTTGTCTGATTTTGTAGTTTTTCTTGTTCTCTTTCTTTTCTTTTCTTTCTTGTTGTGTTGTTTGTTTTCTTTTATCGTTTCATGTAGGGAGATGATGACATGTCACTCCCCAGAGTCCAAGTTCCGCTGGAGCTTGGAGGATGGAAAAGCATGGCAGATTTCTGATCCAAGAAATAAACCCATCACTTTTATTGATCAGCTGGCAGTATCCCCAGCACCATCCAGATTCCATTATTGACCCTTTCCTAACCATACTCAGATCCTCTCAACTCTAAAATTACCGCCAAGGAAATCCACTTTCCTTCGTCTCAAAACAAATCCCCCCAAAACTAACATTCTTCGATTTTATGGACCAACCTCGAGGGCAGCTCAACAGCACCCATCCCCTCACCTAACTGCCTACCGCCTGGCACGGTAGGAGTTCCACAATGGTAAGATCAAGAGGGGGTTGTTTCAAAAATGGAAGATAAATAGGAGGAAAGGGAAGGAGAAATTGAGTAGAAAATGAAGTAGGAGGGGGTCCAATTGTTAAATAGTATCATAGTGAGGAATCAGATGATGCACTAAATTGACTTCCTGACAGGTTTTGGTTGCATAAAAAATTACACCCACTCACCAGTACTTACTGCAAGTAAGCGGGTGCTTTCCCCCTCTGGTACCAGCAGGTGTGAGCATCCAAAATCTGAAATTTTTCAGGCAAGTACTTGTACCTGTGGTGGGTGTCAAGTGCCATCTTTAAGTGGTATGTACATCAGCACATCAGGCACAGACACTACACAACAATGGGAAGTTACAATACACTACGATAACCACTGTTATTTTTGTAACATAACTTACACTGTTACTAGTGACCACTGTTAACGCTACTAGTAACAGTGACAATTTCTTGCACAGGATATTGTAACATGTTTTTAATTTTTCCCTCTGGGAAAAGAATTAATGTAACGTTTGTGGGTTCAGTTAACACGTTAACCATCGTTTGAACAGGCCATTCTGACTGTTTGACCGGTCAAACAGGCAGAACAGCCTGTTTGACCATTCAAACAGGCAGAACAGCCTGTTTGACCATTCAAACAGGCAGAACAGCCTGTTTGACCATTCAAACATGCAGAATAGCCTGTTTGTCAGCCTCAGTGATTCCAAGGACTTAACCTTCTAGCTACACTAGGTGTAAGGGCATGATTTCAAGCAATAAATTCAAGAAAGGGCGGGAAAATAAGGGTTTTAATCCTTGTGGAATATTTTAATAAAGTTTTAATTTTACTAAAAAATGAGGGGCCTGTAAAACAGGGGTTTTTACGTGCCCTCCAAAAAAAATAATCTGGACCTGAATAGCAGGGTTGGTGCAGATGCCTGGTAATCTGATCCAATAAGGTACTCAGAGTAGGAGAAGAATAGCGGAAAAAAAGGACTCACTTTGACTATAACAGCTCCTGTAGGCTAGGAAATGGTAAGAACCAGGTTGACAGCGCTCAAAGAAGGGTTAATTAAGTGGTGGAAGAGTGGTTTTTAAGGGAAGATTCTGCGGTGAAACAACTTACTACTGGATTATTGCTAGTACTACTAGGAGCATCTCCACTGCGGAGTGGAGATTGCGAGTGGAAAACTCACACAATGCATCCTGAACTCTAGTTTTTAAGGTTAAAACCTTTTGGGCTGTGCACTGGTGGAGTGTAAATGGACATGGAAAAATGTGTAAACCTTGGTTGGTTAGGTGTGAGTTGCAGGATGGGTGGTGTGGGTCTCACACATGGAGGGGCATATCACAGGATGTAGAGGGGAGCTAGATCTACACTCCCTTTGATGTTTTTTACACCCCCAATAGATCTAGGTTCCAAATTTCCACCCCCCGGTGGGGTACAATTTTTCAAGCGCAGGGTGGAAAACGAGTTTCCACTCACACTTTCCACCCTGCGGTGGAGATGCTCTAAAGGTCTAGTAATAAAGGTAATAGTAACTTGTAATATCTGAGAATGCTTCCCTCTTCTTTGTGGTAAGAAGGGAGTCTTTATATATTTTTTCCAGGTAGTCAGGCAGCGCTTCACAGTAGTTCAGTACCAGTATTTTGAGCTATTTACCCATGTACACTACTGTTGAACTAGGGCAGTGCTAGTATCACCCAACCATGCATGTCAGAACATTTTAAATAGGTTTTCTGACGCACAAGTAAGTATTTTATTATGTGTATTACGGTTTGTTTAAGTTTAGTACAGATTTTTGAACTGTAGCTATTTCAATTGTAGTTGAGTAAAAGGTGCTACACAGTGTGTTGTTGCTTATTGATACATGTGGGAGTCTTCTCACCCAATCTATCAGTATTTTCACGGTTTTCTAGACCCACATGAATAATGAATATTCATATTTGATGGTTATTCATATGTAATGTGGTTGTAATCACGGTAAAAATAGTGTTTGTTGAGAATTGACAAACTCTTTGAAGGATTCATAGTTAAGGGGTAGCTCGGTTAATTTGTTTGAAAATGAATAATCTGAAATAATATTCAAGGTTTTTCCAAGGGTTAAGAAGTTATGATATATTTCTGAATAAAGTAGTACTTACAAGGTGAGCTATTTTACTTTATACTAAGATTTTTATTGTTTTTATTATTTTTAATACTTTTTATATATATTCTACTCAGGTTGGCTCTGAATAGTATCAGGCTGACACTGTTTGACCAGTCGAACAGGCTGAATGGTGTATTTGGCTGGTCGGACAGGCTGAAAAGCCTGTGTGACCAATCAAACAGGATGTTCTGCCTGTTCAACTGGTCAAACAGGGTGTTCAGCCAATGGTGGGTTGCTACGCTACCTGTAGCACAGTGTAGCAATAATCACTAACAGCTAACAGCTTTTGCCATAGCTGTTAGTGGTTCAAGTGCTATCGCTACGTGCTGACACCCCTAAAAGGGTGTTGCTACGCTGCGCTACAGCCCTTGTTAGCGGTAAAAACCCGCTACAAAGGGCTGTAGCGCAGCGTAGCGGCCCCTAGGACCGCTAACAAAGTGCTGGCAGCGTCAAAAAAATTCGCTATGCTACACTATTTTTGGCAAATAGTGTAGTGTAGCATAACAACCCAGCGCTGGTTCAGCCTTTCTGACTGGTCGAACAGCCTGTTTGGTTGGATAGGCTTCTCTGCCTGTCTGACTAATCAAACAGGCTGTTCAGCTTTTTTGACCAGTCAGAAAGGCTGAGCAGCTTGTTTGATTGGTCAGACAGGCTGTTCTGCCTGTTTAAACCTTTGGACCGGCAGTTCAGCCTTTCTGACAGGCATGTTTGACCCAGGCTGTTCAGCCTGTTTGATCAGTCAAACAGGCTGTATGGCCTGTTTGACTGGCAGAATGGCCTGCTTGATTGGTCAAACAGGCTGAGCTCCCTGTCCAACAGGTCACACAGGAACCCAAAATTTACCCATACCCCATTGACATAACTTGAGCTTTTGTAGTTACCATGGTAGCGTAACAGAAGAAAAAAACCATCAGGACACAAATCTGTACCTTACGGTTATTGGTACTGATAACGGATAAAAAATTGTTATGGTACTGTTACATTACCAATAACTGGTAGCGTAACTACCCATTGTTGCACTACAGGCAATTTTGGGTTGCAGCAAAATATTGTGACACCGGTGTCGCAACACCCAGATAGCCTGCTGGGCTGTCACAGCATTTTGTTGCAACATTTTGCTGCGACTGGATGTCACAGCGGTATGTTGCAACACCAAAATGTCTGTAGTGAGACTTGGTAGCCTAGTTGGTAAAGGCAGCACTTCTAGTATAGTGTCTTAGTTTCATGCTGAGGTTGCTGGTTTAAATCCTGCCCAAGTCAATCAGTTTCTGCTAAATGTCTGCAAAATGCATTGTCAATTGTAGCTAAAGGTACAGGCTCCCAAGAAAAGTGAGGGCAGTTTTGATCTGCTAGCTCTCCCACTGGTGCAACTCAGGGTGCAGAAGGGGGTGGGCCGGCCCGTTGGGTACGGGTTGTGGGGCAGGTTTGGACCAACCCAGGCATGGAGCTGACCCGGCAGGTATTATAGAATGGGTAGGCGCAAAGGGTCTTTTGCGAGACCAACAAGTGTTAGACACTACACAAGATGAGAGGAGCTGAGACAAAGCGAGCACACCTGATTGTGTGAGGAGAGTTGAAACAGAAAGAAGAAACTGAATGAGAAAAAGAAAATAGGAAATGGAACAAGATTTCTATTTAATAAGCTCAATTAGGTTTGATCTAGGTTACAACTTTGATTATCACTACACAACTGGATGCCGAGTATGCTTATGTTGAGTTGAATCTCAATAGGTATGGCCAGGATCATTCCCTCGCGGGCCGGCCCGGGATCAACCCACCTACCGCAGAAAGGGTGGGGGCCCCGGGGGGAGGGGTTGGAAATAGTCCCAAATTTCAATAATTTAAGTTTGTATATACATACATTATGTCATATGTATAAGCTATAATGTAAATACATACCTGCATTGGAGAGGATTTGGATATCCAGGGCCAGAAACTTTATCCAAGAGTCAACTCAACAGTCTCAACTTCTGCCGTCCTCCAAAAAATCTATTCCATCCTCCAAAGTCCAACTCGTCTCGACTCTCCTCCGGTTCTCAAGTTTCAAGTTTCAACTAGGAAGATGCTCTGAGGAAAAAAAAGGTTGCAACCAGCCCGACACCAATCTGCGGCAAAAAAATCAAACCAATGCAAGTGATGATCAAGCCGCCCTCAAATCTGAGTCAGATCAAGATGCTGACCGTGAAAGCAAAACTGTTCCGGAATCTCAAGAAACCCCAATCCTGAATCCTCGCAATCGGCCTGTCAAGTCACCAACTAAATCTACTCCCAATCAAGGATTTGAGACTAGCTGCAACAAAACAATCCCCCAAAAAAGGAAAACAACCAGCAATGTTTGGTCACATTAATTCAAAGAGCAAGGATCAGGTGAGTCATTAATTTGGGGTCTTTGACATGCGACCCCCTGGGATTGAAGGTGCAACCCACCCTACGTCCTCATGACGGTTGGGGTGGGTCGCACCTTCAATTCCCCCGTCAAAATGGGGGTTCGCAGGTCAAATTATTGACCCTCGGCAAAGGGTACAGGCCGTACCCACCCGCCAAGGAGGTTTCCTCCTTGGCGGGAAGGTACTGTCAGTACCTCCCACCAAGGAGGAAACCTCCTTGGCGGGTAGTTACGGGCTGTACCATCCGTCGGGGAGGATTTCTCCTTGGCCGACCGTTACAGTCTGTACCAGCCGACCGAGGAGGAATCCTCCCCAGTGGATGGTACAGATAGTATGTTGCCACCAAGGAGGTTTGCTCCTCGGCGGGCAGGTACTTTCTGTACCTTCTTCCAGGGAGGATTTCTCCTCCGTGGTGGGAGGTACTGACAGTACCTTCCCGCCAAGGAGGTTTCCTCCTTGGCGGGTGGGTACGGCCTGTACCCTTTGCCGAGGCTCCTCCTCGGCGGAGGGTCGATAATTCGACCTGAGACCCCCCATTTTTACAGGGGAATTGAAGGTGCGACCCACACCGACCGTGCTGAGGACGTAGGGTGGGTCGCACCTTCAATCCCAGGGGGTCGCAGGTCGAAGACCCTTAATTTAACTCTATACCCATTAACATTACAATTTCCTGCAACCACCTTTCGTTGACTATTTATTCCAGGTGATCAGCTGAAAGCCATCTGTTGCAGCTGCAAAAAGAAAAAGTGGCACTAACCACCTTTGGAAACACCTGGAACAATGCCGTGATTTTCAATCAACAAGCAAGCAGACGCTCCTCAGGATCAATGTCGAATTGGGTCTTTTCCAAAGAAGAATCCTGCAAGCTCCTAACCAAGATGGTCATAGCTCACAAACACCCCTTCAAATTGATTTAAGATCCCCTCTTCCGAAGGTTCTTGGGTTCCCTCCAGCCCAAATTCAAATGTCTCTCGCGTACAACCCTCAAGTCCGACGTGATGCAGATTTATACCACCCTGAAGAACAATCTGGCCCGCGAGCTTGGCCAAGTTAATCAAATGGCTTTGACCACCGACCTCTGGACGTCTTCTAATCAATCTCAGCGCACTACATCTTGCCTGACTGGACCCTTTGAAAACGATTGATCGGATTCAAGGAACTTCCCACACCTCATACTGGAATCGCCATTGGTAACCAACTCATCAGCACCATGGGTGAATGGAAAGTCATCAACAAGGTTGCTTTTGTAACCGTTGATAATGCTAGCTCCAACGATGTGGCCATCTCACACGTACGGTCGGTTCTGGAAGATCAAAGCCAGAGTGCGCTCAAGTTTGATGGAAAGTTCTTCCATGGCTGCTGTGCCACACACATAATAAACTTGATTGTCAAGGATGGCCTCAAGTCTATATCTGAATCCATCAACTTTGATATACAAAAAGCACTCCTTTGCGCAAGCAGGGGTTTGACAAGGCCATCAAGCTTGCCCACATCAAAAAACAATTGATGTACCGACTCGTTGGAATTCCACCTACCTGATGCTCAACAGTGCTCTGCCATACAAGGACACCTTTGAACACTTAGCAATGGAAGATGCTAATTTTACTACTTGCCCCACCACCACCGATTGGCAAGAAATCAAAGCAATGAAAGATTTCCTGGCTGTATTTCACACCGGTATGTTCTTTTCTTACTCACATCTTTGTTGCATTTAGAATTTCACTTTGTTTTTTGTCTTTCTGAAATAGCAACATTGATACTCGGGATGACACACCATCCGACTGCGCATCTTTCCTACAAGATGATGAAGAAAATTGACAAACACCTCAAAGACACTCTTGAAACCAGCCCCGAGCACATTGTAGATATGATAAAACCGATGCAAGATAAGTTTGACAAGTACTGGAAAAAGATGAACGACTTTGCGGCAATCAACATTGTCTTTGATCCTAGGTGCAAATTGGAGCTCATTGATTTTTTGGTCTCCGACAAACTTGGTACTGAAGCCACGGCATCAAGTCTGAATAATATCAAATCAAAGCTCTACACCTGGTTTGAAAACCTCACTCACCGCCAAAACAAGCAAACAGAAGAGCCAATGACATCCAATAATGTCAAAAAGAACAAATCCCAAGAAGATGACAACAATCGATTCAAAGCATATCTTGCTGGGAAAAAATCCACCCAAGGAGCACCCTCACCATCGGCAGAACTTGATCTTTACCTTCAAGAACCAACCATTGACATCGACTGTCCCTCTTTTGATCTCCTCAAATGGTGGAACACCAACTCGCTCCGATTCCCAACTGTTGCAACGATGGAAAAGGTCATTCTTATTATCCTGATGACTTCGATTACCTCAGAATCAGCTTTTTCAACTGGTGGTAGGGTACTTAGCAACTCTTGCAGCAGGCTGACCCCTGAAACACTTGAAGCGCTGGTTTGTGGCCAAGATTGGATCCTTCATGAGGAAGATCTTTACAAAGTTGACAATGATGACGATCAAGGCGAGGTGATTGTTGTTTCTTGATTTTTTTATTTTATCCTCCTTGAAGTTTGAACTTGTACAGATTGCTTCATGAATCACATCTTTATTTTTTTTCTCATTATCTTGTTGGTTTGAATAAATGATACAAGCAAAATACACGGATGAAAAATCAAATAAAATGAAACAAATTCTCAGGAAACTAAAAACCCAAACTGATCACAACAGCACCTCATAGTAGTCTGGTCTGCCCAGACCCGGGCCCGAGAACCATAAGGTCGGGGAGGGTATGGGCCGGCTTTGTCTGATTACAGCCCGACCCGCCCCGACCCAAGGAATTTGCTGGGGCGAGTTTGGGCACTGTTTTTTGGCCCGAACCCGGCCCGTTTGGACCCTGAGGTGCAACATAGTTGTTGTGCTGTTGGTTTCAGTCACAAATCACACTTTACAAAAAGGAAGTTTTTGGCAGTATTCTACAAGTTTAAAACATAATCAAGCATCTTCTGTTTACTTATTTACATGTTGATACTCTAGAATGGACTGGTTTATTCATTTGGATCACTGGGCAATTTTTATCAATGTTTTTATGGCTGTCATTCAGATGTGTATGATAAATAGTGGCAGAGAAGATTGAGTGTAAAAAATACAAGAAAAAATGATGCAGTAACAGTCAGCTAAATCTATTCTCTTTAGCCAACAATTCATTCTCTGAATTTAATGGTAGAATTTTAATGACTAAGAATACGATTCTAACCTTCTGTGACAGGAACAAGTAGATCTTGTGCCTTTTTTATGTTTTTTGGCAATTCTTTTCCATTCCCTCCAACTGGCCGTTTTGCTTGATTGAGAGCAACACTATGTGTGAAGAATGTATATACATATATGTATCCATTTTTTTTACACAAAATAACAACCAAATAACCTGGTTAGAAACAAATAACAAGCATTTAACCCTAATGATCATAAAGTGGATTGTCTTACCCAAATGTTCTTCCTTGGTCTATAATTGTCTTCATGGCTGCTGTGGCTTGTACATCTTGCGGAAACGCATCAGCGACCTTTTGACAAGATTCAGTGGACTTATTTTGCTGATGGTTTTTTTTTTTTTTTGGAAAAAGAACATGAGGATTAGAACTTTACCAGATGGGAAAGATGAAAGGCATAGGTAAATTCGAAATCCATACAATTTTAAGGATTTGTTCTATTTTTGTATTGACCTCTACAGCCTGCTCTCGGGTTAAACTATTGGGTAAAACCTTCCTCTGTAGCTCTGCTAACAAGGTATCGATGTCATTGATAGTTTTTTGGATGATTTGAGTGTTCAATTCGATGTCTGCGGCTACCGCCCGTCTAGGCAATTGCTGTTCTCCTCTCTTTGCAAGAAGCATTTTGTTTGTGTGCTTATCTGTCAGTACATTGCCCAGGGCCCTGAATCATCAACGTAGTTTTGAAGGTCGTCAGCTTTGACATCTTCGATTGTTCCTCATTTTATCGGAAAATATTATCAACTCACCGGCTTGTAAGCAGATGACTGCTCCCAGGGGAAATCGCCCCACTTGTTGAAAGAGGGGTTGCATTTATATTCAACCCAATAGTTAAGAAAGCAAGACTAGCGGAGACGGTGAACTTTGTGATAAACATGCTGGGTTGATATACAACGAGAATCCGATGGTAGATAGCTGTGGATCAGTACCTGACGGTCATTCACAGAAGGTGTTTATCAGTTCCTGGTTTTCTATGTATCACAGGCTTACAAGTGAGAACGATAAATGTGTGTCGTTTGGGTGAATGTAGATATAAGAAAACTAGAAAGATGCAAGGCTTTTTATAACCATCACGATAACAATGAGCCTCGAATAAGAACAGCGTGCAACTTGCAAGGGTGCTCGTTCCTCCTTGAAACGGAGAGCCAAGCAAGAAATTCTTTTTTGTGTCAACTGTTTACCAACTTTTCACTTGATGGAATCCATGGGAACCGTAGTTTTTTACGAACTGAGTTTGGCGGAGCCGGTCCATTCAAGTTCTTCATCGCCGGCACCGGTGGCATGGATTCCGGCCAACCGAAAGCATGAAACATCGCTCATAAACATTCGGCCGGAATACATGGTTTTCGGGAAAGCTTGCTCAAGATTCGTCAGGTTGGAAGACGCGCTTAGATGAGTGACACTCGAATACATATTGGCAGCCGACATCACACTTTTTGGAAGATTAATGGCTAGTTGGAATTGCGTTGTCTTCTTGATGCGTCTCGTGCCCGAAGGAATACGTCAGTTGGGATGCTTTCCGATCACACAGATTTGTATGCACAATAATGGCTGATGACCACGTCGCGCTCGAGCACCATGCGACGGATGATTCTCGGCCGTGAAGGCACCCAAAAGTTGGCCATATAAATATGGTGCTGAACAGAGACGGTTACTGAGGTCAGTAGGCAAGCCGCAACTCACACCTGAGTTGGATGAAGTCCTTCGACATTACAGGAGAACGAAGGAGTTTTATTCCCGTCCCCGATCCTGATTCCTCGTGTGCTTCGGAGAAAAAATACTCGTTTATCTGATGAATCAATGGCTGCCAGTTGGACCAACTTGCTCACTCTGCCTTGCGCCCTAGTACCTTTCTCACCAACCAATCATAGGACATCATTAATGGATTTTCTACGCTGAGTGTTATCTTCAGAGCAGAGCTCCTGATTTTCTTGCTTGTGTGTGATTTCTCTGAATTGAGAATGTTGTGGCTCTAGTTTGGCTTTTCTAGGGGGTGGTACTTGTCTACACTAAGCTGTTGCATAGTTTTTCCCCTAGCTTAACAAACCCTCTCCCAACGGAGGGTCCCCGCGCGAGCGACTAGCGTCAGCCTCCCACCAGGTGGGGGACTTGTGATAAGTTAGATTTTTCCCATTGATTTGAAGTCTGTTATAGACATCCTTTCCCGTTAATGATTCCTTACAGGAAACTGGCTCGGACTTGACCATCCTCCCAAAGAGGTCTGGCGATCGCTATTGGGCGAAGCGAGTCAGCGAGTACTCTTTTCTGGAGTTTGTGGTATTTTCTTTATTTTCGCTCTTCGACCTGTGGGGTTTAATATATTAACAGTTTTGCAGATATCTATGATTAGAAGAAATTGAACGTGCCATGATGATGTGGTAGCTGAAGATCGAGAGGCGAATCGTCAGCAGATGAAAAAACTCTTTCGATAGCGGAGGAAAATAGGTACGCACCCAAAATTGGTTTTTACTGGTGGATCTGTAAAGACAGGCGCCCCGACAGTCGAAGGTTGGAGCTGAAAGGCAGCTTCTTGAAACGGGCCGACCATCGAGCCACTGATAAAGATAGCGCCCGATTAGGATCCAGAACCTTGTAGTTAAAGATTGTCTATCATGGGGTCCTCCTTGACCCACCGTGTCATCCAGCCCAAACTACCCCCATTTCGAGCCTTATCTTCGCTCAGTTCGGTGGCCACTTTATCAAACGATACCCCGGACCTGAGTCGAGCAATTGCCTCAATGGCAGTGGATTGTTTGGAACAGAGAATGTGTCGAACCTGTCGAGAATTTAGCCAAATTTCAATCGAAAGCTCATCAGAAACTTTTAGCACTCACGCATCTAGACCAGAAATTCGGCGGCTTACCTTCAGACTGTTAGCTGGCTTGAGTTTTGCGGCGCTGCTTGACTCTGGATGAAGTATGTAGATACAAAAACGGTGCCACGCCGGTCAGTACTCCAGGATAGAAACTTCAGGGGCAAAATATGCGGTGATCACATGAGACATACCTGAGTCGTTGTTGGTATTCTTCCCTGGCTTTTTCGATTTGGGTGCCATCTCCGAATTCCGGAGTCTGAGTCTTGGTGAACGTTCGGCTTGCTGGGCCGGCGCCTGCCGGCGCAGTGGCTCAGGCTGTCAGGGTCTCACCCGGGTGGGCCCGATAAGTCTCGAGGTACCCGAGCACTCAGCTCCCGTTTCCAAGTGGAGCAACGGAAGGAAAATGTCGGATGTATTTAATCGGAATGTGAATTCGACAATGCGACGAGCTGCATCTGCGGCTATCCCCGTCCTCGACAGCTGGACTAGAAAACTTCAACAGGACACCAGAGGAAGCTTGAGGTTACAAGTTTCCAGCATGGTTCCCTTGCTGCCGACGCGCTCTCTCTGGCTGTATCACAGTACCACCGACGGTGCTTTAGAAGTTGCTAACCCGCCTGAAGAAGTCAACATTTATCGGGGCTAACAGACACCATACCACCAGGAGGGGCCTGGAGGGGCTCTGTCTTCCCGCCAGCTCCGTAAACGTGTTTATTGATTCGACACAGGTTTTACATATGTTGTAGTATGACACTGATAGCACTTTCGGCTGACCCCCTGGAATACATGAGGTGAAATCGCTCCGTGATTTTCTTGAGTCTTCCGAGCATCGCTGTCGGAGCTTTGGCTGACTGTATTGGAGTACCAGCTAGAGTGTTTCAGGGATTCTAGTGGCAAATGGTTCATTGAGTCTCTTGGAATACGTCCTCAGTCCCAGTGGGTGGGTGAGTTCTGATCGGGTGCCGAGTGTGTGCTGATGTTTCAAGGACTTCTTCAGAAAGGCACAGAAGGTGTCGAAACGCTTTCTCGTGTTACAGACCGACTGGTCTTCTTGGCCATAAGACTTCCTCCTCTACTTTGCCCAGCGCTGAGCAGCGCCCCTGGCCTTCACTCATTCATCTTTCTACCCCACTCATTTTTCCGTGATCTCATCCGGCCATCTAGCACCAGCGCACAAGCCATCATACATATTCTCTTTTTTTTGGCGAATCCAAGGCCAGCAAGCAGAATTTGCCACTCCGAAATCCTTGCGGGTTAAGTCACCCAGCATGAAGCGACCCGTCATCTCCCTTGTGGTCTTGACATGTCTATCACCCGTATGCCTGCTACGATCTGTGGGAGACCTCGAGGGAAGTGTCACTTTTAGTGGTGAAATCCGTCCGCTTCACGAAGCATTATCTGCCGCAATTCCAGACGTCACAAACAAACACACTCCGCCACTCAACAGCCCATCCACAGCAAACCATCTTCCTCACGGTGAGATGGTTCATCCCACAGGTAGTCCCTCCCCTAAAGAAACCAAGGTGAGTCTTTTTCCCGGTGGCAACCAGAATTCACTCAAGAAACTCACTCTTTTCTGCCAACGCCCACTGCTATCTAACTCCCCAAAATTAAAAAAAAAAAATTCAGAGTCCGAATTGGCTACAAAAATTTTGGAGATACATGACCTCAGGCTGGGATGTCATGGACAGGATAGGGCAATCGTCAGGTAAGCAATCAACTGCCCCCCAAACCGCCGGCAAACACTGATACCACATCTACGCGTAGTCCCGGTACCAAGTTATGCGAACTACCGTAGAAAAAAGAAATGGATTGAAATGCATAAGGACCCCACAGAAATGATTGCAGCGCTCCAACAATGTAAGCCTCCCTCCGCTCGATTGGGCAACTCAAATCTTCACTTCAGAAATACTGACGTCTACTTTTTAACTCCCCACACATGGTTACCCAACGATCCCGTCTTTTTGATCTTGGCAAACGTTCATTAGTCACCGATGAACACATGGTAATACAAGCAACCGCGAGCAACAGTATTAAGAAACTTATTATGCCAGTCCTAAATCCCCAACAAAGCACCAAAAAGGCGGTCAAAGTACAAGAGAACCCTGCGAAGACATTTTTTGACTTCGCAGCAACTACGCTGTCGCAATTGACTAAGCAGAAGGCCATCCCGGACAGGCAAAAGAGAAGACAAATGCTGCTCGTCAAATCCCTCGTCATACTAAGCCGCAAGGACGAGCACTCAAAACAGGCCGTGAATGTGATTGAGTTCATCGTGAAAACCCTCCAAAACCAGCTAAAGCCTGAGGAGTTACCACAGCTCATGCCGTACCTGTTAGCTGCTCGCTACGTGATAACTACTCCGAAGGATTCGCCGGAGTCAGCGGCCTCCTTCGCTCGGCGCTATTATCAATCTGACCAAGATGGTAAGTCACCCCATTTTTTCAAAAACACTTGTAACTTGAATGGGATTCACTAACAATAAGCGCCCATCCCAACCTTGTTAGGTTTCAATTGGGTAGCGCACTTCGACACACGTAAGTTTGGGCGGCCCAAGTCCATCGCCCATTCCCGAGTGATCTTGTCATTGACTGAGTGCCTTTCTTTGTGTGTCCACAGTGAACTGGCCCACCTGGCTCACAATGCTCTCGGAACAGGAAAACCCGGAGGTCGTCCGAGCGTACTCTCATCTCAAAGATCCCAATGTTTCAGTCCCACAAAGGTTGGAGCCAATCTTGAAGTGGTGCAGTGAAGTGATTAAACCAGAAAACGTGCAAGAGAAAAAGTACACGACCTTCGACCAGGTTTTCGCGTTGACGACGTTATACCATCACTCACTCAATAAACACGAAACCCTTGAAGGTTACCACAATCCTGCATTTCAAATTCTCAGCGATGCGAGACGAGAATGGCATCAAAAAACCAATTCACCAAGTCAGGCTTTTCCTGCGCTCTTAGAGGTAACTTGTAGCCGGGCAATCAAAAACTACCGCTATTCCTCCTCCTTCACCGACGAGGAGTTCCTCGAAACCCTCACACGTCATCTTTCTCAACCAACGGAAACCGAGGCTACAGACGAGCAAACGACTCACCATGCAAATGCACCTCCCCAAGCAAACGCACCTCCCCAAGCAGAAGCACCCCCACATCCCCAAGCAAGTGCACCTCCCCAACCAGATGCAACTCCACCAGGAGCCCCTTCAGGACATGTAACTTCCCCAGGGCCACCAGGCACGAGTCCCTAGGCAGATACGAGTCCCCAAGATTATATCGACACGCGCCGCCGACACTCATAATAGCGCCAGGCATCCCTGACTCTGAGTCATCAGTATAGTCTCAATTATTCTTGATCAAAAACATTTCAGAACTTGACTCCACCTCTCACCTTTCAATCTTCCCTCTTCAACTCATTCCTTTGTACTCTCTTTTCTCCTGAAATCAAACCAGCGGTGACTTGCCGTGAATGTCGTGTCAATAAATCCTGTCACGTAGTTGCACACTGACCGAATGTGTCGCAACCTGAGTTTCTGCAAGTTGATTTTTAAACACCGAGTGAGCGGACATGTGCTCAAGAAAAAAGACCACACTTCGGCTCAAGGGGGTCAAATCGTCCTGAGCTATTGAGTGGGAGTACGTGAAGGTTGAAGAGTTACAGAGGCAATACGATAAATGATTGAATGACTTCAAAGGGCTGGAGTTGAGAATATCTACCAAAATTTTGGCCCACAGCTATCAGCACATTGACACATGTAGGCAAGTACAGGTTGTGTGGAGGGCTGCAAGCAGATGACAGACTGTTTGGTCTCAGTCAGCAGCTCATGTCAAACAATATGTATTGGAATATGCAAAGTAAGAAATTGCGTCTGACTCAGGTCCCCAAAAAACCTATAAGCCATGCAGGTGGAGTTTGACCACTATATCTTCCAAAGTGCCGAGCTGCTTGGTTATTTTTTATTGTTTATGTATACATTCCAAGTTGCAGTACACATTTTCAGATGATGTTTGAGTTTGAGTTTGTCAACTTGAACTGGAAAGCCGTTGAATGAAAAGATATTGGTGCCTTTGTAGGAAATCTGCAGCAGGGGAAATGTAAAGGAAGAAACAGAAGCCATTCTACTATGTTGCAGTGTGGCACACCTTATGGTTCAAAAATTTAAAATTGTATTATTCTCTTCTTTGTCTCATGACATCACTGGTATAAGCATAAATATGCTTGTGTCTATTGTTTCCATGCACTTCGATATCATATTACTTATTTTTCATTCACATGAAACTTGTATTTCTTAATTTGGTTGTAAGTATTGGCAGCACTGTCACATGTGGAGGTCCCTCCTTAATTCTAATCTAGGCAGTGGGAAATTCAGTGATTGTATGACTGACATCACATGTACATACAGTACCTGGAATAGTGTAAGGAGGAGATAGCACATCATTTTGAGGTTCTGTATTACATGGAAGCATGTGATTGATCTTGCTCACAGCATTTATGCAGGCAGCATGTGGTAATAAGGGTTCTTAGGCACAAAAGGTGCATGTAATGTTTTGTTGCACAGGATGTAGTGATATTACATTGCATAAATAGTCTGGCTACCAGGCAACAGGACTGCTTGACAGAATGAGTGCACAGCATCCTTTTGTTCACACCAGCAAAAATGCCTCGACTGTATTCCCAACAGCAAAAATAGCCACTTTTCTTGATATAAGAGGCTCTCCTCCCAGCTATTTTCCATAATCCATCTACAGATCAGTTCTAGGGGGGTCACAATTACTAGTTCCCCAGTAAATTTCATAGCACCTTGTATGGGTCATTTACACATTCATTAATCAGAAATTTTTATGGGGATAATGTGAATGATATGTAACATGTCAACCTGTGGCATCTGTTATATTTTTGTTTTCAGCTCCTTCGTATCTCATTTTCTTTGTCCTGTTTTCTGCTTCCAAGCTCCTAGGTCTACTCATCCCCTTGACCCACCGTCACACCCAGGCTTCCCTTACTGACAGCAGCATAATTGGCTGTCTAATAATGGTATTATCTTGTTCTCATCCTCATTATTCTTTTCACATTCTTCACTTGCTTCCTTCATCTCTTTAACTTCTGAAATCTTAATCCTGTTTTCTTCTTCCAAACTCCTAGGTCTGCTCATCCCCTTGCCCCACTGTCACACCCAGGCTTCCCTTACCGACAGCAGCATCATTGGCTATCTAATAAGATTTATATTCCAATACAATTCCACAATTTACATTTTTTAATTGGTAGAGTTTTAATCCCAGGAGCTCATTAGAATCACTAACTTAACAAATAGATCCATTATGAGCCACTTGGTGATAGAGTGTTACTTGTACACAGAATTATCATTTAAATAACTTTCAAAGCCCAGCTTGGGGTGCTTTTTATAATATTTCCGAAAGGCAGATGTCTCCTCAATTAATTCCCTTTCTAAAATCAGCAAACAGTGTGTAAAAAACACTTTTTTGAGTCTTACAGCTTTACCCCCCACATAAAGGGTAAGTTATCAATTAGCAACTTGCATAGAATAACTAGAACAGACTGGGGAGAAGAACTAGAACAGATTGGGGAGAAGAAATAGAACAGACTGGGGAGAAGAACTAGAACAGATTTGCTCATTTATAATGATGTGGATCAGAGCTCATCCACTGAAGGCACAAGGAACATAACCTATGATTATGAAAATGCAGTGATCTGGGGTATTCACACCTAGTGCAATATCTTGATCAGTTTTTATTTGAATACATTGCGCTCCAGCTGTTTAGGGAAATTTTGATGCATTCAAAATCTTCACAAAGTGGAGGAAGAATCTACCTTGAATGCTGGGTAAGTTGCATGCACTGCAGATGGTCACAACAACCAATGGTTTTTTGCCTTTCACCTTGCAGTTTAGTATTTAGAATCACCACTAGGAATTGCAGTTCTTCATAGGGTGAATAATCCTGAAAATGAGATTTGGATGAATCCTCCTAGAAACTAGGTAATCTATCATGCTCCAGTAGGCACATCCCCTTCTTGGTGAGGATCAAGTTTCCTAGAAGGCAGATTGGGATCTTATGTTCTGGGTTATAGGGTGATTAATCCTGAAAATCAGGCTTGGATGAATCCTCCTAGAAACTAGGTAATCTATCATGTTCCAGTAGGCACATCCCCTTCTTGTTGAGCATAAAGTTTCCTAGAAGGCAGATTGGGCTCTTATGTTCTGGGGTGGAATTTAAACAGTATACTGTGAACGCACAATCATGCATGGTATTTTATTGTACACAATTTTAGGTGTATCCCAAAAGTTTAATTCATTCCATAGAAAATTAAGATTTTCAGCTGTATTAGCCCATATAAATGGAAAAAACATGTTAATCCCAGTATCATGAAATAATGAGGGTTGAAAGCTTTCTGATTTATTTTACAAAGATGCTCAACCTGCAAAACCCAGAAACCAAATTTCCTTGATCCCCCCCCCCCCCCCCTCCCTGAACCTGCAACTTTTCCCCCATGTTTCAAGTCAAATTTTTGTTGGTCAAGTTTGTGCAATGATTTATGCCACTGTAACTATTGACCAAGAGTATTCCTTCTCGGCCTGTTTTAAATAAATATTCCAAGAAAAGTTGTGGGAATTAGTAAGAACAAAGCTAAACAGCTTCTAAAATGTGTTTTATCTTTGGGGTGATCATCTCAAAAACCTAGGTAAAAAGTGATAAAAGTTGAGTTTTATCAGTGGGGAACAGAAAGTGCATGTTTGAATAGGGCTAGATTACTCAAATATTAGATTCTCAAGCAGGAAAGTGTGACAGATAAATTCAAGGACTGAAGAGGTGGCCTTTGGAGCGTATATTAGCATGATTGTATTTTCCCTTACTATCAGCATAGTATGATAAACAAAGTTGTTTCTGCAGTAGTTTCCTGAAACCTAATTGATCTAGCTCCTAAAACTTTTCCTTCAACCGTTTCTTTTTTCTCATTCATCAATTAGTCTCTCACAAACTAACTCTCCACAAACCTTGTTAGAGGTCTGTTTCTCTCATTTCTTTTCTTCCTTTCTGATCTCTCCTTTTTATTCTCTCAGGTTTGTGCTTCTCATTGTCCTCGCCGCTGCTACTTGTGCTTGCTTGCTTACACCGATTCCACACATCAAAGGTTTGTGTTTGTCATTGTCATTGCCACTACTAATTGTGCTTGCTTGCTTACATCAAAGACTTAAAGTCTTATAGCATAGTGGTATAGCTACCAATCAGCTCTAGTCAAATTTAAACTCCCTTTGGAAGGTTCATTTGTAATGACGCATTATGAGGGTATTCAAGCAAGTTTTTAAGAGGACAGCCAGTTATTATGATTTTGATTGAGAATGTTTAGTAGGTGCAAAGTTTTCATCAACCTCATTACAGAATATAAAATGATTGGCTCTCTCCCAGCTAAACTGAATGTTTTGATTGGGTCAAAATGATTGATTTTAATGAGGCAGATGATCTTCAAAATCCCCTCAGTTGCATTATAAAGCAAGTCCTCACAATCTCAAATCATCATTGGGACATCCAATTGTTGCCTTAATAATAATGACTTTCAATATCATGGGATTTGATGAGTTTTAAATGGGGTATTTGTTCAGTTGATTCAATCAAGATTCAGCACAGCTTTGAAATTAAATCAGTGACAGAAAGAGTATGAGAATGAAATCAAAAAACTGGAAAAGATGTTAAAAATCCCCCAAATTTGAAACATAAAACATGAGAATGACCGAATTCAATTGGAAAAATGTTTTTCAGCCTTTTGCTTTGAGAAACATATCGGAAATTTTCACAGAGAGCAAAAGTAAAGAAGTCTAGGTAGGAAAATCTATTATCAAAACAAAAGCAAGTTAAAAATGAGACAAAAGACATCAAAATTCTGATATGCAAGCCAAAAATAGGAGGGAAACAAACAGGAATACGTGTACAGGATGAAGATCTTGGATGTGGCAAGAGAATCTTTTAGAAGTCAAATTGCCGATTGGCATTGGAAACTATAAATGTTAAAGACACTGCAAATGCAACTTTTCTGAAGGCTAATCAAGGTGAATTCACAATTCCACTCGTTGGTATCATATTTAGGATTTTAGACACTGATGCAAGAACTCAAATCATGCCTTTTTGCTGTGTTTGGTTGGGTAGATCGGGTTAGATGATGATGGCTTGCTTTTTCGATGAGCCGAGCAAGATCATTTTTTGGTCGTTCACAAAGCTCTTTAATACCTTGTCGGCAAGCCAAGGCAACGCGCTTCTTACCTTCACCGTCAAGTGCTGCATTGAGGGTAATTTGGAGTATTCCCGAGACAAATAAATAAATTTTGACAAAACAATCCAGCAATTGAAAGACAAGATAAGGTCAGAGTCTTCGCCTGGCTGCAGCCGCGAGGGTGAAAAATCTGGAGAACTCAAACATACCTTCTATCTCTTTGTGAAACGGCTTCAAGGTCTTACTAGTTACTATAAATTTTAGCAAGAAGTCCAAAGAGTTGTAGTTTTCAGGGTCAAGCATCAACCTCAGTAACAGATCGGTTCTTGTGCGAACAAAAGACCCGAGTTCCATCAGGAGTTTGCGACTTGACCGAACATGGGAATTGATCACTTGGGGAAGCTCTTCTGGCTCAAACAACCGAGTATTCTTGAGAAAACCTGGTGATTTCAACTCGTACTTGCTCATAAAGTTGCGCAAGAGGAACATGATTTTCATAAGTGCTGAGTGGAACTCTGAGCGATCATGGTTTGATATGGCATATGAGCTAGTAAGCTGTGCCACTAACTCCCCCCAGACTTGTGTGAATCGCTCTGAATCGAGAGAACTTCGATGTAGTATTGGTCCTGCAATCACCACATCTGCATCCTGAAGGGGAGGACCTTCATATAGCTCAGCAAGTTCGATGCCATCATCTTCGAATTGGTCCGGCGAAAGAGCAGACATAAGTGAGCTTCGCCTGGACTCAAGCGATCTTCTTCGACATTCAAACGCCAGTTCTTGACGAATCCATTCCAATTTCTTGAGCGTAAAGAAAACTTTGCGATCTGTAATCAATCTTTCCCGCTCTAGGCGCCGGACCGCCTTTACAATTTCTCGGTGATTCTTGTCACTTTCAAAAATCATGGAGCTCATTTTGGCTGCAAGTCCAGGATGGTCAAGCATAAGCAAGAGGGCCGAGTTTCAGTAGAACAGAAGAAGAAGAAAAACACTCAGGAGAATGACCTTCGTGTTTGGAAAGCGGGTTTTCATTTTGCTGCCACTTAATTTGAACAGATCTATCCGGCTTGCTCTCTTCTCTGTGTACCTGGGCCAGGCCAATATCATCATCAATTGATGGGTGATGTCTCGTTCGAGATAGGTCTGCCCCCAAGGCGACTTTGCGAATTGTTGATAGTAGACGAAGTTGTTAAGCTAAGCAGATAAAGAAAGCACCAATAAGCAAAAAGAGACCAACCGTCTGCAACATCCGAAAGAGACCTGGCAGCGGCCGAGAAGGCTAATCTGCTAGCTACTAGCGTGCGGATAGCGATGTACAAAAAGCTCTTCTTCATCTTGGTAGAGCTTGAGAGCTTGAAAGGAGGTCCTCGTGCTGTTTTCGGTGTCAAGATATCTTTCAATTTCCAACACCTTCGCGATTCCCTCAAGTAACCACAACTGAATAATACGAATAAATATATCGCATCAAGACGCGCAGCTGCCTATTGATGATGGTTTGACTAACCGCTATCCCGAAGGCCAAGAGCATCCAATAACCACATCTCCAAGCCATCAGAAGTGCGAGCGACTCGGCGAAGCAGCTCTGCGAGACGTATAGTCGGACATAGCTTCCGGCCACCAGAGTACTGAAGGACGACACAGGAAATAATGATCCGTCACTTTCCTTCGCAGATGGTAAGAGTTGATATGGTGTTTACGAGAGCTGACCTCCGTTAGCGGTACCAGTAACACCGGTGACTAGTAACCATCAACCAACGGTGATATCTCCTTGTGGTGGCTATTTCAGCGTGTATGTACCAAATTTTTCCCTCCGGAAAAAAATATATCGCACCTTTTGTGGGGCCTGTGAACGCTTCCACCGTGATCACGGCTATCTGTTTAACCGCAATAACTGTCGGTAAATTCTGCCTGACCGGCCAACCCGGCTGAACCGGCTTTCTAACGGGTCAAACTGGCAGTTCAGCCTGTTTGACCACAGGCTGAGGCCTGTTTGACCAGTCACACAGGCTAAACTGGCTTGTCTGACCGGTCAAACGGCTGAACTGCCTCCGGTCAAACAGGCTGAACTGCCTGGTCAAACAGCCTCAGCCTGTTTGACCGGTTGAGCAGGCCGTGCCGCCAACTTGACCGCTCAAACAGGCTTTTCAGCTTGTTTGACCGGTCGAGCAGGCCAGGCCTAAAGGACAAAGAGGGCAGCTTATAACAGCACGAGATTGTTGTTAGTGAAGCGGAGACAGTAATAGTCACGAGACTATGCGAAGCACACCTGAGGAAGAAAGAACGAAACAGTCAAGAATGAGTTAAGAGAAATGAAACGATAACAAATGTGAGAAAAGGGGTTTGTGATTGATGTTGAGTGAGTGCATACCCAAACCAGAGTGAGGAGACGAGTGAGTTAGATTGACTTTGAGAGAATTGAGAAAACAAGTAAACAAAATGAGATGAGGAAGAAATACAACATAGGGGAACGACTAGGTATCGCGTGGACACATTAGGTTTAGGTTTCAGCCGAACTCAAATTATCATTAACCCCGCAGCACTGGTTGTGGGAGGACTACGCTCGAGGCTCGCTAGATTTCAATAATGCCCCCCGTTTGACCGCTCAAACAAAGTCATTAGCAAACCCAAATGTAACTTTGCCGGAAACACGACTGAACATTTCATGGAATCTGTAAGTTGTGCCTCAAACAAGCCGGAACTATAGAGGACATAACTGGCGAGTTCTGAAAACCATCAATTTCCAGCAACCTTCACTGCATGCTTGTCTCATCGGGCCGGTAGCTCCGATGAATTGTCGGACCCGCCTGTCCGACATCTAATCGGAAAAACTTCTTCGACAAGATGTCGGACCGGCTTGCCCGAGCAGTTGGTCCTGCCATCCAACTACTTGGAAAGGCAAGTTCGACATCTGGTCGGACAAGTTTGTCCGATAAGATGTCGGAAAGGAAGGACTGATGATTCATCGTACCGGTAGGACTGATGATTCATCGGACCGGTAGGACCGATGGATCGATTTTGGCAGTGCTTCGTGTGCTGGCGTATACATATAATACCCTTTTGTTCTGAATTATTCATTTGACCTCTGAAAGGAAGAAATTTGTTAAGATAGCTTCATTGGCCGTTTTCCTGAGATTCACAGTTTTTTTCCCTCTGAATAACACTCTCGCAGCTCGAGTCTCCGCATTCAGACTCAGTTCAAGCTAGTGCGAAGTTGAAGCGTGAAGCCATATCGGAATGTGAGCTTCTGATCTATTTGACCGCCCCCTTTTGTTGGTCGAAAAGATTGACTTCTAATATTTTTTTTTTTTTCTGTTCTATTTGCATCTTCGATCACTTTGCACCTTCTAGCCCGGTTCACATTGGGCCTCGGTGAGTAAGATCCTAATACACATCAGTAGACCGCACATAAAAATTTGGTTGAACTTACACCGAATTACTCATCAGGAAGCAAGCCCTGCCGTATCCGCAAAAAACAACCCAACTTGAACCCCCTATCACAATGAAGCAGAAATTGGCTGCATTGCTAATTTCATTGGTACTTGCCAGTGGTCCGATTACAAAACCAATCTATCCTGCATACTTGGAGGAGGCAGCAAGACAAATGTATCGAGCGCACCAGCAACCAGGTACCTATTTGGGGCACCACAACTTGCAACCTCTACACGATGTTCCTTACCCCGCTCCGAACCAAGCTCCGTACCAATCGCCACATCGGTTCGCGGAGGTACCAGCAAGGCATGGGATATATCAAATGTGGCCCCAGCAGGACGTCAACAATGGTTTGGACCGCTCTTACAGCACGCAATTTTTAGCTCCTCATACTCCACCTAAAATCGAACCAGCACTAACATTTGACTCGCTCAAGTTCTCTTGGTCATCTAACCCATTAGAACCATCAGAGAAAGATGAATACCAAATATTTACGCACATGTCCCATGGAAGACCAATTCCACTTATTAGGGCAGTTATTCTCCATAATGCTGAGCTGATTATATTACATGTCGAAGGCCTCAGCAGTAATACAGCTCGCTACAGATTATGGTTCCCTCAAACATTTTCTTTCTCAGAAGTGAAAGAAATTCCACTTGGTGTCAAACAGAAAATTCCAATCCCCTTGGATAGTTATGGGCCAAGCGGGGGGCCAGTGATCCACTTCTTGGGATTCAAATATCCAGAAGAGCATGCTGATATGCCCAACCAAGCCCAATCAGTCCTGGACGAGCACGAGGGCCCGATATTGCCAGGATCGTCGGCTCCTAATAGCGAATACTCATCAGACCATGAGTACAGCGATGAAGATCCCATTTCCAATGGATATCCAAGCAGATTTATCCCTGAGTCACAATCAAAGCATGGTGATCATTTTGAAAAACAAGGGCATAGATCCTTGAAACCTCTCTACAGTGAAAAAGAGTCATCTGGCGTATAGAGTTGATTCTGATAAAACTCAATTTTTGCTTTTTGAAGACCTTGTAGTTCTTTTCCTCCACATATTAAGTTTTTGAATTTTGAACAAGATTGGAATTTCCCATTGTCTAGATAATATTTTACAATTCAGTGTTTTTCCCCTCATTGCAAGAGAGTTTCAAATTCAAACTTTTACTCATTGAGGATACAGAGAGATTTCAATTTATCTCTGAGGATACAGAGAGATTTCAATTTATCTCTGAGGAATTAATAAGAAATTTCTGGTCTTTTTATTCAGAGAATTATTGGGTTTGATTTAATGGTGAGGCAGCTTTCTCAAAACAACACCAAATTCAAGTCTCATTGTGTGAAAGTGAAATCCAGGTTAAATGACCTGTAAGTCAATTTCTGACTAAGTGCCCATTAATTTGTTGACACTTGGCCTCCAGATTAACACTTTTTGAATAGATTTTGGTTGAATCCTTTGCCTTAGAAAACTGCCCTCTAATATCAAACTGCAAACTGCATGGATCATGTCTTTGCATCTTCTCTTTTTCAGTTTTTTTTTCATTCTTTGTTTCTTCTCATCTCATCTTACACTTCAATCACCACTCTCAAAGCTACTCAACTCCTCAATCACCTAAAAATCCCTAGCTTATCACTGTGAAGATGTGGTTCTGCTTCATATGGCTTGATCATAGTCACTGGTGTCTACATCATATCACCTGTCACTACAGGTTTCACCCATCATTCAAGGGTACCTCATTTGACACCAGTGGCATCTATTTGCCCACTTCCAGCCATTCATGTACAAGCATCCTTAGTACAGTGGTTAGTACACTTGACATGGGTTCGACTCCCACAGGACACATAATATGTTAAGATGTTTCATAATCACAAGCCCCTCAATCAGAGGGCTGGTAACCTATGGCTGGCGAAAGCAAGCCTCCGTAGGAGGGGCTTGGGACTAATGTCCCAAATTTGGCTTGAGGTCAATTTGATGACACTTTTTCAATCAGAAGGTTAATCCTTCCCAACCAGGCAACTTACAATGATGTGGTGAAGAGGCCCTAATAGGCTGTAATGATGTCATTCCAGTGCTGCCCTCACTGTCAATGGCTGACCAATATTTATATCCCTTCCCCGCCATCAAAGGAAGGGGGATTCTGCAATTCAGGTGGGAAGCTGTATTTTTTTTTCTTGTATGTACAGGCTTTCCGGGATGGAAAAGTCCCAAGTTTCCATCTTATTTTCAAAGGTGATAGAGGGGAGTGACAGATATGTTTTGGACCTATGGGTAGGCGCCATTGAGGCCTTTCCAATGGTCCAAACAGCAGCCCAAAAATCCTGGAGGAAGATAGCTTGAAAGGGGAGGCAAGTTTTTCCCTTCCAAAATCGCTTCAGCTCTCATGCCAAACTTGGGACATTAGTCCCAAGCCCCTCCTTCGGAGGCTCTCTTCACAAGGGGCACATGCCAGCCATAGGTCACCAGCCCTCTGATTGAGGGGCTGGTGTTGAGCTAGTAAAAATCCCTTCCTTACTTGATTCCTCATTCTAATCTTGTCAATCCTAAACTCATCCTGCCCTGTCTGGTAAGATTTGACCACAATCAATCATTAGTTGAATAACATCAATTCTTCAGCTCCTTTCAGTATTTCCAATCAGCCTTATTCTCATGTGTCTTCTTGTGTCTCACTGTTGTTTATTTCCTTTCTTTGTATTCCTCATCATCTCTTTCCTGTTTTCTGATTGTTCCGTTTTTCCAGTGTGTTGGTTTCAGTTAGGCAATAAATCCACAATCTCAAAAGCTTTTCAATTTGAATGGACGTTAACAAGAAATAGAACTGAAAAATTGCTTACCTTGCTCAAATTTTCTAAATACATGAACCTTGCTTTAGCACATTTCAGGAATTCTTCTTTGGATCAAGTGCTGGAATTTTTAGAGTTAATCCCCATAGGTCAATCAAATTTGATTGCCACACTTTTATAGCAAACACAACGTCCAAATAAATCAGAAACAGGTGTGCTGGTGACATGTGTGAAGGTTAAAAATTGCAGCGTGCACGTTTAAAATAGCAGAAATTAAGGAAGCTCATGCTTACCTACCTTTGTCTGGGAATTCTTTAAGAAATCTGCTCAAATGGTAGGCAGGCACACAAAATAAGCATAGACCTTTATAAAACAATTCTGCTCTTGCTGATTTTAATGAAATTCACAAGTCATGCAGGCATGCACTGTCCCACATTATTAATGGAATGTCCTTTCAGGTTTGCCTTCCCTTCCCAATTTATAAACCCCATCTTCAGCGTTCATAAAATTCAGGGCAGTGTATGAGCTCTGACCCAATTATCTGGCTTTCATTCAAACACCCTTTGAGTCTTCATCACTAAAAACAAAGGAAATGTGCAAAATAGTGTGACTCTTTCCAAGAAGGAGCAGAGTGTTTAATGATCAAGTTTGAAAGGAAAACAAAAACACTTGTCCCAACAGTGGCTTGACACTGGGCCTTCAGATTAGCAGAATATGACTTCAGTCTGACGCTCACCCAACTGAGCTACTGAGACTTGGACGATCTGCTGGTGACTCCCCAACGGAACTGGGTTATATAAATCAATTACACAAGAAATGAGACCGGTGGCAAGGCTTTGGCATTCCGCCATCACAAGATTTACCAAAAAAAATTTGTCAAAACTCATCAACCTCGTCGGACTCAACTGCCAAGTTCGGTACCTGCGGTCAAAAGCCACCTAGGCACCGGGGCTAAAACCAGAGCACAGTCGCCGAGCACGGAGAATTTGAAAGCTCGGAGCACTCGGCCGGTGGAGACGGTCTTAGTGATGTTGTCAAACGGCGGAGCAAGGAAAGTGGCCGATGGGAATGAGTAAAGCCGAGAATCCAAGCCACGGGTCATTCCATTACGAAAACATAATAACATGAACAGGCCACAAGGATATCTGCAGTTGCTAGACACCTGACAAACGTAAACGAGAAAAAAGGTGGAAAGGCGGAATACAACGGACCTGGGTTGGTAGAGTTGATCATCCGGGATGACAAGCGAGCCGCACTGTCACCCCGATCGAAAATTCTGTGACAAGTGGAACTGCGCGCAAGCCTGGCAGGGGTATCGTAGGGACATAAGGGAAAAAAAACATGTTAGTAAGGCGGTGAAGCTCATGTGAGAAATAAGTTGGATGATGCAGGTGCGTGGAAGGGTGGAACATGTTCAGAAGGATCAATTGGAATATTCTTAGTTTGTGGTTTCATGCTTGCATTCATTTGAAAGCAGCTCAAGATCAGTCTCGAAACTCATCATTTAAGATGTTCGGACCAAATGAATTGGTCGCACGAAACGACAAGAAAGGAAGGAAAACTAACCTTTGACAAGTGCTTGATTGGATTCCACTTATATTATTGCGACCGAATGGATTTACGGTCACGTTCTCAACTGATATACTTCTCTCATCAGTCAGTGATGCCACGATCGAATGCGAACATGCCACGAGCGGGAGATGATCAACTGGGAGTGGATCCCTGGAAAAATCGATGAAAGTCAGATCAGTCAGGAAAACGGACAGTTACAGCGAAAATAATTCAGGAGCGATTAGGCTGGGATTTGATCAGAATACGGTAATTAACTGATGTTTGGTTTCCTAGCCTCAAACATTCCCAGAGGGAAGATTGAGAGCTCAAACAGCTCCAATATTCGAGTTATTCATCATTTTTGGCTATCGGAAGCCAACACTATGGAGAACCGGGAGCGACGAGGAGACGACAATAGATTATAAGAAAGCGCACCTGGTGGGGTTGATTCATGTTTTTCGATGTGTGGAGGTGCAAGGGACACTGACAACGACATGGTTGGCTTCGAAGGGCCATTGCCCGGGTTTTTATTTCTGACCGGTTCTGCCGGGCTGGGCCGCAGCAAGACAGCTGGAATATGGGCGAAGACTTGGGACGAGCCCTAACTAGGTTTCCACATCGGTGACAGTTGCCAGATGGAATGTGACAGCTGGATTATGTAATATCCAAAGCTTCTGACCGCCCACATACAGCGGAGACTGGAGCATCGGTTCCAAATTAGACCATTATCAATCAATCAGAAAATGAGTCCGAAATGCATTTCCTCAACCGCACACATTAACGTATCAAGGATAGTTGGTGTTTGAAATACTGTGCAGGCTGCAGCTCACAGCAGATTCTTGCGGAACATTCTAGATGAACCTGGTGGCAAAGTGGTGGATAAGACATCGCTCATCAAACATATACATACCAGAGCTTTTTTGTGTGGCAAAAAAATGATAACAATGAACCTCTCATGGTTCCCAGAGGTTGACAATCCAACTTTAATAGACAGTGAAAAATTAATAAATTGATATGGGAAGGGAGTACCCCAATGGAAACAATGTGTTTTTGAGAATGGAGGACTTCCAGTGGCCATCTATAGGGGCTGTAAAGTCTAAATTACAGGGCAAAATCCATTCTTCCCTTCCAAAATTTAGCATTACACACCACAAAGAAAATGGTGTCACCTTAATGTGGGTGCCTCCCCAAAGCACATAGGGCCCTTTGTACTTTGAGAAGGCACTCACATGAAGGTGCTACCACTTTTTTTGTGGTGACAGGCTCAAATTAAGAATATACAGGGGCTGTAGATCCTACGGAAAGTCCTCCATAGCTTGGACCCAATCACAAAAAAATGAGAAGTTTTAGATCCAATGGCATATCAGAGAGTTAATTATGGTGTTCAAACCTACATAAAAAGCATGATTTGGCAGGGACCTGTCAACATGCATAAAACTTTGTTTGACATGTCCCAGCCAAATCATCGTTTAAGAATTTATGTAATTCTTTTATTTATGTAGGTTTGAACACCATAAATTTCTGATACTTGAGTTGTGGAGCTGTTTTTTTTGAAGTGTGATTTTACAATTGGCATTGCACCCTATGAATTCAATGACTTCTACTACAATTTCTCAGGCTGTAACAATTGTTTTTCCAGTACTTAGGAAGTGGCTCTAATTTCTGTAAGCCCTCTCCAAATTTGGTCTAGAATTTTTTCCCTTGTGGGATTGATATAGCTATTTTTCTTTTATTGCTGAATAGCCATAGTTGAATACCCTAATTTTTTGTATTCAAGCTATACAAAATACTAGTGTCTTCAAGAGTTTTGTAAAAAAAAAAATTCCATACAATTTTCAAAAAAAAAAAATCTTAACAACTTGAACCAACCTCTTTGGGAAAAATAAATGGTTACCCCCAACATGTTTTTAAGATTTCACACTTTGTTTTCCAAAAAAAAAATAGAACAATTCAAAACATTCAAACTTACTTAGCTCAAAGCTGAGGCCTTCTTGAGAAACTTGATCCTTCCCTAAGAACAAAAAGTCCCTCAGTATCAGTAATTGACAACTTGATAGTCTGAGAAAGAACCACTAACTGACATCCCTCTTCATGACATACTCTTTGTATTGTACAAACGGGTTGGGGGTGTTTGCAACAGGAGTCAACCAGCTCTTTGGATTATGAGTTAGATGACATTTGTTTTCCTTATTGACTCTGTTGGCAGTTTTCTCCACAGGAGGAGAATCATCATCATCAGATGCATTCAAGGTAAGCTCTTCAGGGGTCAGAACAGTGGCTGATTTCTTCATCTTTTTTCTTTGGAGATTGTGTACATTGAGGTTCAATCAAATCCAAGGGCAAGTATTCATTGGAGGCAGAGGGTTCAAGAGCTCACTCTTCTGGAGTGAGTAACCCGCAAGCACAGCATCAACCCTTGTTCTTTGGTGACTTGGGTACAGGAAAAAAATGGGGTTTTCTTGTTGATTGTCAAAATTGCTTTTGTCCTAATATACCATGTTGGTGAAAGCCAGAAATGATCATAGATAGGATACGTCAATATTTCTATTTCAGAAAGACAATTGATACCTTTTCACCTTCCTCACTTATTTTTGATCCATCATCAGGATTGTTCCATGTTGAATGTCAGCCACTGAGTAAATATCAGCCTACCTGACATTAACCATGTGCCTACAAGCCTTATAATAAACCCTCTATATAGTTTTTTTATTTAGTTTTATTTTAGTTTTATCTAGTTTTGTTATATATATATTTGTTTTATTTCTTTAATAGTTCTTAATGCCCAGTTTCTGCCATGATAATAAATACTTATAAGAGAACTTGATATATTATCCTTAAGCATATTTTCACCCTGAAATATGCCTATACTTAATTACACTTGATATTTGCAAGTATACCACATATTCTGCAAAAGATCTGTCTCTCAAAAATAGAGTAAACTTGATCTGTTGATTCTAAATTAGTGTACATAATTTGATTAAGGTCTGAAAGTGATCACATCATTATCTTTTAAACAGTACAACAGATCCTTTGCGGATGAAAGATGCAATGTCAACGGTGGGCCAGTTACACTACCTGTAGCGGTAGTGTAGCATAATACCGCTACAGATAACGGTTTTACACTGGCTTTCAGCGGATGTAGCGCTATTGCTACGCGCCTGGCCTCAAAAAAAGAGGCTGTTATGCTGTGTTACAGCATGTTTTAGCGGCAAACCCCGCTAAAAGCGGCGAAACACAGCATAGCGGCCCTACAAGGACGCTAACACTACAGCGCTATTGGGCTTCAAAAAAGGCCACTACACTGCGCTTTTTTTCAAAAAAGCGCGGTGTAGCGTAGCGGCCCACCATTGGATGCATGCAGTACATCATTGTTCAATAATCTTTGATCCCCCTGAGCACTTCAAGAAGCTCTTCCCTTGGGATTTTACAATGCAAAAAGACCAAGGATCATTACTTGCTGTCCCCCAAGTAATTTTACCATCACAGAATCAGCATGAGTATATCATTATTAATATAACCCCTTACAAGTTGTCACTCAAACTACATAGCGAAAATCAATAGTGTTCTCTTATATACCTCTTCTATAAGTCCACACTCTTCTTTTATTGCACTGAATCTTAACAAAAGTGTCCCTTAAGGTCTTGGAAAAGTTCTGGAAACAGTCATACTTTTTGTATCCTTTTATTGGACCTAGAAATTAAACTCCTACCACAGTAAGGCCCAGCTTCTGCACCTATTTTCCCTGGTCTTAAAAGTGACAGGAAGAAACAAAGAATACACTCTGGATTTCCCTCCCAACTAAGCTTGGTTGAGAAGATTCCACTTTCCTGGACAAGGCTAGAATATTAACCTTTTAATTCTTCTGTTTAAACACAGGAATCCATACCTTTTTCACCCTTCCAAACCTCCAGCTTCAATCAACACTCATAGTACAACCTACTTAAACACTAGGTTGTAAACAAAGATTCTGACATTGAATGGCTAAGGAATTTCAAATAAATGTGTCCATGGCAGGATTCCTGAAGCATACTGGTTCAACTGATTTCCAGGTCCTCCTAGTTCTCAGAGCATCCCCATCAGTTGACTCAAGTTAACTGGAATAGCAAGCTTGGTTTAAGCCCAGATCAAGCTCATCCTAGCCTCCAATCATCAGCAAGGATTAACCAATGTTGTCAGTATGTGTTATGTAACTAGGGCGCCACGAGCTGCCTTGGTATGCATATATTGTGTTTTTAAGAAATGTTGGACAATTTGAGAATTTCTTTTTGACTGCAAAAACATGAATTGACACTTCCTTGATTCAAAAATGGGCTTCACCAGCTTGTTCTCCTCACATCAACCTTTTTTTGCTTCCCAGGAATCGAAAGTATAGCTTTGATGCTTCACACTGGGACAGCAGTTTTTGAAAAGTGTCCAAGCTTTTTTGAAAACACAATATTTGTATTGGTTTGTCACTCTACCAGCATATAAGAATGTGTGTAGAAGATAATCCAAGGATCATCAAGGAGTAAAGTTACTCCTGCTTACTCCAAATCTTAATCCTTGAAGGACTTTAGTCCGAAGCGGTTGACCACTAGCATAAGTTATGCTAATCCAAGCTAAAACCACGACTGATGCTGATGCTCCCAAGGCTTCAGAAATTTCATTGGAGCCAGGTTCCATGTTGTCACTGTAATTGGATTCCTCACAATTGCTATCAGAACCAGCCAAGTGAGAGCTATCACCATCCACGAGAGCATCCACCTAGTACGAAGGCTTTACAAAAGCTTTGTTACCGATCCGCTAGTCCCTATCATGATAGTAGGGACACAGTCTGTCAACCATCTCAATGGATTGTGTGGAATCCAGATTTCTGATTGTCATCAGTTAGTCCAAAGCCAGTGGAGATTTTTCATCTGCCTAGAGGAGGATTGGTTTTGGAGATTAATAGCCATAGGCATCATCTCCAATCCATTGATTGTACTTTTGATTGACCAAAGGACGGGTCTTCGAACCGCAGGTGCCTTCCCAGTTCCATAGCATGACTTGTAATTCTTTTGGATTTCAAGCCAATTGATGATGATGAGGAAGTCATCTTTTTCATGTGGGATGTTGTTTTTGGAGCAGTATTGTGATCAGATTCAGAAGGATTGGTTCCTCTTCTTGTAGGTTAGTTTCTTGTTGCTGAGGGGCATTTGTGGGAGTGGGATGTTTATCAGCTGCCATCTCTTTGATCACTTTTTGAGAAGGCATAATTATGGCAAGGAAATAATTTCATCAGTTAGAATCCAACAAGTTCAAACTTGGTTCTCTACAGATGGCCACAGCAAGTCCTCCATTCTCATTCCTCCTTGTTTCTCATTTTCCTCGCCAAACTCTTTGCACAGCTTCCACTGATGATCCCCAAGAAATCTTGTGCCCCCTGGGCCCTGGCCCCTAGTGGAGCTTTGTTTCAATAATTTGGTGTTATGTAATGTCTAAACTTTTCCCTTTTTTGTTTTCAATAAATCTAACTATTTTCTAGATAAGTATTTAGATAGATAACAAAAAGAAAGTTTCAAGTAAAAGTATGTATAAACAGCTTGAAACCATTCATCCCAATTAAAAAAATAAAAAAAAAACTACAACCACAAAGAAATAAAAGAAATTTTATCGACCGATTAATTCTCTACTACTACTACTGATACCTGCACCAGAAGAAGAAGAGAGATGAGAAGGAAAGATAGAGGCCAAAGTATTGCGGAGAGAATTTTGAAGAAACAAGAGACGATCCAGAGAGATAGAAGAAGCAAGAGGATCAGCATCATCACCCAAGTGATTATTGTGAGGAGATGATGATGAGGATGAGGGAAGGATGTCGGAAGAAGAGAGCGAAAGGAGTTGGTCGAAGTCGCTGAATGGGATCGATGGTAGGCGGTGGTTTGTGACAGATCCTGTGAGACTTGTAGTGGTACGACTCGACGATCGTTTGTACTACCAAAAGACAAAAGGTTAGTACATAACATAAAGAGGCTGTTAAGGAGGAGAGACGAACTTGGTCGAGGATATGGAAGGCGACAGTGAAGGCGTCTGAGAGGAGGTCGAACTTGAAGAAGATACGCAAGAGTCTGTGAGGGTTGTGGAGGAGAAAGAGGTCGAGAAGCCAGAGGGGGATTTTGATAGTCCGATCAAAGTTACAGATACTTTCGAGCACGGCTTCTCGGGCTCTCCAGCCATTGACAGCGAGTGAGCCAGCGGCATCGATGGGAAAGATGCGCTGGAGATGGAGCTGGAGGAGTCGCCAGGCCTTCGAGACCAGGTCGGCGTCCCAGTCAGCCGCCAACGGATCCGCAATCACCCATTGCTCCTCGCTCACGTTGTCCGCCCCGCCCGCCAGCGTCATCCTGCAACAGCTCTCTGTCAGTCGTTCAAACAGTGGTATCACATCCGTCCCCAACACTCGCGCCTTTTCCAACGCATCCATCACTCGGCCTTGGTTCAAAACCATCGGCACCATCGTCGGTCCGTCCAGAGCTGCCCCACTCGTCGTCCGTGCCCCCGTCTGGCTCAGCTCAGGCATCACATTCGCCAGCTCTAGACGCGTCAACACCAGCATGTATTCTTCCCGAATATCCGCCAGCTTCAACACCTCCACATCCCGACTTCCTCCCATGAATTCTTCTTCCGGTACATGGTATGTCACCCGTTTCCGTCGTCGAATTACTTCCGCGGGCTTGTCTACTGCTCCTTCTGAACCATATGAGGACGGAGCAACTTGTTGCGAGCAACTCATTGAGATCCATGCATGTTTTTCTGGGACGAGAGAGAGCGCGTTGATCGCGGCTAGATAGCTTTGACATTGCTGAGTCATTAGATATTGGAATGCGCCACCTTTGATGGCGATGTCCCCGATCTTTCGACCGTGTTGGTACATAGAAATGGCAGCTTTGTTTGGGAGTAAAAAACAAAATTAGGCTCGTGTCAATCAATCCATCTTGAAAAAAGAACAAAAAAAACTGACCACTGCGGTAATCAGCTCGATTCATATGATAAGCATAAAGAATGGCAAAGTAATTCGGGTGTCCTAATGGGTCAGAGTTCCGTGCCCGGAAGGAGATCGTCCTCTCGAACTCGGTCTGCAATCCTAGCCAACTGAATCTCAACATTTGATCGACCTCACTGGCTTCACACATGTGTGAGACTAATGACCTCAAACAATCATGTTGACTAAAACAAAAACAGTCGTCTCAAGTTAAATCGAAACCTGAGTTAACCAAAAAAAGAATGAGCCTATTGACACACCTTTCAAGTGATGGGATTTCGACCAGCGCCCGATGGGCATCGGTCCATAAGCCCAAGTTAAGCAAAGCCTTAAACAACTTGACCGATAGATTCAAGACCAACTCCTGAAGGCCTTGTTGATCATCGGCGTCATCGTTGTCAGTCTCGAGTGTAGGGTCGCGATGAGAATTGATGGCTAGTCGACAGAACATGGCCACTGACTGATCGGCACCGACCAGCTCAAAGAGCGTAACAACGTGACTGTAGTAATCCGTCAGACTTTTCCTGGCCACCGCCGGTAATATCAAGCGGAGGCCGGTTTGGTCATCCACTTCAAAGTTTTTTTCATCTTTCAATTTGGAAACAGAAAAGAAAAGAAAAAATTAGTATTGGTCACAGTGGGTTATGAGGGTGGAAGTGGACTCACCAATGGCCACACCCGCCCTGACAAAACAGGTTTCAGCATCCTCGAGCAAGCCAGATTTTAGATAGGCAAGCCCTTGGAGGAACTTGGCACCACAGCCGGAGTCGGGGAAGGTTTGTGCGAGCTCGAGGGCAAGGGAGACGAGGCCGACTTTCAAGAAGAAGTGACCGAGTTGGATAATCTTGGGCTCGGGTTGGATGAGCTTGATCGTTGAAAGCTCCTGGTCGGACAGACGGGAGAGGTTCTTGCAAAGTCCAGCCTGTTCGAGGAACGCGGAGCTGGCCTCGGCAAGCGAGCCAGGCAACTTGAGTCGAGCATTCAGTTCGGGGATGAACTTGGTTAAGAGGAGCGAGCTCAAGGTGCTGATGGACGAATTGGCGTCAGTGATCAAGACCCCTTCGGGATGGCCGACGATTTCGCCATGGTTGGAGACGTGTAACTCGAGCAGCTTGTCTACCAACTTGTCTTCGACTTCGAATGCTAATTCACCTGGGATCTTGGAACACTGCCGACAGATCCAACGACTCGTCGAGCTCTGTTGGAAGCTCATCAGGTATTGTGAGATGAGACTGCCAAAGTCTCCGAAAAGCTCGGCAGAGGTCTCTTGGGCGTAAAGATAGAATAAGAAGATCAATGTGTTCCGGGTCAGTTCGAATCTTTTTTCCAATGCATTGACCAGATAATCGGAGAGGAACATCTGGCTGAGGATCGTCACGCTGTCACCATCAGCTCCTTGATCTGGACCGGATCGAACGAGTTCAGAGGTCGAGAGGATGTTCCAGAGCATCTGAAATGCCAATTCAATTCCGTTGATTCTGCTGATCTTTTCTGTGACCTTAGCATGAAGACCATCATCGATGAATGATTCCAATCGACGATTAAACTGTTCATCGGCGAAATCGACCATGGGGCATTTCATGGGTTTTCGGACGGCCTGAGTGAGGTCATCCTCGATGGGTTTGATGACCTCGCCGTGCGAAAGGCCGGCGATCAGACAGTCGATCGCGCTGACAAGTGAGACGAGATCGAGTCGGTTATTGAGATTGCTTAAGAGCGGATGGAACTGGTCAATCCCTGAGACTTGTTGGTCCAAGAGGAGTGGTCTTTGACCGTCGTCGACCGATTTGACTAACTGGGATAGCAGGCTGGCGGTATCGATCAGGACGGGGGTGGTGATCGATCGTCTACCATTGATGAAGACTTGTTGGCGATCGGCATCGAGCGCCAACTCGATCGGCCAAAGGCAAGACGCGCGACTTTCGGCGCACATCGTTGCGAATTTGAGCCATTCGATTCTGAGCTTTCGATGATAGCCTTCGATCATCGGTGAACCAGTCAGGTTAGAGATCTCTAGTCTGACGTTCGAGCCAACGACCGCGCAAATCTTTTCTTCCAAGGTCTCATAGATCATGTTATCATCAGCTTGAAGATCAACCGGAAGACTTGATTCGTAAGTGTCAAGGGCGTATTCCAGGTCAGAGAATGAGAAATGACCGGGTCGGAAGAGATGATCGATAAAGATTTCGGAGACACTCGAGCTTGGATCGTTAGCTAATAATTCATCAAAGTAAGATGAGTTCCAAGGTGCCCTTCGATCGGGTGGTTGGATGGTGATCCATTGGGCGCGAACGCTCTCCTGCCAATTGCGAGTTTCGTGTAAGATAGTATATTGTAGGATGCCTTCACCACCCATGTCATCATCCCAAACGGCCCATAAGCCCCAAGGTCGTTGTTGGGATGGAGAGGTGGTGAAGCTGATGGAGAGATCGACTTTGGAGATTTGAAAGTCGCGTAACTCGCCCATCTTGAGTCGACTGGTTCGATTCCAATCGCATCGACGTTCCTCGAGTAAGACCAGATCTCTGAATTGGTTCTCGCCCGTTAGAGATAAACCGTAGGTTACAAAGCTGGGTGAGACGGGTGAAGGGATGAAAAGGACGAGGAAACCTTCGTAGCTAGGATCATCACCTTGATCGGAATAGATAAACCTAGCTAGAGTACGCGGTGCGGCTGGTAGAAGTGAGTTGTTGCTATTGTTATTGTTGTTATTGGATGAGGTTAAATTGAGTGAGAGATCGAGTGAGAGTTCTTTGAGACATATACCGGTGGTGAGACTCCAAGCTTTGAGTTTCCGATCGCGTGAGATGGTAAATAGCCAGGCGTCCTCACCCGACGCGCCGGCCGTGACATGGCTGGCGATGGAGATGGTAGATGTAGAGGTGGCGACCCATTCGTGTGCAGAGGAGCTTATAGTTTTAGGGTTGGTGATAGTAGATGCGGATGACCAACTGGTAGGTAAGAAGTCCCAGATTGATGATCGATTAGGGTTGAGGTTTGAGGTCTTCCAACCGTATTCCTCATTAATTCCGATCAGTTTACCCCAACTGAGATGAGTAAGTGTACCATCAGAGGATGAGATGATGAGATTGTTTGAGTCGATACCATGAGAGAGGATGACTTGACGATTGAGGATCTCTTCTACTTCGTAATGGGTTAGCCAATCCTCTTCGAATACTTCAGAGTGAAAGAGTCTAGGATATCTGAATTTCAACCGATAGAGCGTGTAGTTTTCGGTTAGGATGAGGATGATGAGTAGATTGTCAGCTTGTTCTTGATCGTCATCATGGATGTCTTGACAGTATTCGCGTTGGTCGTTTGAGGTGGTGATGAAAGGGTTTGGGTTGATGGCGGATTGGAAGTGAAAGTGAACAGGTTGATGGGAGGCGTTGTGATCGAGTGCGAGGAGAGGGTTATCGGCATCGACAGACTTGGTAGGGGAGATCCATCTGAGTTCCAAGGTGAGCCCGTTGTTGATGACTGTTGCCTTGATGAATCCGGTGGTGGGAGTGGGTGGGAAGTAGGTGAGCGATTGAGACGCGTGGCTTGGTTGGATGGTAGTTGCTGGAGTGCTGAAGTGGTTGGTGATGTTGGTGCTCGTTGGTATTTGGTATGGGATTGGCTGCTCGGAAGTCGGTCTGAGTGAGTCCAAGAATGTTGTGGTTGTGCTGAGTTCTTCCATTTTCCTGTTGACCGTTTCCTTTTTTTTTTGGTTTGGCTGGCTAAATACTGGCCGATTGCTGACATAAGCAAGCCCCCTGCCGGTCTCCCGCAGCTCACATTAAGCCCCTCACATGAAATGTGCAAGAGAAAGTTTCATTTTTTTTGGGAAAGATGCAAGAGTAAAGAAACAGAAACAAAAAGGAAAAGGAAAAAGGAAAACAGTTATAGCTCATCCCTCAGTCCACCAAAGTCCTTCATCATCTCCTTCATCTTCTCCATATCCAAATCACCCATGTCACCCAGCTTACTAAAATCAAATTCTTCATCTCCTTCTTCATCGTCGCCTGAATCTGCCTCTTCATCTGCACCTGAATCTTCCTCTTCATCTTGTGTCTCCTCAGTCTTCGTCTCCTTTGTGTTTTTCTTCTCTTTTTCGGCAGCTTGGTCATCTTTGATAGCTTTTTCTTTTAGTTGATCCTTGACTTTCGACCATTCTGCCCATTGTTGTTTATCTTCTTGAGTCTTCTCAGTCGATCCATCTGAATTAATTTGAATCTTTTCGTCTTCTCCTTCAGCTCTTTGTTCCTCCTCATCCGTCTCCTTCTTCTTCTGTTCGGCCGCACGAGGGTCAAGCGGACCTTCTTCGACCGCCGGAGCCGGCTTGATCTCTCCTACATCGATCTTCTCATGCTCGTCCACTCCAAGTGACTTTCTCAATAGTAGTTCGATCTGATCAAAGTAACTGTTCGTGTCCGGTACTGTGAATCCCGAGCGAACTAAACTGGTATCCCATAAAACTCGGATCACCTGCTTCAGCTCCTCGTTCGTCTCCGCCTCTTCCTCGCCCGCTTCTTCCACTCGGCTCAACAAGCCTTGGATCAATGGGTGCTTGGGGTTGATCTCGAACGTCTTCTTGGCTTTCTTAATAAAGTCCAACATAAAGTTCGAACCCTCGGCTCCCTTTTGTTGGCTCTGGGCTGCCATCAGTCGTTCCATGTTGCCCTAAATTCGGATTTAATGTAAAAATGAAGTTTGATCAGTTATCGTCACGGATTGAGCCATTCGACTAATTTCTTCACTTACGGTCCATGCATACGAGTCCGCGACAACTGCACATGGGGATGTCGTCAGACGGTTCGAGATAACCACTATAAATCAGAGTACTTGTCAGTCAAAATTCATTCATGTAAACAATCGACCATTTGGAAGAAAAAAAAATACTAACCGTCGTTAACGAATTCATCAAGTTGCTTTTTGATCCATTTCGATAAGGGTTCAAACTGGCTCTTGTAGTTCTTCAGTGCTTCTTTTTCGTCTACATCTTCATCTTCATCGCCCATCTCTAAGCCCTTCTTGGCAACATCTTGGAACTTCATCCCCTCAAAGTTCGTCAGCGTTGAAGTGATCATCTCGTCCATCGGCTCGGTCAAGTATAAGACTTCATATCCTCGCGCCACCAACTTTTCTACGAATGGACTTCTACTCAAGTCTTTCACTTCCGTTCCCGCACTAGCAATAAAGTAGATCTGTTTCTGGTTTTTCTTTCGTCGGGCAACATATTCTTCCAGACTGACACTACCTGAACCCGATTGAGAGGACTGGAATTTTAAGAGTTTAGCCAATTTGTCTCGGTTCTTCAAATCTTCAGCCACTCCCACTTTCAATGTAGTGCCGATCTTCTTCCAAAGTTTTTCGTATTTCGCAGGTTCTTTCTTCGCCAGACTAGATAAATGGTCGACGAATTTTTTCAATACGATATTTTGGATTTGCTTGAGTGATCTAGTGACTTGAAGACTGTCTCGTCCAACGTTCAGAGGGAGGTCGTCGGCATCCACAATCACCTTGATCCAGTTCAACCATTTGGGAACAAAGTCTGGACTGGGTTCTTTGGTGATCAGAACTTTTCGGACGAATAGTCGGACCGAGTCGAGCTGAGCATAGGTTTTCGAGTAGAAATCTGAAGGCAGATTTTCGGGGACGAAGATTAGACCGTGGAAAGAAGTTCGACCAGCATCACCCTGTTTCATAAGGAGTCGAAATCATTAGCCAGTTGATAACAAGTGGATTGAATAAGCAGTCAGAGCAGTAGTGACGGCGGACGTACCTTGAAGTGTACCCACGAGGTTGGCCCTTCCGTTTGTCCCGTCAGACTCTTGTAGAAAGCGATATATTCATCGTCCGTGACTGACTTAGGCTCTCTAGAATTTTTGTGCAAAACACATACATAGCTCAGTCTCGTGTGTATGCTAGGATGTGAAGGTCTAATAAACAACTTACCTGACCCAGATGGGACCTTTAGTGTTGACTTGTTCCCATTCATGTTTCTTGATGGTCTTTGTCTTGGGCTTCTTCGATTCTTCGTCTTCAGTGTCGTCATCCTTGATGTCTTCGTCATCAACTTTGACGTCCTCATCATCCTCGTTATCATCATTCTCTTTGTCTTTCTTGGTTTCCTCGACTTTCGATTGGTCGTCTTCTTCTTTCTCGTCTTTTTCCTTGTTACTTTGAGACTCTTCCGACGATTCTGTCTTGGGCTCGTCTTCGACAGGAACTTCGATTTCTGCGAGGACCCGGGGATGTGAGGTTAGTCTTATTGCTTTCGAAAAAGATGAAGAATCATAAAACCAACCTTTCTCAGCCCACACGTAAATTGGAGCAGTGGTTGAGAATTCAGAGTGAGTGGCGATTAACTCTTTGAGCTTATCGACCTTCAGGAAGTCTAGTGCGTCATCCTTCATGTATCTACATAAATCACCCCAAAGTGTTTGGTGTGAGCGAGTTGTTTCGAGAGAGATGGGGGATTTTACTTACAATGTGATCTCGGTACCTCTACCTAGATTGTTCCCTCGAGGATCTTCACTTATTTTGAAGTCGGCTGCATCGGCATCACTTTCGAATACCCATTGTTTGCCATCATCGTTACTCTTAGATGAGACCAAAACTCGATCAGCTACCAAGAAGGATGAATAGAATCCCAATCCGAATTGACCGATTAAATTCGAACTCGGTCCAGAACTCTTATCGTTTGATGGCGATTTTTCTAACTTTGATAAGAATTCTGACGTTCCTGATCGAGCAATTGTTCCCAGGTTTTTTTGTAATTCTTCCTTTGTCATACCCACTCCAGAATCTGTTTTTGTTTTGGGGAAATGCTTTCAGTTATGATCTGTTGGTCGAGGAATCTCACGAGATATTATGAAATACTGACCTCTGATTATCAGTCTCTTGGAAGGCACATCAGCGATAATGGTGATGTTCAAAGCCGGGGCGGAATCCATCACCTAAACTCGAGAAGTTTCATTGTGAGCCTCCTCTTTTAAAAAAATAATAATAATGATAACTGGAAAATGCTCGGAGAGACTTACCCTAGGATCCGTCAAACTGGCGAACCTTTGTTTCTCTAGCGCGTCCCCACTGTTGCTAAGTAATTCCCTCAAGAATACATCTCGATCATGGTATAGATGAGAAACGACTACTTTCATGAGTCGAGCGATGTCACTCTGTTTTATTCGGAAATGGATGTATTTATGTGCTTCAGTTTTCAGGATGATAGATTAAATTTGCGAGTGATTATGGCGTGGATTTAAATGACTGACTTGAAATTCAAACTTTTCTTGATTTTCGGACATTAAGACTTCTTGTTCAGGTTGGAAACCAGCGACGGGTAGAGGTTGATCGACTGATTCTGAGGGTGCTGAATTCACGGCATCTTCCTTAGAGTAAGAAAAGTTGAGCAAGGCAACACTGAGAGTGACGAGCGTCAAGAGTTTGTTGAATCTTCCCAATTGCATCTTTGGTACGTATTGTTTTTTTTATTTTTGGTATGTTATAGGAGTGTGTCCTATTCTATGGATGGATGGCCGAGTGTTGGAACAAGAACTAAGAGGAAAAAAGGTTAGCAGTTGAGCTGGGAGCGTTGATTAGAAGATATGTGAGGTAGTTGTGAGGATATTGTTTTGTGGATTGTTGAGGAAACAAAGGGTTGTGTGTTTAAAAAGACGTGGCGGGAGCACTGCTGACATAAGCATCAGTCGCCCGATCGATCAAACAGGTTACACAAGCCATGGCACAGGGGATGTCACACATCTCCATCCCCACGGCGATACCCTGACGACGCCTGGCCCGAGCCAAGCAGCCATCTCGAGCCTTCTAGATCTGTCTTGCGCCGCCACACACTTCCCCAGGTTACAAACTCCTGTTTGAGATCCAGTATCTATCGAGGGGGGTGCTGTGCGGTCAAAGGGACAATCTCCTTCCACGTCTCATCGCTCTTTCAAACCCGTTTTGAATTTGAGCCTTTTGCCGAGGCCTTGCAAACCAAGCTTGACAAATTTGGGGCCTGCTACCCAAGCATTATGTTTCCATTGCCGCAGGTTTCTTTGCGCTTTTTTTACACTTTATAAACCAATATGAAAAGTTTTGGAAAACATGAAAAATTGGTTTCTGCAGGGGCCAGGAGCTTGATGTCGCCAGCCAATGGAACTAAAAACATTTGATATCGGTTTTGAAAGCAAACATAAGTGTCTAAATATACCCATGGTGTAGATGCCAAGATTTATTGGGTGATGAAAATTCAATGAGACTACACCACTGGCACAGGTGCAAGAAAGCTTTCCTGTACCATGGTGAAATGGCTTTTTGGTTCCAAAATTGTAAGTTTGGTGGAGGCAAACATTTTCATTCAAGACTAAATGAGTACTGTTTTTAACCACCAAGCTTAAACAGATTTTGGTTGATAAGTTGTTTTGTGAACTCTTAAGGTTAAAAATTGGTGGAGGAATGAGAAGACATTAACATTGTCAATTGAAGTATTAATATGCTTCAGCAGTTCCCACTTCCTCCACAAATTCCAAACTGTTCACTGTTAAGGCCACCTCCACCTCCAATGGAATCAATATGGATAATACGTGCAACATTGGGTCACCTGCTGATACCTCAAAACAATGATTGATATATGTTGACTACAGCCTCCAGGTTAACCAGCATCTCCTCTTTGACCACCTATGTGATTCCCCCCATGTTGTTGATGTTCCCAATTGCCTCTTGTACCCTTCAAGATATTGCTTGAAGGCCTTACTGTTGGAGAATTCAAGTTGAAGATTGAAGATCATCTTTGGAACCAGATCCCTGATTTCCCAGTGTGGCTTACAGTTTTCAATGCTGACAACATTGGAACAATCACCTGGACGTATCAATTTGCAAGGCCCTTCAGCAACAGAGTCACCCGAGCTCAAGTGTCTGCCGGCTTCAACAAATTCTTGGCACTTGCCAAGACTGTTTTAATCTACTTTAAGCTACCTGTCCACATTGAAAAGGACAAGCCAGTGGTTTCCATGCATTTGAGTGTTGAAATCAGTTTTACTGATGTCACCTTTGGTCTCCACCACCTCTCCTCCCCTTTGCAAACAATGAATCACAAGCCAGACCAATGTCATCTCCATGGATGACTTCATGATTCATTGTTGCTTACGAGCCAAAGCTCAACTATCTCTAGGCCTCTTGAAGATGCATCACATAAACCACTGGTCCTCCCTCAACCCACAACCAAGCAAGAGTTGAAGGAATTAAGATTTCTATTTTGCACTACCCAAATGATACTGGCTACAGTCTCAAAAATCAACCAAGTTTTTGGATTCTGCACTCTGTTGCTGGCTAGACATGTGATGTCAATTCAATCAATCTGTTGTGGTAAAACAGCTATTTGAAGGACAGTCAACACAAAGTCAAATCCTGTTGAACTTCAATTTCCTTTCCTCATCTCAAAACCTTCATCTACCTCAATCAATCATCAACTTCAATTAAATCTTACAATTCAATTCAGTTTTTCATTCATCAAGGTCACCATAGCCTAGTCCAACTGAATTTGATTTCAAAGTCTAAGTTTATTGTGTGTTTTCTTTTATCTTTAATTATCTCATTATCCTTATTCCTGACTTGTTCCTGTTTTATTAAGCCTAATAATATCACAAGTATGGATTGTCTGATTTATTCAATTGTTTCTTTCCTTTGTTTTAGTTTTTTTTTCTCTCTTTTTGTATTTTTTATTGTTTCTTTTGATTCTATTCTTGTTTCTCTGATTCAGTTTCTTGCTCTTAGCAACTGCATGATTTCAATCTGGAGTTGCAGTACTGGACATCACAGAGTGATTACCTACCTTACTTCATGCTGGTAATGCCTCAGAGTTAAATGTAAGCCACTGCCATATCCTGTAAAGGAGGAGTTTATTTTGCTTTTCATTACTATCACAATTCAGCTCATTGATTTGAAATAAAAACAGATAAAAAAATTGCTTTCCCATATGCTAAAATAAACCCAAAACAGAATTCAGAAAAATTGACAATATAATTGGAAGGTGAATTTTATCTTACATGCCAACCAATCTAGAGAAAACACACATTCTAAAGCTAATGGGTAATAGACTCAGTTTGAATAGTTTTAGAATATATTTGATGATTTCTTCTTCCTCTAACTTGGCAAAACTTATATTCATAACTAGGGGGGAGTCTTGGTGAGACTCCTAAACATAACCCAGTTTTTAACAAAAACAAATATCTGGTAACATTATTTTGATGTGATTTTGGAATGACTGTCTTGTCTATGTGCACTAATGACATTCTCACCAGGGGAGTTTGCTTGGCACCTGAAAGAAAGTGTCTACCTAGGTACAAAGGTTCCCCTTTGTACCCAGGTAGGCACTTGCTTCCAAGTGCCAAAAAAACTTCCCTGGTGGCTATTTCTTTCCCATCAGATTAAAACACCCATCATACTTTTGCTCCTAGGCCAAGGCTCCTCCTTTTGTGGCACTAAGTTTCCATTTCTTCAGTGGCCTTGGGGAGGGCAAAAAATTCAGATTCTTCAGCTGGAATTCCACGTAATAGAAATACATAATATATACACAATGAAGATTGGTTTGTTGTTGTTTGGAGGACTGAAGTGAGTAAAGGTGGTTTGAGAGTAGTCCTCTGAGAAGAAAAAAACTGGAGTCTGGAATGCATTGGCCATTTGCTCTGCCATTGTAGGCATCATCATCCACTTAATCTTATTACATGGCCCTGTACTCTGAACTTTTAGTGAGTTTTAATCTCTGTCAAAGTCAACAAAAGTGCCTTGTTGAATATACAATTATTGACATGTGTCAATGTCTTTGATCATCTCTTCTCTGATTTCATTAACCCATCCTGTCCTCTTCATAAACAAGCTGATGCTACCCTAAAGCCACATTGAACATTGGCATCCACATTTCAAATCTGCTCAACACATGGTTGAATGAATTTTAGAAGTGCTTTGATTTAAATATTCCTGTGAGGTTTACCCATTTCATATGGTATTTGATCTGTTGGTAATTTATAGGAATCTCTAGGTGGAAAAATGTAAGTTCTTGTTGTGCTTAAGTATAATTATTTTATAGTTTTAACAGTACTGGTGTGTTTACTGAAGTGAAGGGCTCTGTCCTGATTGTGTGTTTGTGTACATTGGGGTGGTGTGATTGTTTCTGTAGTAGTTTGATTGATTTAGAAAGTGATAATTATTATTTCTCATCTCAAACAACAAATTATAGTCTATTTACATGTCACAGTCAGTGCTTGTCGAGGATTGAGTGACATGTCACAACAGTTTCAACTGGAGTAGTAAAAGGTGCTTCTAAGTGGTGGTGGTGGTATACAGCTTATGGTGTGTTCTTATAAACTGGAGTAGAAAAAGTGGCTTCTGGGAGTTTGTAAAGAGCTAAGGAGCTACTGGTGTGTTTGAATAATATGGAGTGGAATAAGTTCCAGGTAAGATCTGGTAAATTGATGGTGAATATTTGTAGGCTGATTGTGGCTGTGTGTAAAGTGTGGGTGGGGTTGGACAGGTTGGATGTGGGTGATTTGAAGCCACTGGTGGTGCTGTGCAAGAATCTTTGAACTGGTCATATATCCTGGAGGATTTGGGGGCACATTTGAGGGGGTTTTCTGACCTTCTGGTGGAATGAAGTAGGTTTGATCATGGAACCTGATTTGGTATTTTTGGATCTGACTTGGTGATTTTTATAAACAAAGTGGGTATTCGGGTCATATCTTATTGAGGTGGGATTCTGCTGCTTTGCCTATCTGCCACATTGACTGGAGAATTTGTTTAGTGAGGTGAGTTTTCTTATAAGTTGAGAATTTATTTATTTGTGCTTGTGAAATGCATAGGTATTTGTATTAGATTAACAATTTTGGTTTGTGTGCCACTTTGAATGATCTTTTTTTGTCTTCAGAATTGGGGTTTTTGTCTTCTTTCCACATTTCAAGCCCTAAATGCAATGCAAGCATCATCATGTTGTCAGTTAAAGAATCAATTGACATGTCTGAATTTTTTGGTGCCATTAATGTGGGGCATGATGGGAACTGAATCCAACAGATAGCTATTGATATCATTATGTTGAATGTGATTTCTGATGATGGAACCTTCCTGCCTTTCATTTTGAGAAATTTTAAGGTCAGGCTAAATTATTTAGCCTGACCTTAAAGTGAAACATTGGGGTGCATTTAGTAAATGCACCCCAATGTTTCACTACGTGCACTCCATTTTGGAGTGAAAAAGTGTTCACTCCAATAAATATGGAGTAGACAGTGGCCCACTCCAAAGTCCAGCATATGCTTGGAGTATGTATGTACACAGATTTTGCACTACAATTCTTGTGCCCTTAATTACCAATCAGCTTTTCAATTTGTATGAGTGTATGTACATGTTGTGCACTACAATGACTTTGGAGTGCCCACCTGGAGTACACCCAAAAAATGGAGTGACTACATAGGTGGGCACTCCATGCCCTCAAGATTTTTGCAGTGAAGGGAGTGTACACCCTAAACCCCACAAGATACCCCATGAAATACCGAAAACACCTCAGAAAGCTCATACTTGAACTTGATCACATCATATCTCACACTTCTCAAGATCATATACATAAATAACATGCTGTCAGCTTGAACTGCACCAACAAACAACGCTTTAGTATCCCTCAAGGCTCAAGGCCTGGGCTCAAATGGGCAATCATTTCTTTGCTTAATCCAACAAAAACCATGAAAGGAACCAAATTGGCTTGACCCACCTTGGCAGGTGCTTCAGGTTTTGGACCAGCTTCAACTGCTTCATTAATTTCGAGTGCAAACTTTGTGCACTCCAATGTATTTTCCACCGCTGGAGTGCACATCTTATGTACTCCAAAGGACTTGGAGTGTGCCAGGCCTTGACTCCAAAAACTTTTGAGTGGACTCCCTCACCCTCCAAAAATGGCAGATTTTTGGAGTGGGCAAGTGCCTACATAGTCCCAAATAAACGCTGAAAACAGGATCTCGAGTTCTCATTTTTTGGGGAACTCAGAAAATTTACAACAGCTTGCAAGTGGCACGCGGTTCGCGAGTGAACCCGCTGCTGCGACGAGGGACATGGTCACGTTCGTCCTTTTGGGTTTCTTGGTGTGTATTGAATTTCCAACAAAGGTGTAAAGATCGCCAAGACTTTCCTATTCGCCCGATCCCTTCAGTTTGCAAGCGCTAGCAAGCATCAATTAAAACTCTATCGGTCAAGAATCGACTCGCCGCGACGTTTATTCAAAGTGAACCGATGTGACCTCAGTTGAGAGGTATCAATGACACTGCTCACATGAGACGTTGAATGATTTCCAGATTTATTGAGTCAGTGTCCTTCGGAGAGGCACAGTTTCCAGTATCACGCTGTGGAATCTAATAATGAAACTTCTTCAGATGCAGAGCGATTCCATAACTGAAATCTATTCATCATCGAGGAAGGGTGTATTAAGACTGCGAAAGAGTCCAGTTCCCGCTTGTCCTTCCTCAAGACTCGTCACGAGGAAAATTATTCAGTTTGCGCGGGTCCTCATACATATTCTGGCGGGGTAGATTGGGATTCATACCGGGCTCCTGAGAGTCTGCACTAACCAGATATGAAGATAAAAGGCGAACATTTATTCGGCCTTTCAACTCATTAACCTCTTCAGCCATTGAAAGCTGCTTCAAATATTGAGTTTACAAAAATCCGCAATCGGGCTTCCTGCAACTATCATTGATCCAAGCTTTTTTCCATCCCACCGAGCTCAAAATGCAATTCAAATACTTAGCTACCGCCGTGTTGGTTTCCTATGGTGCCAACGCTCAGGCACCTGCCGCTCCACCAGCGAATTCAGCGGCAGCGGCAGGTACCAAAGCTGCTTCTGCTGACGGGGCTGCAGCCCCCGGTGGCAAACTCCCCAACCTGATTCCCATGAATTGCACTCAAGCTTACTTGCCCTTCTCAGAGGCCGATGTGGCCGCCTTGTCCTCCAACGATACCAACGCTGCTGCGAGCGGAAATTGTTTGTCTATACTCGTAGTTGTGCCCGAAACTGCAATGTGAACTGATGATAAAATTTTCAACGTAGATTCCACCATTCCAACCGAGACTGCTTGCAAAGGACCTGCTGGAACTGTTGATGGCTTGTGTGATATCGGGTCTCGTGGAAACCATCCCGGTAAGCTATCAATCTCTCGTGTTGTATTCGTTATTCTCCCTTGACTTTAAACTAAAAGAACATGCCATCCATCAGTTTGCAATACTTGTGTAGAGTTGATTATCACTGGACCCAACACCACCAAAACCGGAACAACCACTATACCTCAAGTTACCTGCACCAATAACTACCTTTTTAGTAATAGCAGTGACCCTTTCAAAAACAGTGAGTTGGAATTTTATGTGGTGTGTAACCTCTTTGAGTGGGAAATGAGCTGAGATGTCCTTTCTTTTCTTTTTTATTTTCAAAAAATCTTTATTGATAATTTAGTCTGCACTGATGGAAACGACAAAACTTACACATGTACCGGTAGTTGCATCAGTTACACCTGTAAGCTTTGTTTTTACTAGAAAAAAATAAGGGATATAGAAACTAAAATTTACCCTCCTTTAGCCTGCCAAATGTGTGTCAGTGTGAATGACCCAGCACTCCAGTCTGCAGGTCCTCAAGACCTTCTTTTCATCTTCTGGGAAATATATATATCTGCATATATGTTGTTTTCCCAATTCAAAACAAATTGCATTTCTTGGTTCAATTCATGTCATTTTTTTATCAAAATTGACCCGATAAAGTGGAGAGCAGACTGAGACTTGAGAGGTAAAATGTGACAACTTCAAATTATGACATCTGGCAGTTTCACTCACTCAGATAATCTGTAGGGAGATTATTTTCCTTTATTGTATAATTGCCCTTCCAGATAGCAGCAAAAAGATCATGATCAACAATGCTTCACTTCCTTATTATTATCTCTGGGACTTTGTGATATGGGATTATGCAGCAACAGTATATTGGCATCTATTCAGAAAATCCAAGTATAATCAACCCACAGATTTGTAGCTTAAAAATAGCATGGCTTTGCCAAGAACAATTTAAACACAAAGGGGGGCTTGATTTGACCCCGGGTGGCCTAAAATCTGCCTAATAATGGGGGTCTCATGCCTACCCTGAAGTGCTATTCCACTGTCTTTATATACCCAACAAAGTTGGTTTTTTTTTATCAAGGTATAAGTGTATTGTATCCCTTGGTGTTTGAAAATTTATTGCCTTGACCAGTTGGTGTGGTTGCAATTGGTATGACTGCATGTATAATGGCCCTGACCAGTCACTGTGGTACTATGTATTGCCATCACAACATGCTTCCCAGGCCCAACTGGTCCCCAGGGGAATAGGAGATATGCTCTCCTCTCCCTTCATGGACCGACCAGGAAGGTCCCAGAGGAAAGGGGAGTGTACTCCCCTCGTCCTCTGGGACTGCCCAGTCCTTGGGAGACGAGCAAAGGTGTACTCCCCTTTCCTCGAGGACCGAAAGGCACCGGCCAAAAATCCCAGAGGAAAGAGGAGATATACTCTCCCCTTTCCTCCAGGACCGAACGTTCCGAGAGGCAAGAGGTGATATACAATCCCCCTTCCTCCAGGACCAAACGGTCCCAGAAGAAAGTGGAGAGATACACTCCCCTTTCCTCCTCGACCAAACAGTCCTAGAGTAAAGTGGAGTGCTACTCTCCCCTTTCCTCCTGGACCAAACGGTCCTAGAGGAAAGAGGAGAGCAACTCTGCCTTCTCCTCCTGGACTGAACGGTCCTAGAGGAAAGAAGAGAGCTACTCTCCCTTTTCCTCCTGGACCGAAAGGTCCTAGAGGAAAGAGGGGAGCTACTCTCCCTTTTCCTCCTGGACCGAACGGTCTTAGAGGAAAGAGGAGAGCTATTCTCCCTTCTCATCCTGGACCGAACGGTCCTAGAGGAAAGGGGAGAGTAGCTCACCACTTTCTTCTAGGACTGTTCGGTCCAGGAGGAAAAAGGAGAGCTACATACCCTCCCTTCTCCTCCTGGACCGAACGGTCCTAGAGGAGAGCGGAGAGCTGCTCTCCCCTTTCCTCCTGGACCGAACAGTCCTAGAGTAAAGTGGAGAGCTACTCTCCCCTTTCCTCCTGGACCGAGCAGTCCTTGAGGAAAGTGGAGAGCTACTCTCCCTTTTCCATTACGACCAAACGGCCCCAGAAGAAAGATGAGAGTGGCTCTCCCCTTTCCTTCTGGACTGAACGGCCCTAGAGGGAAGTGCAGACCTACTAGCTCTCCACTTTCCCCCCAGACCGAAAGGTCCTAAAGGAAAGAGGAGAGCTACTGGCTCTCCACTTTCCCCCCAGACCGAACGGTCCTAGAGGAAAAAGGAGAGCTACTAGCTCTCTCCTTTCCCCCCAGACCGAACGGTCCCAGAGGAAAGAGGAAAGCTACTACATAGCTCTCCCATTTCCTCCTAGACGGAAAGTTCCTACAGGAAAGCGGTGAGCTACTCCCCTTTCCTCCTGGACCAAAACACTCCAAAGGAAAGTAGAGAGCCATTCTCCCCTTCTTTCCATCCAGGACCAACCGATCCCAGGGGGAAGTGGAGAGATGCCCTCCCCATCCCTCCAGGACCAACCGGTCCAAGAAGGAAGGGGAGAGATGGTCTCCCCTTCTCTCTGAGATCCAGTGTTAGAGATAAAGGGAGAGGTACTCACCCCTTCCCTCTGGGACCGACCAGTCTTTGAGAGAAAAGAGAGATCCTCTCCACTTCCCTCCAGGACCAAACTGTCTTGCAGAAAAGGGGAGAGATACTCTCCCCTTCCCTGAAGTATCACCTAGTCCCAGAGAGAAGGGGAGATATTCTCCCCACCTTGAGGATCTACCAGTCCAAAATGGAAATGGAGATACTCTTTTCTCCTTGAGGATCAACTGGTCCAAAATCAAAGTGGATTAATGATACCCTCCTCATCCCTCCTGGACCAGATTGTTCCAGGGGTGAGAGGAGAGATAATATCCCTCCCCCTCCATGATTTAAAATTCCAGGGAGAAGAGTAATGCTTGTCTGTCGTTTTTGCTCCCCAAAACCAGCTGAGGCTTCAAAAATAATATGAATAACTTTGAATTGATTGTGAGATGTTGAACTCATTGGAAATGGATTTATATGAGAAGGACTAAATAGAAAAACTTGACAAATGCAAGTGCAGTGGCGTAGCCGCCGTAAACTCTAGTTTACTTGAAAAAGCAAAAAAATATAGAATTTTGGGAGCTTATTTTTTTTAGCTCTCATGAAGTTTGGGTGGTGTGGTGGTTTAAAAGTGCACAAAGAAGAATTTGCGTGATCAGCCAACCAAGCAGGCCAAGGAAATCCTTTGGATGGATAAACCAAAAAGAACTAATCACTTGAAAACAGGTGACATAACAGAGTACAAAGGTCCCTTTGCCATTTTTTTGCCACTTTGTGTCAAGTGATTATCAATTTTTTTGTGGGCCTACACCATGTAAAGCATGTGATTTAATTCATTACATTAATTTATTCCTAGGACAGGAATTCAGCCTGTAACAATTATTATCAGTCTGTTATTCTTGTCTTGGGGCTGAAATCATGCTTGAGAGCTCTGGTTTTGCAAAGGCTTTAATAAAAATATGTACCCCACCTTCAAATGAAGCTGTGTCTGTTTGTTTATTATGCTTTTGGAAATGCTTGGAAGAGCCAGAATGTTGATGGTTAGAAATTTCATCCTCATTTTTGTCTTTGTCCACATTAGATTCAGATTTTCTGCATGTGCCGCCAGTCAAATCAGATTCTTGACCACTGGAGTTGGCTTAAGCAAGACTGCCAATTTTATCTGCTGTTGATGCTTTTACAAATATAATAGAGATATCTTTCCACTTGGGGAATGGCTGATTTTGTAAACAGAGCACAAGTGGGCGATTTAGAAAGTTTGAGGACTTATTTTACCTTATTGCAGCAAATAATATATGCTAGTAGAAGTAATAACTGAGAATGAAAAAATAAGAGAAATAAACTAAATGAAAATAGACTGAGAAATTATTTTAAGTACCTGCTAAAAATTCAATCCTAGCAAGACATTGAAATGAATGTATCTACAATTAAGGAATAGTAGTAAAGTTGGACAAGCCTAAAAGAAATAAGAATGAAAAGAAATAAAAAAATATTTGAGTAAGAAAGGAAAGAATGAAACTGAGAGAATAATGAATTGGATGTTTGATTTACCTCCACTTGTCAAATTAATTGCTCCTCCTGAATGTACTTTCTTCAAATAACATATGGTGTTTGGATGAATTAACAGGTAAAAACTTGTCAACAATTCATTAAGGAATTGATGGCTTCTGGGGTGACGAGGTGAAAGTTTGTGGTTGAATGTTTGACTTCTGAGAAAATTCTAACTTCAGCCATGGGACTGAACTCTTCAATGTGTTCAAAGTTGCTCAGTCAATGTATTTTGGATCAACTTCTGACAGGTGGGACTGTGGAAAAGATAAAAGAAGATGGTTTAGCTATCACCATAGGAAATAAGAGGGATATGGCTGACCAGTGAAAGAAACATTACAAAGGGGTCCTTTGTACTTTTGCCATCACTGGTCAGCCATATCACCCATATTTCTGATGGTGTATAAAGCATCAATTGAACCAGGAACAATCACATTGACTTAAAATCAGGAAGTGGAATCAAACTTCATACTTCATCAGAAGCAGCCACTTGCAAGAGTACTCTATCAATGGTGGGCCAATACTGATGCAAGTATTGGTATCATGGTGTACCATAACAATTTTTAATAACAATATGTGTATCAAATTAAAATTGAGGCTGGGCCTTGATATAAATAATGGGAAGGCTTTCAGCCAACCTGTATTGATATTGTAGTGGGTATTGACCTTTGGTACCCATTAAAATATTGATAACCCACTTGGGGCCAACAAAGCCATCAACAATGGCTTCTTTGGCCCATTTTCACCTTTAGTGGCCCAATACTGCCTGTACTGTAGCAAAAATACACTACTTTCCCGTTAACGATAATCGGGGTTTTTTTATGGCTGCATATCAATACACAAATATAATGCCTGGGGCCAGGCGCTGCGCATCCAATACGCTACCAAAAAAAGGCCTGGTAGTGTATTGTAACACAGCGGCCCAGCATTGATTCTATCCCATCCAAATCTGGCAGCTCAGGCTTTCTAGCTTAGTGGTAAAGCAGACACCTAGAGTTATGAAACACAAGTTACACAGCTGTGAGGTATCAAGGAGGGAAGAAATGAGATTAGAGCTAAAAAGAGAAGAATTATACCCAAATAAGGTAATAATGAAATGGCACAGTAGATGAGTTTTGTAGAGAAAGAGAAAAAAACAGAAATACAAAGATAATCATGAGTTCTTATAGTCTACACACAAAACCTCAATGGTCAACAGAAAGTCACAACCTAACCCTGTAGATTGTGTCCTGTGACATCATCTTCATCATCACAAGAGTTAGCCCAAACCAAGTTTTATTCCTGGTGGAGCCTTTTTGTTTCTGACAAAATCCACATGCTCTGTGGCAAGCTACAAAAGCATTGCAAATATTTTCCTAAGTCTGAAAAACAAATTCAGTCACTAAAAAAGTAGATGAGGTAAGTGAATTGAAAAGCCCACTTACCTTGCTGAGATTAGATTTACACATGTTGTGATTTATTTCAATAACTGGGTACAATATACTTAGTTTGGCTGCCACCCAGCAATAGAATTCGGCTTTGAAGCCACCATTAGACAGCTTGACTTTCTCGGCTGGCTCAGTATATAGCTTCAGTACTGATTTTTCCATGGTACCCATCCACTAAAGTTTTCAATTACTTTAATTTTCAACCTCCTTGGCAGAGACTGGTTTCAATGACTTTGAAACTGTTCCATTTGAGCTGAGAGGGTGCCATGCACCTTTCAGCTGGCTGCAATGCAACAGTATGACAAGTGGAGGCAAACAACATTTCAACAACTAATTCAATAGAGTTCTGAGTGAATGCAAAGGACAATTGGACTCTATTGGAGTTAGCTTGGAAAGCTGTTTCACATTTGAAAAGACCCATTGTCCAAGGCATCATTGCAGAGGGATATTTGTGATATGAAAATTGGCTTATTTGAGTATTGCCAATCATTGGATGAGTGGCATTCAATACCTGTCAGCTTATTTGGTTGCTATTGACTTGTGGCAAACAGGATAGGTTTGACATCCTTGAATATGGCAGCAAGATTTGATTGACATTTGCAGGCAAGAATGAGTTAAGCATTGAGTGGATAGTTGGTTCATGCTTTTGATTTATGGTAGGGTTAGAAGGTGGTGGGGAACTAAGCAGCCAAGAGATTTGTGAATTCCATTGGTCTTGAGGTAGAGGCCATGGTTGGTCTTGAGCAGGTAATTTTTTGATAAATCCATGGTTAGATACTGTGGAAACTAATGAGAAGGTCATGGGGGGAAATCTCCAATAGCTGGGTTTTCAGTTTTGAGGAAATAGCTCAAGAACTCTGAAAGATCTACTGCTAGATTGAGAGAAGAAAAAGCTCAACTCTACAAGAAACTCAATAAGAGTGCTAAGTTTCAGGGATCATACACAAAAAAATGATGTTTTGATTTCTCAGTGAGGACTATAGTTTAAGTTTACTACAACGTAGGGACAAGATGTAGGACAACACTCAAATCAGATTGAATATACAATTAGAATGAAAGGAAATAAGGAACAGAAGAGAACTGACAAGATGAAAGTTCAACATTTTTGTGTGTGCCATTGAAGCATTTTTGAGATGTTAGAAGAATAGGAAAACAAAAACAGAAGGAAGGGTTTGAGTGGTCTTCATGGTGCTTATTTTTGTCCCAACCAAAATAACCAGTTTTGCAGGGCAATATGAGAAATTGAAAGTTCACGTGGGTAACTTCCGGACTGGTTAGGGAATGCCAAACATGTCCTACAGATATTGTGAGATCTGATGTATGTACCCCCAAGAAACATGATAATAGGGTGGTTCATGGCTGGCTGATTATAACATTTTTTATCTTGTTTTAACTTGCATCAGAAAGGTTTAGGCATGATGCCATCAGCACTCCTTGCATAAAATTTGAAGAAACTCGCAAATGTCCTCCACATCAGCAAGGGAAATCAGAAGGGTGGCTCACATTGACTCCAGCTTAACCGCTGTACCTTGCCCTCACCCCAAACCAGTCACAGCTTGTATCAACAAATTATCATTAGCAGAAATTCTAAGTTTTTAACAATTGTTGAGGGCACCACCCAAGTTGGGCTATTTTATTTATTTTTTGCTAATTTTACACCTGCATCAGTAAACTTCAGCCAGGGTTTAGGCAAGATTATAACACAAAGTTTTTGTGTTTGTGGGCTCAATTCCTCAGCAGTGGCATGTGGGCTGACCCAATATATTGTAAGCTGTTTAAGGCCATTAGCAAAATTGAGTTAAACAGCAGAACATGAACTGCCCTAATAGGATGTTGGCCATTGGATAGCCTCAGGTCAAGGCTATCCAATAGCCTTAGCCACATCTCATCTGCTCTCATTTATCTCACCTGCAAACCCTGCAACCAACTCGATAACATGTCAAAACCAACTCAATGACATGTCAAAACCAACTCAATGACATGTCAAAAAAGAAAAAGAAATCCATTCCAAAGGCGACTCACCACTGCCCTCCAGTTGGGAGTTACTCACCACTGACCTCCAGTTGGGAGTTACTCACCACTGCCCTCCAGTTGGGAGTTACTCACCACTGCCCTCCAGTTAGGATTTAGGTTAGGTTTGGCCCTGGGGAGTTAGGAATTAGGTTTTTTTTGTTTAAAAAAACCCCTTCTTCTTTGTTGGCATCGTTGTTTTTGTTTTTTTATGCTGAGAGCTGCTGAGAGGGTTTGAGACATGTGAGATCAGATGAGACCAGATGAGGGGATAGCCTGCGAAAATATATCCCTTCAGGCTATCCAGGCCGAGTCCTCTCAATAAGGGTGGAGGGCACTTCTCAATTCTGGTGACGCATGCTGATCCAATAGACTATTTATGACCATCAGAAATAAAATCCAAGATTACGACCCCAAATCCAGCAGTTATGAACCACCCTAATGTTCAGTGCAATCCGCGCTCACGCTAGGCCTGCCAATTAACAGAGCCTCAAAAATCAGAGAGTTTTTAAAACTACCTCAAAGAACCCATAACGGATGGTGCAAGGAATAAGATCCGCAGGGGTGAAGGGTGAGTGATCTAATGTCGTGGGAGTTATTTTCTAACAGTTTTGGAGTGATTTTCTGAAGCCCATTTTTTTGGATTTATCTGATTTCTGAGGAAAAGGGTTGGATGGTCAACTTGACCCCATTCCAGGGACTGTGTGCCGAGCCACGCTGACAGGAGTACTCCAGGACTCCGGTTGACCCCTAGCTTAACACAATCCCCCCGATTGGAGGGACTCATGAAGAAAGCCTCCGAAGGAGGGGCTTGGGACTAATGTCCCAGGTTTGGCCTGAGAGATTGAGGCTTGAGGCCATTTTGAAGTGATGTTTCAAATCAAATGCTCAATCCTGCCCAACTAGGCAGCTTGAAAGGATGCCACAAAGAGGCCCTGATAGGCCTCAATGCTGTGATTCCAATGGTGCCCTCACCTTCAATGGGCGGCCAATACTTCTATCCCTTCCTTGCCATCAAAGGAAGGGAGATTCAGCAGTTGCCGTGGGAAGCACCCCGCATGAAAAGCTGTAGTTCAGCTGTATTTTCCTTGTACAGGCTTTCCAGGCCAGAAAAGTCTCAACTTTCAATCGAATATTCAAAGGTGATGGTGGGAAGTGGGGGATCTATTTTAGACCCGCAGGTAGGTGACATTGAGGCCTTTCCAATGGTCCAAAAGGCTGACCAAAACTGTGGGGGAAAGATTGCCTGAAGGGGAAGGCAAGTTTCCCCCTGCCAAACTTGGTCCAGCTGTCACGCCAAACTTGAGACATTAGTCCCAAGCCCCTCCTTCGGAGGCTCGCTTCGCGAGTGGCGCCCACACCAGCCATAGGTCACCGGCCCTCCGATCGAGGGGCTTGTGATAAGCTAGGGTTGACCCACAGGCTAGCCCAACTTGACTATCCTTCCTTTTGTTTGTCAGGCGCGCTTATGGTGTTGCCTCGGCGTCGAGCGCAGGGCGGGCCTGGGCTTCTGACCGGCCGTGCTTCTCCGGTGCAAGGCCAGACTAGTCCACCCAAGAAGGTCACTGACACATCAGTGGACGAGTCGTGGTACAACTTGGGCCGGGCCCACGTGAGGCCGTAACACACCAGAAGAGTACATGCATATTCTGGTTGGCACACACGAGGTGATGAAGAGTTTGGGACATGACCCTTGAATTCCTGAAAAGGCTTTCGTCACAAGGGTCAAAGGACGACGTACAATATTTGAAGCTTCTTCTTGATGCACTTCAGAGGGACGGCGGGTCTTGATACAGCCGCTCAAACAGCCTCACTCTTTCCATCCTCTGCAACTGGATTGAAGTATACACTACTCGCTTGGTTTCGGTCCCTGCTCGCAGGAAGAAGACCCATTGAGCTTCAGCTAGATATCGAGCCACTCAGCCCATCGGAGTCCCCGTCCGATGGATAGTATATACTCCAAGCTCTTTGGTTACTGGTATGTAAATATGTGTAACTGGGAAGGCACTAGATCCACCCAGACACAGCCCCATAGAAAACTTCCAGAGAAGTTGTATCTCCTACAGAATCTGCTACTCGCCAAGCTCATCATCATGGCTACGCTTCCCTGCTCACCCGCTTGTACAATCACTCGGGTTTCGTGGCTGGAACGATGGGTTCCTGTCTGACTGGCAGGGGCAGCTGAAGAGAATTCCGGGCGATTCCTCTGGTGATTGATTTCTTGCACGGATTCATGAGATAAAAGGGAAGGCATCTCCGTTTCCGTCTTCTCATCCACAACCGCCCACACTCACTTGCACATTCATACCTTGTTCATAGCACCTCTTCCACCTGAGCACAAACAAACGTCCCACTCACCCACCTTCCCTCTCCCCAGTTGTCTATAATAAAAACGAAAGATGCATCACAGCTTCTTCACCACCGCTCTTTTGATTGCCTCAAACGCATTAGCCCAGGACCCGTCTCTCACTCCCCAAAACAACCTCCCAGCCAACACCCCGACAAACACCCCGACAGGTTCCCCGCCAATCACCCCACAGACCACCAACACAGTAGCTCCCCCACCAGCTCCAGGTTTTCCCCCTAAACTCACCAAACCTACCCGCTGCAAGAATAGCTTCATGCCATTCTCCCAGTTTGAGCTCGCCCAGATGGCCCAGATGGATTCCCCTCAAAACGCCACTGGACTTCCTGATCCAAAAACACGTGAGCATCACATCAGCTCTAGTTGGTGTCAACCAAACTTGCTTACCATTATCATCGTCTCCCCTCAGTTTCCAAGGAACGAACAGCCACATTCTGCAAGAACGATGACCTCACCGCCATCTGCGAATTATCTTCGTGCAATTCGATCCCCGCAAGTACGTCTTGTTTTCACTTCCTACCCAACCCCATTCTCACTGATACCTTATTGGTGCCACAGCCGGTAAGGATTGCCGCGTATACGATCTCAATGAGGATGGTAACGGGGGCACCCTCGGGGCTAACGTGACTACAGAAGTTGATTGCACTGGTGACTACAACTTCAATCAGACCAACGTCCCAACCCCCTACAGTCAGTCTACTTCTCTGCCTTCAAGTGCATCACCAAGCAGCTGACAACCCTCTTGAGACAGTTTGTACCGTTGCTGACAAGGACGAGACGATCTACTCCTGCGGAGACAGAAATGGCCAGCATTATAGAAGTAAGCCACCTAATCGCCCAATGACCGCAAACCCCTCCCACTAACTCTCCTTTCTCACCCGCCACAGCCTGCGACGACTGCTTCGACATCAAAAGTATTGAATCGGCCACAACCTAGAGCCCCCGCCTCGTCTACAAGCCCCCCGCTAGGGTTTACCACACTGCAACTCCTCTTTCATTGTATTTCTCTCGCTGTTTCGCCCCTCACTGACTTGATTCTCACACACCCAAAACAACCATCCAACCTGCTTTTTGCCCTTCCTTTCTGAAAATGATACATACACACGTACTTGAGTTTACCCACACATCACTTTGCAATGCCCATTACATCACCATGTCATCTTTTACCCCTTGTGTCCCCGCACCCCCTCAGGTGGACGCGGTCCTTGCCATCTGTATGGGGTGTCTTGAACCTGTCCCATACTTGTGTCTCTTCCCCTGATGCGTGCTAGTGAGGGGTAATGTATGGCCACCCAGCTGGAGTACGAACGTCTCCCGTTTGCTACCCAGTCCCTTGGTATTCAAGGTTAAAATAGTGATCTCGCGATCCCAAGCTTGATGGTCCTTTGAAGTAACATCCGGCTCGCGGTTGACAAGCAACTTCTACCTTGAGCGGCTCGTCAAGAGCCACTCCAGTCACAGGGAAACATCTTTTGATATCTGGCCATAATTCTAATCAAGTTAATTCATTTGTAAGAGGACAAATGACGTTGGACAAGAAAAACACCAATTTGGTTTTCTTTCTTGAAAAAGCCCCAAGTTACACCTCTGTAGACTGTATACAAAGTTCCAGCTACCTCTAGCCAGCAGAAACTGTTAGTTCCGTTCGTCTCTTGAGTTCCCAACGAGGGATTTACACAAGGGGCAGTTGATGTTCTCGCGTAACCAGCCCTGAGTAAATATACATGTGCCAACAGTTAGAGAAGGATTATTTGAAGCAAAACAGTGTTGGTACATTACCTGCAGACAGTTGCGATGGGATCGGTGTGAAAAGTGACATGGAAGAACCACAAGTACATCATCTTCCATCGAATCTTCGAGGCATATCGAGCACCTTGGTATCTCGCCATCTGCAGGATGACTTTCAGATTTTGAGTGGTCTCTTTTTGTGGTGATCAGGTTATTGAGGACGTCTTCAATCTCTTGATTGGTTAGGTTTCTACGAACAGGGGGGTTAGTAGGTTTCATGAACGGAAAAGAATTTTCTAAATCGCGCAAGAAGGTGTCAACGCGCAATCGGTTCTCGGCGTTTGCGGGCTCCACCAACGGGAGCACATTTTCATCTTCACCAGATGCGTTTGTTGGAGATTGTTGGCCTGCTTCTGATTCGCTCCTAGTTTCTTGGTAGTCTTCCAACTCTTCGTTGATCCCCCATACCTCGTTTGATCGGGAAGCATGATATTGTGATTCAAGATGTGCGCTGGAAATGGAAAATCTGTCCGCAGCAGAATTATTTCCGAACTCCTGGAGATGCTCTGGGCGTTCGTAAGCTCCCTCGTCCGGCGAGGGTTGATAATTATGCGCTGCAAGAGTCACTGGGACATCTTGGTTTGCACTCATCCCCACTGGGTCAGTTGGGTCCCGGTCCGGGATAAATGGTGGTGTTTGTACATTTTGGACCGTCTGGCGAGGGGCACTGGGACCAGCGTCGGGACAGTTATTAGTACCAACCATATCTCCAGGATTCGAATTGACGTCCGTGATAGTCTTTTTTGATGCGCACGTCAGTCAGTCGAACTACCAGTGTATCTCGTGAAGGGCTATGCGATCTTGAACGGTTGCAGGTTTCTTCCCTCATCATTGGGAGAACTCTGCCAGATTAAATATCCTTCAAAAGAGAAGAGGAACGAAAAGCAAGAAACAAGTCATCTCTTCGCATTTCCTCCCGGTACGCTTTCCATATGACATTTGAGTTTTTTTGAGAGAGGCGACGAAAAGAAAAAAGCAATCCTCTCTTTTTCTTCTGATGTTGAAAAGTATATCTAGGGTGATCAACGAGCATTTCAATTTTTTGTATTATCGAAACAAAGGGAAAACTAGTCTGTCTTTTTGTATTGATTTTCTTTCATCAATCGACTTTCGGATTATTGCGAGTTTCCATATTGCTTACAATCCCAAGTACGAAAAGCACCTTGATGTGATGATACTTTTCATCTCAGGATTGACTTTCGTACTGCGGAAATTATCTCCTCAACTTGAGATGCCAACATAAGCTGAAATACAAATTGGGGAGGAGGTCAAGTTTGAGATGCAGTCATCATGAGTAATCCCTAGCATAACATAAGCCCCTTGATTGGAGGGCTGGCATGGGACCTGGGTGCTACTGGCGAAACTGATGGAGGCTCGGGCCTGTGACTTAAGTCCTCCGTTTCGCCTGAGAGTGTTCGGTGTCTTGGTCACCGGTGGGGGAAATATGCCTAGGCTTTTCCGGCCATCTTCCCATAACAAACTTGTATGACTGTTATGGATACTCGACGGATTTTGGTAGCGGAAATATTCGAGTGGACTGTGTTAGGGAGGGTGTTCAAAGTTAATTTTCAGACAAGATTCTACATAAAATCATAAAATGTGCAAGTTTTTCAGGAAAGGTTTCAAGTGAAGGGAAAGTTGAATTTTCATGTAAATAAAGACTTGGACCAGCTTGGATCCTTTGAGCTTTTGAATTTATGTAAAATGAGCTTTAAGAATCAACTTTGAACACCCTAATTGATTACAGTAAGAAGTGGGTCTATTTATAGACTACGGGGAAGATAACATACTTACAATATTGAACAAGTGAAAAGAAAGGTTATGTACCGTGGGAATTGAAACACATAACCTCAGCATTCATGAGTAATGCTCTAACCATTGAGCTAAGTACATTGCCCAATGTTGAATAAATTTGGCAATGTATGCTTGTGAGATGATGATGATCATGATGTATGTATCACCTCCAACGCTGTTAGGAAATCTCACATGGATGTGTTAGCAATGTGGAACAACCAGTGCCTAGTTTGACACTTCAACATACAAGAGGGGATAGTGCCCGGCCAGGGTGACTGGCCGGTTCCGGTCGAGTTCCATTGGATGGAACTCCTAACCTAATGAAGTCCCTCGTCTTTGGAGGGACTGAAGTCCTGCAGGGACCCTCCAAAAGAAGGACTTATGCCCAAAACCACCCATCTTGCCTGAGGCAATTGCCATTTTTAGGGATTTTACACAGATCACTCTGCAGTGTCTTTGTTTCCAATCTCTGCTTCAACATGTCGCAGATGACAATCTGCCCTGGGATCTTCAGATTCAACTGGTGTGGTTGGATTCATCCTAACTTGCCATGCTTGGCTCACAGCAGGACTTTTGTAGATAGGATCAATGGACCATTGAATCACCATCCAAACTTCCCTGTACAGTACCCGCCCCAATGCAAGCAACACCACATCCAAACAAAGCCATAGGTCTTTTGAATAAAGCCATGAGCTGTACTACCAGAAAGTCAGGCAACTGACAGCAGTTGACATGCAAGAAGCTCCGACCCACCTGAGAGGGGGACATAAACCAGCCTCGAAGCATCCCTCAGCCATGCATGAGAAACATGCTTCAAGGGTGCATTACAGCCAAATTTGAACTTGCGAAAAATGCCAAATTTGTGCGCGTGTCCCCTATAGGATAACCAAGCTGGGCTCAACTTCAACAACTCACTGCGTCTTTAGGAAATGACACCCTTTAGGTGTTAGGTTAGGCTGTTAGGGGTTAGGTTAGGCCGTTAGGAGTTAGGTTAGGCTGTTGGGGGTTAGTTTAGGGTGTTAGGGGCAGGGTTAGGCATTAGGGAGTTTTTTTTTTTTAAAAAAAAAACCACCAAAAAATGGTTAGGTTTTAGCTGTTAGGTGTTAGGATGTTAGGATGTTAATTTTAGGTGTTAGGGTGACATTAAGTGATATGAGCATTGTTGTGATGTAGAAAGATGATGCTAGCATCTCTTGTCGGTTAATGCAAATCAAGACATTTTTGATGCATTTGCCATGTTAAGAAATGGCATTAATGCACCCTTGAAGCCTCTTTCTCACACAGGGCTGAAACATGCTTCATGGTTGGTTTATGCTCACATGTCGGGTGCTCCGACCATACTACAGTTTAAGCACTGGCCTTACTCTCTTGGTGGAACAATTGAGTGGTGCACTATGCACTTACAAAAATGCTCAAGCCCTTTGAACCACCTCACCTCTGTCTTATTGCTCAAAGGTCACTAGGCCTGTGGAGGTGAGTGAGCTACCGCACTCGGTCATGGAGGTAATGAGCTACCTCCATGACTTGGTCATGGAGGTACCGAGCTACCTCCATGACTTGGTCATGGAGGTAATGAGCTACCCCCATGACTTGGTCATGAAAGTAGTGAGCTACCCCCATGAGTCGGTCATGGTGGTGGCTTGCTACCCCCAGGACCGAGTCATGAGGGTAGCTCACTACCTCCATGACCGAGTCATGGGGGTAGCAAGTTGGTTCTGAGCCTCCATGACCATTTCTGAGTCATGGGCTTTCACCGTGACCAATTCACTTAGGTCTATCTTCCGTGGAGGCAGCAAGCCACATGCACAAGCCCAAAGGGGTAGTTTGATACCTCTGTGACCAAGTCATGGGGGTCTTTGTGCCTCCATGACCAAGATATGAGGGTTGTTCATCAGGGGGGTACCAAGCCCTCCATGACTGAGTCATGGAGGTATGCCTTGGCTGAGCTAGTATAAAGGAGCATGCAGAGTGGGTGCACAAAGGGTTGAGAAATGTAAATGCATACCTGAATTGAGTGTCATATGGCAAAATGAAGTAAAACCTGAGTAACAGGTATAGTATGACTGAAGTTATCACATGTCAACTGTAGGCAGTTGCTTGACTTTTTCTGGTAGTTCTGTTTGGTCCTTCTATCAGGGCTAATGTCATAATATGAGACCGGCCAAACCATTGCTGGCCACCGGCTCCAAGCCTTAATCTTATGACCTTCTTTCATGTCAAAGGAGGAGGCCATTATCTCTGTTAAGTCTATCCTTCTATCTAATTCCTATAATTCAGATGTGCTGGAGATGGAGATCTTTGGTGATGGTTGCAACAATGTGAGAAAGGGGGTGCCAGTGCAGCCATCTGCCCAAGCAGGAACATGTATAGCTCTCTTGCTTTTGGGGAGGGAGGCTATTGTGTGAAATCACAACTGTGAAGCGGCAGGTGTTTTGGCTAAGGAGATCTGAAGAGGAGAAGGCTTTAGATCAATTGTCTTCTTTGTCAATAATCAAGGAGTCATCATCCGTACCAGGAACCTGATGGCGCCAAAACTGGGCCAACACATTTTCCTCAATATTGAAAACACCATCTTGGACCTGCCGGCTGATGTCAAAATCACTTTTGTGTGGTGCCCAGGACATAAGTATATCCAAGGAAATGAACTGGCGGACCAATTGGCAAAAGAGGTGGTGGAGTTCACCTCCACCCCGTTCCTGGCTGTCCAGGGCAATCTAGTGAAAATCAGACGGATAGCCTTGGCTGGCCTAGTTGCAAAAAGACCAGCACCATCAGGCTTACATATAGATTTTAGCTCCCTCATCAACAAACTAGCATCGGGTCATTGTATACTGAAAGCTTTTCTTTTTTGAATCAACAGATCATGTGACCCTCTTTGTCAGGGAGACAGTATGTCACCTGATGAATTTCTGCCCCTCATCAAAAGGTCATAAAATGACTTTGCGATGACAACTTTGACACCTCAAAATGAAGTTCAATCCCAACAAATTGGATAAAGTCCTAACCTGTCTCATTGGTTCCAACTATGAACGCACTCATAGCTTCAAAAAAGCAACCTGCCAAACTACCCAATGCCCTAGTTCAAATAAACACTAAGTTGCTTGGTCAGTACATTAACAATCACACCTCCAAGTTCTACCACAACACTCCAAAGCCTCTGCAAATCGAGACAGTCACAGTGCTTGTCAAAGGTAGAAATGTTTTTGTTTGACCTGGGACCGGGTTTGGTAAAACCCGGATCTCCAAGATGTTCTTCAATCTCTTGAAGACAAAAGTTGTTGTGTTGGTTCTGAATCCTTTGGATTCCTCCAGGGATGATCAGGTATGACCCCTTATGTATTACACACTCATATACATATTTTAAAAACTAGTTATTGGTTGTTTTATTTACCTTCCAGGTGTGGGAGAAGGCTGTTGTTGGTATAGCTGCTATTAACTTGAAAAAGGGCTATATAGCTTTGTGCACTTGGTGATTAACCATCAATTGAGTTAGTATTGTCATTTGATATAATGACCTCTGCCTTCTCTTTCTTTATTATATTCTTTCAATCCTATATCTTATCTTTCTCTCCCTCTCTAAATTTGTATTTCTTTTTTTGAGTAATCCAACTTTTTGAGAGCCTAAACCCTTGTGTCTCTCTGTCACGTAAGAGAAGCCATCTCACATTTATCATAAGACTATCTAGTATTTGATGGTTTGGTGTACAGCATAAGCAAGCAGGCAAGTAGCAGCGGCAACAACAGAAAACAGAAAATACCGTACAGTGTAAGCAAGCAGGCAAGTAGCAGCAGCAACAAGGGAAAACAAGCAAGACAAATCTTGAGAGATGAAGTGTCAGCCAGCTACTATTCAGAGCTAGCCTGACTAGAAATATAATAAAATATAAAATAAAAATAAAAATAAAAATAAATATTATTGAGAGGGCACCGTAAACACACCTGTTTACAGGCCCCTCCTAAAAATAATAATAGTAAAAACAAAATAAAAACACTTGTAGTAATAAATTCATGCACAAATCAGTTGTAACTTCTTTAACTGTGGAAAAACCTTGAATATTATTTCATATTCTTCATTTTCAAACTAAATAAACTATAGTATCTCACTGACACCACCCCATAAATGTGACTCCTTCAGGTACTTTGCTAATTCTCAATAAACCTTGAAAGAGCACGAATTACAACCACATTACAGATGAATATTCAATGAATATGAATATTCATAGTTCAAATGGGTCTGTATAACCGTGAAAATACTCTCCTTAAGTGTGAGAAGCCTCTCATGTGCCTTACTCAATTGCCCACATGTTAAGTACTTATTTGAACTAAGAATTATTTAAATTACTTAAGAATACCACGCTTGTAATGTACAGAATAACTGTAAATAGTATCAAAACAACTGCTTAAGGTTCGTCAGAAGAGTCAATAATACTTCCCTCAGCAGTGTAGCATGAGAATATTTACTCTACAACAGTTCAAGTAGTATCAAAGCTGCATATGCAGCTGCTCTGTTACTGTTACAGTGCTCTCATAACTACAATAAAAATGTAGGGAAGTATGTAAAGACTAGCTCATTACCACGGTGAAAAATCATCAGTGTTCACCCCCCCCCCCAGAAATTATAATTTGTCTGCTCTTTATTCTAGTACTTTACTATCAATATTAGCCTCCAAAATATAACCTTTTCTCGAACAACTGTCCCCAGAAACCTTCACCAAAATCTCACCATCCATTTCTGAGTGCCCCAAAAACTCTACTCTGAAGATCCCATCCTCCCACATTATACAAGTGAGTTATAATTCCCCTTTTCTTCAGATTTTTTGAGCGCTTTCCTACTCTAAGGAATAGAAATCAGGCACCCAAAAATACCCCCTGTATGCACAGGTCCTGATATTATTGGAGGGCACCGTAAATACCCCTCCTAAAAATAATATTTATATTATTTTTCCTTCTCAGTGCATTAATTTGCCTCAAAAACATCTTAACAGAGCTTAACACACCTGTTTACCCCTTACTTTTACCTTGCACCTCGTGTAGCTAGAAGGATTTCAGTCCTTGGCATCATGCAGGCTGACATGAAAAGATGAGATCAGAAATAGAGACAAGAGAGAAAAATGAAACAACCCTTGATAACAAGTGTTTGGGTTTTGTGAGTAGTTGATGAATTAAAGAAAACAATTGGGAGAGAGGAGACTTTAAATGAAAACAACTAGGTTTAAAAACTGCTGCTAAACTACAATTTTTTATCTTATTATAATTTGAATATGTGATGTAAGGGGAAGAGTTTCCATTTATTGCTAATATTTATCACCCAGGTGGTTGATGTGAGAAGAAATAGCATTAGCTTTGATCTACATTGGATACACTAACCTTTTCCAGGTACCTGTAATTTTTTGACACTTTTTTCCCTCTCATTTTAAGTTGATCCTTATTTGTGGTTTTTACAGTTACATAAACAAAAAAATTCAATAGACTCATGAGCACATAAAACACAACATTTGGAAGGGACCTGTCAACAAAAATGAAAATCAGTTTGACATGTCCCTGGAAAATTTGTAATTTATGTTTGAACCCCAATGGTTAAGTTTCCACCAGACCTAATGGTTTAGTTTCCACCAGAGTGGCGTTGAATTTGAAGTCTGGGATGGCCCTCAATCCTTGAAAGTCAGAAGAGAAATATTGGAATCCGGCCAAATGGTTAAAAGAGCAAGCAGTGGTCAATTAACTGATAAATGTAACAACACTGGTTTGCTACGCTACCCTGCACTTTTTCGTACAAAAGAGAAGCGCAGCGGCCCTCTTGGCAGCCTGAAAACGCTGTAGCATTAGCAGCCTATTGCCGCTACGCTGCACCACACTGCGTTTACGCGCTTTCAGCACGTTTTTCTGCTAAAAAGGGCTGTAACGCAGCGAAAACAGCCACTTTTTTGAGGCCAGGCACGTAGCGATAGCGCCAAATTCGCCAACAGCGCGGAAAACCACTAGCTGTAGCAAAATTATGCTACGCTACTGCTACGGGTAGCGTAGCTGGCCCAGTGTTGAGTGTGTTCTGATTCTTATGAGGGTTGGGAAAATGGCTCTTAAATTTTAGGAGAATAACTCCTATGATCATTTCAGCATCAATTTTGGGAGCCATTCTTCCAATTCCCAGGGTGAGAATTGGAAACCCCCAAAAAAGGGAGTCCTTCCCTCAAATCAGCCATCACACTCAGCAGATCCTTGAATCAGGGCATCATCAACTGGAAGGGAATACTTCCAGTAGATGAGTTAGCTGTACCTCACTGACCAGAAGGGGTCAATGAGGTATGCACAACAAAAATGGATGATCACTTGGCAAAGAGATACATACCAGAGTAAAAAGGCCCTTTTTCTATGTCACTTGTTTTCAAGTGATCATAAACTTCCCATGGTGATAAATACCTCCTTGAAAAGAACAGTTCCCTTCTGTTCAATTGTGAAAATTCATCAAGCTCAGATTTAGTTATTGGTTATAACGTCTCATATGAAAAGCAAAAAAGTTCATGGAATGGCTCTTACCTAAGAGCAACGGTGTAACCAATTTGTATTTATAATTTTTGATGTATCTGCTGTCAGATACAATACACATCTTCCCAAGATTGTGTATTTTTACTCCCAATACAATACAATACATGACTTATTGGTGCAAATACACACGGTATCGTATCTTATTGAAATACATGTATCTCTGACGTATCTGTTATTAGAAACAATATATATTTTTGGAAAACTGTGTATTGGAGATACAGATACATTACATGTATTGTATTGGTTACACCATTTCTAAGAGCAGGGGAGAGCAGAAAAGAGAAGTATTTGTGAGGGGGAGAAGAGTTTTAACAAGAGATGAAAGAAATGATAATAAGAGTGTGGAAGGAATATGAATAGCTGAAGCAGTGGAACACGGTCTTTGCTGAGAATATTTTGTGCTTTTTTGGGAGTTGGAGAATTGCTGACTAGGTTTATCTAATGATAATAAGTTGTCTAATGAAGAAAGCGGAAATTGATGTGAGATTCACCCCTTCATATGTAAAGGAGATCAAGCTGAGAGTGGAAAGAAAAGGGAATGTTATCACATGATAATCATGGTATTAGGTACCGTATTGTCCTAACCAGTCTGTCTTCTAAGGGTCCAGAGTGTTTTTGGTAGCTTGGTCATATGGTGCATCTATCATTTGTACATCTACTAGATGGTGATAGGTATTAGTTTATTTGATAACATCAGATGTAGTAGCTCACTAGTAGAGCATGCAATGCAGATTACCTGTACCATCATCGTGGTTAAAGCCTGTTAATGCCATTTTCACCGCATACAGAATCCAACATCAATGAGGTACTAAATACCCACCGACCAGAAGAATATGATTCCAGTCAATGCAGTACAAATACCCACTGAAATAAAGGATGTCCTTCCAGTCAGTGAGGTAAAGCTAGTAGCTACCTCACCAACCAGAAGTAATTCACTCCAGTTGATGAGACTCCAAATCCCAAACTTGCTGAGTGTGACTGCAGATTTGAGGGAGTCACATGTCCCCAATCCTTTGATCTTTAATTTTCATTTTTTGGAGGAGAAGTCTGATTCCTGCCCTGGGAATTGAAAGAAAAATTCCCAAAATCAATTTCAAAATGGTTGTGGTAGTTGTTTTTCTGATATCCAGTTCAAAATAGATAAATGTGAAATTATAACTCTAACATATCTTTGTAATTCAATATAGAAATGAATCAATCAATTTTTGATTTACGAAAAGTTTATTTTTAACAAAATCACTCCTTCCAAACACACTTAAAGTCCCAATCAATTCAATTCTTTCTGTATTCAGTTTCCAAAAAAGAAAATGCCTGATTGATATATGTACACAAGTCACATAGAGGATTAACACTGGTTCTTTCCCATCTTCTCTCACTGGATGAACTGATTCATTGGACAAGTCAGTCCAACAAGTAAGCAGAAGACTTTGGCCAATGAGTCTAGCAGTGCCCCACCACTGGGCCACTGAACTCTTTGGAAATTTTCAGTCCGGTCACTTGTTGAACTGGCATGTCCAACAAGATAGTTTTTGCAGTGTCTTATTTTTTTCATTTTTTGGAATATGAGTTTGGTTCCTGAAATGCAAACATTTTCACATCTAGGATGATTATTTTTTCAAAAGGAAAAAAGTTAAGCCTCATACTGGGCAAGGTTATTCTCAAGCTTACTTTGTCAGTGAATAATAATTGTATTTCAATTAGTTTTTTTTTCTTTCCTCTTCCTGTCATGAGCTACTTTGCTGTAAATTATAGCTAATGGATCAAGCAAGTCCTGACCTGGAAATACTCTTTTATATCATTTTGATCTCAATTCGACATGGATTTGATAATCACTTGTAGCACCATGTGAGTATTCCCCAGCTTTTTCCATTTGAAAATAGGACAAAGCAAGAATGTTGAAAACATTTTTTTTGAAGATGAACTGATTTGGGAAGATACCAGAGGAAGCTTGGAAGATAATATTCAATGGGTTGAAAAGTCTATCTATAATTTCATGATGAAGGTCAAAACAAAGCCTCATCATGTGAAAAGAAAATATAGAAACCAGAGCACTGGAGAATGAAGTTGATAAATCCTCTCAATCATGGGTTCTTTGGTGCCGAGTCATCAACAACACACTGCTTGCATTCTACAGAGGGGATTTTTAAGAGGGGGTGTCAGTTTATTGAACCAATTCTATAACATGTAACCTCCTTACCCATTGCTCCTTTGCATTCCCCAGTGCAGGTGCAAGCCTTAGTCTTGGTCATGCACACTAAGAAAATTTAATGTAAGGTTTTATGGTTAATTCCCAATCTGTGTTAAAATTATTCTCTCAATTTGAAGCTTACTGTTTCCGGTCTCTTTGTTTTGTGGGGTCTTCAAAACATAACCGGAATCACACTCTACTTTATCCATTGGAGTTGCACCCGGCGCTGGGCTAAAGTTGGCACTGTCCTGGCTCACTTCGGTGCATTGAGTACAAACTGAAACATGACAAAATTGTTAGATTTTAGCATCATTCCAGGTTCTTTTGTGTTTATGACTTTTGTTTTCGTAAAGTACGTGGGGGAAGAGAGTCTTGCTAACCTGTAACTTGTGGGCTGGTGCACGAAGAAACATCACATAGTCCCGCCTTAGCTTCTGTCGCTGTTTCACAGATAGCCATTGTTTTTTCCTGGGATACTATTACAGGAAAATTACCAGTTAGCTTCAGTTATATGCCTTCATTTCGCTATTCAGTTGACTCACATTTGGACGTGTCGGGTTGATCCTTAGGGGCAGCTGGATCAGAGGAGGTAGAGTTTGGATCCTTCTCGGTATCCTTTTTGGACAATTCGTATATGTCGAGCTCGGACACGGGCACGAATGTGTTTGCGCATTCCAGAGGAACTTTGGGTGGCTGGTTGTTGCCGGAATGGTCTGCTGGTATACTACCAGTGGCGGCGGGATTTGGCTTAGTGGGCGACTGGGGCAGAGCAGCCTGGGAGATGTACACGCTCACACTGATGATGACAAAAAATAAGAAGCGCATTATAGAAATATATCGATAAGCTTGCGTCTATGAATAAGTCTCAAATTAAAAGAAGGTAGTTCGTTAACGACTGTAATTTGTGTATAGGTGATTGGTTGACAGGAATGATGAGTGAAAGGCTTTGGAGCATGGAGTCGGTCTTCCTTTATCCTCGTGCAGAACCTAGGGTCCCCAAACTTCTAGTCCCAGGCATGGCGTGGGCGCGAGTCTCCAATGGCGATAAGTGCAGCGCTTGATTCGCTGAAACCAGAGGCTCCAAGCTATGATTAGTTTGATCGCCGGTTGGGCTATTGCATCAAGGAGGAGATCAATTTCGAACTTGTGGAGAGTTAAAAAAGCCTATCAACCGACTTCACTGAAGCAAGAAGTGTGAGTGGTGGTCAAAGTTCCCGGTAGCGAGGCTCGTTGAGGGACGTAGCTTGATTACATAGTGCCATCGGCAGGGGTTGTCGCTGTGAAAGACCAACAGTGCATCTCGTGTTGCAACTGTGACGACTCCTCGGGGTCTGAGGTGTCGACTCACCATGCGCTGAAGGGAAGATATGAAACACAAAAACTCGAGCAAGCAACAAATACGCCATGATTAGTTAATTGAATAGTTTCAATTTAGGACTCCAAAACAACATGGGTTCTGCCACTAGGGCACGAGGAGACCAAACCTTCACCGTCTACTTGCGTTGTACAAAGTTACAAACTGCAAGTTGTGGTAACGATTTGATTCATAATGTTGACCACTTTTGTTACATTGCCATAGTGGGCATCAACTTCATCATCACTTCATACTTGATTTCACTAAGACCAGATTTCCTTTAACCTCTCCTCCCCCAAGTGAATCATATAATTGAGGTATGGCTTTCAATGCCGAAGTCCGTCTTACTCCCAATGGCAAGAGAAATTAATCTTGTAGTCACTCTTTGTACAAAATCAAACCGCTTGTTTTGAGATGTTCTGCCAAACAGGGCCTATGCAGCTTGATTGCGAATCCGATAATAAAAAGATTGGTTCATCAGCTTCACAAAAAATCTTGATTATAATGCCGTATAGTGCCCTTTCCCAATGATAGGCTTTTAGTACCAGAACCTCTGGCGTGGTAATAAGGATGTCTCCCTCATCTTATTAAAGCAAAAATATTTCACAATGAAACTCATATGTACCCCGTCAAAATCTATCAGGAAGCACTGACGGTGCATTTGAGTGCTCCATGGTTGAGGGTAGGTCCATGTTTTGCCCAGCCCTGGACTGTAGGTCGACTCCTCCAGACGAAATTTGAGTTATGCGTTTTCTTCACCCGTTTTATTAGCTCTATGACTTGAGCGGCGCTGTTAATACAATTCCAAGGGTATTCGATTCAGGAATGAGCCACCCCTAACTTAACTAAGTCCCTCTATCGGAGGGGGGGGCGCTGTCCCGCAGAGCCACCCCCGGAGAGGGCGTGAAGTGTTTGGTGAGCTGTGGAACGGGTCACGTGGAGAAAACGGTCACTAAGACGAAACATCACCTTCATCAGCGCAACAGCAAAAAGCAAAATTGCACACGAGACGCCATACACGTTTTGCGCCAAGTGAGGGGCGAAAAACTGACCTGACTCACACTCGTTCCAATGAAGACTTTGCTTGTGCCCCTCGATGAGCAGTCGGCACAACAATTTGCGGGATTGGGCCCACTCTCCGAATCCTAGCCATATGAGAATCGAGATACATAAGCAGCGGCTCATAATCTGCCCGAGAAAATATCAATCACCCCAGTCAATCAAAAGCAGTTATATTCCTACTTAAACCTTATTTATAGTATTGATTTATTCATCAAAACTCTTCACAGTCACCTGTGTTTTCTGTTTCTCGAGCCCTACCAGACTCATCCATTATTCCGCTACTTAGCTTAAGAGGAAACAAAAATGCATCTAGCCAATGTCTTTATACTCAGCTTAAGCTTTTACCTCACTCAAGCAGATTCAGCCCAACGAAACGCTTCCTTGACCGGATCTCAACCGAAACTGATTCCTATGAAATGTGATAACATCTACTTGCCTTTGTCAGAGCTTGATGTAGCGGAGATGCAAAGAAAGGGTGGTCTGGATCCAAGTCAAAGATCGAAATGTTTGTTGACTACAAGTACATCCCTCAAGAACTGTTTGGTATTTTGTGCTGAGATGTTGCTTGATCTTTAAACAGTATCCAAGGACCCAGTCGAGGCCGTCTGTAAAAGTGGCTCCAGGGGGAACAACGGCGGTATGTGCGATTTTAAGACATGCTCCGGCAAGCCTGCAGGTAAGCGAAATTTGCAACTCATTGATACAATGTTCAATTCCTTTGGAGGCAAAACTGGAGGAAATGAATTGCACAGGTGTTGATGTTTTTTTTTTGTTTTTCACTCAAGTTTGTGGTACCTGCTACCCCGTTTCGATGAAAGATGGAAAACTTGAAAAGACTTCTGAGACTTCTGTTGAGAAATTGGGGTGTGGAAAGAACTACTTCTTGAATACTGGGAAGGACCACAGTGGTGAGTCAGATTGGCGAGGGTCAAAGCATGAATTATATTGAGAAAAGATTTACTGTTTTTATCATTTTTTTGTTAGTCTGCACTACTTATGATGACAAGATGTATAGCTGCACAGGCGAATGCAAGGCTTCAATTGGTGAGGAATTTATACCGGGTATTTCAATCCCACGGAGACTAATATTGATTATATTTCCCTCCCTTCAGAATGCCAATCTTGTGTCAGTTTGGATGACCCTGCCCTTAGTAAGACTTCCTAGGGAACATATTCGCTTCTTTGATTTGTGTTTCTTGCATGTTTGTTTGTTTATTTCCCACATCACAATTTAGAAATTTAATGGGTCTTGGAAAAACGATTTCCAAAAGTTATGCCAACGGCACCCATGGGAGTTGTTGGTCTAATTTTAATTTTCATTCCGGGAATTGTTGTGATAATTTCATTAAAAATAGCCATACAATTCTTTTTGTGATTTTTTACTGAAGGGCCTTTGACACACGACCCACCGGTTTTGAAGGTGCAACCCACCCCCTTGGTCGCCAGGTCATCGAGGGGGTCGCGCCTCCAAAAATTGGTTTGGAGTATGGGGTTTCAGGTCAAATTTTTAAAATCCGACCACTATGGGTCGTACCTTCTATTTCCTCACCGGAAATGAGGGTTGCGGCTAACTTAACTAAGTCCCACTATCGGAGGGGGGACGCTGTCCCGAAGGGACCCTCCGAAGGAGGGACTTACACCCTGTCAGCCTTCGAGGAAGTTCAAGCGGTTGAACTAGTGCTTGAGGTCTTCTAACAGGGAGGTTGATGATGTGAGAAATACAAGGCCTTTGTCCTGAGCAGTGATAAGGTGATATACGGAGAACTTGCCGCCTTAAAGTAATGATAAGATGATGTGCTTTTAAGGCGAGGAGGGATTATTAAGATAAAATGTCGTCTCTTCTTGGATTTCTGGGGAACATTGAAATGAGCAAGATACAACTAATATAGAGAGGAGGGAGTGAGTAACTCTATATAAGCATATTATGACTATGATGAAATGAGAGTGAAATAAATAAACAGAAATAACTATTGTAGACTGTGTAGGAAATACAACATGAGCCTATTGGGGGTATGGTGTATTTCCTCGCAGGCTGACACACCCTAAGTCAACCCTGTGGCCTGAGAGAATTAGGAACTTGGCCTTTTTTAATCCAGCATAGCTTCATCACAACACATTGTGTGGTTGAGTTGAAGGGGGAAAAAAGATGCCTGACATCAACAGGAATCTTTCCATGTATTTTACTTGTTATTAGGGGTGTTTAATGGCATTCAAATGTTGTTTTTATAACTTCATTTCCTTTGCTACATCCTGTTCCGCGCATGTTGCACTGTACAGGATCTGAAATCAATGATTTTACAACTCTGATTTTAGCTCAACAAGAGGGGTTGAGGATGTTAAAAAATTAGTTGAAAGATGAGGACTGCTTGGGCTGTCCCAGAAATGAAAACTATTTCCAAAATGGTGCAGAGACTCATGCAGGAGATTGATTTTAAAAAAGTCACCACCAAAATTTGAAATTCTCTCAGGCCGTGGGTTCCACATGGCGCGTAAGTCCCTGTGGGACAGTGTCCCCCCTCCAATAGAGGGACTTAGTTAAGTTAGGGGTTGTGGTGTGGTATTCTTTTTGGGTGGAAATTAAAAGCTTTTTCAGTTACACATATACCCAGTTAGTTTAACTCAATTACCACACAGGGACTGGATCCAGCATTCAAATTCAACTCTAGTCACCAGTTACAGATCACTCATAGCTCAACTGGATCAGAAGTTTCAGTCAACAACATATCCCACTTGGCCAACCTCAGTACAGTGCCCTGAGGCACCTTTTGACTACCCCCTTGGGGTGTTCCAAATGTTTGGGTTCAGAAATTTCAGATTTTTTTTCTCTTTTTCCCCCTGTTTTTTTTTTTTTTTTTTGTAATATTGGTTTCAAATTTATGTATGTTTTGGTATAAATTGTTTGGGTGAAATGGGGCTAGAATCTTCTCCAAGGGTTTATGGGGGGACTCTATTTGCCCATTTGAAATTTTAGGCCATTCAAAAGTTATATTTTTTTTGCTCAACTTCTGACAAATTTTCACCACGACTCCCAAAAATAGAAAAAAAAACATCAACAACTCCTTTGGGAGTCGTTTTTCAAAGCCCCTCACAATAATCAGAAGATTAATAGACAAACCTTCATCAATCTGAACAAAGGGAGAAATGATAGATGATGCTTACAAATAGGAAATCTCCACTTCCCCTAAAAAACAGAAAAAGTAAACAGCCTCTCCCATGGCTCAATAGCTAGAACTTTATCCTAAGCATGCAGAAGGACAAACCACATTCTGCTCTTGGGCAAAGACCAAAAATCAATCCCTTATTATATCTTCACTAATCAGACAAACTGGTTGAGATACATTGGTAAATAGGAATGAGCAATGAGTCTGACTTCAAGGAATGACCTCTTAGTTGCTTGAAATCTTGGAATAAACTCATATGAATGCTTTATTGATTGATGACCTGGAGTGCACTTTTAAATGGTAAACCAACTGCTGAAAAAATAATACAAGATTTTTCCTGGGAACATTTTACATGTTAGGCCATAATCCAGGATAACGTGGGTAACAAGGAATTTACAAAGGATCATCCAAGAAAAAATTAAACCCAAACATAAGAAGACTTGATTGTCTAGGACTTCTTCTTGAAGGCTGGGTCATCCAAACTGACACAGGATTTGCATTCTAGACGGGGAGAGGAGATTTGTAATAAATATATGTGACAAGGTAGATTTGGAGCACCTGAAAACTCGTACCTATTGAGGCCTTGCACTCCCCAGTGCAGCTGTACATCTTATTATCATTAGCAGTGCAAACTGACAGAAAAACAATAAACAAGTTGGTTTGTTTGTTCAGAATTGAGTTCCAGAAGTTTTGTTAAAACTAATCCGGTCTAACTTACTATTGTGGTCTTTCTCAGTATTCAAGAAGTAGTTCTTTCCACATTCCACTTTCTCAATAGAGGTTTCGGAAATCTTCACAAGTTTGCCATCCTTCTTTGCCACCGGGTAGCAGGTGCCACAAACTTTAGCAGAATAGACCAAAATTCAGCCCGAATCGGATGACAGCCCACTTTCACTTAAAAGTCACGAGTTGGACGGCGGTCAAAAGAGTTGCTCACCTGCTGGCTTCCCGGAGCATGTCTTGAGATAACACATACCCCCTTTGCTCCCCCCGGAGCTACTTTTACAGACGGTTTCGATTGGGTCATTGGATACTTTTCAAAGAACAAGCAACAATTTAGCACAATCTATCGTCAGGTACCATCCAGTCACTGAGGTACATGTTTCACTTACATTTAGATCGTTCACTTGAATTGAGACTACCCTTGCTTCGCATCTCAGCTACATCAAGCTCTGATAGAGGCAAGTAGATTTTGTCACATTTCATAGGAATGAGTTTGGGTTGAGGACCTGAAGTGTCAGGGTTGGACTGGGCAGCCCGAGCACAGTAAAAGCTTAAGCTGATGAGCACGAAAGATGCTAGATGCATTTTGGTTTTGAAAGTAACTTAGTTGGTGGATGAAGTATGGATTGATGCTGATTGATGTCTCTCGGACGGAATTGTATGCCTCCTTTTATCCCTTATGAGGCAGAATTAGGAGGGTGTACAACGATTCCAGTAAACAGTTGGATGACGACTGGTCGTCGATGGGCACAATCAATGTCATCACTGGAACGCATCAGCCAAGAAGGTTTTGAGATCCTGCTTCGCACAAAAGCTGTATTGCAACCAAGCTCTGCTCGTCTAACAAATTTCAATAATCGCCAAGACGCTTCAGGCAAAAATACTAAGGGAACTGGAGGGTTTGGATCCTGTACTACGTTTGAAGGTGTGTACTTTTTATTATGTCAAATGAAGCACTGTTTCATCAACGTTTCATCTATAGATAAAGGTTCACCACCTGGCTTACCTTGCATTTGTATCGTCACCTTATGGAGAGCCTTTGTGTCGTGACGTAGTTGACCGCACCGACGCGCTTGTGTACCCCCGGATTCCGGAACTATCAAGTAACTGCCGCCTGACCTCCGGTCAAATTAACCAGAAAATTGACCGGAACGATGCAGACGCCGGATGCCCTATTAGCCCACCGGTGTACCCTGTGTACATGTCGGCCGGTGAATGTATCGTATGAATATGTGGTGAATTGTGCTATGCTTGACCGTGTACATATCAATTGCTGACAAAGACGTTATGTTGGAGGAGATTTGGCAAGTTGTCAAGGTGTCGTCGGGACTTCGGCCGGTTGATCAGATCTCTCAGGATGGTAGAGTACGGGCGGATCCATGGCGGAATGTTCAAAGCCAAAAACTGTCTAACATTGTACAACGCCGCGAACATCACAATTTCAAATTGTTCGACATCTCCAGTCGGCTTCGGCCTTTAGTGGCCCGAACGACGCGACAGGCTACCGCGACGAGGAATGAAATTGTACATCGCTTCGGTTGGTGACGCACCGATGACGCTTGGCATGATAAAACCGGCCTGAGCCGGCCTTGGCACACTGCGAACTGTTGTTGGCTCCAAATCCATCTCATAAACTTCAAGAAAATCATCTGGTATCGCGTATTCCTCCTCAGTCTGCAAATATATCTCACTGTCTCTGGTCGTGCTCTTGGGATTGCAAGAATTGCAGGAAGAATTTAAGAAAAAAAGTGTTTGATTTGTGTTCCCTTTGCCTCCAATCTCAGGCTCATTCCTTTGTCCTCCTTCAGATCCTGTCTGCTTGCTCGCGTTCCCTCACTCTAGTTCAATAATTCCCATACCAGAAATGTCTCCTTCATCTTTGGCAGCGATGCCGAACCGACCTTACCGCGCTAGCTCTCGTTCAGCACTGACATCCCCAAAGCCATCGCCTGGAACCAACAACAGCATGCCTGCTAACCGGGTGCCTGCTCTATCCGAACCTCAACCCAGGAAGCTATCCTCTCAAAGATCTATGGATGTTCCACCGAGCGACCTACTTTCACGTTCTCAGAATCTGGCGCTCCAGACAAGCCAGGGGCACCAGCCTATTGGTGGTCCACAATTGCCTCAACTTTTGTCTTCTAAACCTGTTACCAATCCCGGCATCTACGGCAGGCTCAAAACTGTCAAGTCATTCTTTAAACGATATACAACCGACAGCGACGATGATAGTCATGATGGGTTTGATACTGGAAGGGGCGCTGGCCTATCAACCAATTGTAAGTCAAGTTGTTTTTTTCATGTGCCGTGTGTTTGGTTTCTACGGGCAATCCTAACATCCTTCCAATTTTCTTGCATTTGTTACAGTTGAACCGGGATACATATTCACTTCGTCGAACGTTGGCAAATGCAAAGCCTTGGACCCTTCGCCAACCATCCACAGTGCTTCCCATCGCAGAGTTCCTCGACCGCCCGTTCTCACCGAGTCCTTCCTTCGATCTCGAGAAAGCTCCAGATCAAGACCATCTGGAATGAGACTCGAGCACAACCAGTCACCGAATCCTGCTACCCGTCGCAAGGAGTCTGAACATCAAGCACACCCGCTTCCCAGTGGCCACTCTTCGGTACATTCCTTCCATCGCTCTGATCCTCTTGGCCCACCCAGCGCTCGTTCTTCACGCGAGGACACCACGATCACGAAGAGCTATCATGAACCGGGCAAACCACGCCAAATGTTGGAGGTTGGCATTTCTGGACCCCACCATAATTCGCGTCACGTGACCCCCGGGGCTAGCATGATTTTGGCGTCTCCCGTGATTAGCGTCTCAGAGCCTTGTTCAAAGCAAGATTCCCCAAGGTGCCTCAAGGTACAGCCAGTGCAGCCGGGTGACATTGGTCCTCCTCATCCTTTGACGGTCCGGACAAGTGCGAGCGTATCTCCAATTCCAGCGTCCGCGTCCGCCGGTCAAATGGAGACTTCTGAAGACAATGTCAATTTCTGTTACGACGACGACGACAACTCCAACGCGGAAGAGAGTGGAGAACCAACATACGACAGAACCATTGACGATTTCACCAGCGAATCGTTTGAAATCAATATAGCCCGAGAGCTGAAGCCGGCGACAGTATGCAAGCTTGTCCTGACCGAACCACACAACTCCCCACATGCAGTCAGTGGACGCGCGAGCAGTACCAAAAGTTCGGCGGGAAGTAGCAGTCTTAGCGATTTCACTTGTCATCACGATGAAAACATGTCTCCGTGCTCAAGTATTCCAAGTCCGAAATCTCATGATGGTGACGACTACATAACCATCAACAAAATCCGACAAGTTATTACAGGATTATCTTCCCTGCTCGACAAACTGGATCCTCAAATGGACGAACTTCCTGATCCTCTCCATCGGGTTCCCTCTGATTTGAACCCCAATCTCTGTTTGAGAATCAACCATACCGAATTCATCCGGATGATCAAACAAGATCTCGAGCGTTAAACTCAGTTTATTACCCTCATTTACTACATCCGCACATTCCCGCTTACATTTACATTCCTTCCTGGCGTATTCTTGGCCGATATCCATCGGCCAGACTTTTCTTTTCGGTTTGATCTGTTGTTTATATGTTTCAATTTAGCTGTTCTAAAGTTTTGATAGTTGAAATTCCCCTTTGCTTCTATCGATATAAAAAGGGGATATGGTCTGTGTGACATGCTTTCATTCTTATTTACAACTGCCGGGGTTTATTTTATTTGAATGTTCTTGACATTTTTTTATGCTTTTTTGTTTACAGACTTGTCGATTCAGCTCATTCCCCTCACCAAAACATTGAACCTCTACTTCTACACTCGCTATAAATGTCTACTCCAAGTAAATGGAAATTTAATTGATTGACTCGGGAATTGCATTGTCAGTAACTTTGTACGCAACCGAATTCAGCTACTTGAGAAAAATATCACGTAGTGTGTCTTGAGAAATCTTGGAAGGAAGTGAATTGGTGTTTTTGCAGTGAAAAAGGTTGTCAAAGTGTCCAACTTTTCTTCACCACACAATATGTATTTATATGGCCATAAACTAAAAATAATGCATAAGTTCACAACAACATAAAACTATGTTCTTACATAACAATTAGGTCATGTAGCTTTGAAAACCACTATATCTGCTGTCTTTCAGTGTGTATGTGAGATCATTGCCATGTTCATGTGCAAACAATTCTCAGCAAAATGTCAAAGTGACCTTCAATTCTGTTGGACACACATGGCCAGAAGAGATCCACATTCTCATCATTACTCCAAAAAGTCAATGAAAAGGTAATGCAATGAACAACAATTTCAGGGGATTGGCTCAGGATGGTGTTGTAGTATTCAAAGCTACATCATAAACACCCAATTCCCGGGGAGTAGTAGAGTACATATATTCTAAATGATTGAAAACAACACTATTCATACAGGTTTTGCCCAGACCTTTTTGGGATTTTGCTCCAAAATCCCTACATTCTTTGGTTTCCCACATAAATACATCAATAGCAGCTTACTGGGACTTCCCATCAATCTACAGCCCCCTAGCAGAGCCAGAGTTTGGTCAGTCACAAAGCTAAAAATTTTAGTGTTTTTGACAAGTGAGAAAATGCTCTGCAATGATTGATTTCAACAGAGAAAGAGAGATCTATAAAGGCCAAGCATCTGTCACACACTGTGACAGGACTAAAGCAAATTCAACTGTGTCACAACCCTGGACACAGGACAGCAACACATCTAACTACACGACTACAGCATGCAGAGGGGACACAGACTTCTTCTGACAGTGGTAACAAAGCTGGGCCGCTGCGTTAAAATAGGCTACTGGGCCGTTTTCTGGTAGTGTATTGGCTGCCAGCACCTGGCCCTGGGTGTTATTGTGTATCAATAAGTCTTATTGTTACACTGCAATACATTAAAAATTTTTATTGTTAATGGGCCTGCAAATATATTTTTAATATGTTACGGTCTGTATCGGGCCGAAAAACAAGTCATTGGGCCAAAAAAAAACGTTGTGGTGTGCTTTTCACTTTAAAATGCCAAAAGCACTTGGCCAAGGTGCTGTGATGGAATGGATGCATGAACAAGATATTATATACAAGAGGAGGAAGTATTACAATAAGGAGAATATATATACATACACCTTTGACAGAAAACATCCATTGATCAAGAACACATCACCATTGGGAATTGAACAGAAGACATATATATTATATAGGAGGATTGACTTTGTTGGGAATGGAACTGAGGACATGGTGTGCGTTGGATGGAATTTTCCTTGACCAGGATTTGAAAGGACCACTCAGGATGTCTAGGAGACTTGTGTCTCAGCCCGGATTGGAACAGAAGACTCAGTGTGTCTGGGAAACTTTTGTCTTGACCAGGATTGGATCAGGGGACTGGGTAAGTCTGGGAAACTTTTATCTTGACCAGGATCGGAATGGAGGACGGGTATGAGCATTAGGAGGAGAGTTATAAGGGTATGGTTTTTTTATTGCAAATTGATCTTAATTAATCTCTTTCACAACAAAAAAACAAAATGCTTCTCAGTTGACAAGAGTGTTACTGAACAAATTCATTGATAAGTATGCACATACTATTAGGGGGGGGGGGCTTCAGAATCACAATAGCTATTTTGGCTTCTGATCCCCCTTAAATAAATTCAACCGTCAGATTTCCAACGTAAGATTTCACTTTAATTTCACACTGGAATTTTAGAGTTTGGCTTGAGTTTTCAGCGCGCAGCAGTGACACAGCATATGTAGCTAAAAATTTCTGATCATCGCTAAAAGAAATTCCGTGAAAGTCTATTGTGAGCACTGCAATCCATCCTTCTCTTCCAACAAATGTTTTAGGTTCTTGATGTTACAATATTTATGGTATTCAAAATTCAAATTCAATCATAGAATCATAAACGCTTCTTACCTGAAAATTTCTGGCAGGGAGCTGTCAGAAATCGTAAGACTTGATTTGAGTTTTTGCTGGGAAAACCTCGAACCTTGATATTATGTTGGATATTGTTTCAATTTTGAATACCATAAATTTTGAATACCATAAATATAAGGTACTTTCTTTTTGGGCATGTTATAAATATCTGTCCTTGATCTGAACCCACATTTTTTTGTGTAAACTATACAGCAGTAAAAAAAACATTGAACAGTGTCTACAAAAGCCTTTTTTTGGGGGAACACAAAACAACTATATATAGAAGAAAAAACAACAAGCGACCAATGGAAATGAGACATAAGAAAACATCAAATATTAGATGACCATAAAAACATAAAAGAACCCCAGTTTTCGTGTTTTTGTAAATAAATAAAAGAGAGATCGATCAACAAATAAGTTCAGAGTAATCCTTTAGAGAACGAGGCAGCAATAAACCCGACTACCCAAACAAAAACCGCAACAAACGAAAAGAAGGGGTAAGTAAAGAAAGACAAAAAGAGAGAGACAAGAGAAGGAAAGGTACAAACAAGGGTCATCAGATTCACGAACTTGTTCGACAAAGAACTTATGTTCGTCGATTCTCGAATCGATCGAGGCAGGAAGATGGGCAGGATTGGCCAGATGAGTTTGTTGATGCTTAAGATGATGATGGTCGACCGTATCCTGGTTGTCAGGGTCGATAAAGGTTCTGTTTCTGCGAATCAATCCCATCATTTCTTTGATCGCAAGCTCCGTTTCATTGCTCTCTTCTTCTCCTTCTCTCTTCGTACTTTTCCTTTCTATGCTACACTTCATACATCTTTCTTGATCGCCTAAACATCTACTTCCACAAAAATAAACACCCAAAATAAACAATCAGTGTTTGTCCTTTTTTTTTGGAAAGCTAGTTAATCGAAACAAGACAGACCTTTGATGATAGGAATGATGACACATAAAATGAACCACTGGTAAATCCAAGACAGTAAAGCAAGAAGAACATTTATTATTCAAATGAAAAATTTGAGGTTTATCGACAAGATCGGTAAGTTTCGATCGATTTTTATCGATTTCTTTTCGATATGAATCGATTAAATCTAAATCCTATAAACCCCTCAAACAAATAGTAAAAAAGAGACGTATTAGAAGATACACAAAGGAAAGTTGGACACAACACAAAATTCTTACAGAATTCATTTGATGTTTTTGGGTCAAAACTTGATTTAACAGATACTTTTTGACCGTTCCAATGGAGGCAGACGAGCCGGGTTTTGATAAGATTTCGATGACTTCGATAGGGGACAAGATTTTACGCTGATCGATTTCAGCGAGTGCTTTTTCGAGACCGGATTGTTGCTCGTGTGAATCGGAAAGATGGGGGAGGGTTGAGCTAGCCAAGTATCTCAACGCAATAGGATAGAGCTCCGGATGATCTTCGCCATACTTCTCTAAAGTTTCAAAGATCCGTGCTTGAGCTTCTTCTGCCTCTTGATCATCATCTTCCGCTCGGTCAATCCAGAACCTTAAGATATCTTCGACCATACCTAATCGGTCGTAGAGGAGTACGATCCCGGGAACGAAGTCGTGGGTCAGACAGACGATCAAAGCCTGCGTGGGCTCGTATCGGAGCTTGCTACCTTCGGCCCCCTTCCTCAATAAGTTCAAAGCTCGTTTCCTCATCTTCTCTCGCCCTTCTCCCGCTTCCGCAGAGATCGCCAAATAAAGCTCCAACAGGGTGCCCCAAACAGCTTCTCGATCTTCTTCGTCAGAGGGCCCGATGATAGATTCCTTTGTAGCAGTCTCTAGACTTCGAGTCTTCATCGAAGATACTTGTACAAAGCTCTCCGGGCCATCATGATTATCATCCTCCTCTTCATCTTCCCACATTTTTTCATTCCACCTCCTCCAGGCAATCGTCTCCAGAAAACGCACGAAGCATTGAGGTTGGTCGATGAAGAAAGCAAAGAATTCTCGGATCGAGGGTAAGGACTTGGGTTCTGCTTTCTCAGTCTGGACCGGTGGAGGGCTCATTACAGTCGGCGTGACCATTGAACCTGGACGAGAGGACAGGTAAGCTCGAGACGAGGAGGGTCGATCTTTGTTAGTCGATGGCGCTGGGGAATTAGGCTGGGTTTCTTCAGAGTCTAACTTGACCCCCGAGCAAACATCGATCATCAGGTCGGTTGTTTCTTCTGGTAAATTAGCCAGGAGGGGTTTTCCGTATCTTAGCAAATTTGCTTCAGCCTAGATCTCGCAAGGAAACGGACACAAAACAATCAACACCTATTGATGAAGGGTGATTGGATTTTTTTTACTCACACCGGCGTGACCTAGCGATCTCATGAAATTCACAGCATCAAACCATTCCCCTCGATCTTCGACTTGGATCCTCAGATATTCTTCGTTCTGACGATACTGCTTAGCCAAATAAAGTGCAGGCTCGAAATAGCCTGCCTGACGACAGACTCGAATCGCAGTATCCAAATCGAACGGAAGCGGGTCACCACTATCTCTGGAAGCGCGTTCGTTTGCTTTGATAAAATCATCAAGTTTCGCATGATCTTTGAGTTTGGTATAACAACTTTTTTTTTTGAGGAAAAAGAAATCGAAACCATGTCAATGAAATTTCAAGTTGGATTCTTAATAGGGAATGAAGAATTTACTTGAGCAATAGCGTTGTATGGTCCGCATTAGCCACCCCTCTTGCATGTAATTCTTGCAAGTAAGACGTCAGATTTGATATCCTTTGAGCATCCAAGAACTGCAGCAGAGTAAGAAAAGAAAAGGTCATGAGATATGATTGTTGACTCTGTAGAAACACAAAGAACCTATTAACCTTTCGGACTACAATACTAGGCTGGACAGTCCCGATAGTATTGATATACTGTTGAACGGCACCTTCGAAATCAGATTTCTGATACAAGTAATCTCCAAACCTTCTACATATTTCCGATAGTTCACTAGCATCGGCGCCGCTAGATTTGGCCACATTAGTTGCCAAGACATACATATCTTTATCATAGAGTATTGTCAGTTTTTCTGGCAGAGGTCTTTCGACGAGTCTAGTGACCTGTGGTGTTAAATCGACGAAGGATTAGATGTGAGATCAAATCACGGACAGAAAAAGGATAATACAAACCTCAACTGATGAAGTTAACACATAAAGCTCGCCCCATTCAGCCCATACATGTAGGACGGTACCACGGAATAAGGCATTAAACGCGATGAAGCGATTTTGGAGATCAAAGACGATAACACGATTTTGCTCGATTTCATTTTTGAGGCCGGTTGAGCTTGGAGGCGAGGTGATGACGAGATAGTTGCCCCAACTGTTGAGTCTAGCCTTAGGACCTTCATATGCCAAACAAGCGCCGCGACCTTCGGGACCATAAACATACAAAGCAGAATCGTCGGCCAAGATCAGATCGCCATTTTCCATCATCTCGCTACAGCCTATCGAGCCACCCAAATCATCCATCACGATAGGTTCGCCACCCGAGCCTGTACCACGGCCAGAGGTGAAAAAACAAAGGACCTTGGCAGTAGTCACAATAAAAAGACATGTATGACGTAATGTGCTCGATTGTTTTGGATCAGGATCTGATGAGTCGGGTTTGGAGAAGTAAGATTGGTTGGAGCTTGGTTTGGGAGATCGGAAGGCTAATCCGGTGATCGGCTCGGGGGAAGTATAGATGATCTTTGGTTTTGGTAGCAGGGGAGGCGGGCGAGTGACGTGTGTGACAGAAGCAGCGGAAACGAGTGCTTGGTCAAGATGACGATAGAGGAGGACGGTACCATCGGCCAAGCCAACGGCAAGATAAGACAGGTTGGAGGAGAGTGCCAAAGTGGTAACCTGTTTTTCATATATACAAGAGAAATAGACGATCATGTCTAAGGAAGGTTGATTGAACTTGTTAAGACAGACATGCTCACCGGATGAGGGCGATTACCGGATTGAATTTTTGAGAAACCGAGTAGCTGAGGTGCAGACAATTGCTTATCTTGATGACGTAAGTTCCAGATTTTGAGGATGGGGATACTACTATCTGCTTCCTCCTACGATCGATGAGAGTTTGCAAGAGTTTTTTTAGTAAGCTGACCGGCAGGGTTGGTAGTACAGGTTTGAGAAGATGATGACAAACAAGGACGGACGCCTATAGAGATGAGTACACCGTTGATGGAGGTAGGTCTGACGAGCAGGGTTCTGCCATTGGGAAATGCAGACCAAGATCGGAGGAGGTCAAGAGAGGGGTCAAGTAGCGAGATTCGACCGTCGAGATGGGCGACGATGGTAGAGCCGAAGCCAGCGACGATGGCAGAGATGGAGTTAGGTTGGAGGAGTAGTTGTGGTGGTTTTCCCAAGTCGCCAGAAGAATGAAGTGGATAAGAGTTGAAGAAGCTGAACTGTCGCCACTGGAGAACGCCGAAAATGTCAGCCATAATCTGATGAGCGCTCGAGCAAGACGATTGTCCACATACCGTTGTCGGGGTGGGTTTGTGGTGTTTGCTGTTGACCATGTTTGTGGTTGCGAGTTGGTTTTTTTTTAATATTTATTTCGAGAAAAGACTGCAACAACAGAAACTAATTCTTTTGTGGCTGATTCTTGACAAGCCAATCATAGACAACACTAAAGTCTTTGGAAGAGAACCGGGGATCAGAGGAAAGCAGCCGATAGATCTCTGCAGCCTTCCTGGAGATCGACAACTGATGCAAGAGTAGTCCATCATCCTGGGCAGCCTGTAAGGCCAGTCCGAGATCTTTAGCCATCAGTCTGCTCGCAAACCCTGCCTGCCACTCCCGATCAGCTGGAGTCGTCTTGGATGGAAGAAGCGCCCCAGGTGCTGGATTGTTAACCTTGAGTGGAGAGTGTTGGGTCAGCTCAAGAATCCTGAAAATTTATCATCGCCGTGCTCACTGACCTCACTACTCCAACATCTTCCGGTACTCGAATTGATCACTTGGGCCAACAGATCAGGCTCGAGACCGAGCCTTTGACCTAGAAGCATGGCCTCAGAGGTTGCAATCATCGAGACAGCCAACAACATACTACAACGTCCATGGAGAAAATAGACATCCGTTAAAGAGTGAGTGTGACTATTGGGCGAGTAGGAATGCCTTACTTGTTGGTCAGCTTGGCTGCCAATCCACTCCCCGATTTACCACAGTAAATCGTCTTTTTACCCATCGCGCTCAAGATGGCTTGGGCTTTATTGACGGTTGTTTCAGTACCACCACACATGAAAGTCAAACTACCGTCTCGTGCACCAACGACCCCTTCAGACATCCGTAAGAAAACATTCAATGTCCACTTTTAGTTATATGTGTGTAAATAGCTGAATTGAAGTGATTGATTTACCACCTGAGACGGGCGCATCTAGCATCTCAGCTCCAATTCCCTTCAGCGTTTCAGAAACAGAACTGGCACAGGTAATGTCGAGAGTGGTAGAATCAATACACAATGAAGCTGATGATTGATGATCTTCAAGTCCCCTCAAAATTCCAGAATTCGAGTTCAGATAGACTTCTTCAACTTCAGCAGAGGATGGAAGCATGGTGACGATAGTCGAGGCTAATCTAGCAACAGAAGCAGGCGCTTATGTACATCGGATTCAAATGGGTATCAGATTTCTCCCCAAAAACATTTCCACACGAAATCTGATCTTTCTTACTCGTAGCTGTCACCACCTCAGCGGAGCTGAGAGGATGATGTCGTTCCACAAAGCGGCTCATACTCTTTGGGTCCGCTCGTCAAAACCAAGATCAGCATGTAGGGGCACTACGCTAGGAATTGCCTCAGAGATGATGGAGAATCTGATAATAAAGGAACACACCGCTTGAGAATGATCATGTATCACGAAAGAGCTGATTGGAGACTGAAACCTGGTCAACAGATTTGAGGCCTGGAGAGCCAGGGATGCAGTCGATCAGGCCTTTTCTCTAAAAAAAAACCCGTTATGATTCGACTGACCATCTCTTGACCCATAACACCTGTGATCCACAGACAAACATGGGGAATCTATCAACCGTTGTATTCGAGATGGTTATGTGTGCGCTTATAAGAAGTCTGTACAGACCAAGTCCGATGAACCCAATGGAATTCTCTCGACGGTGTTCGACCGCACGATTGGCTGTCATAGAAAAAGCACGCTGGGTCATCGATCTGCCCGACAATAAGCTCTCGATCCTGTGGCTTTTCGAGCGTATGATCCAACGACAGATGACCATCATTCTCGATCGCTTTTCGTCAACGCAAGTGTCGGTTGATTACTGTATAGTAGCAGTCTCTGAAATCGATTGGGATAGGTGGGATGGGATCGATTGCGTTGGTTGAGGGTTGATGGTTGGTTTTTGGTGTTGTTGCTTGTTGACCATTTCCATGAACTCAGCAGCCAAACCTTGTGAGTATCTTCAGTCTCAAGTGACTCACACTTCCTACTTCATCCAGACTCAAGCTCCAACATGATGGCCTTGAACAGAAAAACATTCCATTTTTATGTTTTTTTGAGATAAATTAGGCTCATGACACAGATTCTCTGGATCTTTGTTAAATGATTCTCTTTGGAAGTGAAGCATCAAGACAATTGGAAGTCTTTTAAAATCTTGCATCACATTTCCTCAAAGACTTTAGCAATAGTTAAGATGATCTTATTCTTGTATAAACTGTAAAAACTCAACAATACAGCTTTATCAAGCCAACTGGTCAAAAGCTTTGTATGACTCAAATTAACACAACAAAGAAGAGTGGATCAAAGTACCTGAGTTGGTTGGTTTTTAATTAGTCAAAAAAGTATAAATAAGAGAATGGGTTTCACTGTCAGTAAGAAAGAAAAAAAAAACTGAGAGAAGGCCCACAAATCAACTTCTCTAGGACCTCTTCCTCTGTGGCTGTGATATCAATATATTTTGGCTTTAAAAAAATTGGCAAGATAAGTTAGCAACAGTGAAACAGAGGTGCACACCAGCAGTAGCACTTCATGCACTCTGTTTCCAAATCTTAATGGCTCTTCTCCAAGATCAGGCTCATTCAAAATAGCTTATACAGTGAGTATTCTCAATTTTCACCCACAAAGAAATACCCATATGGTCCAATTCCATACCAGAATCAAGATATCTAACATCACAATTGAATTCTGATACAGTGATACCTCACACTGCCAGCATTATTGGCTGGGTTGAGGACCAGGGAGGTGATCATTCCACTGGTCCACCCAGCTAAACTGGGTTGGATTCCAAACTATGGAAGCAACACCGCAACAGCTACGCTTCGCTACGAAAAGCACCAAAATAGCGTAGCGGAGCGCACCCCCGCTGTCCTGAACTTAGAACAGCGAAGGCGAAGCGGCCGTGTTGCTACTGTAAATATCCTTGTCACGTAGCGCAGCGGGGTTTTTTCCGCTATCGCTACAAAATAGCGCAGCTTTAGCGATGTAGCGGTTAGGGCTGCTATTAGAGCATCTCCAGCGGTCCGGGGGTGGATCTGGTTGGCTTTAGCGGCCCGCGAGCACATGTCCAAAACTGTCACACACCTTTCACCACCCTTCCTAAAGTGGACTGTCAATCCCGGCGGGGGTGGTTCAGCCTGGACAACACGACTCTGTCGATATTTGGTCATCGCGATGCCCGGCCCTTTCAGTAACATCAATCTTCAAACACCAATTCTTTCAATTTAATCTTGATTCTTATTTTTATTTTTAAATACAAGTTGGATCCAGTTCAAGCAATGGAATTACTTTAAGATGACGATGATATTCTCACCTCCCTTCAACTGTTGATTGCAGTTCTTTTAGAAGGGGGCTGAGCGGAATTGGATATCATCATCGTCAATATCCTCCACCTGAGTTTCAGCTTTGCGTTTCTGGGCTGGTCAGTGTTCGACCTGTCATCCCCTTTGTGACGGCTATTGGGGATATGGTGGAGGAACGGTTGAAAGCTATCGCAGCCGGTTGCAAACTACCCCCAACTGCTGCCGAGGAAGCCAGCTCTAAGTCTGATCAGAAATCCAGGTCAACAATGGCTAACTACGTGAAAAAGGGCTGGTTTGATAACAATACGCTCAACAAACTGATGGTGTACTGGATCATTGAGCAGTCTTTACCCTGGGCTTGTTTCGAGGATCAAACCCTTCGTATTGCCCTTGACCATGTGGATCCCAAAACAAAACTCAACTCACGCACATGGGCTGCACAGGCTGCTCAAGCTCTATATCTTGGTCTTCAGAAGCAAGGGTTGGACGATATCAAGGTATGCAAGTTTTACTTTTCTGACCGCGCTCAGTGGTTGATACTATAGTAAACCAATAAGAAAACTGATACCTAGCTGCTGAGGTTTTCTTTAGAACACTGATTCACTAATAAGCTTGGTCTTGGATGTGTGGACTACTAAAGGAGGCCACAAAGCATTCTTGGGGATTTCAGCGTGTTACATCACAAAGAACTGGGAATATCGATTGATCCAATTATCAATGAAGTACATATCTTGGCATCACAAGGGGGTATATCTTGCTGCACCCTTTGCCAGGGTTCTGATCAAGAACGATCTACATAAAAAGATAAGCTGATTTATATCATATCTGTATTTCCAAAACTGACGCTTTTTACTCATCAAAGACTTCTGACTCAGGTTCAAACAACTTAACCATGATCAAGGAGCTGGCCCGATTGATCAACGAGCACAATAACACAACCTGGGATTCTTCTTCGAACCACCAGAGATGCTTTTGCCATGTGATAGCTCTCGTACTTGGGGCAGGACTTCGTTCACTCAACTTATCGACCGCCGAGGGTCCAACATCAAGAAAACCCGAGTCATTTCCTACCCTTCCTACAATTGACAAAGAGGGTGAACAGCTGCAGAAATCATTTGAAAACTCATCTGGAGAAGAAGAAGCTGATCCCCATGACGTCTCTGAGGCCGATTCCGATGCTTATGAAGAAGAGAATGTCGAGAATCCCCCCAAAAAAGGGAGAAGTATGCTTCGAGTGAAATAGGCTTGACTATGAGCAAGGTATGTAATGGTAGATTAGAACTGAGTGTTGATGTAGTGTACTGTGTGAGTGTGCACTAACCAGGGATCATCTTTGCACAGATTGATTATGTGTGCCGCCGTATTACAAGTTCTCCTGCCAAACAAGCCGAGTTCAAAGTATGGGCACGAAAGTTGGGCTACAAAGGGCCTGGTATCATGGGCAGCTATGGTACAAGATGGAACATTGTGTACAAGAGCAGGAATCGAGCCTATATGGCAAGAAAGGTATGCCTCATGTTTCTCTCATTATTATCCACTCGGCCATTGATCAATCAATTTCCTCTCAGGTGGTCAATCAACTCTTGATCAACGAGTCAGAGAACAGAAATTGTCCATACTTCAATGGTTACGAGTTCTCTTCGCAAGAATGGGAAAGCATAAGAGTTCTGAATGCAGTTCTCAAGGTCAGCCATATTGTTAGACTCTTGGTGGTTTGAAGCTGATATATATGGACGCCTGTTCCATTTCACTGTCAGGAGTTCTTGCTCTTGACTAAGCGTATGGAAGGAGACGGTCCCTCGTGCTTGATGGTACTGTACAAATATAGCAGGCTTATTGAAACCCTCAAGGAGCTTAAGGTAGCAAGCAAAGGAGGTATCTTGGAGTCAATGTTTGACCAATGATCAAAGTTGCTACGAAATACAAGGACCTCACCATCAAATGCGAGCCAATACTGATGACCACAATGCTCTATCCAGCTTGGAGATTGCTTTTATTTGCTAACAAGTTCAAATCACATCACAGCCGTGCTCAAGACCTCCTGCTCTCAAAATTCAAGGATTGTCAAGTCTCACTTCAGCCAGAAACCCTGACGCCAACAAAGGAAAAGGCCCCAGCTGTTGATTTGGAAGACAACACATATAATTTCTATCCAAAAAATGCTGGGTGTGATGACGGTGAAGAAGAGTTGAATCGGTACCATGAAGTTAAGTACTCGCTAGGAATTAAAGGCAATGTGCTCATGTGGTGGAAGGAGAGTGATTTTTTCAATTGTACCTGTTGTTATTACCAATCAGGCAGCTGGCTGACCAAATGAATTGTCATTCAGAATCAAACCCCATCATTCCCTGGCTAGGGACTACTTAGCATGTGCAAGCAGCTCGGCTTGTGTTGAGCATACATTCTTGGCCGCTTCCGATATCTGTACAACTAGTCGCAGCACCCTTGCACCTCGGACAATCAAGAGGTGCATTAGCAGGCATCTCTGGATTCACAGTGGTATCAACACCGAAGTTGACTTCGAAGATTGTCTCTCTGTGTTCAAATCCGAAGTTCAGAACCATCTCCATTGATTGAAATCAATGTCTCATACGTTTCCTTCATAAATTTTAAATTAAACATTACTATATACTATTGCAAAGTAAGAAGTATTTTGGGACCGCTAAATAGCACCCAAGTCGCTATTTTAGTGGACAGCGTAGTGGGTACCTGCTCTTAGCCGCTAATATCCATTGATTTTTTTTCCCAGGCGTGTTAGCAAAGAGCGTAGCACCCCTGGACGCTACATTTAGCGGAGGGAAGTGGTGGCAAAATTGCTACGCTACAGCTACCGCTGATGTGGTGTTGATGGAAGGAACTTGGATCTGTATTTCATTGGTTGAGATGAAACCAAAATTTAACTGTGTTGGGTGTCTAACTTAATGAAGTCCTTTGTCTTTGGAGGGGGACTGAAGTCCCGCAGGGACCCTGCAAAGGAGGGACTTAAGCCCAATGTCTGATTTACAGCTCTAGAGCATCGGCTTTTTAATAGGCAAATCTTTTAAAAAACTGATACCTTTTTACTCCAACCAATATTGGATGTTCTGTCTTGACAGAAATGAACACAGGCTCCTGTTTGATAGCGCTTCCAATTCAGATGTACCTTTCCCATCCATCATCCAAGACTTCTGGAGACTTGAAGTTGCTTCTGACCACCCACCAAAGGGCAAATGCAATGCAATACAGGGCTGGAACTTCTGATACAGCTCACTGTAAGACTGTTTTACAGGCATTCCATTTAATTCAACAAATTACTAAAAAGAAGATCACAGCCAAGCCAAAGGCAATGTTTATGGTTTTTTGTTGGCATTAGGAAGACGAGAATGGTGTATATCTTTTGTCCCACTCATGTGTGAGGGCGGGAGCCATAATGAACAGTGTGGAGGGTGATAAACAAAAAAGATGAAAAAAACAAAATTTTCTAGGACAAACATGTAGACATTGGGCATAAGTCCATCCTTCGGAGGGTCCCTGTGGGACCATCCAAAGAAGGGACTTGATTAAGTTAGGTTGGGTGTACCCTAGTTAAAACCAGATACCATTAAGTAACCCACCTAATCATTCTGGCAATGTCAAATATAATTCTTGAGGACCAAAACATCCTGTGAAGAGTTCCATAGGTAACCTTTTCACAAAAAATATTAACAAAGCTTTCAAATCCAATTGGATTCATTTTTTATATTGCTATGACATACAGAACAAGTTCATTTGAAGTCCTGAGAATATTTTCTTGGGATTTTCTGAAAAATTCATACTTGAAATATTATGTATCCCCCCTTATTTAACCTAATGTGGCCTGCAAGTGGGGTTAAGAGGCGTAAGTTGATGAGTATCCAGAGTGCTGGACTCTGCATGTTTGAAAAAAAAAGTCTGCTAGAATGAGGTAGTATATAAGCCTGAAATCAAAAGTAGGGTGGTGTATGTGAATATTGGCAAGTGATTAGCTGTCACAGGCTCATCAATAATCAAACTTGTATGTGTGATGACTCTCATGGGTGTGGTGGCAGTGCTTGTTTCCCCTCAAGTTTTTTTTGTTCTAAAGTGATGAATATTTTTGTTGCTCTTGGTTTTAAATTTTCCTCTGTACCTTTCTTTTTCTTACACATAGAATGGAATAATTTAATTTATTTTGATTATTAGATTATTGTGAAATCAATGTCATCCTTGATTTCTAGCTTCTGAAACAAAAAAACAAAGGATTTGGTCAACTGCAGGACTTCAGTCCCACCTCTGAATACAAGAGGCTTCTTTAAGTTAGGCTATAGTGGGTCAGCTGCTTGGCTCTGATGGCACTGTAATAGCCCAGCTTACAGTATAACACAAATTGTTCTGGGGTTTCTCTCCAGTGGATCAAAGTAAGATGTCCCCAGAAACCAGTTTACATACTTACATTCCACTGTGTCCCCAGAGTCTTGGTTGTATGTAAGATATTTTTCACTGACTTGAAAAAAAAAATCAATTTAAATATTTGCCTACAATTCTATGAAAGAAAATAGTCTCGACAATTGGTATGACAAGAATCCTATAGAAAAAAAAATCACGTGGAATGATGAGTTGGATGGATCCGTCGATCAGAAAGGTTTATCGCAGTCAGGGATGGTAGATTCATAGTAAGAAGCGACCTAAAAAGGTAAAACAGTCAGGGGAATGATGTGGATGGGTGATGGAGAAGAGGGACTTACGCCAGGGATCTTTTTCAAGACGTCTTCTTGGAAGCGAGGTCTTAAGAGTGGGGAGGAGCGACGATACAAGAGTACAGTGAGCGATGGATAGATGAGGTATAGGGGGGGGGGGGGGGGGGGGGAAGAGAATGAGAGGGCAAGTAAGAGATGTGGAGGATAAAACATACATTGAAGACGCGGCCAGAGTGACGAATGCGGCCCCGCCAGCGCCCCAGATCTAAAACGGAGAGATCACATGTTAGCCAGACCGATAAGGGAACAGCAACTAAATTAAAAACGAGAACTGACCCCGAGGATGGGTACCCATCGGGTGAAAACTGAGGGAGTCACGCCCATAAGGTTCGGTTGGGGCTTGATGTTGGGAGCGAAACGGGGACGACTGATGTGTTTTCAGACCAAGCAGTACAGGGGAAAGTCAGCTAGACAGAACGCGAGAGAGTATCTTTTTGTTTTGTTTGTTTGACTGACGGTGTTGAGGAAGGACGGGCCATTGGTGAGGTTTGAATGCTTCGTCGTTCTCGTGGTTGGTGTGGTTGATGGTTGATGGTTGACTGCGTGGTTGGCTGGAGTTGGCGGAATGAGCCGGGGCACCGACACCCGCTAGAAGGATATCATCCACCTGGCACTGATGCTTATACACGGCTTTCTGTCAGACTGAAGAATACCAAACAACTGGCTTGGAAAAGAAGACACATTAGGATGTTTTGAGCCCTTGCTTGAATCCAGAGGAACATTAATTTGGCTTGTTTAAATTTCCAGAATAATTATTTAGAAATACTAGAAAAAGAAAATAAACCAAAATTAGCTAGGAAGAGTATGAGAGACAGTCAAGAATTGATTTGGGGAGTGAAGTGTGTTTTGGGTGGAGTGGTGTGACTGGATCCTCCCAGATCGAGCAAGAACCACAAAAAACTTATGAAAACAACTGCGAACCAACGCAACACCAACTAAACAAACAGCTAAATTAATTTCAATCGAACACACAAAAACTAGAACCTCAACCCTCAGCCATGGCTGTCCCAGAAGCTCATCCATGGAACTTCCAGGCTTCTGCCTTCAACATCATCCATGGGGAGATTGTGTGAGTTTTATTTTCATATCTTCTAGTGGTTCTCTCCTCCTCAGCAAATCCTGACCATCTTGTTGTTTCGCTATCAGGGCCGTCACCAGTGCGATGAGGAGGAATTCGCGATGGGCCGGTAGTGGCATTTCACCCTTTGTACCCTTGGCTAGCCATGGAGATCGAACGACCAGCTCAAATACGGTGATCGGATTAAGAAATCTTAAAGCTGGACCAGAAGAACAATCGAACATCAACAAGAATGACAGTAATAGTACAAATAATAATAGCTCACTGGTGACAGGCTCCAATTATTCTCACGTTCGTGGTGGATTGATGGCCGGGTTTGCTAGTCTGATCATGGAACTGAGGGAGTGCCAGGGTAAGAGTTTCATTATTCCTCAAAAGACTCACTTATTAACTCATACTTCAACTCTGTTTTCTAAAGACTTATCACAGCTAGATGCATTGACCTTGCTGAGCCCATTCCTAGCCGTAATCCGATCAAACGAGACCAACGGACCGATCACCGCCTTGGCCTTGACCTCCATCGACAAGTTCCTCACTTACTCATTCATCCATCCCCATTCATCGTCCTTACCGCTCGCTATGTCTCAGATCAGTGCTGCCGGAACTCACTGTCGCTTTGAAGCCAGTGATAGCATAAGCGATGAGATCGTCTTGCTCAAAATCTTGGACGTACTCGAACATGCCCTCACCGGCCCGGTGGGCTATATTCTAACCGATGAGGCGGTATGTCAAATGATGGAAACCGGGCTTAGCATGTGTTGTCAGATGAGACTTAGTGGTAAGTCATCATCACTGCTAATTCTTCTCAGTATTTCTCGCTTCTTACCTTGTGTTTAAATCGCTACAGAAATGCTTCGACGCTCTGCCGAGCGGACGATGCAAATCATGGTTTCGGCTATCTTCGGACGGCTCAAGAACCTGGATCCGTCTATTGATGACTTTGTCCCAGATGACGATGCAGACGAGGAGAACGGGCTAAAAGAAAGACTGCGAATGTTGGCTCCTGATCCGCGCAGTGGCTCGATCCCTGCCGCCTCTTCCCTCTCAAACAAAGAACGTGATCGGAGCCAAAGCCTCTCTCAAAGGACGCCGTCTAGCCTTCAAGAAGAAGAATCCAAAGCTGAAGATCAACACATTGATGACGAAAAACATGCCCTACTCCAGACTCCTGAAGAGGAGCCCACACCCGTCCCAATCGTCAATGACCCAACAGTTGAAGACGAAGATCTAAATCAAGACATGGCAGACGATTTGGAACCGCATGGATTACCTTCGATCAAAGAGCTCATGCGTGTCCTGATCTCTCTCTTAGATCCCTATGACTCCCAGCATACCGATACCATGCGTTTAACGGCTTTGAACATATTGATTACTGTTTTTGAAGTCGCTGGACAAGACGTGAGCCGGTTTCGCAGCTTACGAGCTATGGTATCAGACGATCTATGTAAAAACCTCTTCCAGCTTGTCCGATCTGATAACATCAACATCTTATCGGTTTCTCTACGTTGCATGACCAATCTACTCGACACCCTGCGACCCTACCTCAAAATCCATTTAGAACTACTATTATCTTATCTCATGGATAGACTTCGTCCTCATCCCACATTGACCATTCATAAACTTACCAATGGCCACACTGGTACCACTGCCGAATTTGAAGAACAACTCGATAAGATCACCTGGAAGCATCAAGACGGAATCGACGGGATTCCCCAGCCGACTGCAACCGCCTCATCCGTATCTAGCACCTCACGTAGTCATACAATGGCTGCCCGTCAAGCCATGGTTGCCACCGGCGAAGCCAGACAGTTGATGTTGGAACATCTGGCACATTTCTCCCGAGTGCCGGATTTCATGGCTAATGTCTGGGCGAATTTCGATTGCAATGTCGATTGTGAAGACATCTTTGAGCGACTGATCCGGTTCCTGGCCAGGGTAAGTCAATTCTCTTCAAGCCGATCAATCGGCCCCTTATACCTCATTCCAGATCTTAATTATTATTTTTGTTCTAAAAACTCCTTTACCAGGGGATCTATCCGCTCAATCCAGCATACTCGCAATCTCAAGAGGGATCTCAAGTACTGTGTCTGGACACTTTGCTGACGTTTGTAGCTCACATGCTTAACCGGTTGGAGTCTTCCACTCAACCATCAGTGGATGTTCCCGCGCCGGTGCTCTTAGCCAGAGACAAGGAGGGGAAACGTGCATTACTCGAAGGCGCAGCCAAGTTCAATCAAAAGCCAAAGGAAGGACTGAAGTTCCTGGAAGCCAAGGGGATCATATATGACGACCCTACCCTACCTCGCCCACAAAGTCTAGCCTTTTTCTTCAAAACTTGCCCGAGGTTGGATAAGAAACTTCTCGGTGAATATATCTCGAGACCGGAAAATCTAGAGGTTTTGAAAGCCTTTATGACTCTCTTCGACTTTCGTGGAGTACGTGCTCTATACACAAAGCCAAGCCTTTCGAGTTTTCTTTTTGATCTGACTCGATATGTCCGATCGCTAGAAATTAATCTCCGATTGTCTGAGAGAGCTATTAGAAACCTTCCGTTTGCCTGGAGAGTCTCAACAGATCGCCCGAATTACCGAAGTCTTTGCAGCCGTCTACGTGGCTGCAGGAGCCCGTAAGTCGAATCTTGCCTTCCTTTTGAACGAAGTTACTCTCTTTATTAATGTTTCACTGGCCTCCTTGTGGACAGATGATGTTAAAACTGAAGACGCGGCGTATGTGTTGTCATACTCTGTCATCATGCTCAACACCGATCAACACAACCCTCAGAATCGGGTGAGTCTCCCCCTCACCTTAGAAGTGCACATCTTCCCTAATATATCAACTAACCCACGAGTTGATCACAACAGAAAAAAATGACATTGGAGGACTACAAACGAAACCTTCGGGGAGTCAATGATGGGGAAGATTTCCGCTCAGAATATCTGGTGAGTAGTACTCGGATTTTTATTCTTGTTGAAAAGCTTGGAAGATTTTTTTTTCTTGAAAGAACAACCCACCCACGAAGTTAATGTTATGATTATTCAGAAAGCTATCTTTGATTCGATTAGGAAACGAGAGATCGTCATGCCTGAAGAACATTCGGGTCAACTTGGGTTTGAGTACGCTTGGAAGGAGCTTCAACGTAGATCCAAAAAAGCTGGTGCGTTTTCAGAAACTATCCGATCTGTCCAGTTGAGCAATCTAGGTCTTCAAGCTTGATGGCGCCTCGAGATCGAGACCCACCCTTATCAAGCTTGAAGACCTATGGTCATCAGCTTGATTAATTATTCTCAATGATGCACACATACTGACGCAGAGGCCATCGCTACCGCAGGAACGTTCATCACATGTAACACGAATATTTTTGACAAAGCGATGTTCGAGGTCTCGTGGAAGCCGATCATCTCCTCTCTATCTTATGCCTTCACTCACTTCAATGACGATTTCATGCTGCAAAGAATTGTTGCTGGCTTCCAACAGTGTGCCACGCTGGCTAGTCGATTTAATTTACCGGATGTGTTTGACGAGACGATTGCAGCCTTGGCTCGGATCACCGATCTCAGTCACCAACCATCGCCGGAAGTTAACTTTCCAACAATCCCAGCCGATGGTCAAACGTTGACCATCAGCTCGCTTTCGATTCGATTCGGAAAGAACTTCAAGGCCCAATTGGCTGCCGTCGTCCTTTTTACTGTAGCCAGTACCGATGGAAATGCTATGAGACGAGGGTGGCTATATATCTTTGAGATCATTCAGAGCTTGTTTGCCCATTCGATCCTCCCGAAGGAATTACTACTCTTGCCAGACTTCGCCAATGTTGGTACAATTCCCATCCGGCCCCCCAAGTCACCCGCCCAGCCCCCAGAACGAAGAGCAGATGCTGGATTACTTTCCACTCTGTCCTCTTATCTCTTGTCGCCTTACGTCGGTCCATCCGATGGGATCGGTCGGGAGATTACGGATGATGACGTAGAATCGACCCTTTGCGCGATCGACTGTCTGGCCTCTTGCCATTTTGCTGAAGTATACAGCGGTATCTTGTGAGTAGCGCTTTTTTCATGATCAATACATGAAAATGATATGTCAAGATAATGACCAGCGTCTCGAGTTGTCTGATAGCTTGATGGATGTCGAATTGCAATACAACGTACTAAAGATTTTGTCAGAGCTTGCTGACGGCCAAGTGGCCAAAGCCAATCGAGCACGAGGAAACAATCCAGAACACATCTCTCCCCCTTCACCACCACAATCACGATCGCAAGCATACTATGATCCGAGCGCGTTGTTCTTGCTTGAGCTGATCGTATCGGCAGCCACTCACGAGCCTGAAGCGCTGAGCAAGTTATGGCCTCCAGCCTTTGAGTGTATCTCCAAGATCCTCGCCAACTCAGTGATGTTGAGTCAGTTGCTCGTCGAGCGTGCCATCGCCGGCTTGCTTCGCCTCCAAGTGATTGCCGTCGAACAGGAATCACTCCGCGATCAATTCTTCCTGTCCTTGGACGTCTTTCGATCTCTCCCTCAGTCGATCCTCAACTCGGTTGCTCAACCTATGATTCATGGTGTTTGCCAGATTGCGTGCGGGAACCCACAGGTTTTCAGGTTGGTAAATTGGTTGGTTTTCATACATTGTGAGAGTATGTGCTGATCGGCTCTCTGTCCTGTTCTTTCATTCACACACTCACTTCAGAACTTCGACGCAATGGAACGTGTTGTTCTCGATTTTCACCGCGACGGCTGGGATTGAAGAAGCTGCAAAGGAGTCATTCCAAGTGCTCAATAAACTAGCTTCTGGCGAGTTGCCCCCTGGAATCGTCACCGAGAATTTTGCACCATTCATCTCGGCATTGAATTCGTTTGCTAGTGTGTGTGGGCAAGACGGCTCATCGAGATTTCCGAATCAAAACCTTTCCACGTGAGTAGACTAACTTATTATTGAAAATCGTTCCCAGAAATTGGAAAACATCTGATAAAGTTTGAGATGGTCTGTATTTATAACTCGATGGGGGAAAAAATAGTAGGACGGATGGACAAGTGGCTCAGAGGGCATTAGAAGCAGTAGGAATGATCCAAAATGCCCAAGAGATGATACCGGGGATGTTAGCCAATGCGCAATCGGATCCATCGCGACCATGGGCATCATTTTGGATGCCAGTCTTGTTAGCATATGGACAACAGTGCATTAACGGGAACCGAGAGGTGCGACAGAGGGCACTAGTGAACTTGCAAAGATCGTTGATGGCCCCGGAGATCTTGTCGAACGGGAAAGTAGACCTGACGATCATCTTCGAACGCGTCCTCTTCCCCGTGCTAGAGGATCTCTTGAAACCTCAAATCTTTCGTAGAGACCCCGACGGAATGGGCGAGACTAGACTCAGAGCTTCCGGCCTCCTTTGCAAAATCTTTCTCCATTACTTGGTCCAACTCAGTCAGCAGGGTATGCCCAGGATGACCGAGCTTTGGTTGCAAATCCTCGGCTTGTTGGATAGGTTCATGCATAGTGGTAGGCGTGACCAAATGGTAAATGTTTTTTTGTTTTGTTTTTCGTCGATATTCTTTGACTGCTTCCAATTTTTTGCGAAATTAATTTTTTTTTTTTTTGGACATTAATAAATGTTTCTTGTTTTAGTACGAGGCCGTGCCTGAGAACATGAAGAACGTCTTGTTGGTGATGCATGCCTCAGGATTCTTGATCCCTCCACACGAGAATCCGTCGACGGAAGAGAGCCATCTATGGAACGCGACATTTGAGCGAATCGACCCGGTCCTGAACACCTTAAAGACCGACCTCTTTCCGCCACCACCGGTTTCGAATGCTACTACTGTGCCCGGTGCCTCGTCGGCTTCTCATACTCCCCCTTCTTCCGCCTTGCATAATGACTCCCTTCCCACCCTCCCTTCTGAATCCCTCTCTCTTCCTTCATCTCAATTTCGTCCTCATCACTCCTCTTGATCATCCTCATCCTACCCCTACCTTATCCGCTATCGCTCGTCAGGATTCGTTTCTTCTTCTTTTTTTTTTAACTCGCTGTTGTGTTTATTGATCTCAGCAATTCGATACTTTTTTAAGAGAGATAAACCAATTTGAATTTTGTCTCTATTTGTATTATTATTTTTTCATTTCATTTCTAGAAAATTCAGTTTCTTTTGACTTGGCTTTTTTCTTTTTTTCAACCCCTACTAGTATTCTCATTTTTTATTTTATTTTTGTTGGTGTTAATTGGTTTTCTGGTTAAAGTGTGTTGTGGGTCATCTCTCTCTCTCTTCTTTTTTTTGTTTCGTTGTTGAAGGGTTTTTTTTGTGTGTCAATCTAAATTTTAGTTTAAATACTTATTGAGATATCTTGAAATTTCATGGTCAAAAATAGATACATAAATAGTGGTTCCAATGAAAACGCTCACCAGTTTATAAATACAGCCAGGAAATCAAGGATATATTATGTAGTTGATGGCTCTTCCCAATCATTGGAAGTGCATAGTTTGTGTCTGAAAATTGTTTGATTTCAGAGAGACCCATTCATTGGTAAATACTAGTTTGATAGCATGACTTGAGGTAGTTTGCAGAGTTCTATTTTGAGCAGGAGCATCGATGGCATTGGTAGTGATTTGGTATCAAGATTAGCCAGGTTTGTTTCTTTCTTAAAAAGCTGCTTGCAATGGCATGATGGGGTTCATTTTGTGTATCTTCTTACACTATCTCAAATCTTACTGGATTGCTGTTGACTTGGTAAGGTTTTGACTCTGGCCATCCTTCACAATCTTGTTGATGATGTGGGCAGTGCAACAACATATGAGAAAAAACACATTCATATCATGTTGGCCAGTCTTTCAATGTTTTAAGCATACAGCAATTGTGTGACATTAACATACTTTTTGAGCTTGTTTTGTTAATGGTGATTGAAATTACCTTGTTGATAGCCTTCCATTCAAAAACTGAATTACAGCATAACTTTTCCTATCCCATACTTGTCAAGAGCCATAACCCCCCCTAGATCCATAGCATTTTGGGTTAACCATTTTTGTTAGAGCCAAAAAAAGGGGCTCAACCCATAAAACTGTGGCCCAAGGTAACCCCTTGAGTTTACAAAAGTAGATTTTTTTCCCTCTCCAAACCCATAAATTCCAGCAACTGTATTTCTTCAGAATCCCTCCTCAACACCTGAAATGTCTCTTGCTTGGCTTGATCAATCATGTTTTGCAACCTGTCTACACATATCCCGTTCAGCAAACAGAGGTTATTTTTCTAATAAAGAAACCAACCCTTCAAATTCAAAACCAACGGAAATCCTTGACAAGATTCAATTGGACCTTGGGGCCCTTTGTTGTGCATACTTTGAGGAGGCACCCACATGATGGTGCCCCTTTTTTGTTTGTGGTGGGTGCATTCAGGATTCTTGAGGTAACTGGTTAAATGTGTGTTGTCATTCAGGACTAAATCATACATGCTCTGAACCCTTGTGATTGGCAACTTGCAGTCTATGCAGTCCACACTAAAAAAACCTGAATTCAGACCTTCAAGTTAGCTGGCAGGTCTGTGATGGCTGGTGCCAAATTAAAACTGTCCAAAACCACAGCAGGGCAGGGCAGACTTCTCTTATTTTTAGCCCTTGGAATGTCCAAACCTGCCCCAAAATTGACATGGGTTTGGGCCCCCCACTTCCATCCTGAGACACAAGGCTACAACTTGGCAGCAGCTTTTCCCCTCACCAAGCTGCCATTGTATAATTTTGATTTGAGATTTTGAGACTCAAGGAAGGGGCCTGATGGAAATTGAGGGGTGACCGGATCAAGGAGCTGGATGAAAAGTGGATCAAGTAAAAATGGGCTCAAACTTGATGGTTGATTTCTTCTGGCAATGCGTAAGATTAAATAGACTACTATAAGAAATGTACAAGTTGTGGTTGAGCTGAACAAACAGTTTAAGCATATGCTAATAATGAAAATAACATATGGAAGATAGCATTGTAACATAACAATGGAATAAAAGGAGCATTGTAGATCAGCAATGGATGATAACAGGAGCATTACAAACTGTAATGGATAAGAAGATGGGCATCAGAACATACTGATGGAAGAAATATGCATCACAATTATGATGGAAACAAAACATGGAGAAGATGTTGAAATGTGAGCGGAAAAGTAGACTGGAATTCTGACAGCAACAGCAGAGCTGACTGTGTGCACAGCCCTTCCTCTAACCAAAGAAAAATGGTTACACTAGTAGTACCATCACACAATGGCATCTTGATGCTTGCCCTCCCCCCCATTGACAAATCTGGAACTGTTGTAACCTGCAAAGATTTACTGTCTGAGGACTTGCTGCAGCACCACTATATAATTCCCGGGAATTACCATGAATTTATCTATTTCAAACCTAAACTTCTTTCTCCCAGCCATTTCCCTCAACAGGAACCAGGATTCTGTATGCCTGTATGAATTTATACAGACAGGCAGAATCATCCAGAATCATCCAGATAAATATTCACCTCAAAATAATGGATTCATAGACCCTTAAACACAAATTTACCAGAGTCAACCTATAAATGTTTTTGAGAAGAAAAAAAAAAAAAACCAATACTCTTCCACTCTGGAAACAAAACCTCACCTGTTGTTTTTCCTCTAAGTCTCCAAGATTATTCTCCATTTAGAAGTCATCACCTTGTATTACACAGCAAAACTTTCCAACCAAACAAATCAGTAGCCCCTTGCTAAAGAAACCATCACACCTTCATAAACACCCCTTGAAGGAAGTTAAGATCATTTGACACTCTAGCAAGTCAAAATAATGTTGCCTATGGCTGACTCTAAACCCAACCTAACCTCCATCCTTACTCAAATGTTAATTAACACCCCAGTTTTGGAGTTGAAGGAACACATTGGCACAAAGATGAAAGAGATGTACCTAAAGGCAACAGTTCTGGAGGTTTTTGTTCAGAAAACACTCAAAGCCTTAGCAAGATACATCTTCCACATCTGTGGCAAGATATAAAATTCTTAATCCAATGGAAAAGAGTTTATATGGGGAAATTCTGATTTTAATCAAAGTAAGTAGCTTGCCAATATCTTCACCTCCACATAAACCAAAAATGGGATTCTGAATGCAGCCTGCAGGTAAAGAAGCACCCACTCAGAATCTAGATGGTACTCCCACTCTTGAAACTCCCATCAATAATTTCAACAAATAGACCCCCCTTGAAAATACACCCAGCAACAAACCAGTGTTGTCTATTTGAAGCTTGTATTAAACTTCTTTGAATGTAACCATGGTCAAAATACTTATAAGATCAACTCAAGAAAATTCCTCTCAAAAGGTCAACCAGATACTTTCTGCCTTGACATAAAGAAACTTGATTTCTGTTTTACAAATACTACCAAGAATGGAATTTCCCAGCCATCGAGGGACACCAGGTTCCAAATGTCTCATAAATCAGTTTGCTCATTTTGTATGATCAATTGATGTTCAAGTTCAGTATTTCTCAATTATAGATTTATAATTGCTTCAAAATATCTCACATCACAATGCACATTCAATACATTTACAGACTCATCTTGAATCTCATGATGTTCCAAAGTCTACAAGTTGACTACTTGGTATTTGATTGCTTCCACATAAAAAAGTTTAAGAAGAGATAACACAGATAGCCCCCTGGTTTTCAAACCTTTTTTTTTTTTGGAAGTTTTCTTGAGCAAAGCAAAAGATGGGTGATGAGAAAAAAATGAGAATCACCTTTTAATAGACAATCTTTGAATCTCAGGCTTGGTTTGTAATATTCATAGGTTTATTTTCAAGTCATCAATTTTGTGATCTGAAATTTGCAATACCGACTTCCTTATCCATTCTCTCATGAAAAACCCTTCTTCAGGAAAATCTTTCAATTCTTTCATGACTCTTTGTATATATTCAATCTGTCTCAACTTTTTTGGTGAATGTATATAATCATGATAAATTTGAAGTACATCACCTATGAAGTCAAGTTGGCTTTGGAAGACTTTGTATTCAACTTCTTTTGGTATCAATTTCTGTATGATTGGTTGATAATTTTTATCAAGAAAGTCTAAAATTGGGTATGACATCAGAAATTCAAACCTTGGGATTTTTTCATTGAAACTTTTTGGAGGTTCCTGAAAGATAAATATTAGGTTTTTGACAAGGAAGGTCATTTCTTCAAATCTTTTCATCTTTTTTGATAAGTTATTGATTGTTTTCATTGAATCATAGGCAACCAAATTCTGTTTTTCACCAGAAAGACCTTTAATAATTTACACCCATCAAGATGTTTTTTTTAAGGATGTTATGGAAAAGAAAGGAGCAGGTTAGCCAAGGGTTAAGAGGCAAAAATATCCCGGTTCCTTTTACTAGGACTCTGGAAATTTTGACTGTATTCAGATGATAAAAACGCACCTTTCATGAATTCACCAAATTTGTCTAAAGACTTGTTTGTTGTCAAAAATTTTACTGTAGGTATCAATGAATCAGCATTGGAGAAGCCAAATAAATTCCGCTTGCCATGATTCCATATGAAATCATGTTGGATGTAGAATCGGAGCCATTTGGACAGAATCTCCTGTCTGAAACTATCGATTTCTCGAATCGAGGTTGCCGGCAGCAACTTATATTTGGCGATGAAATTACTCAAGCAGAAGGCTGTTTCAAATAAGTTTAAGCGGTCCTGGAGGTCCAAGTCACTCTCGTAAGGAAAATTGATCAAGCTTGTCTTTAAATTTTTCCATCTCTTATCCCACTCGGAAACTACGGATTGATGATTTATGCGTTTTGAACTAAGTAATTTGGGACGATGGAATGCTATCCTTTTGGGATTCTCGTGAATTAGCAAGTGATCACCCAAGTAGCTTAGCATTTTAACAAAGGGCCTGTATCTTTCGCCTCCTAAAGTTTCGAGCTGATCGAGCTTGAAGCTAATTTTGTCGCTATCCTTCCACATGCGTTCAAGCTCGTCTGTCAGTTATAATTCAACTTTTATGCCCAGCCAACATAGAACCAGACACAGATTCACCTTTATTCTTCAATACGCGCTCAGCTTCTCCCTGTCGGACTAATGGCTTACTGGCCAACTGGCTATTTATCCCCTCCTTGGGACGGGCTGCTAATTGAATGAGTCACAGAAGTCAGTCAAGTGGACTGGGAAACTCTCCATATAAAATTTCGCACTACTTGATTCTACAGTGATGGGCCCAGTAGGGCTCAATAGAGGCTTCTGGATGACTCCTAATGCATGTAGAGCGATCACCAAAAGGGCTGAATTTTTTGTTGGCATTATCATTTTGATTGAGAGGGATCAAGGAATTTGTTTACCTTGAAGTCAATCTGCGTTCATTCTATTTATAATAATTTGGTTGCTGCGCTTGACGGGGACAGATACCTATGAGCCGAGTGCCTTCGGTGCAGAGGGTAAGCCTGGTACAGCTACACCCGCTAGCCCTCAGAGGTCCACTTCCTCAAAAATCGACTGTGCATCAATACAATTGGTTCTAGGCTCTTGAAAAATTTATGGTCGAAGATATACAACTACTCTGCTTTACATGCAGATAACAGGCCTCCGGAGGGAGTCGACCTTGTCATTGGGTATCTGGGATGAATTTGACAGCGAGTTATGTAAAGGCTTTATCAGTGAGCATGTGTCATTCTAGCTGGTGGACGTGTAACGTGTGTTTTGATGTATGTAGCGAGTACGTCTGTTGCAGCCTTATCTTGACAGTGTCGCCGACCAAAAGAGACCACAGGATTTTTATTAACCCACCACTTCGAAGGTCCACTATTCAACTTCTACACACAACCGTACCAAAACTCGCTTTCATCAACAACGTCATTTCATCGAAAGTCCAACAAGGGAACACTTGATCAAATATCCTCTCTCCCTCTCCCCACAAAATCTTCTTCTGGCTAGCTTCTTCGGGTCTACATCATGGCGATTCCGAAGGTGTTTGCAAATATTGATACTGGAAAGGTCTGGTCCATCCATCTTTTTGACGCACACTAATAGAAATCTCTTCTCTCTCACAGTCCTTTTTTTGACAATTGAACGAAAAAACTGATTGAATTTATGTTTGTATCTGTAACAATGAAAGGTTACTAATAACGAGTTACTGGACGCCACTCAACCCTCAGCATTCGAATTTCTAGGCCTAACAAAGAAGCAAAGATTATACGGGTTTTTTGGATGTCTGCTAGGTGAGTGTAACCCCCCTCAATTTTTTTTGGACGGGGGGGGGGGGGGCTTTCGTCTGATTGATTGATTGATGTTTGGTGTTTTTTGGGGGTTGGTAGGTGGATTTGTTGTCTCAATAATCGGATCAATCTTGTTTGTTTTCGGAAGTATCGTTGGCTTCGCGTTGCTCTATACCCTCGGTATTTTGATCTCATTAACCGGAACAGGATTCCTGATAGGAGTAAGCTTCTCTTCATCTCTCACAACTCTTTTTTATTATACTAATCTCACATTTTTTTTGTTTGGGTGGTTAGTTTTCAAGACAGATCAAGACCGTTCGTTTTTTTCTTGTCTTTTCTCGCCCCGATATCAGATCAAAAAAACCTGAAGATGATTGTTCGTTGATCCTTTGATACAGATGTTCAAGCCCGTCCGAGTCGTGGCAACTGTTCTTTTTCTGGGCTGGTCAGCATCCCTTCGAGCTCAAAAACACACATGATCAATCGATTGACACATGTCGCATTTTCTTCGTAGTGTGATTATGGTATTCGTTTCAGCTTTCGCTCTCCATAGTGACGTCCTGGTCCTCGTCTTTGCTGTCCTAACCTTTTTCTCTTACACTTGGTACTCCTTATCATGTGAGTTTTCAAGACACTCCATCCGCTTTTTATGCACCAATCAACAACACTTATCATCGCTGACTTGATTTCTGATTTTTAGATATACCTTATGCTCGTGCATTGGTCAGTAAAGCGGTCGGCTCGGCTGTCTAGTCGACCAGTCAACCTACTCACATCTCATCTGATGAGCGGGACAAGCATGTACTCTGGTGCGACGGCCACTTGATCACAATGTATTTGTTAACAAAGGCCCGGTGTATTTATACTTGTCTGATAAAAAATCTAGCGTTACATTTTTTCCCTTCCTCGAGTCCAAGCCAAGAAAATTTCAGAACATCTTGCCTCTTCTCTCTCCCCTCCGCCCAAAAAACCAAAGCTCGTTATCTGTCTTGTAGTTATGCAGTTAAATTATTTTTCGCCACAAACACTTGATGATCTTGTCTTTCGAGTTCAGGGATGCTTCGGTTGTATACCTTTTTCTGTCTCTTTGTGTATTGCAATTCATTTGAATGAGAAAGCCAAATGATTCAAAGTGTCGCTTGTTGGTCAGTTCCGCCAACTGGGGAATCCGAAACCATCCAGTGTTAAGCTGATCTCTCTCAAATATCCGTGCCAAGTATATTCTACCTTGACAGACTCTCATGAATCCGCAGACTCGATTACAGTAGATCTTAGCTATGGAAGATTTTCAGTTTGATTGTGTGAAAGGTACAGTATGTGTTTAGATGGAAGCTGTGTTGATCGAGAGCAGTAGGATTGAAGGAACAGGGGTTTTCTTGGCAAGCAAACTTTTATATCGAAAGGGAGGTTTATAAGAGACCTAGTCTGCGGATGGTAAATTGGAAAGGGCCAGATTGCTGGTTGAAGAAGCTACGAGCCATGAACGAGATCTGAGTGATCTGATGAGGGTTAAAAGGTTTTTGGTCTGGTTGTGGCTGACCACGAAAGGTAGGTACAAGAGCGGAGAAGGGGATGCGGACTTGGATGAGTTGGTCGAGTTTAGAAGAGGGAGTTTGTTGAATAGATAATTGGAAGTCGTATTGGTAAATGATATCTGATTGGTGGGATGGCGGAAGTCGACGGTCGCGTACGGCGAAGGTGAGGGTGCGCAAGTGGTCTTGGTGGGAATGGTCGAGTGGGTCTAGCTCGATGAAGAAGGCTGAGAAGGTCTGGCCACTCGGAAGAGAGATCGGCTGGCGATAGACTTGGCTTGCAAAGCCAGCGCCTCCTAAAGTTTTAGTGTCCAGTGTGCCTTGGAAGCTCACCCCGGTTGTCCGGTCGGATGGGTGGATGTAGTCCAGCTTGCATTCTGACTGGCCTCCTCGCACTTTGTCCGTCACTTCTTCCCAATCAGTTATGTTCCAGGGTCGGTTGCATGAGCCAAAGATCACCCACTGCGAAGGAACACAGTGAGCGGTTTATTGGTGGATGACTACTTAGATAAGGTGGCACTTACAAAGCTACTGACTCGTTTGTCACTCGGCTCTTCCAACGTTCGTCCGCATGTAAGCCTACCCAACTGAAACAGAATCGGGAGTAGGAATCGGTAGAGTATCAAGTGCATGTTGGCAGGTTGTGTACTACTCACTAGAGCACTCAGCCCGGAACCCATCTTGTTTGTTATGCGCTTTTAGAGTGGCGGTATTCTTTCTATTTGGTCGAGGTTGAGATCGGCATTCCGGATTTGCTTATCCTGACCAAGTCGAGTGTATGTGCATACTTCATGTTGCGGCTGATAAGCCACTTTCCAATTAATTACAGAGTAATGATGATCAGTGTCAGCTGGTCTTACACAAACTCTGCCAAGCCCGAGTCGTGGTTGGTCGTCGCTATGCACTCAGCTGCACAACATCAGAACCTTCCTTCTCCGGCAGTTTTGCCTTTCTCATCTGGGAAATCGTGGATTACCCAGAGCTTGGTGAACTGCTGTGGGGTTCCTGCGCGCTAAATTAGACTCTGTCCCGCCCCACCAAATAATAAGCCAACCAGCCAACTCAACTCAAAACATGCACCATGCCAAGCAGCTCAGTCACAGCTCGCTTCTCTTCATCGGTACCACCAACGAGCCTCACTCCAACCACCATCCAGAACTCCACTCGGACAATCCTTCCTCTGCCTCAAGTCGTTCTTCACTAACCCTCATCGTCACCATCACTCTTTCTGCCTCACTTACTCTCCTCAACAAATCTATCTATGTATCTTGATCTCTCTCTCTAAATGTCTTAATTGAGTTCACTGACCCTCTTATGTACCATCTCAGACCACCTTCCAATTTCCCTATCCGTTCTATCTTCTCGCGCTTCACTTTGCTTCCATCTCACTCACATCCAGGTATTTCATTTAAATCTAGAAAAAAACTCGTTTTTTTTTATCTCTCCCCTCACACACTGACTCAGCCAAGCTAACTTGTTTTTTTTTCACCCGCATAGGATCGTCGCTAAGACTTTCAGACCCACCGAACTAGAATCGTATCATGATCGGGTCACTTGGCGGTTCTGGTCTCGCAACGTCCTGACCGTTGGTCTGGCTTACGGCTCTGCAATCCTCTGCTCAAATCTCGCGTAAGCCCATCGCCGATCCAGAAGGGCAGGTGCGGCTGACTGACCATCACAATCGAATCCATCTAGCTATCTAAGCCTCAGTGTCTCATTTGTTCAGATGTGCGTCACCCTTTTTTCATCTTCCTCTTGGGCTTACAACCAACCAACTTACTTTTGTCTGTCATTTTTTTCCAGGCTGAAGGCTTTCACACCCGTTATCCTAGTCATTTCCACCGCCCTTCTCGATCATCGATTACCACCGATGCGGACGGCCTTTGTGGTCTTGACGATCTCCTCCGGTGTGGCCATTGCTGCTTATGGTGAAATCCAATTGTAAACTTCCTCCCTACCTTGAACTCGTCCCTTGGGGACTCTTAAAACTTCCACAAAGAACTTGGCAGAGGTGGACGAAAGACCGACTTGAATCTCGTTGTGTTTTTAGCGTCTTGATTGGCGTGCTCTTCCAACTGGCAGGCTCGTTGGCCGAAGTGGCCAGGTTGATTGCCACCCAAAGACTATTGCAGGAGTTGAACGTCGATCCGCTCGTTGCATTGAGTGTGCTATCTCCGGTGAGTCTCCTTCCAACAAACTTTTATTTTTTGCTCCTCCTTTTTTTTTTTGAACTCACAGAGATATGAATCCGGTCAACAGATCTGTTTTGGAATGGCCCTCGTCCTTGCCCCCATCTTTGAAGGATCCGAACCATTTTTCCTTATGGTGCCCAGGATGGGTATCCCGTTAATATTAGGTTCTATCATCTTGGCCCTCGCCCTAAACATCGTGGTTCTCTTCCTGGTGAGCTCCACCAATGCTCTCGTTCTCACTCTTGCTGGTGCGCTTCCCATCACTCTCATCCCAAAGTCAACCTTTCTATTTGTATAGTCCTAATCAACTCTCTACTTCATATCACTATCCAGGTATCGTAAAAGATATTTGCTTGATCCTAGGATCAGTCGTCTTTCTCGGCTCTCACGTCACAACCACCCAAGTCCTGGGCTACAGTCTCGCAGCCGCTGGTCTGGTGTATTTCAAATTCAGTGTACCCCCTAGCTCACCCAAGCTTGGAAATAACTCCCCGCGAGCAACTGAAGCAAGAGGATACGAGGCCCTTCCACTCAACGAACGAGGTCTCTCTCCTTTCATCAATCCTGTCCCCTTTTTTTCCATGAGCAAGGAAACATGAGTGACTGACATCTTGTTCTTTTTTTACAGAAAATTCAACTGGTAAATAAAATCATCAGCCCGACCAGATCACTCCAGACAGTCGATACTTCTTGCGAGTGGATTGACTCTTTGATCGAAGATGAATAATATGGCAAGACCTCTCTCCATAGACTTTTATAAATTGGTTCTATCTCCATCCACAGCTTGTTTTTTTTTTTTTTTTGGTTCAGCATTAGATTGAATAAACACCCTCCCCATGCCTTTCCCTTAGCCGTCGTTCAATCATTTCGATTTCCGTTCTATATCTCTATTCTTCAATCTGAACTGAACAAACTTCGGAAAAAATTTTAAACGTCGATGATTCTTTTTTTCTTTTTGAGTTACATATCTTTCTTGTCTCGGTTCATCACTTCTTTTAACTTGACATAGCCAAAATCAAATCCAAAAATTCTTTATTAGGTAAATATATTTAGAACTACTAGTTGTTGCCTTTGTTTGTATACCTAGTTTTCTTTCTTCACTTTGTTTTTTTACTTTTGCTTTTGCTTTTTTTTTTCTTTTTTGGTGAAAAGAAGAAATGGTTGTGGATGTTCTTTTTACACATGTCAATGATGTGATTGATTTTTAAAAGAGGGATCATATAATAAATAAGAAACAGATTTGGGATGAAATATGATGTTAAGGAGTTTGAGGATATTATACCGCAGGACCAAATCAATGATCACCAGATCATGACAGATGACATCATCTGAAGTACAAAGATCTACAGTTGTGTGCGGCATTCCTCTGTATGTACAGCTCCTTACAAAGCACAAATGGTTCATTGTACCCAGGTTCTAGTCAAAGAATTTGGGGGCTAGAAATGATAATATAAAGATGTGTTAAGGTTTTAACAGTTGAGGTAGCTCAGGGACTTACATAGATCAACAGGAGAGAAAGTCTCTGGCAGACGCAGGATGTCTCTATCATTTACTCAGAATTACTTTATACTAAGTGGAGAATTAAATTTCAGGATGATACTGTCACTGAAATACTACAACATTGAAAAAGGGGGCCTAACTACATACATAGACTTTGTATAAAACATTTAAATGAAAAATGAAATAAAACTTGAAGAGAAGAGGGGAATGTAAGCCCTCTTTGTGGCCTGGAGTAGATTTCTTATTTGTAGTAGGTATCATAACCAGAGCAAGCAGAAACAAGATGCATGCATGTACAGTGTCTAGAAAAAAGTTTTAGTCCCAACATCTTTCATTGCAGAAGGTCAGGACACAAACCTCAATTCATGAGATTGGCTTCCCAAGAATGAATATGAAATATAAGGGCGTGTACCATACAGCCTCCAAGGTTGTTTTTTCCAAAGATTTTCATTAAGAGTTGATTTAAAGATAAAACTTATATACCACGGGGGTCGGTTTCTGCTTGAACTTGAAAGTTGTTTTTGCTGATTTTCCTGCGGTTTTCAAAAACAGGTCTCCCCCAGTCTCCCCTGTTTTCAACAACAGTTTTTGAAAAGCGCAAAAAAAAGGCAGAAACCATTTTTCGAAAACAGGTGCCTGCCGTGGTATGCACCCTAAAAAATGAAACAAAAAAATGTGAGTGTGAAAATTATTTGAATTATGTATTGCAAGATTTTTGAAAATCTTTAACAAGGCAAGAGAAGTGCTTGACTGTATCTTTATGCAATACTTTTATTGATGTCAGAATGGTAGGTTATTGTTTGAATGCTCCATGATAAATATCAGAAATATGAAGATCCGATTCTCCGTGCAAGGCATGATGAAAATCAAAGGAAGTTTGGTCACTTCAATGAGATTCAATTCAGCAAACAGGAATGGATGCAGTTCAACAAACTGAATCAAGAATTAAAAGTGAGATGTTTCCTTAAATCAATTATCTTTGTAATCAATATGATTCTGCCTTTCAACCATCTCACTAAGATAATGGAGGGTGATGGTCCTGCAGGTCCCAACAAGCTTGGTGGAGGGGTTGGAAACAAGTCTATTACTGACAAGTTCTAATGGAATAAGTAAGCAAGCCACTGGATTCATTTAAAATACAAACTAACTTTTTGTGGCTTATTCCCAGGCGCTGTTTACTCATCATATTGTCATTATTCTTGGAGAACCAGGAACATTTTATGTTCCAAACCAAATGGATGGCCAAGCAGTGATTGGCTTGTAACATCCATGATCAAGTCTACAGCACTGGGTTGGTATCGGACGCAACATATCATTTTTTGAGAACAGCTACTTTCAATGCCAATGTATTGTGAAGAACTTGCACAATGGGTCCCAATTCAACTTACCTGGATCTGTGGTCTAGCCAAGAATTATTACCAGATTCACTGTGCCAGCTTGCTAAGCCAGAGTTCACGGATGAAAAACAAGATGTCCTGGTACACAACATTGTTGACTTCTTGGCGGCTCAGCACAAAGGTTTTGTTGCTGTGTATTGGGAGGTCTTTGGACCATGTGAGAAGAAGATTCAAGGTTATCACAAACACTATTGTGCTCAAGTAACTCGCGTGAAGTAGAACAACCTTTTGTCATGGCCAACAAAGAGGTATGAGCTATTCCCTTTGTTATCAATCACCATACTGGGCTAATTTGGGCCAAGGAATGTAAAACTTTTGGAGTACCTTCCAGCAACTTTTCTTGGAGCTTATTAAACCACCCAAGCAAAGACAAGGAGGATAACTTGCAACATCAATTTCCAAAGGTCAAACTGGACCATGGTGGATGTCAAAGCCATGTTGTTTCCTTTGTGGCAACCAAAGGTCATAGATGCTCCTGAAGGCAAGAGGAAACCTACTCAGACAACAAATGATCAAGAAAGCATTCATAGGATGTACTGAATGTTATTTTATGTACCTTTCCTGTGGATTGATCTGCTTCAAAGTCTCGCATTGATTGAAGTTTATTATTTCTGTAGAGAAGGAAATACATGCCTGAGGTGATGCTAGGCATGATCCAGCTATTCTCCTTCATCAAGTTATTAGAATCAAGGGCCACTTTCTGTCCGCAGCCACTAAGTTACCCCTCCGCACACGCACTTTTTTGTTACTCCACCACTCACCCCCGTCAAAGCAGAAAGTTTCTCCCCTCCCCCCCCCCCCCCCCCTTCTGGAGCAATCATGCTCCCTTCCCTATGCCCCCCGACCCATATCCTCCGGCTAACACGACGATCCCAGGCAATACCGTGATGATTGAGGATGGCGACGCGCCTCCACCCCAACCAAATGTCTCCCCCCCTCGTCCAATCTACACATCCTACTGAGCAGCATCTTGGGCGATAATTCCAAGACGGACGCGTCTGGATCTGTTGTCATTGAGCAATCCCTGGTTGAAGTCATCATGGGCCTTTCAACCAACGCTGAGAGGACAATGCGTCGAATGGAGGAGACCATAGACCAACTGGATGCCAAGGTTGACCCAGTTTTGAAATGCTTGGCCGAGATCGAGAAACACATGGCTGGCAAAGGTTTTCCCCCGACCTCAAAAGGGAAATCTTTTGCATCAATAGCCGCTGTGGGCAGACAGAAGGAAGCTTTACCTGCTTCCCCCTCCTCAATCCATCGTGTTGTTGAAGCCCAAACAAGTCATCATTCACTCAAACTGGGCAAACACATCTTTGAAAGAAGAACCACGCGCAGCTCTGGTTCAAAAGGCCAATGAGGCTCTCTTAAAACTTGACACAAAGGTGGACGGCAATTTTGTGGCGATCCGAGGAGCAAGTGTCCTTCTACATCAAAAACCAAGCCCAGTAAAAATGGCTTATGGAGCATAAGCATTTATGGTCCAAGGAGATTCACCCCGACTTGGAGGCTTCTCCTAGCACGTTCTCTTTCATGGCTCACGGGGTGCCGAAATCTTTTGACATTTCAGTTTCTTCCAATATCGCAATCCTCGCCTCCGAGAACAACTTCCAACTTATGGATCTGGCGCGAGTCCGTTGGATGGCCTCAAATGAAGTGGTGGCCAAGAAGGCAGGCACCATTATCTTGTCATTTGTCAACAAGGATCTTGCTGCTTGGGTTGAAAAGTCAGGACTATTTCTCAATTATGATTTTCATAGAACAAAACGATTCAAGCCAAGACCACCCCAATGCTTCAAGTGCCTTCGCATGGGCCATTTTGGAAGTGGTGTCAAGAGAAAGCCAGATGCGCAAAGTGTGCAGGCAAACATACCACCAATGAATTCCCTGAAGGCATCGGAAATGTCAAGACTTGTGTTTTGTGTAAAGACGGCCTCAAGAATAAGGTAGCTGTTATTACCAAAGTGACTCACGCACCATTTGATAAGGTATGCCCCTACAAGAGGGATTGGTTTGACAAACGCAAATTGACCTCTCAATGACAGAACAACCTCAAGTAACCCCCTAAAATATTCATTGTTCATATTCACATTTTCATTCTTCCCAAGCTCATCAAGACTTCATCGCCTCTGAATCTCACATCAACGAGCAAACTTCTCAACTATCCCTTCTTCAACTCAACTGTCATGTATCCAAGGCAGTGACTCTGAGCGCGCTTAATCATTATTTGACTTTTGACATCCTCGTGCTTCAAGAGCCATGGATTAACTCACTCGACTTGACTCCCCCGCAACATGTGGCTTGGAGATCTTTTTCAGCATTTGAAAATTCACCAACAACATGGCATCAACACCACAAAGCGATCATCTACGTCAAGGAACATATCCCCTCTCAAAAAATCTCCCTCCTAGAGGGAGGCTCTCAACTGATTGCCGGTATCAAAATCAAGGTCAAGCCTGGAAAGTCTTTCCGTGTATTGAACCTATATAATCCTCCCCCCTCATTTTCTGCAATGTCCAAGCTGAAAAACTGGCTGACTATTCACAACTCACGGCAGGTTCTGACAATCCTGTGTATGGATTCCAACCTCCATCACAGACACTGGAATCCTCCCAGCTGCCGCGAGTGCAATAAAGAGGCAATTGAACTGCTAAGTTTTTTATTCTCCTTTGGTTTTCGCCTCTTCCCCTAAACACATTCCCACTTTCTATTCGGTCAAAGGACAAGGTGCCACAATTGACTTGGTTTAGTCTAATTTTTTAGGCTCCAAATTGATTTGGTCGGTTGACGTGTCAAACAACAATTGTGGATCGGATCACCGTCAAGTTCTCCATTCAGAAGCCTCCCCCGCTTTTCCACTGGCGACCCCCGGACTGGTCGGCTTTGGGAAGGACGGAAGAACCCCCCATTTTAGCTGAGTCTTTTGCAGCTGAATTGTCCAATTTACGGAGTCTTGGGGAGCAGATGACAAGCTTAACCGATCATGTCAAATCTTTGCAGAACTCTCTTGGAAAGAAGGTTTGCACAAACAAGGGCTGAGCCAAGCCGTGGTGGTGCAAAGCCACCTTGGATCCTGTGGTCAAGACCCGGAATAAGGCTAGGCGATGGATGAAAGTCCCCGGAATCTATCGACTGTTATCGCCAGTGGAATGATTATTTCCTTGCATTGGTGGCAGATCTCAAGCAGCATAACTGGCGGCGGATGCTGGAAAATCCTGCAGAGGACAACCTCTTCAAGGTCCTTTGGTTCTCGAAGAAGTCCTCTGGAGGGGGGGGGGTCCACCCCTGAAGAATCGGGCTGGCACACTTGTTCATGAGAAGGAAGAACAAGCTAAGTTGCTCTTTGAAGGCACCTCCTTGGTCTCACCCCCAATAGACCTAGCTGATGTTTCTCCGCTTGGGGAGTGCAGATTTGTTAGCTACCCACGAGTTTCGGAGAATGAAGTTCGATGGGAAATAGGGAAGATTAGGCCAAAGAAGGCAGCCGGGGTTGACGGCATAGCAAATGAAATGTTGAAGTCCCTATCCGACTCACTCTCCCCAGTTCTTGCTTGGCCGTATAATGACATACTGATTAGCAGCTCATTCTCTGCTCCCTGGAAATGTGCTGTAACGGCCATCATCCAGAAGCAGGGCAAGCCAGATTATACTAAACCCTCCACTTACCGTCCCATTGCGCTTTTAAGCACAATGGGAAAACTTTTTGAATTACTGTTAGCGCGTCGGATCACGGAGTGGGAAGAAGAAAACCATATTCTTGCTGATGGCCACTTCTGAGGCAGGAAGGGTTTGAGAACGGATGTTGCCATTTATGCTTTGGACCACTGGACGAGGGCGAAATGGCGAGAGGGGAAGGTGGTGGCCAGCCTGTTCCTTGATGTTTAGTTTTCTTACCCTTCTGTGCACCTGGACAGGCTGATACATTACCTTGTTTGTCAGAACTGTCGGATGAATCTAGGGTTGATCATCTCCAGCTTCCTCAAAGACCGATCCACCGTGGTCAGATTGGACGACTACACCTCAGGAACATTTGACTTGAGCATTGGGCTTCCCTTTATCTGTAATTTTGTACATTCTCTACAATAACTCACTGCTGAACAAAACTTTTTCCACACAGGTAGACATGGTCTCTATAGGCTATGTTGATGACGTTGTTCATCTTGTCGCAGTCAGTGCAGGAGCTCGGTCTTTGTCATGGGGATGCAAGTTTGGGGCAGTGTTTGACCAGGCCAAAGCCCAATTCTTATGGCTCAGCAGAGGACACTCTGATGACATGGATTTTAGTTTTGGTTCTCAGATTTTGAAAGGCGCACCCGTTGTCAAGTGGCTGGGTGTCTGGATTGATTCAAAGCTCAAGTTTTCCCATAACTTTCAAATCCTGGAAGGGAAGGCTGCCAAGACGGTGGCCCAATTAGGCATCTTCAGCAATTCAAGATGCGGAGAAAAGGAGACTGACAGAGCTAAGTTGATTAACGCCGTTCTGCTTCCCCAAATCACTTATGGCGCTGCAATATGGGCAACTGCAGCTAACAGGAGAAAAGTGGTCTCCCTTGCAGAGAAAGCTGACCGTTTGGTGGGCAGATTTGTTTTAGGAGTCTTCCAATCGACTGCATCAAGTTTTATATGCAACATGAGCCCTCTGGTGCCCATGATGAAGACCAGTTTTTCCTTCTATTATCACAAAATCATTACCACAAAGGCTAATAACACCATTTGTAGACTTTTTCTCTCCGGGAGAGCTGAGACCAGAGGTAGACTGGCAGACGCTGCTCACTCAGGGCTGGCGGCCAACATGGTTGACTTGGCTTTGAGCCATTCTCCGGAACTGATTTGCCTACATTTCAACTGTCACCTGGAAGCCGCCAGAAGTCTGGCTTATTTCTTCTGTTAAGTCTCTAGTTTCCCAGCATTCTCTCATCCCCTCATCCCTTCTGGTCTTTTGTGATGTTTCTTTCTTCCCCGATAAGGGGGGAGCTGGCGCAGCTGTGGCCCCAACCCTCAACCTGTTCACAGCCTTTGGTGTGGGCAAAGACGTTGTTTCTTCAAATAATGAATGCGAAGCAATATGATTACTCTCAGCAATAAAATTGGCAATTGCACAGTTGGTTTCACTAAGTTGTTCATTCTGGTGGACAATAAGGGTGTTATCCAATGCACCAAATGGCCGCTGTTGCCTAAACTGGGTCAAGCCATCTTCAAGGACATTGATCAGGCCCTGGCAGAGCTGCCTCCTGACGTGGATGTTTCATTAGTTTGGTGCCCTGGACAAAGGGACATTTCTGGGAATGAAATGGCCGACTCTCTAGCCAAGGAGGCTGTCACCTCAGAGGAGACCCCCCACTTACTTCTAAAAGGCAATTTCCAGAAGATTGCGAATATGGCTGTTGCACCCCTCCCTGGCGCGGGCCAAAGGGCATCTGCTGTCCCCAGAGCTTTCAGCTCGATAATCAACCAACTTGCTTCAGGTCACTGCACACTGAATCACTTTCTCTTTCATATTAACAGGGCAATTGATCCGCTGTGCGCTCATTGCGGTGTCAAGGAAATCGCCTTGCATGTCATGAATTTCTGTCCCTTGGATTCATTTACGGCAATCCCTTAGAAGGCTCAAGGTTCTCTTCAAGTCTGATCAACTTGAAAGGGTCCTCACTCAATGGAGTGCGGATCCTGCTGTCCCGGTTTTCCTATAAGCAACCGGACAATTCCCGCGGTTGAATAGGCCCCTAAATTTTGTCCTGATCTTTTGATGTTGTTCCTTCCTTCTTTTTCCTCTAATTTCCTTCTCTAAAAAATCTCCATGACTTTTTTTAGTCCTTTTCTTTTGTGCTTGGTTTTTCTTAGTCTGTGTTCTCCACTCAGAATGTTGTCTCCAGATTCATAGTGTGCAATACCATCGGCCTAATTTCACTTTAAAAAAAAAGGTATTAGAGGAGGAATTTGATGCACTGATGTGAGGAGTATCTATCAAATATGGGGCCACTCAAAAAGGCCAGAACAATATCTCCCAGTCTTTTGGTTGGGAAAAGAAGCAGAAGAGAGCCCCTGATCCATCCCAGTCTGCCACCAACACAACAATTTGACACAAGTTTTTGAATGATGGAAGGGCACCAGATACAACTGATGCCCTTCTTCTGGTTCCAGTCAAGAAGACACCACTCCAAGAAGAAGTTAGGCCTTCCTTCCCACTCAGTCAATGTTGATTAAAACCCCTTTTTGAATTATCCCTAGTATCACCCCTCAAACAAACCCCACCTTTGCAACCAGTGGTGGATGTCAACAGCTTTAGAGACTTTGAATGCACTGTACAGTCCTCTTTGGCACCATGAATCCAGTGGAAAAAGGGAATCAATTTTCATGTCCCTGAAAACCCAAACCGTGCCCTGAAGGGTCTATTTGATAACAAGGAAAGGCAAATTTTATCCTGCAAGAATCACCCGGCTGCTCAGCAAGATCTCACCTGAAATCTGAACACAAGCAAGCATTAGGGGGGTTCACGATTGGTATTGGAAAACTTTAGGGCACATTTTGAGGTTTTTATGAACCTTTTTGTTCAAATTGATAAATTGCACTGGTTGAACTGCAATGCCTTCCCATGCACATTTTATCAAAATTTTAAAATTTTGTTCATAAAGGCCTTAAATTTACCTTCAAAGTTTTGTAAAATTCAATTATGAACCCCCCTATTCAGAGATAGCAATATTCCTCTGTCAGATGTGGAAGTCCTTTTGAAATGCTAGACATTGACTGGTCTGCACAGATAGTTGGGTTTGCAGTGTCACATTGGATTGGAGGGAGCAACTCTTCATGCAAGGGTCATTTGTATTCTGAGCACTCCATATTAGCTTTCCCCAATGGACAATCACCACCACACCTGTACTTTTTTCTGGATGTGGCACCCATTCTCAATCAACAGGAAAAGCAGGAATTTATGGCAATGAGCAATTGGACCACTACTCTTACGGTCAGGAACCAAAATTATCAACTATTTGCTTGAGGTTATTGGAATGGAGGGAACTATTGGTGCAAAGCTCTCAAGTGCGTTGGAGGAATTGTGGGAGTTTGGTACCACAACAACATGGAGAACAATGGATATGCCCATCTTCTAACGGTTAACCCCAGATCCTACAAAGATTGGTGGGCCGGATCCCTTTATAAGCTGGCTCATATGCCCCCACTCCTGGAATCCCTCGGAGAAGGAACATGTAGACCAGATTTTGAAGCAAATTGAGAAGGACTACCCAAATGCAACCGGTCACAAACCTTTTTCAAATCTTGCAACCTTGCTTGAGTTTTCAGGAACACACAACTCCAACTGGTCTTCTAAGTCACATTCCCAGATTCAATCCAGCCCAAGATACAATACAAACACCACATGTAAGCATCTTGATTTGGGTTCCTCTTTCTTCCTCATCACTGATTGACATTTCTTGGTTTCAAAGCCGACTTGGGCACCGTGCAATCACCTGAGAAAAAGCAGGTACTGGCTCCAGAGAAACCTAAGCCAACCATTAAGCTTGGGAAACAATTGATGAAGCCAGCGGCAGTGCCGAAGGTAGTAGGGGTGGTGAATGTTGTTGACAAGCCGGCAGGAAAGGTGGTACTCTGGAGCAATCAAGTTTCAAGACCTTCAAATCAATAGTAGGATGGATATTATGATAGAGTAGCCACTAAATCTGGATACCTTGTAATTTCCCGGTTTCTTGAAAAGAATGTGAATTTTGCAAGGCATGGCCTTTGGGAATACAGAGCCTTGCCTTTTTTCTCATTTTCATGGTTTTCATGCAGTTTAGCTCAGTAATTTAATAACAAGGTTTGAGCTGTGTAAATTGTGCTTTGAAAAATTGGTCTGCCATGATATCATCACACAATTTGACAAGGCATTGGAGGACTTCCCATGGCCATCTGCAGGGGCTGCAGATCTTAATTTACATGTAAAAAAGCTAAAATTCTAGCCTTTTGACTGCAAATAAACTCCAGCAACTAACTAGATCTGGCTCTACAGGGGGTATGTAGAAAGAAGGGAAATCCTCCATTGTCTGCAAGGCTTCCAGTTACAAGGCGAGGGGAGTAAACAATGCCTCTTAAAGCTAATTTTGAGGTATGAGACAATGAATTTTCCATGTGTACTAGAGTTTACGGGTGAATACGGGAAGCTTTTCTGCCTTTAGCAATCTAGCAAGATATTTAGAATATAATGTGTTTATTCATACAGTATCACAACTATGTTTTTTAAGGGATAAAATTTACGATACTCAATAAGAACACACACTTGACCAATACCTTCAACCAATAACTGTAAGCAAAAGCTGATGCTAACTATTTTAGCAAACAGCTTTTGTTCTGCATGTAGATTTAGCAAGTAATTTAGACTTACCTCTAGTTTTACCAAAGGACCTCTTTTGTCAATAAATTTACCCTCAATCCATTTCAATTGACCTTAAATAATTGAATCCTTGCCAACACAATCGTTTGATAATATTAATTCAATCTTGCAAGTTTCATCCTAAGCCAAAACCCATAGTCTCTTCCATCAGACTAAAATTAGAATAAATTGAGTAGACTCACACTATTGGAATCAATGTCTATACCAATACTTATTGGCACCACTTTTATTATTCTAAGCCATTCTTCAAGTCTGGGTCCATTCAATGAAGTGTGTCTATTCAGGATATTGAAGTGATTACTTGAGGAATCGCAATGAACACTGAAAACTTCCACGATGAGACAAATTTACATATCAGGGGTTCAAAAAGGAGCACTGTGTTAAAATTGGTGAGAACCAACAACAAGTAGAGGGTAGATGAAGAATGGATGATGGCTGAATTCAGCATCAAGTAAACCGTGAGGAGACATCCGGCAGTGGAAGAATGAGTACATAAGTGAGGCTTCCAAGGGTGCATGGGGAAGTGTAAGAGTGCATCATTTTGCCTGAAACATAGTCTTTAAGGAAATCTACAAAATGTGTAGGCAGGAAAAGACAAACAACGCCGGTGTGAGTGATGACATCAAATCGAAGTTGCGGGTTAGGGAATTTGATGAGTAGGTTGAATCCTGGAATGTGAATTTTTAGAGGGAGTCACGGGGTTGTGAATGCAGAAATATTCGAGCGAACTGAGTTGGGGTTTCATTTCAGTGGAAGGAAGGTCTATTTATAGACCACAGGGATGAAGAATGAGGAGGAGGAGCTTACAAGAGGAAAGGTGACTGGCTGGTTCCGGTCGAGTTCCATCTGATGGAACTCGTGGAATACTAGTACAAGATGGTTGCTTATAGTAAGAGAAATACAAGTGCACTGGAGCACACACAGAGAGGTAGATGGGGCTTGCCGAGAGCGGTGTACAAGGTGGCCGTGAACAGCAGGGAATCTAGGGACTAACCGAGAGTTTTTCTAGGAATGGCCAAGAGCGGCATACAAAGTGTGCTGCGAGCGGCAATGTTTAAATATGAGAGACCGAGAGCTGTCAGAAGAGCAGAAATATAGGTGATACTTGGTTAGCCGAAAAAGGGTATGAAGCTAGGGCTTCACATCATCCCCTCTGTGTTTGATAACGGCACATCTCACTTGCTTCGTTTTTTCCTGAAATTGTTCCAACACTTTTATTTACGTTCCTGTTGAAGTGTAACGTTTTTTCAGTGCCGTGATAATGTTTTAATCTGTCGCCGTTCGTTGTGTACTGGTGTAAATTACTGTTTGGGCTCCGTAATCTGAAACTCCTGTTTGGGTTAGCTGAGTCTATTATGAAGGGACCATCCCATTTTGGGCGGCCTTTGAATTGTCTTAAGACCATGTCACCTGGTTTCAGATTTCTTTCGAAGTATTGGTTTTCTTTGTTGGCGGATTGTAAGACAGATTTATCATTTATTGTGTCTATTTGAGACTGTCTTTCGATTTGGAAAGATTCATTCCTAGCAACATTTTTTTCTCTTCTGTCTTCTTGATTAGATATGGTTACTGTGGGATCTATGTGATAGCACAAGTAGAATGGAGATCGTTCCAAACCTGTAGTTCTCAAAGTCCTATAACCAAACAAAGCTAGTCCTAAGTACAGGTCCCATTCAGACTGTTTGTCTGGTACACAATACTTTCTAAGGCTGTTCACCAGTGTCCCATGGAATCGTTCTACAAGACCATTAGATTGCCAATGGTACGGAGAATGTGGTTATGTTTAATATTGTGTTGAGATAGGAAGCCGCTGAATACTTGCTGTTGAACTCACTTCTGTTATCCGTAGTTATTGAGTGGGGGAATCCATGATTCTCAATAATGTGTTTTACGAGTTTTACAGCTGCTAATCCTGATCTAGCCTTCAGTGGGACTGCGTAAGCCTAGCCTGTTCCGTAATTGATTGCTGTTACAAGATATTGGTTCCCTCTAGCTGTTGATGGCAGAGGGCCTACAAAGTCCATTCCCCACGTTACAAATGGTCCTTTTTGTTCAATCACTTGCATTAGCATTTTGTTGTGGTCGCTGTTGCTGGAGCAGAATTGGCAAGAAGCACAATTTTTAATTATGTCTTCAATAATTTTTAGCATTCTGACCTTAATTGATATGGTGTGTCTCGAGCATTTTGGTGGCCTAGTCTTACATGGGTTTCTCGTGCCAATTTCATGGCTCAATCCAGGTCAGGCTTACCGTTCATCATTTTGTAGAGGTTTTTGTTTTACATTCTGAATCCTTGTTTATGTAGCTCATCTGGGTGGTCTTCTTTGAGTTGTTTTAATTTTTTAAAGGTTTCTATTACTATCGGTTTGAGGCTGAAGAGTGATTTGATCACTTTGGGTGGGTCCAGGTCAGAGTCACAATCTGGTTTTTGTGACAAAGAATCTGCGGCCATCTGTTCCGGTCCAGGTTGGTATATGATGTGTACATCAAAGAATTCAATCTCGTCAACAAAGCGTGCTAGATGTCTGTTGACATGTCTTTGAGTTTTGAAGTACTTAAGTGATTCATGATCTGTACGTACCAGGACGGGAGAGCCTTCGATATAGCCTCAAAAATGTTTGAGGGCATGGACGATGGCTAAGAGCTCTCTCTCTTGTGCTGAATAATTTTGTTCAGTCTTCAATAGTTTCTGAGATTTGTATGCTATTGGTTTTAATGTGTGGACTTTGACTTTGTTTGTGAATTCTTCAAGGTTAAAACCTTTGTTTATACGTTTGCCTGTTGAATCTTGTTGCAGGACAGCCCCAATGTTTTGGCCTGAGGTGTTGGTATCAAGTACGAATGGTTGGAATGGTTTTGGGTGGTGGAGAAGTACCGCCTGGGTTAAGGCAAACTTCAATTTCTTGAAGGTGTCGCTTTGTTCCTCCCCCCATTCAATACTAGCCCCCTTCTTCGGAGAACCTTTGGTCAGTGCGTAGAGAGGAGTCTCTATTTTCGAGAAATTTTGTATGAACCGCTTGTAATATGTCGACAAATTTAGGAAGCCTCAAACTTCCGTTATATTTGTCGGAGTTGGCCACGCAGTAATTTTTTTGATCTTTATTTCATCTACATTTATTCCTGAGCCGTTAATTACATGCCCTAGGAAAACCAGATCAGTTTTCCCCCATTCACACTTCTTTTCGGACACAACTAAGTCGTAGTTTTTGAGTAATTCAAACACACGTTTTACATGTTTCTTGCGTTCTTCAATCAATTCAAATAGATAATTATGTTGTCCAGGTAAACCAATGCGTACTTGCCTAAGCATTCTTGTAAGATAGTATTCATCATGTGTTGAAAGGTCACCAGAGCATTACATAATCTGAAAGGCATCACCAGGAATTCATAGGCACCATTCCTTGTTGCAAACACCGTTTTTGGAATCAATCGATCTGTTAGCTTTACTTTCAAGTCTATAGAGCTGAAGATTGTTGATCCAGTAAGGAACTGGTATGCATCATCAATATGTGGTAGCGGTAAAGAGTCTTTCACCGTTAACAAGTTCAATTTTTGATAATCTACACATACCCGGGATGAGCCGTCTGGTTTTTTTAACTAAAATCAGAGGTGCTGACCAAGGTGACTTACTAGGTCAGATTATACCATCCTTCAAGGCTTCCTTGACAAATTGATCGATCAACTGATGTTCTGGTGGTGAATATGGTCTTCCATGGATTTTTGCTGGCTCCGCCATACCTGTATCAATGTCATGTTTAAACTCCTTATCTTTGGGTATGCCCACAATTTATCGAAAGCATTCCGGGGCCGTTTTGTAAGCCAGTTGTGCGAACTTGTTTTCCAAGGAATCTTTCTTCTTTTCACATGCCATCAAATTTAAAGCTTTGCATGGTCTCGTGCAGTTGTTGTAGGGCTTAACGTTTACTACCTTATTTTCTTTATTAATGAAAGTATAGCTGAGATTGTCATAGTCCGGAATGGCCCTGGTCTGGCAAAGCCAAGGAAGGTCAAGCACTAAGTCCATCTCAGGTATGTTGATTAAGAAAGCCTTGATTTGCATTGAATTTCCATCAATTCAGAGGTCAAATATGGCCTTCATTTTGACCTCTTCTATGTGCCCATTTGCCAGGCATACATTTCGCGTGTCTACATAGACGATTTTAATTTCCTTCTGATGATAGAGCTCTTGGGTGACCGTCACGTCTAAGTATATGGCTCCTGCACCAGAATCAATTATCTTATCACAGATTACACCCCCAATCCCGAACTCATAGCGTGGAAGGGTTCTTTTGTCCTCGTCCAAGTGATTCAATTGTAGTTCGGGAGGGCTGTCACCAAGCCAGATTATACTGGATTTGTCGGAGACTGATTCGACTTCAAAGCTGTATGATTCGGTGTCGTCGTCGATTTGTAACCAATCAATATAACCTAGATTTTCTCACCGAAGGCACTTCCTATTCAAGTCCACCGAGTCCTTTATCTTCCATTTTAACTTGGTCAATCTTCTTGATTGGGTAGGTCGTAGATAGGATAATTGCAATACTTGAGTGATACCATGTTTATGGGCGCCCGGGAGGAACTCTAACACTTTTTGATTTAACAACCAGGGTGCTCAACTATTGACTTGCTTCTGGCTCTTATCTAAAAGAAGCTTGATGTTGTTCATTCTTTCTTCAAAATTCGAGTCTATTTTCCTTTGTATCTCCGTTAGTTCTTTTTGTAGGGTGAGGGCTGCTTGACACAACGGTTTCTTATGGTCCATCAGAAAGAGATTGTTTTCTGCCGTCCTTGAACTACTATCTGGAAGGTCCAAATCAATAAGATTTAATGATTGTTTTGGCTGGTTGGTATGTTGTTTTGGATTACTAAACTTGATATTTCAAGGGGAGGGACAATCTTTAGACAGATGTCCTATTTTATTGCAATTGTAACAACGAGCTTTACTTACATCAAGCACACATAGATCCATAGGAACAGCTTGGCTGGAAGTAGATCTGCGTCGGAAGTTGTTAGACGTGTTCCTGTGGTAGTGGTTTGGATGACGATTTTGATAATTGCTGAAGCTGCTGTTCTTTTTAAAATTGATAAACAGGAGAGGGGCTCCTCGTCCAACACTTCCATAGGAGTGGTTGCTAGACTGGGTGATTTGTTCATTTTCTCGGAGTGACTTACAGAGTTCTTCGAGATTTTCACATTTTTCCATGAGGACTCATTGTCTAAGTAATCCAGGTAAATTCCAAGTGAACAAATAGTTCGTTTCCCAGTTGGTGATCTTGTTGCGGTGTAGTTTAATGATGAGTCTCTTGAATTGATCAATGTACTGGTCTGCTTTCTTGTATTTAAGATCATCTAATTGCTGTCAGATGTCCAATTGTTTATAAATGTAGTTGTATTGGTCCAATAGCTTAGATTTGAACGTTTCCCAGGGTATGTCGCTTGTCCCTTCTTCACGAACAAGTTGAAACCACCAAGATTCCGCATCGTCTTTCATACATTCAGCAATCATCATTGGCCATCGTTCTACTGGGTAGTTTTGGCCTTGCAGTATTGTTTCTATTTTTGATATCCAGATTTTGGGATCATTTTTGCCATCAAAAGACAGCAATCAGCACTAACAATCTCGACTCTTGGAGCTGGAAGCATGTTTGTATTAGCTTCATTTATGTTTAGACACATATTCAGGTGTTCTAACTGACCTCACATTTCGGCGATTACTTGGTCTCTGGGGTCCACAACATTCATGTCTATGTTGACCATTCAACTCTGCCTCTAATTCCAGCTCAGACGCTAGACCATATTGCAGGGCCATCCTGGCAATCTCATCTCAAGTGAATGTGACATGGATGGATTCCATCTCATCAAGGATGTTGTTTAAGTGTGAGGTGACCGCAGATGTCAACGAGTGGTTTTTGATATCAAAAGTGATGAGTTGCCCGTATAGGCTCATCACCGCAGGCCAGCTGACAGAATGAAACCTGTTCCTCACGTGACTCCACATCTCATGTGACATTTCTAGGCGGGTCAGCTGCCTTTGTAGTGTTTTGTCCACAGAGGCAAGGAGCAAGGAGCGCCCAATACATTTGTGGGTTGCATTCCGAGAGGGTACATGGAAGAAGTAAGTGCAATTGGTGGCATCCCTCATTTGCTTGTCCACAAAATTGGCCCAGGAGGTGTAGTTGGACCCATCAGCCAACAGGCAATCATCATCACGGATTTGTCCATTGATTGAGCTGATGATGGCTGTGGTGGTTCTACCGAGATCAGCAACAAAATTGGCTGGTGGCTGGGTTGGTGCTAAACCTGGCTCGGGATGGATATTCCCATTGCCCCTAGGGACTTGTGCACTAGCTGAGCGTCTACTGCGACGGGGAGGTGCTGGGGGATTGTTGGCAACATTTTGAAGAGAACAGGAAGATGGAAATAAAAAAAACGGAGGTTGGATGAAGTAGAGGAAGGGAGAGATTGATTTAGAGGGGAAAATTTGATATGGGAGAGATTAAGGGGGAGAGATTAAGGATGGATGAGAGATGGAGGGAAGAAACGGAAAGAGAGATCGAAGAATGTTGGATTTGGTGTCAAAGGGAACGATACGATGGAGAAAAGGCAGGAAGGAGGAGAGGAGAAAACGGGAAGTGAAATAGAAGGTCGTAGGAGAGAAATGTAAGAAACGAGAGGAAAAATGCGGGGTATGTGAGTCGGATGTACGAGGTTAAGCTCGCCCGTCTACCGCTTTTCAGCCCCTTAAAAACCGGTGTCCCGGTTAGGACATACTTTCGAGTGCTACTCTCAAGTAGCTTAATCAGCTGGATAGATAAGTTCGCGTTTGCTCGGTCTGAGATTTGAGTGAAACACCGATGGAGTAATGGTCGGAAGCAAAAAAAGGAAATATTTTCAGGTCAATTACGCCCTACACTGGGCTACCTATTGGATTTTTATTTTTAAAAGGCTTCGCGGGAGACTTTAGGTGCTCATAACCTGATGGAAAACAGAAAGTAGATTCGCAGAAAGTGATGTTTTATTTCATTGTTTCGTGCTCAGACTAAATACATTGGTTCTCAGAGGGGCTTAAGGTGAGCCCCTTATGTAACCCAGTGAGGGTGTTACAACAGGCAGGACACACCTAGAAACACATGATGAGAAATCACCGGAACAATTAAGATAATCATTTTTGGAATTTGCGAATACAAGAGAAAATTCAAATAGTAGGAGGTTTCGGAGTTGAGTAAAGTCAACTTGCTTGCCAATTGGGAAGTTGCTCTGCACGTTCTTTCTGGCAGATTGACTTGTCTGCATGCGTTCTGGTCAAGTTGCACTGCAACCCTCTCACAAGCAATATAAGGTTCTAGCTGGGGGGAATGTGAGGCCAGTCTGAGGCATTCTGCCCCTATGTACTAGTGGCGAAATGATTGTCTTTACGACCTTTGCAACATCGCGGTGGCGTCACCGGTAGGTGGCGTTGAGTGAGATTGGACCGTTCCCGTTGCCGTCATCTTCAGGATGGTGAGCGGCATTAAATCAGGTTGGGTATCCAAGCGCAACTAAGCAAGTATCCCTGCCTAGATTGACGCCATCGGGGTTTTGCCCCTGATATTGTAGCACTGAAGTAGGAGGGGCTATACAACTCCTGTCTACATGCATCCTTATACACCACGTTGAGGGCTGGCAGGCTTAGCTCGTTGCCTACTGGTCTAGCAACCCATGTAAATGCGGTCTTGTGTCCTATCCTATAATTAGATACCCTTCTCTTCTCCACCACTCTGGCACATCTGACCTCAAAACACGAAAATTTTCTTCTTGCGCTATTCTCCTATTGCGGATTGTACCCAGCTTTGTATCCTTTAAAAACTTTTGGTGTTAGATTTACCGCGCTTGCCCCTCTCAAAGTTAGACTCAAAAACAAAACACAAATGGCCAAGACACGATCACTACTGGCCCTTTCGTTCCTTCTGGTGGCCTTTGCGAGCTGTGCTTCAACCCCGAAAAACCGTATGTATGTCGGAACGGCAATCAGCGTGAACCACTTGACTCAGGATCCGAAGTACAAGGAGTTGGCGGACAACTTTTTCAGCGTCATAACTCCCGAAAACGGTGAGTCTTGGAGCCGTGATGCTTAACAGAGCTCTTAGCACTATCTTCCTCTGACCAGCTGACTGACCTGGATCAAATATCCGATGGTCACAGAGATGAAGTGGGGCGTGACAGCAAAAACCCCAGGAAAAGAAGAAGACACGAAAGACGCGTAAGTCGTTCATGACCAGTAGACTCCATGGAAATGTAGAGAAGAAATCTGATGATCACTCTTTTTCTCGTCCCCCTATGGCAGTGACATCCTGAACGAGTATATAACCAAAACGAACAAGAAGCTTCGGGCACACACCATCTTAGCGTACGAGTGATTCACTCCACATTTTTTCTATCAACAAACCATTAATGGTTGTCTTAATGTAGTCAAAATCAATACCCAGTCTGGGTCCAAAGTTTGACCAAGGATCAGATTCAAGCAGCCGCTTACACTCACATGGAATTGATCTTCACCAAGTATTCGAAGAACATGATCGCCATCGACGTTTGTAACGAGATCATTGACGGGGGTGCCCTCCGTGATACCGTTTGGCTCAAGATCTGGGGCAAAGAGTTTGTGGTGGACATCTACAAAAAGGCTAGAGAATTGGCCAATAAATATAACCCCAAAATCCTACTCTTTAGTGAGTGAACTGCATTAACCACTGCCGAAGTTTGATTTTACTCATTTCGTTTTTTGCATCAGTCAATGATTATAGCATCGAAGAGAAGAACCCCAAGTCAGATTTCTTACTCGAATTGGCTACTTCTCTGAAAAAGCAAAATATCCTTGATGCCGTAGGTTTTCAGTCTCATTTTCAGGTCGGGAAGTTTCCACAAGGTACATTATCAATCCCCAATCTCTCCATGATTTCCCATGCTTTTTCTGTCGATTTTTGACCCTCCATCAAACTGAATTTAACTTCTTTCTGAAGGTTTCAAGGAAAATATGAAACGTTTTACAGATGCAGGTAAACCAGCATGGCCCTGATCTACACACGCAACACAGTGAGAAAGTTATATTGATGATCCTTTCTGTTTCATTTTTCAAGGCTTGCTCGTGGCTATCAGTGAGCTTGACATACGCATCCCGCTTCAAGGTAGGACTGAAGCTGAGATAGCGAAAGACAGAGAGCAACAAACCTTAGACTTCGAGGCGACCTTTGATGTCTGTCTCAGCGTTGAGGATTGTCTTGGCATCACTCTGTGGGGAATCGTGGACCAGTACTCCTGGATTCCCACTAACCCAGGAACCACAGGTTAGGCACCACCACTGATTATCTTTCCACAAGCATTGGAATTAATCACTTCTTTGTTTTCCCGCTTTATCGTTCCCAAGGCACTGGTGAAGCTTTAATGTTTGATGCAAACTATCAGCCCAAGCCGGCCTTTTCAAAGTTGAAAGGCTACTTTACACCCTCCCAGCGGATTTCCCGTTGCGCATAGGACGTCCCCCAAATCTCACCACAGCTATCTACCAAAACTGCCCACCAACACTACCAACAAAATTGGGCAAGAAATTTAAAACAACTTTCCTGACTGGACTCACTGTCGCACAACTTTTTCCAAGTCGGGTGCATATGTGGGTCTACTAGTCCTGGTTCCGTCGCATTTTTTAGTCCACCTGATACTTACTGTTCATATCTGGAGTCTCTGATCCTCACATAATCTTGTAAGAAAATCTTCTAAACTAACACCACTCTCAACACGGTAACCGCACTTCCGCGAAGCGCTCCTTGTTCGAATACGCTTAGGAAATTCCCTGTTTTGTCTACATTGATCGTTTGCCAATGGACACTAGAGCTTTTTCTTTCTTTTTTCAATATAACAATTTCCGAAACTTGTAATTTCTGTGTCTTATTTCATCGCACAGAACATTTATGGAATAATGATTTCATCTGATTGGAAGGCTCTATAGAGTGCGAGACTCGGGTGATGAGCGTGAAAGATTGTTAGATGTCGAGCATTCTTTCCGAGTGGAACAGAGCACAATTATTTATCAGTGCATGAAAGCGTGGTATTTCTGGGTGGGGTAACACAATCACAATATGGAACTGCAGAAGCAAGTCTTGATTGAAAGATGGTAGATTTTACAGACAGAATAAGGAACATGACAAATTATTAAGCAAATTGATTAGGGAAGAAAGTAGAAGACAAAGACAAAGACAAAACAGACGGGACGAGGGTAATAGACAGTTGCGTAACATATTTAATAGCTTTAGAGCCTGGAAAAATGATTAGGTAATGGTATTAGTGAAGAAAGTAGTAAGTGTGTAAAGAAAATAGAGATAATGGGAGATATCATTTGCGGACGACAGACGTAGGAAAAAAAATGACTGGGGAGTGGAAAGAACAGCAATAGACAGATGAATCGAGAAATGGTAAATAATAATTAGTTGGGATTATTCAAGAAAGCCGAACAAGTTTTATAGGAAAAAAGAGCAGGTTGAGATGATCAAGCGCAGTGAGCAGGTATCCCAAAGGCACCCTTCAGTGATTGAGAGATTTTCTTGCGAAGGGATTTGTGGTTTGAACCAGGATGATTTTCAGCTCTTGGGATCATCAATGAAGGAGAGAGCGGGTTGGCGCTGGATGGTCGGAGGAACAGGCCAGATGAGGACAGGGCGCCAAAGTTCTGGCTGGATGAACCCAAGTCGGAGTGGGAATGCATGCTGAACGTGGCTTCGTTGGGTGAGTCGCCGAAGTAGTTTTGAGTTCCTTCTCTAGTCATCGCGTAAGACTCGAGTAGTTTTTGTTCTTGTTGTTCTGATGGGGTTTCAAAGCTGTGAGTGCTGAGGACCGACGGCGAAGTCATTTGAGTAGAAGGGGTAGGGCTGAGGAGGTCGATAGGATTTTCAAATCTGATCCACGAAGAGTAATCCTCTTTTGAAAGTCTTTTTTGCTCTGGAGCCTTCCAGTAAGCGGATTGGGAATGCTGATGCGGTAACTGCAAGTTGTAGCCAATCTGTTTCAAAATCATGGTTAGATCTGTGGATCCAAAGAATAGAGAACTTCAAGAAGCAAGCTCACTGAGGAAGTAGTTTCAATGCTTCGTTCCATTCGGGAGGAAGCTGGGTATGGTTGTAATGTTTGGGTTCTTTGTCTTGGTGAGAAGAGGAATGTTTCGTCCTATGGGAAGTTTGAAATAGCAAACATTAGAACACAGAAGCGGGAGCAACAAGAAATGTGAGGTGCACTTACAGATTCGCTTTCTGGGGAATTTGGTTCATCCAATATCGGACTCAGGTCAAGTTGGCCAGCGAAAGCGCCTTGGAAATCGGAAGATTCTAGTCCTTTGATGCCATCACCCATGATGAGCTGTTCCATGCTGCGACTGGAGGAACAAAGACGCTGGCTAGAAACCCTGTAGCCTTGACTGGAGGAGTTCGCACTCGAGCCGCTCTTTTGGTAATGGTATGAATGTGGTTTGAGGAGGGACAGTTTGGTTTTCAGGGCACTGTGAGAGGTCATGATTCGAAGTTCCTTCCTAGGCGAGATTTCAGCCGAAGTGTGGACCTCGCGAAATGTTTCTACAAGGATTTGTGAGTGACAACTCATAGATTTTGCGCGTTGCCCTCGAGTAGACCATTTGGTGATTTCATCACTATCTTCTGATGGCTCACTGGTGCCGAGTAAGAAGGAAGCCCGATGATTGGCGAATGGGCTGGCAATGTTGGACAAAATGCCGCTTGCTCGGCGGATAATGTTCTTCTCTGCGGGAATAGACATGCTGGAAGAGTTTTGCGTATTAGTGTTGGATAAGGTGAAGTGAGTTTGCTGTTTGGGATTGGTTGGGTGTGATGTTGGTGTCGTTGTCGTTGTCCAAGAATAGGGAAGTAGGTACGAAGTAGACTACTGTGTAGAGGCTGATGGATTATTGTTGGAGTGCAGATAAGGCCCTGCATTTATACCTTTTGGATATGAGGGTGGCTGGACGGCAGTGTGCCCGTCAAAAAGAAGGCTGGTCTTCGATATCAGGTTGGCCTGGGTAGTCGCATAACGGGACTAGCAAGCCATCTCATAAAATGACTGGGAATGTACTGCAAGAAAAGATGGCGGGTTATCGCGGCGGCCCCATCTAGGCTTACAAGCTGAGAACTGGACCGACTCAGGTGAAGATGACTACTCCGGCTCTACGAATCGGTCTGCATAACACTCTAACTGGCCGGAACCACAGATGGCGGGTTCCACAAGAATAGCAAAACCCTGAAGCGTTCGGCTTGGGCACAGTTGTTTTGTACCATTCTCAGTCCAAATGAGTCGTACCTGTTTGTAGTACAATTGCACACGCGTGCAAGTCCCTGCTCGCCAATCCTGGCCCAAATGTCAGCTTTCAAGGTACCAACTACGTTAGAATCGAACCAATCAATCAGACATACTGGCTCGTCACACAACCTATCGGGGTGTGATCCACAATATTATCTCGTGAGAATAGGCAGATTAAAACTCAGCATAACTAATATATTTTTTTCATGTTTCGGCCACTTTTGGTTCAATCAAGCTGGATCCTGTAAGGGAAGCAATCAACTTTGCTGCACACCACACTACCAAGTGTGCCGAGGAGAATTGACTAGCACCGTTTGAAGTTGAATCCACTGCCGACATCTCCAAGGAATAAAAAAATCACAACCAGACGGATCCGCACTCACGTCTCCACGGAAACAACCAAAGATTGTTTCGGCCTCCAACGCGGCACCCAGCTTGTCAGTTGGTGAATTCCTCATGCATGTAACATATCCCCAAATAAAAAAATCTCTTCAGGAAATCATCTTGGCTCATGATCAAATCTCCCACTGGACTGCTTTTCTTGATACGACCTTGGACAAGTTGCACAGCTTGAGATTCAAGTGAGACCCTTCTGAGTTATTAGTGGCTGGGGCCAAAAGGCCAGCATGCTCACTGCATCTACTTGAAGGAGTACACATGAGGATGTTCCGGCTTTGGCAGATATCAGTTATAACAAATTCTTGTTTCCAATTTTTCAAATGTTGTTTCTTGCTCGGTAACAATTGCCATTTTTTTAACAATTCCAACCATTAAGAAGAATAAAAAAGTAAACAGAAATGATGAGAAGGATGGTGAGTGATTTGAATGTTTAAAGAATGACGAGAACAATGGTGATTTTAAAGGCCAAAGACTTTCAACTGATCCAATGGGATCAGTTGAACCCAATATCAGACCTCCCGTGATCTCCATGGAGCCAATCCTGCCTTACTGTCTTGAGCAACCCCAAAACTGCAAAGAAAAACCATTGTAGGATCACAGTGACTCATTATGAGTTCTGAGCTTTCCAGTGTGGCCCATGCATCCAAGTTGATGTACAACCAGTCTGTGACTTCCGACAGCTGAGCTTTCACCCTTCATCTGTAGATGCTTGAGTGTGTTGATGAGAATGTTAACAAGATCAAAAGCTCAAACCAAGATAGCACAGTTGGCCCAACCACTGTTCCAAATATGTAAGCCAAGCCATTTTTAGCTGAACACAACGGTGTAACTGATACGATACATGTATTTGTATTTGCATGTATCGTATTTAAATACATGTATTATTCATGTATCTGCTTTCAGATATGATACACATCTTCCCAAGATTGTGTATTTTCACTCCCAATACAATACAATACATGGTGTATTGGCGCAAATACACACAGTATCGTATCAAAATACATGTATCTCAAGCGTATCTGTTATCAGATACGATACACAGTTTTGCAAAACTGTGTATTGGAGATACAGATACGATACATGTACCACATCAGTTACACCGTTGCCAGTGAACATGGCTGAACCAGATACTGGAGCATGAACAATGGCCTGCCATAGTCATGATGATTCTGAATAGTATAAAAGATCAGCTCCACTTGGCCAGGCAAACTAGTGGAACATCAAAGTTTGACAAATCTAGAGCTTTTTGAGTCTATGTTGCTCAAGGGTGTTGTACAGTCCCATATGTGGTAAATCTTGCTATCAGACAAAGTCAAATGTTACAGCCAATCACACAGTCCAAGTGGCTGCAGTGTCAGAATTCTAGATCTTCTCCACTCACATTCTTTCCCCATCTCTTTCCATCACAATGTGTGATGCCTATTCCCTGTCTTGTCCATCTCAATTGAGATGCTTATCACTATTATCTTGTCCATCTTAGTTAGATGTTAAACTCATGTTATATCATGTCCAGCTTTGTTGCCCCAGTCTGAGTCTTGTCCAACACAAGTTGCTCTCCTTTCCATCGTGTCCAACATAGCTGCTTATTCAAATCTTGTCCAACTTCTGTTGCTTTTCCGTGTCCATGCATATGCATGCCTGTTTTTTCTGCTCAACCACTTTTTAGTCTTACTTGTAGTAGTCTACTTAACCAGGTTTGTGTGCCTGGAGTAATAAAAGCATCAAGTTTGAGCCTTATAATATTTTAACATCTTTCATTCTTGCTCCTTGGTCCAATCTAAGTCCCTAAAGATTGTCCCCCATCATCTCTTATCAATTCTCATGAGCTGAAATCTTAACATGCAGATCAGGGCAAGTTGGTTTCTCTGATCTTAAGTGAAAAGTGAACTGAAACTTTAGAGTCAACCAGGCCCTCCTGGATGAACAAGATTCCCAATTTCAAACATAATTCTTAGGGCCAAAACATTACAATAATCACAGGGCACTGCAAACATTATTAATTGGTTTGATGGTATCCACATTTATTACCTGTATCTCTCTCATCTAGAATGGTAGCTGTTTTATACTATTTCCTTCCGTGTCTCAATGGGCTGTTAAGAGGTTGTATGTAGGCATAACTCTTGATATATATAATCAATAAATAATAACACACATGGATTGGATCTGAATTGTATATCAGGCCATTTGAGCCACCCCCCAAAAAATAAACCAAAACATTTTGCATCTCCAAGAAAGCTTTTTGTAACAGTTACAAATAACCCAATGTTATCATTGGCTGGATGAAAAGGTTGGAAGCATGTTGTGGTTCCAAAATCCATTGGCCATAAAGTTTCTCACAATGTTGTCTTAACATCTTCACAGGTTTCTGAGGGATTTTCACATTCTGAAAGCATTATGGCTGATTTTCTCAGCCAGATTGGTTGAAGTGGCTCATTCTGTGCAGAGCTGCACTATTAAATAAGGGAAATTTCTGACAACATTGTAAAAAAAACATTATCATAATTTCAAAGTTTTCATGCACCCATGGTGTACTCCAATTTTACAGTTGAAATCCTTCAATTCTCTATTGGTGAAAGTCACTATGGCATATCTTGAAAAGCACCCAGCACACTTCAAGTTGGTTACTGGAGTACATTTTCCAGAGATACCATTCTTGTGTCAAACAAAGAAGACCATTGCCAATGTAATTAAAACATGATTTATTGAGCTCAGAAATGTTCTGACCCAAGGTTTTAATGTCAAGTATAAGTAGAGATTGTGGCATCCAGTTTTTCTTTTTTTCTAATGTGGAAAATAACAGTTCAGTTCTTTTTTCTACATGAAATTCCACAAAATATTTTGAAATTTGTGTAGGTTACCATATTTCCAGCTGCAAAGCTTCAAAAGTACCAGTTTGACGGCCAAGCTAGGAAGCAAAGTGGGGTCCAGGAGTGGAAAAGGTGTAGATTGCACTGCCAGCCTAACTGTCTAGGTTGGTGGTAATCCATGTAAAACAAGATGTACTCAACCAATTTAAACTTGGTTGGACGCCAACAGATGAAGTATGAATGCAAGGCCCACCTTGGATTTCAATTTCATCAGTTGGAATCCAACCAAGTCCAACTTTGTTGGGTGTATTCCAGTTTAAATTGATACCATCAACCTAGCAAACCGTTTTGACAGTGTGTGGAGGAAGTATGATAAAAAAATGGAAAAAAGGGTAAGCTTATGTTCATCAAATTTTACTTTGCTTAATGATCAGTTTACCTTTGGTTTTAATTTCAAGAAAATTTCCAGAGGGATCTTTTTCCAATGGTAATCATGGCTTGATTCCAATCTAAGCTTAGCCTCATACTTGTTTTGGATTCATTAAAAATTAGAGATCAATAGTTATATAATTTCAAACTGCATCTTACTCATTCAGCCAAGTGCATGTGAAGCTTAAATATACTCAAATAACATGTTGAAATTCAATAATCAATTTGTAGGACAACATCTTCTTCATAATATGAGATTGTTATTTCACATTGATGATAGTTATAGAATTAGAATCAGATGACAGCAAGTTGTTCTAATTTGGTCTTGTCTGCTATTTTACTCCTAACTGAACCACATTCTTCTTCTTAGGATTAAATCACCTTATAGCCCTGAATTACTCCTTAAATTTGAATCTGAATCATCTCATGGCATATCTCTAGAGAAGGCTAATGGTCACAAGGTGTGGTGGAATTAGAAGTGATTGGCACTGGAGTGTAGCTACAAAGGCTATTGACTTTTGGAGAGGATTGATTAATTCTGTAGGGCAAATTACAAGCTCAATAAACTATCTAATGTATATACAAAATCTTGATGCAGCAACACGCACACTTGATTGTGACCAAGGGAACAGGAAAATAGAAATAATTATGAAGGAAAATAAAAGATGAAATGTAAACATACACAAATATAAAGGAAAAATAGAAATGAAACACTCGTAGCACATTTTCTGAGGAAGTTGAGCCGGCTCAAACTGATGAATACTTTATAGCTTTTGAGTCTTGGTTGTGCTCATGAGTATTCAGGCGGATTTCTCATGCTAGAAGTTGGACATAGGAGTTTGATGTTGAGTAATTTGTGTGTTCAGGTGTGAACACAACAATATCTTCATGTAATATTTAGTTCTGATTGTTAAGATTGATCTCTTTCAAACTAACACCTCTGAGTGGCAATTTTCAATCTAAATTTATCAATTATTCTCAAAACATAGAGTTGGAAGAGGGTGTACCTGTTATAATTAAACATTAAGTCTGATCAAATGTTGGACCTACCTGTTGAACATCCTGTCAGACATCTATTTCCTCCAAGATTTTGGACTTGCATGTCCACACAGTTGGAAGGCAGGACCGACTGCTTGGACAAGCATTTTCAACATATATGTAACACTTCCAGAATAATTTCCTAGGTTAGTTGTATCCCAGTGAAACTAGGATGTACCACCATGAAAAATGATGTGTTTCTTGCAATACAAGCAACATGTTGAGGTACAAAGGCCCCCTTGTACTTTAGGGTGTCGCTTGTATAGCAAGAGACACACCAGAGTTCATGGTGTCATTAGTTATCACTATAAATGTCAAATTCCATAATCTCAAATGCTCCTTTTCACACTCTTTCATTTTTATTTTTTTTCTGAAAGTTTTCAGAAAGGACTAGTAATACATAGCCTTTTTTTTTAAAAAAAAAAGAGCAAGAAATGAAGTGAATAGAAAAAAGAATGAACTAGTGAGTGGATTTGATATGAGAAAAAAGAAGTGAAGTAGAATGACAGAAGTATTTAAGCTTCTCATGATATTTCTTATTTTTTTTCTAAAAAAATATTGACATCATGTGTCACTTTTCAGGCTAATTCAAAACATCATCTAGGATCCCTTACTATTACCACTCAGCCACAGGGTGTATTATATCACTTTTTCCCATAGATGTAACAATAAATATACTCATTAATTTGGCATAATGTTTGTGCTATGTATGTCATGAACTTTAAGAAGTTATGGACCTTTCATTTTGCAACTCATAGCTCTGGTGAAAGAATTGAAGGTGAGACCATATCTGGACCTGCTAAAAGACATCCAGTGGGTTGCACCTTCAATATCAAGGGTGGGTTGCACCTTCAATATTAATGGTGGGTTGTGTGTTTAGAGTCTTGATGGCCAATCATAAGACATATAAGCTCACTCACTTTAACACCCTTGACTATATTATAACATACAACTTCTGCAGTGAAGCAAGCACATGATTTCAGCTTTGATGTGTTGAATCTCTGTTTTCTCCTCATCACCAACATTCTTGGTTTTTATTATTACTTTATATTACAAATGTTAGAAATATATTGGACTGATTAAGAGTGCCTACAACTTGAGCCCTTCAAATTATAGTCTGTAGTTTATGAATTATGTGTCCTTGTAGTCATTCAACCCTGGTGTGTTCATCCCATTCAAGGGTGCTTATCTTCTTGTGTACTGTGGATGCCATTTTTGGGATTACTTCATTTTCTCAAGACTTTCCGAGTACTTTGATAGTACATTGATTATTTCAACCATACTTCCAACCTCTTGTATTTAGTCTATCAAAAAACTTTAGCCCAGTCCAAGAATTCAAATTAATCCTCATCAGCTCTTTCCTTCATTTTTTTGCCTCTGGACTGATCCTTTGTTGTCCCTCACATTTTCTTTTTGACATCCTTCCTGAGCTCTATCAGTGACAGCTTCTTGACAATGACCAAACATGATTGTAATGTGTTCTGGGTGAATCTGGCCGGGGTTGATTTGGTGCGTGCTGCGGACTGCGGAGAGGAAAGTCCACCCGAGTTTCGTGAGTGAACTCGCAAACCTTAAAATGAACGAAAACACTCCACTGCTGCAGAAAACCAGCACAACAACCGAACACAACCACAACCACAACAACCACAACAACCACAACCAAAACCACAACCACAACCAAAACCACATCCGAAACAACTTGGGCATCCATCAGCTCATACATCGCATCAGATTCGACTTACTCACGCTCATCGGTCAGTCAATCCACTCCAACTAACTGCATCGCAATCACTAACAGAACTTTTCTTCTCACAGATACTCCGCTCTCTACCGAACAACTCACTTCTCCTGCAATCACCTTCTCAATCACCAGACCACTCGAAATCACCTACTTCAACCTAGAAAACCATGCCATCATCTTTGCCCTACTCGTCAACCGAGTCCAATTCATCACCGACTCTACTCATGCTCTCACCCTACACTCAGTCAACGCAACACGAGCATCGCTATGCGAAATACTAGCTACCAACATCCTTAGACGGGTCCACGAATCTGACCTACTCAAAAACTCATCTACAATCCCATCTACCTCAAAATCTAAACTCCAAAAGTCTGCCTACCAGACACGTCACACAGTCAACCAAAAATTAACCCCAGAAGAAGAAGAAGCATGTTTACTCAAATCTGCCAACGTGCTCGCAACCGCTTTCAGTCTCTTCGAAGGGGCGCCAACTCAAGTCGTCTCATTCCTAGAAGCCGATTGGGGTACATCTGACGCCAAAAACGTACTCTCCAGGCAATCTAACGCACTAGAGATGGCTATCGTCAGCGAAGCAAAACAATTCATTCGAAGTCCTGCCTGTCAACGAGTCATCGGTATCTACACTTCTCTTTCCCCCCAAACACAAGCACGTATTCATCTAATGTATACCTTTTTAATATTCAGATGCCATCTGGACGGGTAAAATCGTCTATACCTCAACCGCACTCGTCGACATCGTCTCTGATCGATACAAGCATCGACCGGTCTCACTCTACAACCCACGTAATGCGCCCCTCCTTAACCATTACCGATTAACCGTTCCACGCAATCGGGCAGCACTCGAATACTTTCACTATGCCATCCTCATCATCTCATATGTCGCGACCCTTCAAACCCGCCAATTGAGCAAGATGAACGGCTTCGAGATTTGGTTCAATATATTTACTGTTGGCTTTGCCGCCGACAAACTAGGCTCCATCCTCGAACACGGCTGGCTGGTCTTCATTGCCAACCTCTGGAACGGCTTCGATGCTGCCTTTATCCTTGGTCACGCCGTTTATCTAGCCCTCAGGATCACTGGCCTGGTCTATCTCTCCCACTTTGAACTTAAATCTCACTGGCTCAACGAACAGTCACACCAAGTCCTCTCTTGTCTCGCCATCCTCATCTTTCCAAGACTGGCCTTTATCACTCTCTCAGACAACATCCTGATCCTCTCCTTACGATCGATGCTCAGCGACTTTGTCTTCCTCATGCTTCTCGGAGCCTGGTGTTTCTTAGGGTTCGGCTACGCGCTTTACTCCCTACAAAGGGGGAAAGTCGAATTCGGCGAGGAGTCACCCTACTCTCTCGGCGAAATAGCCATTTGGATGGTCTACATCTTCTTTGGCCTAGATGCCACCGGAATCTCGAATGCCCACGAGTTTCATCGTATCCTGGGTAACTCAAGCCAATCGTTATCTCTCCAGAAACATTTCACTCATCTTCTTTCTCTCCAATACAGGGCCAGCGATTTTCATCATCTATGCCTGTCTATCGAACACCTTGCTAGGTAATTCCTTTTTTTTTTTTGGTTTTGCCATCTTGTCAGAACTGACTCTAAGAATCAATCTAGTCACCGTTCTGGTCTCAATCCTGTCCAAGATTTTTAGTGACATTTCGAATGATTCAATTGCCGAGACGCTTTATCGAAAGGCGGTCTTGACATTTGAGGGCGTCAAGTCTGACGCCATGTTTTCATTCCAGCCGCCCTTCAATATCCCGGCGATGATGATATTGATTGCTCTCAAGCCTTTTCTGACCCCGAGAAAGTTTCATACGGTGGTCGTCTTCTTATGCAGGATGTTCGGATGTCCGGTTTTATTGACGATCAGTTTCTTCGAACGATACGTCGTTGGACCGTTCGACAAGGATCGAAACTCGGTCGGCAACTCATTAAAGTTGACGGTTGCTAATAGTCTTGGGGGACTAGCTTTGAACCATTTCAACTCGATCATGAAGGGGAACGGGGTCATCCCCTCGTTGGGAAGGAGACGAACGACGATGTCGAAAATGTCCTCTCGAATCTCTCGAAACTTGCGCAAATTTGGTGGCCTGGCCGTCATCAATGCCTGTTTCGATTATGATCCCTATCCGCCTCTTCGAAATGAGGCTGAGGCCCATTTGGCTGAAGACCAGCTGGCCGTCCTCCGTGACCGCAAGGTGTCTTTCGACCCCAACCGCCCCTTCGAGGAGCCCGGCGAGCCCGACAACGGTACCGTGCGTAAGAAGACTGATCTTGTCAATCAATCATCCAGTGTGGCTGGCGAATCCTCTCGGAAACCCGTGGCCGGACCATCAGATCTTGAGTACGGTGCAGGGGGGACAGCTAAACAAGCCCCTCCGTCGGCCGTTCAGCCTACAGGTCTTGGTGGTGCTCTAAATGCTAAGAACAATCAGAGCTCTTCCGGCGGGAATGGGTTCAATTCGATTGGGCCTGCCCCGGGACGGGAGTTGACGACGTTGGAGAAGCTCTTCTTGCCACATGCCGGGATGGTTTCAACGTTTGTTGGGCCGGTTCCTGCGGAGCCAAGCGAAGGTGTAGCGGTTGTGTCTGCGCCTATTCCGCCTGCCGAGCCCAGTTGGACGAGCGCAGGAGCACAAGGCACGGATGGGGTTGGGCGAGACCAGATCGGCTCAGACGTAGAGTCAGACTCATCGACGATCGAGGAGGAGCGCTCCCGACCGGCCTCTGAGCGACCTCCTAATCCAACGGCCTCGTCGGGTATCTCTCGCCCCGCGACTGTCTATCTCGACCCACCCCAGACCTCGCTCGGTGGCAACCACAAGCCGGCATCGATCATCCAGGATGAGTTCGAGGAAGACAGACTGGAGCGTCGACGTCATCGACATCGAAGGAATCGTCTCACTAGCTCACCTTCCAACCTCTCCGTCCTCCATCTCGCAACGCGCTCATCTTCTCACAGTCTTCACCATCATCTTGACGAGGACGATGACGATAATCTCTTGGATGGCCAGGTTGACGAAGACGACGATAGTCGATTGTCGCTCAAGAATAATAGGACACAGGATCGTCTCCTTCTGGTCTCCATGAACGACCTCGAAAATCTTCTCCAATCTCAGTTTGATAAACTCGAATCAAAAATTCTCTCCTCTCTTTCTGCTTATCTTCCTCCCCCCTCTTCCTCTACTCCTATTCCTCCTCCTATTCGTCCTCCTCTTCTTCCTTCTGGCTCTGGGCTCGGATCTGGATCTGGTTCTGGTTCTGGACCTGTATCGACTAGTAACGTAGGGCAGTCTTAGAATCATCATTACTTTACTGTCACAGTTTTTTTAAAAGAAGGATTGTTTTTAATAATTATTTGATGTGTTTTGATTGTAAGAAAGAATAAATTGTGTTACTATTTATTGATTATATCATTTATTTATGGTACATATTCAAAATTCGGACATAAAATCATAAACTAATGACATGAATTTTGTGTGGCTGGCGTTATGATTTTAAGTCGTTATGTCGTTGTTCGAACTCCACTCCTGAGCAACGCCCCGGTCATGCCTAGATAGCCCATCTCCTCCATCCACACCTACGCCGAATTCGACCTCCTCTCCCTCATCAATACAATTATACTCGCTGTCATGCCTCGACTGTCAGATCGTCTACGGCTTCTCTGCGACCTCGATCTGATGCTCATCATTGCTTTATCACACTTCAGGGTTAAGCAGCTAAACTCAAAATCATTGAGCCTCTCTGTCTCCCGTCACCCAGCTTCATCATTGCTATTGGTCAAAGTACCCGCCATCCTCAAGTTACTCAAAGTCAGCACAGATCTCAGCGCGGTCAGTGTGATACAATGGCTTCTCACTATCCGACACCGTCGATTTGGACGCACCATGATGTGGAAACGGCAAGTTTCGAAATCAAGAACATGGCAGAGCAATGTGTCGTCCATCTTGGAAGGAATAATCCTGGTCCATCGGCGTCGATACCTGACAGCTCCGATTCCACGGCCGCGGAGTGCTTCAAAGGCCCGATCGATTAGGGACATCTTACTCAACAACGACACATTCTTCAGGAGATGGGTGAGTTAGTCTCTTGGAAATCTCCTGAATCATACACCATCATTGATCAGGAGGCCTGGCTTCCCTCATGAAGGCACGGATCACTCTGCCTACTTTCAAATTTCTTTGCGGTCTGATTCGTTACCACCCTGTATTCATGAATCGCTCAAATCATCCTCAAGCGCCAATGCAGTAGCAGTTAATCGTCACTCTGGCTCTTCTAGGGTTGAACTGAAATGGGCGGTGCCCCCACGTACTGGCTCAAGGCTTCAATATCTCAAGTATGATTCGACTTTTGCTCTTTTTTTTTTTTTGAGCTGATTGTGGCTTGATTTCATATAGATATCACCAACTGATGGAAAGGACACTTACATTACTGATTGTGAAGGAATAAAAGAGACCGGTTGTGATGTGGTGATTGGTGTGTATGGGAAGGTTGGATTGGAAAATGGGAGAAGGTGGCTGTGGATATTGGAGCTTCCCGTAGGCTCTACAGCCCCTGTAAATTCTTAATTGGAGCCTGTAAAGCTAACTTTTGGCAGGGAAGATTGGATTTAGCCCTGTACTTTAGACTTCACAGTCCCTGTAGATGGCCACAGGAAGTCCTCCATTGATGGAGCAGGCGAGGCGGAAATGGGTGGATCGTGAGCTACTGATATCTGAGATTGACTGAGGGAGGGTGCCGGTGAAGCAGCAGAGCTTGCCTGTTCACTCATAAGAAGTGGGCACCCTGGAATTGGAGTATTTGAGGTTGGCATTGTTGTGGGTTGAAAAATTTAAATTGGGGTTACCTGCTGGCAATCTTGGAGGTTTTATGTAAGATGTATCAGGGGGTACGGGGACATGAAGGTTTTTGGTTTGAGATTTGTATGTTGTACTGTGAGTTTTAAGCCGGCTTTGCCGCTAACCCTGTGGCCTGATAGAATTAGGAACTTGGCAATTTTCAATCCAGTGTCACTCCATCACCACACATTGTGTGATTGAGTTGTAGGGGAACAAAAGATACCCGGTATCAAGGGGAATCTTTCCATCACTTTCACTTGTGTTTTGGGGTATGTAATGGCATTCAAATACAGCCAAATTGAAAAAGCTTGCGGTTTGAGGACCACAATTTTTTTGACTTCAGCCACGGGTCCTGCATGCCGGTTGGCATACAGGAAAATTGTTGGCACAAATTTTCGATTTCCTTCAGTTTTCATTTTCAGGTCTTAGGACATGCACCAAATGAATCCTGGTGCCAAGTTCACCTGGGAAGGAATGCCCGAGTGATGGCCGCTGGCCCCCTCACCTGCCACCACTTGGCATCAGGGCCCATCTGCCCAACGGGCTGTAGTTCCAGCAGCCTGTACACTGGAGCTGTACAGGGCTTTGGCGGAAGTGATCTCGCAAACCTCGCAGTCCTTGAACTGCAAGCTTTTGCAGTTCGGCTGTATCTTTTTTGTGACTTCATTTCCTTGGCTATGTCCTGCACCACACATGTTGCACTGTATGTACATACAGGATTCGAAATCAATGATTTTACATCTGTGATTGTACCTCAACAAGAGGGGTTGAGGATGTGAAAAAATGGAAGGAAGATGAGGACAGCTTGGGTCATCCCCGAAATGAAAACTATTTCAAAATTGGTGCAGAGACTCATGCAGGAGATTGATTTTAAAAAAGTCCCTACCAAAAGTCAAAATTCTCTCAGGCAGCGGGGTCCACATAGCGCACAAGTCCCTCCTTTGGAGGCCCCATCTAATAGAGGGTCCCTGTGGGACAGTGTTCCCCCTCCAATAGAGGGACTTAGTTAAGTTAGGCTTCACCGGCCACCTATGTATTTCCTCTTAATATCTTGAAACCTAGTCATTTAATTCTTCACTGTAACTTTGCTTAAATTTTTCTTGTTAAGAATTGCCAACACCATTCCCCAGCCCATCCACCTGGCACCTAGAAGAGTCAAGTTGTGTGGAAATTTGTATCAACTTTTTGTGGGAACTGCTGCTCAGGATGCAACTGGGCTGGGTCAACCCCCAGGCCACCCGTGACCCGGCACTAATTGGGTTGAGTTTGGAAAGCATTTTTCAACCCGGAACCAACCCGGTTTGTCTGCTGGAGTCTCTTCTGTGACAACCGGTTGATGTTAATCACACTTGAATTCAGCAGATAGAAACCTTGCCTCAACGCTTTGGAAGCAGAGGGGCTAGCTATCTAACAAGAGTTTGATGACACACTACCTCATATCATAAGGTGGTGTTCTTTGTCCCTAGAGGATGGAGTAGAGTCAAAAGGAATAGATTAGATTCTTAGTAGAATCTCATCCGCAGTTTGATGATAATTTGAGAAGAATGTAGGTTCAAAGGTAGAGTGGAAGGGATAAAGGGATCATGGATGGAAAGGAAAATAACAGAAGATGGAGATAACAATTAAAAGGCACTTGAGTCAAAGTAAGCCCCCAGTTACCTTATTAGTAATATTTTACTTGTAAGTGTAAGTCTATCAGGAATTAGTCACAGGTATGGGGGGGGGCACGAGATCCTCCTCCCTTATATCTTAGCTGATGGAAACCTTCAGTGCTCTCAACCGGTGGGGTGAGAACTCTTTCACTTTGAAGATAATCTTCAATGTGAAAAAAAAATCATAAATATAATACTACTAAGAAAATGGATTTACCCGGGGGGCTAAAAAAGTCTATTGGAAAACTAGTTTGAATCATAATCTTCTGAGAATAATCAGATTCACACTTGGTGTGGTTTCTGTTGCAGCCATTTGGGTCAGGCTAAGACTTACCTCAGTGGCTGACATGGTTGCATCCTGAAATTCTGTTGCCCTCCAATAAAAATTATGCCCTCTTCCCTCAGAGAATTCCACTGTATTCCAATTATGGATTATCAAATCAATAAAAATATTCTGATTTACAGACAAGATTATGGTATTAATGTTGACGTGATTTGTGACCTGTTGGACTGAATTCAAAAAACAGGTTGGTGAATTTTTGATCCTGGGGAATATGACCTTTTTGATCCCCCAATGAGAGGAGATAGTACACCAGCTCATCAAGGTGGTGAACAAAATGAAGGGGAGATGAAGCAATTCGAATGGCTCTTTGCCAAGGAGAACCTGAAGAAATTACCGCATAAGTAAAAGACCAGCATTATGCCAAGGGACTACACCAAAAAAAGGGGTTTTACATGGCCCTACGGTCGGCGCAATGCAACAGAGGCTTTGCACTCTAAAGGCATCTCCACCTGGGGAGGTAGAAATGCGGGAGTTGACCCCGGACTTTACATCTCTGAATATGGATATTCAAGGTTGGCGCCCGCAGAGGTTGATTGAGGAGGTAATAGGCAAACCCTTCCATAGGGAAGCTATAAAAACCTCCAACTTCTTCCACATCTTCAACAATGGACCACCATTCCCTCCTTGAAAACCTCCTCAATTCGCAATTGGCCGCCCTTTCAAGCTCTAGCATCACTTGAACCATCTTTACGGACACCACGGCAATTCTGGGAGACAACAATGAAGACCAACCACCCCCAAAACGTGGAGGATCTCAAAAGGGGCGGGCACCCAATCTTCCTAGTGACTTTGAAGGCGGCTACCAACGGCTTGATCGCGACTACTTTTCCGATTCGCCTGTTTACCCCGAAAACTTGTTCCAACAAAGAATCCAAATGCGTGGGCCACTTTTTTTAAAAATTGCTCAGGACGTTGAAGCTCACGATAGATACTTTGTCCAAAAACGAGATGCTCTGAATCGCCCAGGTTTGAGGCCTATCCATAAGATCACTTCAGCAATTCGGATGCTAGCTGCGGATGCCAACAACGAATATCTTCGACTGTCTGAAAGTACCCCTCTTGAAATCTTGATCAGGTTTTGCAGTGCGATAATCGACCTCTATTCTGACAAATACCAACGATACCCTATGGAAGACGACCTAAACAGAATCTTGGCTATAAATGAAAAATGTGGTTTCCCCGGCATGCTTGGTTCTCTAGACTGCATGCACTGGGCATGGAACAATTGTCCTGCCGCTTGGAAAGGACAATTCCAAGGGAAAGAGAAGGTCAATCATAGTGATTTTTCTTTCTTGATCAGCTTACCTCCATATTGATGATTCTCTTTATTTCACACAGGAAGCAACGATAGTCCTTGAAGCAGTAGTTAGCCAGGACCTGTGGTTCTGGCATGCTTTCTTCGGTCTTCCTGGTGTACATAATGACATAAATTTCCTTGATGTCTTACCTCTATTTACGAATCTTTTGAACAGAATCGCTCCTAAATGCCGCTTCACAATAAATCGAAAAGATTACAAGCAAGGATACTTCTTGGCAGATGGAATATATCCGGACTATTCCACCCTAGTAAAAACAATCTCACAGCCACAGGGTCTGGAACGAAAGGCAAGTTGTTACATCATTCCTTGGACTAAGTTATCTTTTACTGATTTTTGTGATCGATCCATGCTCTAGCATTTTGCTAAAATGCAAGAGGTGTTGCAGAAAGATGTAGAAAGGGTGTTTGGCGTGCTTCAGGCCCATTTTTCCATTTTTTCCCAGCCAGCCAGAGGCTGGAGCAAGTCCAACTTTCATAAGATCATGACCGCTTGTATCATCCTCCACAATCATATTGTGGAGGATGAACGAGGGTCACCAGAGGAATTCACATACGACACATCAAGCACGACTTTTGAGCCAGGCCGAACAAGCTTGGCAAACTTCTCCCTATTTGTGATCAATCATCATTTCCTCCGTGATACAACAGCTCACCACCAGCTCAGGAACGATCTCATCAAGCACTTATGGACCCTGAAAGGCCGATCCGACTCCGAGGGACTATCGATGTTTTCTTTCTTTTTCTATTCTCATCACATGTTTCGCTTTTTCGCACAAGTAATTCAAATGGCCGTTTTCTAAACAAGATGATTGTGAGATTCAACAAAATGAAAGTGAGACTCAACAGAATGAAAGTGAGATGAAAGGAAATTTCAAGAGAAAACAAGTGATGAACCATTAATCTTTTTCAACCTCCTCCTCTTCTTCTTCCTAATCCGATTCATCAGTTGTTTCAGCTTTCTTTTGTTTTTCACCGTTATCAATTTTTTCCTTTCTTCTTCCTTTTTTTTTCTCGTTCTCCTGCTCTTGAATCATCTTCTCAATGATCTTCTTTTGCTTCCACTCAAAAAAGAGTTTTGGTTGTGAGTCCATGGAGGATAGATCGATCTTCATGATGGACTCGTCAGCCATTGAGACCATGGCCTCTTTTTGCTTGGCTAGAATCCGATTTTGCGCTTCTGATTGGGCGGCAAGAGGGCGATGAACCGAAATCATATCTTCCTTCCATTTGTTGTCCTTTATCTCGGCGATTCATCCATCCTTGGCTCGTTTGCTTCCAATGGGCCGCTTGAGTTCTCCAGATTGGTTGGAGGCCACTGCAGTGGCATTACTAACTGATTCCGAAGAAACATTGATTTGCAAATCGGATTCACTTGTTGGGAGTGATTGCTTGGATTTTGTCAGTTTAATTCGCTTTTCTTTGCGTTTCTCTTCCAACGATGAACAGTAGATGTTACACTTTGGGGAGGACTCAAGTATATTGAAGCACCGCAGGTGGGGAAAAGTATGGCCTTCGACCGCAGCATAAAGTTTATGTGCGTTGTCGAGCTGGTCTTTGGATGTTGTTCCACTCTGGTTTGCTGCCTGGACCTGCTTGAGAAAGCCATGGAATTTATTGAAAGCTCGCTGGACGGTCTGCCAGCGGCACTTTATACTACTGAGCGGACGTTGCGGAGTGGGGATTTGTTTAAGATAGTGCTCTGAAATACACTTCCAGAAGGTATCACCGGTTTGGTTCGTCAAATTGAGAGGGTCTTCCATGATTTTGAGCCAGGATCAACACAGCTGAACATCCTCTTCTTCCTTGTAGTTGGCAGCTCGAGCTTTTGGAGTCTTCTCTTTTTCATCATCCGAGTCTTGTTTTTCGATGTTTGTTTTTGATTTTGTTGGTGGTTTCTCTAGTTTTTTGATTTTGTTGCGGTATTCTTGGCTGGTTTTTTGGTAGGCACATCACTATCAACTTCAGCCGCACGTGTTCTTTTCATGGTTGTCTTTTTTGAGGGAACATGTGAAGCCAAAGAATCATCATCTTCAGTGTCCACATTCACGGGAGCTGTCTTTGAAGGTTTCTTCAAAGCTATTTGTAAATGTCAGTTTCTTCAGCTTGACCTTGTTGAAAGAAAAGGATTCAGAATCATGCAAAACTGAAGCTGCGAGAAGAAGACATACCTGGCTTACTTTTTTTTTTGGCTGGTCTTTTGAGTTGGGGTTGAAAGGATTGGGTCAAGTGGAAGTGTGCCCAATGATGGAGATTGCATTTTCAATAAAATCCAGATGCGGAATGTGTAGGGATTGGGTGGTGAGGTGTGTGTGATGTGTAGATTTTCCGAAAAAGTGGGAGGTAGAGTGAATGTAGATCTACATTCACAAGGAAGAAATTTACCTTCTTGCTGTCTCTAGAGTTGTCTTTATCTCCCTGGGTGGGGTACTGTTTTTGGGTGTGGGTATGTAAACCTGGCATACATCCCACATCTACCTCCCCGGGTGGTGATGCTCTAACTTAATGAAGCCAGGGGCACACGAGCCGTTGCAAAGCAACCCTCCAAAGGAGGGACTTACCCCTAATGCTGTATTGCTTGCCTGACTCAAATTGAATGATTCCCTCATTGTATAGGGCCTTGGTTAAGCGACTCCCAGGATTTGGAGTTGCGACTACCGCGACGTGTGCGACATCAAATTTGGGAGTCACGGCTTCAATCCAGTTACTGGATTTGGGAGGTGTCAACCCAAAAAAAGTCAAAAAGGTAAAAAAGCAAAAAATACATAACTCATGTTGAACATGAGCAATTGGGCCAAAATTTTAACTGGCTTGTATTCATGCCAGGATAGTGGAGGACTTCCCGTAGGATCTACAGCCCCTGTAGATTCTTAATTTGAGCCTTTAAAGCTAAATTTTGGCAGGGAAGATTGGATTTAGCCCATGACTCAGTCATGGAGGTAGCTTGCTACCCCCATGACTCGGTCATGGAGGTAGCTTGCTACTCCCATGACTCAATCATGGGGGTAGCAAGCTACTACCATGACTCGGTCATGGAGGACCTCCATGACCAAGTCATGGGGGTAGCAAGCTACCTGCATGGCCGAGTCATGGGGGTAGCAAGCTAACTCCATGACCGAGTCATGGGGGCAGAAAGCTCCCTCCATGACCAAGTCATGGGGGTCGCAAGCTACCTCCATGACCAAGTCATGGAGGTAGTGAGCCACCTCCATGACCGAGTCATGGTAGTAGCTTGCTACCTCCATGACCGAGTCATGGGGGTAGCACCCTGTCATGGGGTAGCTTGCTGCCTTTTCTGCCACACAGTTAGATAGTTTGCTACACCTGTGACCAAGTCAAGGAGGTTTTCCTAACTCCATGACTTAGTAATGAGGGTTGACACCTCCATCATGGGAGTAGCAAGCTCCCAAGTCACTTCCATGGGTTTTGGGGGTAGCAAGCTGCCTCCATGACTGAGTCATGGAGGTATGACCCCCTTGAGCAGTTTTGAGGGGTGTGCAAGGGTACACAAAGGGGAGTGTGGAGGAATGTAAATGCATACCTGAATGGAGTGTACTATGGAAAATGAAGTAAAACCTGAGTTACAGTTGTAGTATGACTGAAGCTGTTGCATGTCAACTGTAGGCAGTTGCTTGACTTTTTCTGGTAGTGCTGGAGGTGTTTGGTGAAAAGTTGTGGCAGGTTTTTGTGATTAAGGGAGGAAATTTAAAATAAAAAACTAATTGAATTGATGGGTGAAATCATTTCAAAATATCACTGAGAGTTACCATCCTGGCACAATTACAATCCTCTCAAATTCTTGGGGCAACTGCTCATGTCAAACATGAGATATGATTTTTTTTGTTTTCTGCTTTTTCTGCTTTTTTGCTTTTTTTGGTGTGACGACTCCCAAATATCAAATCAAATTGGAGCTGTGACTCCCAAATGTGACGTCGGGGCGGCCACAGGAGTTGAAAGTCCAATTCTTGGGAGTTGCTTAACCAAGGCCCATTTTATACCCTATCCCATGTACCTCCTGCATTTCTCAACTTGATCCAAAATGCTTGGTGAGCCTCAAGATCCCAAGCATTTTTCTGTATTCTTTGTACATGTTGTATTCTACAAAATCTTAAGCCATGATTCAGGCAGAATCAATGCAGTCCTGAAAATTCATAGATTTTTAGCTTGCTGGTCTCATGGGGGGTTGTATATCTGGGAGAATGATGAGATAGATAAAAATCAAGGCTACAAGATGATATTCTCAAATTTGATTTGATGTGATCAACACCAAGTGAGTGTAGTTTTAAAATTTGCCCCACCCAAAGTTGAAATAGATTAGGGGAGCTATCAAACTTTTAGCAACCCGAAGCAAAATTCCATGCCCACCTGGAGAGCTATCTGTGGTGCCACTCTAGCTTCAACACCATAAAATGCTATTGGGTTGCCAGATCTATTGACCCTCTAGCACCTGTGACAGAAAGAGATCCCATGACATTATGGTCAATCCTGCCTGACACATTTTTCTCCTTTCACACCCTCACCCACAAAACACTACACATTCCTAGTTTCACACGTTTTAGGATCCCAATACAGCTACTTAAGGCTGGGTGCCAGCCCAGCTTGAGTTGCTATCAAACAACGCTTGGGAGCTATATCCTGGGTTTAGCACCCCGAGTATACTAGCTTAACACCATCCCCTCAATCGGAGGGCCTGTGGCTGGCGTGTGCCCCTGAAAGAGGGGCTTGCAGCTAAAGTCCCTACACCACCGAGCAATTTTTTTCATGACCTTGCGTGGGCTCCGAAACAGATCAGGCTTGACCTGTCTGTCCTGTATTTTACAGAGGGGACAGGTTGAAGCCTGAGATGGGTGAGACCAATGTAAGTCTGACCCATCCGAACCCAAAGTCAAGCCAGCATTGCCAGTCCACCTCGTTGGCATGATAGCTGGATTGATTTAGTTCCGTGCCTGACGTCGCCGACACCAATTTGCCCTGACAAGCAGGCCAATGGTGCCAATGTGTTGAACACATCTGTACGGCTACGTTGGCTTGACTGACCATTAAGGACAAGGTTGGTCCGACTGATGCTTGACACAAAGAGTAAACCGGCTGTTGCTTGATAACACTGAAAATTGTCATACAAAAAAAATAATGAGTGAGAGGACTTGTCCAAATAAAGACCCATCAAGCAAGCCGAGACGGGGCCTAGATCATCATTATGTCAGTAATTTCAAGATCACTGTGGCTCAAGTGTTAGTTGCTGCCTTTGAAATTGACTCCCTGGTCAGTGAAGGCCTGATGTTCAATCCCTGGTGTGGATCTTTTTGGCTGCACCTACACACATAGAACCACGGCAGCCCCTGTTGGGCATTATGCCGACACCTGGCATTTTTTAGGCATGCTGTCGGAAGATTCACCAATGACATGCTCCAACGGTGGCCTGGAATTGGAAGGAAAGCCGACACAAACCTCTGATACCTCCCGCTACAAGACATGAGGTCAGACACCAAAAAAACACTGGTGGGGTAGGGGGGGTTGACACAACAGAAAAACTTCCGTCGGCGCTCAGTCAACCAAAGTCTGTGGTGTACTTTGGCGTGAGAGGTTTTTCACTGTTGGTGGGGGAAATCTTCCCCAGTGTTTCCCCCCATCTTCTTGTTACGAATCCTGGTTGCTGATTAGATCTTTGGAAAGGCCTGGATTGGGCCCACAATCTGATTGAATATCTATCGTCCATCTTCAACTGATCCCTCACCAACTGTCAAACAAGAATGAGGTTTTCAAGGAATCTGATGACCCATCCTCAGCTCCTTAAAACATAATAGCTGTATTTAGTAGTATCAATCTTGAACAAAAGAATATCATCCGGAGGCGCCTCATCTGCACGACCTCAAATACTCGTTAATACAGTTAATTCTAAGATTATGATGATTCATCAAAAAAGAAAGACATGGTCTTTGATGATCAAGAAGATATCATTATGACCAAGTAAAAAACTTAAAAAAAATACAAAAAAATGTGATTGATATCTATTCACGCGTGTTGGAACAGTGGCCAAGTAATTGACCATCATGTCTATAAATGTGATATTATGTGAATTTTGAGGGGACTGCTCACCCAACTGGTGAGGGATGAGTTGCAAGCCCCTCTTTCAGAGACTCGCTCCGCAAGGGGCCCCGGCCCTCTGAAACGAGGGGATTGTGATAAGCTGGCCTTCCACTTCTCTTGCATGGGGTGAGTGATTACGCTCCACAGGAAAGGTTAGGGTTTCCTTTCCTTGTGGGGTCGCATTAGTAGCCCAGTCCCCTCTTTCTTGAGGGGTCTCAAACTACTTGGGTATGGGTGTAGGGCCCTAGACCTCATCCCGAGGCTATGCCTTTGGGTGTGTTTTGGTCGGGCCCAGAGAAATCTCCAAGCCACCAACGGGGAGGCGCCCCACCCAAAACTCTGGACACACGGGTGCCTGAGCCTAGCGCCGACCCCAAACTCACGTGAGTCCTACACCTATTTCTTAATTCCTATAAATATTTCCCTTGGGCATCAATGAACTTTCATTGGATCTGTCCCTCTGGGAGGACGGGAAAGATGAGATTTTCTAGGTCTCGTGGGACATCTAAGTACAAGAACTCGGATGCTGTGGTGGTCCAAATTGGTTCAAGTATCAAATGTGGTAAAGAATCAATTATCCCACTCATATATCCACATATATTTAGATTTAAAGCATTAATTATCTCATATCACATAGTCTAAGTACATAAACCATAGTCCAAATACACAATAAATAGTCTAAATACTTAGTAGATAGTAGATTTAAGTACATAATTAGCTTCAACCAATCAGGATACAGGATTCAGCCATCAAGTTCTGACCAATCAATGCTCATGGTTCACCTCTTGTATTGTAGTCATCAATTTCTGACCAATCACAACTCATGGTTCAGTTCACACATTTTTAGTTATCAAGTTCTGACCAACTACAATGTATGGTTCAGTTCACAAATACTATCATCAAGTTCTGACCAGTCAGCATGCACGGTTCAGCCATCACATCCTGACCAATCAGAATTTATGGTTCAACGCACACCAGCAAAAATGCCTCAGATTTTACTATAAAAGGAGGGCCTCTTTCCCTTCTCAACAGACATTCATCCACAGATCTGCCTTTCCCCAGTCATCCATCATCCATCCAATCATCAATTAAATAGTACAGTAAATTATCTTGGATATTTTGTTCCCTGAGGTATATATCATATACATATACCTTTGGGAGCAAAATCTTTACTCTTACTTCAAATATCTTCTCATAAAGAAATCTCACTCCACTTAGTTTCATCTTACCTCTATCCAGATTCCATCAGTTTCATCTTATCTATTTCATTATCTTTATCTCTTATCATACACTCAACCCATTTCCGCTCATCCTTTCTACCAGTGTTGTTGTAACATCCTTACAGATAAAAGTTGATCTAGGACTGATTAGAGACTACTACACATAGTTTTCTCTATCAATAGTCTGCCACAATAAATAAATAATTTGTTGTGTTAGCTCTTGTGTAGTACATAGAGGGGCAGGTCTTTCAAACCACTCTTATCAGTTGTAATAGTTCATACATACTTGAAATATTATCTTCTGTTATTTCCCCCTCACAGAACTGCCATCCCATCCCAAAAGGAGTTCTCACAACGCCTTGTGTCCTTCCTGGCCGCCTCTGGACAAAAGGTCCGCTCTGTTGTCTCCTGACGACACCCTCTTCGGACAAATGTTAATGTTCTGCCGGAGTAGGATTTTCTGAATGATCTTCCACTCATCATTAACCGTGTTGTCTCTGGACTTCAGGTTCTTGATGGCGTTCTCCGTCGTCACGTTGTCCGGCCAGACGATAAACTCCTTCCCTGGCGTCATGGAGCATTGGATGAGCATGAGGAGGCCAATGCGCACGGCTACCGTCTCAAGCCACGCTATCCCTCGTTCTACTGCCGTCCTCGAGACTTTAAACTGAGTCCACCGCTTCCCACGTAGTACGCCGATGCCGAATGTCGTGGAAGCATCCCCCACCCACCCCACGTCTGTGGGATCTGGGTCAGGAACGAGTCTTGTTCTGCTAAATTCCAACAGTGCGTTGCGCCATTCACGCAGGTCTTCTCTCACGTATGGTGGGACCGTCCTTCTCGCCGCCGTGTTGTGCCATTCCTGTTGCCATCTGTAAAGGCCCCGAAGGTAGCACCTTAGTTGCGGTAGCAGGTAGGTCACATGGTTCAGCATACCTGCCAGTACCTGCGCGTCGTGAAAAGTGAACTTCTCGTCGACTCGCAGGAAAGGTTCGAGTTGTGCTAGTCGTTCCTCTTTCTTCCCTGTTGGGAGGCTGACTGTCTTCTCTGTACCGTCCCACAGGAAACCGATAAATTTCTGTTTCGTCGAGAACGGCGAGTATTTCTTTTCGTTGATCTTCACCCCCAGAGCGGACGATCTTCGCACAATTTCCTCCATATCTACCTTCGAGTCTACGTGTTTCACGAAGAGATTGTCATCAACCCAGCCGAAGATGTGAATCACGTCAAATTCATGCTGCATCAGTTCTTTCTATGCGTCTGCCGGACGACCAAAAGACCCGCAACCGGCGACCCCTCCAAAGGTGATGCGGGTGTCCAGGAGGATACCTCCTTCGAAGTCTTTGACCATCAAGTAGGGCCATTGGGACTGGTGCGTAGGGATTTGGCGGTACGCCTTTTCCCAATCGAATAATCCTAGTTCGACGGGGCTTCTCTGAGCCCTAAAGAATCTGGCGACGGTCTTGAAATCGTCCCAGGTTGTCTCGAACTCTTGCTTATCTACAAATGAGTTTACGGAAAGTACGTTTACGTCGTCGTGGGGATGTGACAGGTCATTGATTGGCCTCACTGATCCGTCCGAATTCACCGCTGTCCCCAAAGGATTGGTTCTAAAGAAAGGGAAGCGAGTGGCCACCTCTTTGTGCGTAAACGGCCCGAACATCCTACCGGCCAGGACCTCTTTCTTCAAATTTTCTTCAATTTCTTTTTGCGCCAGAAGAGCAGATTTGTGATTGTCTGGCGTGTACCAGGCGAGGTCTCCAACTCCGTGCGTCGGAATACCTTGGTGAAATCCTACCTGAAATCCCTCCAGCACATCTCCATACTTCTGTAGCAAGCCTGCAGCTCCCAAGGCGATCTTCCATGTACTCAAGTCCATCTCGCACTCAACCGTCATCGGCCAGCGTGGTCGAGGCGAACTCAAATTTACCTTGCTCTCTGGTGTTTGGCACCTATTCACTCAAGCCAAAACGAAGCCGGCATGCTCTCATGAGTAATTGCTCAAAAAGTTGGACTGATTGCATATTCTAATTTTTTAGATATCTTGACAAGGCTAATACCTACAAAGGTCTCTTCCGGTCGGGCAGGGGTTCCCTGTAGCCGCCTCTACGGGGTCTTTGCCCTCTTTCTCGCTCCCTATTCCTGTCCTGGTATCCGCGATGTCTCCCGTGGTCCCTCGGCTGTTCATAGCTTTCCTCCGTGCGGTCACGCGGGTGATCGGATCCGATCTTCCTGGATTTTGGGCACCGACCTTCTCGCCGGTTGTGGTTGCCGGAATCTTGACTCCTCTCGGGTTCTCTTACCCGGATGAGCTTTTAACCTGCCCGAGTAGGGGTCGTAATCCTATCGAGCACCGCCTGCGACGTACGGGTTGTCCGTGTAGCCGAGCTCGTCATTTTCTCTAGCTTCTTCGTATGCATCCTGGGCGACCGTCTCTCTGAAAACCGAAACATCTGGGAACGCTCTTCCCTCGGATCCGTTAGACTCGGACATCTCCACCTGGAAGGCGTTGGACCGAATCGCGATGTCGTATCTGAGACCCACGCAGAAGCCACTTTTGGCCATCAGCCTATCTACCGTGGCTTTGTGCTTCAAAAACCACGTCGCCGCCGTTTTGAAACCATATATTTTGTCGAGGGACCGCTGGAAGTTATGGAAGTTCCATGTCCATTGCGGGTAGGTCTGGCTCCACTCGTCCGGGGCTGGATGTCCCGTATACCTCCTTTCCTCAGCCGCTCCCCCTTCCCCTCGGATGAGACGGCAGCTGCTTGTTGTTGTCAGCATGGGTCGAAATTCGTTAAGGGGATTAAGCCCTTGAGAGCTCGGATATTCTTATCGTAGAATGACGGGAGGCCACAGTGGTTGTGTTCTGGTACCTTCCCCGCGATGAAAGCAATCTCGCACTTCTTCGACATCCTCCCTTCTCTGTCTGGGCTTTTGGCTGATTTCGCAAGTCTCTGCGTTTCGGGGTTCTCGGCTGACGTTCCTCTTGGCTCCTCCTGGGGGTCTCTCTTCCTCCCTTTGGTCTCTCCTTTCTCTGCTCGTACTATGAGTCGGAGGAAGGTCTCTGCCCTTTCGTCGTCGCCGTTCTTCCTAGCGGCTTGCACTTCTCCGAGCAAAAACTCCATTTTTTCGGCATTCTCTGGGTTAGGACCTTTCTTCGGAGCCATGCCTCCACCGGTGGCCTGTTCGCCTTGGGCTATACAGAGTGAGAGATAACATTTCTATGTCAGAGTCTGCTGCTCTACTTGAGGCAACCTTCTACTCAGTCTGAGGAGGAATTATGCATAATAATTACTCGCTAGGCAACGTTCTACTCAATCTGAGGAGGAATTACGCGTAATGACTGTTCTTGTGGATCACCTATCGCTTACCTGATTCATACTCCATCGACCCGAGTATGTCTTCCAACGGCCTCAAATCGCCGGTTCCCCTTTCTTGAATTTGTCGTCCTTGGCTGTCCGGTTCCGGCACCGGCGGTTCGTCCCTCCTTTGTTGAGTCTCCCTCAAAAGGTTTGGACTCCCGGCGTCTTGGGTTTGCCTCTGTTGCAGAGCTGCCCTCGAATCTACCACCGCCTGCCTCTTCTGTAGCAGTAAGGCCGCTGCCGCGTCCAACTCTTCCCTTGAATCTGATGGTAGTGCTGCCGATTGGTTGACCGTGTTTTGCTGGATTTCGTTCGCCATGTTTTGTCGTTCTTGAATGCGAATTTTTCCACGAGTTATCTGCGGGCGTGGGCTGCTGGGGTGGTTGTTCCGGGTAGGATTAACCTTCCGGGATTTACCAGCCCGGTACCTCCACTACATATTAGGCTTCGTGCGCAGCCCCCACGCGCTCCGCTCCGCTGGCTCCCCCTGCTGCTAGCGCTCCGTGGATTTCAGTCCCCTCTCCCCTTCGTCCCTCCGGAAACAATGCAAAGTAAAGCTCCCGCGATGGAGATGCTCTAACATGCAAGCCCCTCCTTCGGAGGATCATTTCGTGAATCCCCCGAAGGAGAGGGGCTTGTGTTAAGCTCGGTGCGCCCCTGCCTCCGAGCAGGAGGGGCTTCATTAAGTTAGCTTTGCACTTCGATGCGCAGCAGGGTCGGGGCCTGTGTAATTATTCGATCGTTATCCGGTTTTTGGGAGATCCGCGGCCTGAGTCTAGACTGAGTACTATGGCCTTATGGATCGCTTAAGTTTGGGTGTGTATGGGTTTATGGAGGGCTTCTGATGTTTCGGACAACGGCCAAGAAGACCAAACAAAATTAACTGTCTTCTTCCCACAGAACGGTCAAGAGCCAACAAACTCACTCAGTTCCCGAATGTCTCCATCCCCATCGAGCACAAAGCCATCGGTCTTGATCCTAGGTCTGTCCTCCGCCATCTCCACCATCCCACACACCATCCTGATCTTCTTCCTCCAGGCGGATTGCAGGACGGTCATGCTCGTGCCCTTCTCGCTTATCTGGTCCCCTCAATATCAGATCCTGTTCAGTTAAGCAATATATCCTTATCAGCCCCGATTAGCCAATCTAGTTTTACTGACATGATCGATCTCCAATTCCGCAGCCAATTGGCTAGACATATTAGACTGGTCGACAAGTACCTCTGTTTGCCTCAGGATGACGCTTACACCACTTACATGGTACACCCACAAGATCTGAATACATTTTCCGAACGTGTTGAAAACAAAAATAATCTCAGAAATTCATCTGCGCCTTCAATTTCTTGCTTTATTATTTTTTTATATTTTAAAAACGTAGGATTCAGAGTGTCGAAAAATTCTAAAAGCAGGAGAATCGATCGGGGTGGAATACTTACAAGCCAATCTCTTAGTAGCGAGTAAGTTCAAATCACACGAGAACAAACAAAGTTGGTCGCTCAATTCGATGGTTTTGTGCAGGCTCACAGAGCAAGGCGTTCACGCTACCAGAACAATACCAGACGGGCAGGGGCTCAGAAAGGGCCGAAAGGCAGACGTATGACTACGTTTTTGACTTCACGGGAGAGACGGACTACAATGCAGAGGAGGGTGTGCACATCGAGCGTACGGGGCGATTGCTGCCCGAGCTTGGCCGGGTTGCCGCTGCGATGGGCGTGAAGGCATACGTCCGCGAGCTGCCGGCACTCTACCACAGCGATAACAAGAAACCACTCAAGGAGGGCGAGGGAAAACCATTCAGTATGCGCTCAAAATGGGTACATGAAGGCGTACGGGCAATGGCCGCCCTCCCCGAGTATGCACTCTTTTCACTACTCCAACCAAATCTTCTGAGAGAAACACTCATCTTGTTTCTCTGGATAAACAAACATATCAATAGTCTTAATATTGTCGTCGCTCGTCCGGCTTTACTTTATGGACCATATGCGGTTGACGGATGTACGGTGACTAGATTTTGACGATCGCCTCCCCCTCCCGATCAAATTTCTTTCACCATCAAACTAATACCGAACTGGTTGTCTGTGTGATTATGTGTCGCTCGAGTTCAGATGCCCCGCGGTTATTGATTGGTGAAATCTATAAATTTATCGGCGAACGGATGGAGCATTTGTTCGTCTCTTCACTTTCTGAGCTGATTTCAAATAATCGCCAAGACAGACAAAGGCAAAGAGAAGGTTTTCTGGGAAATTTGACATGGAACGGAGCTGGTTTAACTGGGAAAAAAATTGAACAAACAGGTGGTCTGCAGATCTTCGGCTACACACGATCCACATCCACGACTTTGCGGCGGGACTATGGGCGCTAGCCGGGTGGATGTCAAAGCGAGGCCGGGCGGCTGCAGATGCACATGCAAATCCAATACCCTGTCTGTTGCCGTCAACGGAGCAGCTGCCGGCTGGCATGCCCGCACGTAACCAGATAGTCAAGGCCCCGTTCTTCAACCTTGTCGACGACGGTGATACCACCCAGGGTCTCATGGCCAGTATCGCTGAGAAAGTCGTCGGGGTTAAGGTCGGCTTCTATAATAAAGTGATCTGTCAATTTGCTAAGGTTCGTCTACTGCCCTTTTCTCTAATTTTCTTTGCTTGGATTGATCTGTCTTTGTTCCCCGAAGTTGAACATGATTGATGTGATTGAGGATGTTAACGAGAAAGTAAGCGGAACTGCGTTATTTTTATCGTCTGATCTGGAAATCTTGTTATTAATGCTTTGCAATGAGTCGAAAATGAGTTACTGAATTGTGATGATTGACAATCCTTAGCACTGCGAGCCATGGCCAGAGATGTTATCGAAATCGACACCACCAATCACGAATACGCCGTTTACGCCGAACCTGCCTGCAGCACTATTATCGAAGAATCACATCGCCTTCGATGGTTCGAAGATCAAGGAGCTCGTAGGCTTCAAGTTAAAGTTCCCCTCGATGACCGAACAGGTCATCCGGGATCAGGTCAAGAAATTCATTGCCGATGGCGTCTGGCCTAACGCACCCTCTAAAAAACCTTCCCCTTAATCTCTCTCCTCCCTCCTTGCCTTTTTATTTATTAGCTTTTTATTTATGCTGGTGCTTGTTGTAATATCTCTTTTTGGGGCCTTTCTTTCATCCAATTAAGCTACTTTATTTATTTATTTTATTTTATTTATTTATTTTATTTATTTATTTTATTTATTTATTTATTATCATTTTTTTATGATTGCTATTATTTTCCTTACCCTTCCCTTAACCGTTAATCTCTTTTCTCTGCTCCCTCTGCTCTCTGCTATCTCTTTTCCTAATTCTCTTCTCTTCTGATATCTCCAAACAAACAAAAAAAGCTTTTCATCTAAAATTCAATTAGTATATCACATGCAATCAAACATTGAACAGATTCTTGACTTGGTCATGTACTCCATACATAATTACTTAGGGGGGTTCATGTGGGGCTTGGTCAGTAAAAAATCATCTATAATGATCAGCAGAGTGCATACATATAATTTAGTCATACTTCCACCCAAATTATCCATCAGTAAGCAAGGTGTCAGATCAGCATCAGCAATAAAAAAAAATGTGAACCATTTGTGGGGTTTAAAAAAAGATGGAAATGGGCATAAAATTTAATGGACTACCAACATTGGTGTCTTGATGTCACACCAATGAGACCTGTTGAATCTCTATCTTCCTCTAACCTGAAAATCCACCCTTTTTTTATTACATTTCTAATATGATGATAAGATTATGCTGGACTATTTATAGTGAGTGATTTTCATGACTACAATATACAGTAGATGGGTAAAAGCTTGACTTTACCCAGCAGATATTTCCCCAAATATTTTCTGCACCATGCCAGTACTACCCAATACCAACCAGCCTCCCTTCCAATCCTTCTCCACAGTTCCACTTCTGTATACCTCTGAAAACCGGCTCCGGCCAATTTAAAATAGCCATAAAATGAACCCCCAGCTGACCACCAAAAACCTCACCTGCCACACACACCATTATTCAGCTATGGAAGCCAATTTGTCTTCCGCTATCTGTTGTGTCACCCAACTCGTGTTGTGGTGATCTATTCCTGTTACAATGCCAAAGCAAGTGGCAGAGGTATTGTAATGGGATAGATGCATGCACAGGAAAGTATATAAGAGGAGGAATCATTACATTATAGTCACATACAGCTTGGATCAAGGACTTATCACCAGCAGGAATGCAGCTTGGAAGGACAACAATCTTGGATCAAGGACTTATCACCATCAGGAATGAGAAGGAAGACCAAGGTTAAATTAGGAGAAAGGGTTTTATTAGGATGGAAGAGGTTCTAGGATTCAGTATTCCAGTAAGAGGAGGAAGTAATTATATAGGAAGGAAGAAGGGAGGAATTATGTAGGAAGGAGGGAAGAAGGAAGGAAGTACATGGGAGGAGGGAAGAAGGAATGAAGCTTTGTGGGAAGCAGCTGGAAGGTTCCGACATGTGCAGTGGGGCTGGGTTGCCTAGCAACAAGGACTGTATGCTGTGCATTGTGTGAGGTGCATGCCAGGATGCATGCAGGCTGTGCTGTATGGCTGAGGTGCATATCAGAATGCATGCAGGCTGCGCTCTGTGGCTGGGGTTGCCTGCCTAGCAACCATGACAACCAGGCTGTGCTGGTATGTGCAGGCCAGATAACATTCCCCCTTCAGAAAACTGGCTTCCCCTTCAACATAAAAGGAGGGCCTCTTTCCCTATCCATCAGATACATCAGTCTCAGTGGAGCAGCATATATTGGGTCCCTACCTAAAGGTTAAATTGGAACAATTGGTTATTAGTAGTTAATCAGAATATTAGAGTAGTAGTAGTAGTAGTATTTGGGAGGTGTGAAGAGCTGCATTGTGAACGTCGTCCGGAGTAAGAGGGTTTTCAGGGGTAATGAGGGATTCCAGCTGCTCATGATATTCCGCCAAGGATTCGACATGTGAGTGAATGTCCTTGCCTTCCATCTGTGTGTTGACCAGTTTGTGGATCCAATATACACGGCCTCCTGTTGAGGATTCTTGGTGGGCTTTGGAGAGATTGGTCCAAATCTTGGAAGCATCGGCCTCATTGGTCAGATGTCGCAGGTTGGCCTCATCGACAATCTGTACAAGGATAGCACATACTGTGTTGTTGTCTTCGGGCCAGGTGGGGGGGCAAAGTTTAACATCGGTCGCTGTTGTGGTGTAGAAGACCTTGGCTGATTTCAGAACGCGTTGGACAACTTTCCTCCAGTTGAGGAAGTTGGACGTTGGTCCTGGAGGTTTGAGGATGAGTAGCCGAGCGGTAGAGAGTTTGGAGTTTGAACCTGAGTTCCATTTTTAAGTGCATAGGATGTGGGTTTTGCATGTTTTCCCCTTTTTCAGACATGAGTAGAGTCAAGGGGTTGATCCAAAGTAAGCCTGATTTTCCTTGAATTCGCTTTTCTTAGCTGAAGGCTAAGTGGAGCCCATAACCTGATGAGCGAAGCAAGGGGTCTTAGGCTGAGGGTGAGTGAATGGAGAATGGAATGGAACAGTATTATTAGTTCGAAAATAGTGACATACAAGTCAGAAAGATAGACAAAAGAAAGAGATGAGAAGACTTTACCTGAGGGTGAGTGAATGGATGAAGAGACAATCCATTCTCCACCTGTCCCTCAGGTATAGTACACAATCTGTGAAACCTGTGTGACAGGTATGCAACATGACTAGAGAGGGCTAGTGAGCTATCTCAACAGTAGTAGTAGTCCATCCAAGGAGTTGGGTCCCTACCTAAAGGTTAAATTGGACATTAGTATTATCAGTAGTTGATCAGAATATTAGAGTAGCAGTAGTGATAGTAGTGGGATCAATCTAATGATGGCCCCTTGCACCCGGGTACCCACATGGGTTTGGACAATTGATCTCAGCAGCTGGGACAATTGATCTCAGCTGCTGGGACAATTGATCTCAGCAGCTGGCCAACTGAGAAGAAGCTAAGAATTTTGGACGGTTTAAATTCCAGCCGCTGAGACCAATGGTCCTGGCTTCTGGAAACAATGGCCTCAGAAGCTGGGGCCAATGGCCTCAGAAGCTGGGGCCAATGGCCTCAGAAGCTGGGGCCAATGGCCTCAGAAGCTGGGGCCAATGGCCTCAGAAGCTGGGGCCAATGGCCTCAGAAGCTGGGGCCAATGGCCTCAGAAGCTGGGGCCAATGGCCTCAGAAGCTGGGGCCAATGGCCTCAGAAGCTGGGGCTGATGGCCTCAGAAGCTGGGACCAATGACCTCCAAGCGGGTACCCGGGTATTGCTTGTTTTGGTACATAAGCTTGACACCCGTACCCACACCCAGTATTTGCAGGCGGGAACCCACACAAGCCATGGGTACCTGCTGACAAATACCGGGTACCCGGGTATTGCTTGTTTTGGTACATAAGCTTGACACCCATACCCACACCCGGTATTTGCAGGCGGGAACCCACACAAGCCATGGGTACCTGCTGACAAATACCGGGTACCCGCGGCCAAGCCTTGATCAATCACCCATCATCATCATCACCAACAATCAAAAATTATCATCAGTTATCATCATCAATCAACAACATTTCATCATCATAAAAATCTAAACCATCAACCATCATCAGAAAAGTATTATCAGTAACTATAAGCTTTTGTGAGCGAGATGGGTGTGTAAGAAAGCAAGTGGAAGAGCAGCGGCAACACGAGCAGATGGGAAACCTAAACAAGGTTGGAGGAATGCGGAGTGAGCAACAAGCAAGAATAAAACTTTAGATGACAATGAGGAAATTGAAAACAACCGGATGGCTAGTTAAATATAAAATCATTTAGGTTTAAGTGATTGCTGCGGACTACAACTTGGTTGATCTACTTAGGATAGTTTATGCTATTAGTAAAATGAACTAAAGTATGCTAATAGTAACATCATCAATCCCACTGGGTTGCATTATCCATTGTTATCCAAAGTTATCACCGGTCTGCTAAAGTATTGATATTATTGATCTAGGTCTGATAGAGACTACTATACTTAGAGCATCTGCATTGGTGGAGCAAGTCGCACCGGATTAGCGGGCTCAACTTGCTCCGGGTTTAAGCAAATCCCTGCCTTCAACCACATTGGTGGTGGTTAGGATCGGGTGTATATCCATGGGTTATGCACTTGAGGTTGATTCTCCACCTTGATCGGAGCTATATTTTCATTTTGGATATGCATGTAGCACTCAATCCCAGGATTAGCAGGGAGCAAATTTGTTCCCCTTACTTCAAATCCTGTTCCTGGGAACAGTTTACCCCCCGTTAATCCAACCCAATGCGGTTGAGGAGTGGTAACAAAATACCCAATCCTCCCTAAACCCCGCACCAATATGGATGCTCTTAGTAACTCTATCTTGAAATCAGCCATATCTCTTTAAATATTGATTTTAAGATTCCTTACACATTTGTATGGTACCATCAAGGGGCAGGTCTTTCAAACCACCTGTAAATTGTGATAGCCTTTCAAACTGTTATCAATTTATTTCCCCCTTATATGAAATTTTCACCAAATAAACATTTAGTGTCCCACAGGAGTCCTACAGCGTGCCTGAGACAGGGTACAGGCAAGGTAAGATTATTGCCCTTTCAACACATTTTGATTAGTACACACTTAGCCTGGAAGGTATACTACTGGTAATGTGAAGCAAGCATTTCCCTGGATGTTGTGTGCACAGCAATCCAATCACCAGCTCTTCACCACCCAGCAGAACATTTTCTGGGCCTTTCCGCAAAAATTAAAAAAATGTTGAAAATAATTATGCAAATAAGATCCCTGCAGTTTCAGACTGTATTGTCTGTACGGTATCTGTACCATGAGATCTTTTTTCCTTACCCTGTGAGCCCATGGGTTAAGGGATTATGGCTTTGGCATGACTGGTTCACTTAATTCAAGTGAAATCTGACTGATAGCAATCCAAATTTCCATTCCAGTTCTGGTGCAACCTATCTGACACAGATCAAGAGGCATAAAGAAGTAAAACAATCCAACCAGAGGGAGGCAAAACAGCATAAATTGGAGGCTGGAAGGGTTCACTTGGCTGCATACCAAGCTCACTTAAAGGCAGATAAAGCAAGGGCTGGGTTGATGAACCCGAGTCCACTTCCACATCAATTGGTCAAGGTAACAGGCGTGATAGATCCCCACCTTGCTTCCATGTTATGGACCCACTGTACTAAACATCATCGGATTGATCAGGAATTTGTCTGTAAGGGTGGTTAAATCTGTTTGGCTGTTGTTGTAGATAGGTATATTCTTTCTTAACCTATTGAGCATTGGATCATTTGTGCTAATTTCCTTTTGTGAACATTGGATGCCATTCATGTAGGTGTCGACTATGGTGGGTTCTTGTCCAAGCAATCCAATTTGAAACTGATCTAGGATGTTGGCCTTGGATGCCATATCTCTGAATCTTTCTCCCATAGTACTTCAAACATGTAGTATGGTTGAGGGTTACATTTTCTGTATTTACAGGTCGGGAGCGCATAGCTATTTTTATTTATATGTAGGTTTATTTTTCATTTCATTTTGTAAAAAGAAGGGGAAGTGATGGGTTCCCATTTATAAAAAAATTACCAAAAATCAAGACTATCATAGAGAATGTGATGCCATTGAGAGGTAGTCAAATTTCCCACTTGAACATGGATTATAAGGCTTTCAATGATCCACCAGCCAAATCTCACACCAAATCAAGGGGATTGGGACCAAGTCTCTCCCTGATGGTCGGGAGAGGGACTTGTTGTTAAGTTTGGTGTAGCATGTTTTTAATTTAGCTAACAATTAGCATAGTTGATACACAGTTAAAATACTCAGCGTAACTTAACCAGTGGTGAGCTACACTTACTATCCTTTGCACTACGTTAAAACAGTTCACTATGTTATGCTACACTAGTGCAGTAGGTTTTGCTAGGCAAGCACACCAAAATATCATTTATCGGTAACGTAGCAGTACCGTAACACATTTTGGGCTGTTATCATTACTGTTACTGGTAACGTGTGGTGTGCTACAATATCAGGTGCAGCAGAAATTATTTTCTCTGAGGCTGTTACAATATATCTGCATAGGACCGGTGAATATTGAGTACGATAAAATGCAAAAAAGGCCAAATTAAGGCTCAATATCGTGTTATCGTATCAATAACGCGTTACTTTGACCATAACGGCCTTAAAAAGGTGGCACGTTAATATGGTACACCTGAGGGCACAATTACACCCGTTACCAATAACGGCAATGTAGCTCCGCAGTAACTGGGATAGTTACAATACAAAAATACATCAAATATCATATTGTATCGTAACTACCCAGTGTTGACCCTGGGTGTGTGCTTGTTATAATTAGTAACAATTCACATCCAAAAATCATCACTTTTTTGATTTTTTAATGAGATGGGTCTTCAGATATAACCACCCAGCTTTTGGCTAGCAGTTTGTCTTCTTCAGGACTGAAGTTGGGGGCTTGTTGCTTGGTGGGATTTTTTGAGTTGGTGCTTTTTGGGCTGTTGCGGCGGGCGTAGTTGGGATGTGTTTTTTGTTTGCAGGTGTATACATTTTTGAGCAACAGTGGGCTGCTGTGCTACACCACACTGTTTGGCAAATTCAGCATAGCAGGCATTTTTGTTATCCAGGATTTTTGCAGCTTTAGCTGAATTTCAATTTGGCTATGCTAACAGCTAGTGCAGCAGAATAGTTTTCCTATCAGGAATTCTTGGGCAAAAGCTACCAAGAGCTAACAAAAAAAAAGAGATGTTATATTAAAAAAATTAGCAATAAGAATATGAAACAGTGGAAAGAAGTAAAAAGTAAAGTGAGTAATGAGTTTGAGAAATCATAAATATGTGAGTTTCCAATATCCAAGGTTTATACATTTTGAGTTCTTTACTATTATGAAGATGGCTAAAATATAAAAAGTAGTTCTGACAAAAAGAGATGAGGAGAAGTTTGAAACAAGGAGAGGAGAGACTGACCTGAAAAATTATCTGCCTGCTTTCATTCACAAAAGCTCTTGAATGAACTCAGACATAAATTCAGCCGCTTTTTTTTTGAAAAATGACCTGCCTGCAAACTTGAATCAACTTTGAAACCCACTGATATTCTAGTCACCTCCATGTTAAGCAGAATATAATTAGATAACCAAGAAAAGGAAAACAATAAAATGAAGTGATAGATGAGGTCAAAAAATAAAGGGTCAGCCTAAATGCACTCCAAAGATTTACTTCAAGCGCACCAAAAATGAGTGCAAAACCCGTGCACTCACATATAAGCTGGAGTGAGGTTCAGCTCACACCAAGGGTAATGGAGTGATACAACCACCACTCCATAGGAAATGGAGTGTGCTATCAGACACTCCAATTGCCTTAAAATGTAATGAGTGCACAGATGCTGCACTTCCTTAGCTTTGAGTGCAACAACTCAGCACACCATTTTTGATTTCAAGTCCCCCTAAGAATGGAGTACCATACCGGGCACTCCATTTATGTATGGAGTGCGCAGGGTCAACCTGCTTGCCGAGGCATTTTGGTGAGTGGGTCAACCTGCTCACCGAGACATCTCGGTGAGCAGGCTCAACCTGCTCACTGAGACATCTCGGTGAGCAGGATCAACCTGCTCACCGAGACATCTCAGTGAGCAGGATCAACCTGCTCACCGAGACATCTCGGTGAGCAGGATCAACATGCTCACAGAGACATCTCTTTGAGCAGGATCAACCTGCTCACTAAGACATTTCTGTGAGCAGGATCAACCTGCTCACCAAGACATCTCAGCGAGCAGGGTCAACCTGCTCACCAAGACATCTTGGCAAGCAGGGTCAACCTGCTCACCGAGACATCTCGGCGAGCAGGGTCAACCTGCTCACCAAGACATCTCGGCGAGCAGGGTCAACCTGCTCACCAAGACATCTCAGCAAGCAGGGTCAACCTGCTCACCAAGACATCTCAGCGAGCAGGGTCAACCTGCTCACCAAGACATCTCGGCAAGCAGGGTCAACCTGCTCACCAAGACATCTCGGCAAGCAGGGTCAACCTGCTCACTGAGATATCTTGGCGAGCAGGGTCAACCTGCTCACCGAGACATCTCAGAAAGCAGGGTCAACCTGCTCACCAAGACATCTTGGTGAGCATGGTCAACCTGCTCACCAAGACATCTCGGTGAGCATGGTCAACCTGCTCACTGAGACATCTTGGTGAACACAGTCAACTACTTATGCATACAGTGGTGGTAGGCATGTTGTTGTACACACCTGCCACCAAAACTAGTATCAGCCCGCAGGCCCAATGCTTGCTGGCCCAGGGGGTCATGCATTCAGTTTGAACACCAGTTTTGGGCTTTTCTCATCTTGTAGGTTGTATGTCTATAAGGAATATTAATAAGGTGCTTCTGCAGCAGTTCAATTCTATTTCTTTTGGTCCAGAATTTTGAGCACATGGGGTTAGAAAGCCCTGAAAGCCCATATGTATGTACTTAGATTCCCTAAACCAATAGTATGGAATTTGAAACCCACGTTTCTTTGCTTCTGCTGAGCCATGCAGGCCTTGTTGAACAGCCATTCTGGGTGAGTTTGAGTGGAAATTGGTCAATATCTCAAGACAAGTGGTCCAGACTACACTCTTTTACTCTCTAATCCCACTGAAAGCATAGTTATTGACCGCCAAGCCCTCCCCCCCCCCTGAGCAGCTCACTCTATTTTTTTGGGGAGTTTTTTGTCCCTGTTGAAGATTAATCATATGAATCTGGTGACTCCTCTACTAGTACTACAGTACACGTAGACAGGGCTTTGCCAGAGATATCAGCAGCTCAAATGTATCAACTGCATAGATCTATAGCATCTAGAGTAGGAAACAGACAGGAACTTCCAACTCCTCCGCCTGGAATTGAGTACTGCAAATGTGCTATGATTTGCATTGCCTGCTATGAGTACTCGAACAATGCTAGTATCAGACAAGTTCTGCAAAATGCTGTGGCATGTTTTAGCTCAAGTGACGGCCAGCTGCCCTATCAATTTGTCCAACTGGCTACAGGCTAGCATGGGAGGTAGGTGCGCTAGCGGTTATCAAAGCAGCCATAACATGACTGCTAGTGTCAGCACGTTCTCCACACACCTGGTGCACTTGTACCAACCAACGCAGGCGGCAGGCACTTCTTGCTCTATAGTTGCAGAGTTCAAAGGGGTAAGGATTTGGCCCAGCAGGTTATTTTTTGCAGCTACAATCTGGAAGCCATACTCAAGCCGGTAAGTAAATATGTATTTATTGGGTTTGTAGAATACATGTTTTCCACCTTACCAAACACCAAATAAGCTTTCTGGAGAGGCCTATTTGAACTAGGCCCCGTTTGGGAGCAGAATATGACGGCTGTATATTACGCTTTGTGCGTGAAATCCTAGGTGACATCTTCTCAAGTCCACCAAAATCGCACCGGATGTTACAGGCAACTTCAATACTACGCGCGTAATGTGTCGCTCCCAAACGGGGCCGTAGAATCAAGCTCTGATGGCAATACGTATCTCAGTATGCTACAGCTGGTTTGGTGGGCTTTGATCCTCAAAATTTGGGGTTTTTCCTGATTTTTGGCCTCAAGTTTTCGGACATGGCCAAAAAAAAAAGCACACATTTTTGCCATGCGCAACTGTTGGGCTCCGTCAGGTGATTCTATTTTCAGTTAAATGGCTGGTAAATCTCAGATCGCTTGCATGTGTTGAATCGACCTGATCAGAACATGCTGCAAGCTTGATACGTTGAAGTGTGATGTAATATCTCAGACTGAATTGAAAAGAGAGAACAAAGACCAACAACAAAATACTCAAATTAGAATATATGAAAAACTGTCCGATTGCAAAGTGATGTACTCTGCCGGCCTCAAAACGGGCTGGGTATTTTGTGGGCCAGTTCTCCATTCAAGAATTATTACAGGGGGAAAAGGAAACGGCTCAGGTGTTGGAACTGGCTTCTGGCGGGGTATATCTTTGCATACTGATAACGACCTGTGGGGAGAGAAGTCAAAGGATGCAATTGGTAACAGTAAATACATATCCTCAAGACGAATGAGCACGATACCTACATTGTGGAAGGTATACTTCAAGTAGTGAGCGATTTTGCAGGCAGCACCGATAGATTGAGAATCTGGATTGAAGTAACACTTCTTTTGCAACTCGACCATGATCTTCCCTAATGAGGCCCAGTTGTACTACCAAAGAGAGTGCAATGAGCAACGTCAATAAAAGATGCTAAACATCAATGCCAAGCGAAACTCACATCGAAGGTATAGGTGAACTTTGGCTTTCCAATGGGATTTTGACTAGACAAACGAATCGCGCTCTTGTTAATCTTTCGGCCTCATCATAGATCAATTCCGATGGAAAGTTTCGAATCTAACTCACAAGACAACAACACAGGTTCCGGCATGGACAAAGACATATGCGCCTACAAATAGAGGAATCTTTGTAAATGTCGTGTCTAAGGATGCAAGATTGCCAGGACGAACCAGGGGGGGCTGTTAAGCTTCCGGTTGAGTTATAGAGTTGGGCGGCAACAATAACATCGCAATCGGTCTGAAGTTGTCTGTGGTGATTAACGTGTGGAAACTAGAAATTCAGTGATAGGCCAAAATATAACGCACCTTCGATGGTCCTTCAAAAGAGCCTATGCACAAACAAAACCACCGAAAAATTGATGAGAAAGGTTGAAGTGCTACTTTGGGACATTGGTGCTCACCAGAATAGCAGACCTCCGAGGTGCAGTTTGACGGAGTCAGATCTATGCGTGGTCCATTGTTTGGGGGGCTTGCCAAAGAATCCCGCTTGGCCAGCGAAAGGCCAGACGTCTGCCTTATTGGTGTGTAGATCTTCACGTAGGTTAGCAACTTTGCGCCAGGGTTGCCAAGGACAAAATGTTGATCCAGATGCATACTGTCGCTGCTATGGACGCTTTGCAGGCTGAGCATTTCTACGGAAGTTGAGAGATGTGTGGTCAGGTATTCTAAGACATTTGTGGCCGGCAACTTTGGGATGGGGGCTGGTTGCACAGATGAAATGGATCAGGCGCTGAAATGCTCACCATCACTCGTAGACACTGAAGATGAAACAAGTGCCATTAGTGCAAGGACCAGTTGGGCCCTATGGAAAACCATAGCGAGGTTCTAGTCGGAGTGGACAAGGAGGTGTTAGGGTGTTCTTATGAACGGCCACGTAGGACTTCTTCGGCAAGGAGTAAAGAAAGGGTGGGGATGGGAATTATGTTCTGGTGTTCTCGTGGGGGAAGAAGCGATGTAGCCCACTGGAAGTCGAGATTTATGTAGTGCAGAAACCTGGTTGTCAATGTGGCTAAATAGGGCTGAATACATATCACATATTTATTTACACATTTTGTACAGACCCGTACCATCGCCGAGTCCGACGATAATGCTTGATAATGAGGAATCCTGATGAATCATTTGTGATATTTACATCGTACAGTCTTGTATTTCGTCAATCTGTATTACACACGCCCACTCGGAATTGAAAAGTTCCGGGTATACAAAATATGTAATATTTACTTTATGTATCTCCACCCGATCGCTATTTTGATTTTTTGCAGCACGCAAAATAAAAGCATGACCCCGAGAGCCGGGGTTTAGGGGTAACCCCTGACCCTTGAACCCCGGGGTTCAGGGGTCAGGATGAGCTCAATGCTCAATCTGACACACAGAGAATGCTGTTTCAGAATGATCAGGTATTACAGCTGTTTGCACAATGGTTGTCGCCGCCAGCATAGATTTTCCAACCAGTTGGATTTTCCTGCGGCGGCCAAAAACCTGTGAAACCCTGTGAACTCAACTTCAAAGTTGGGTTTACAGATTTTCATGGCCTGCATGGACGACCTCTGAAGTTGAATTCACAGGGTTTCACGTTTTGGCTGCCGCAGGAAAATCCATGCTGGTGGCAACAACCATTTTGCAAACAGCTGTACTAACAAATGTGAAGCAGGATAGATTTTTGAGTGGAGTAAAAGTAAGTGATTTGATAGGGCAGTTCACGTTGGGCCAAGTATTTGGCTGACAGATTTTACAGCTGTTTGCACAATGGTTGTTGCCGCCAGCATGGATTTTCCTGCGGCAGCCAAAACGTGAAACCCTGTGAATTCAACTTCAGAGGTCGTCCATGCAGGCCATGAAAATCTGTAAACCCAACTTTGAAGTTGAGTTCACAGGGTTTCACAGGTTTTTGGCTGCCACAGGAAAATCTATGCTGGCGGCAACAACCATTGTGCAAACAGCTGTATTGCTTTTGTTGCTGATGCACCAAGCAAGGCTGCATGGGCCTGCATAAACTTGCATGTGAATCCGCCCCACCAAGGCAGAACCTCGTTGAAGTCCCAAGTTCTGCTGGTTGCCCCATCACCTGTTGGCTCCCTCATACTGTCAATTACACTTAAAAACCACCCTCTCTGCACTGATGCTCAATTGACTTGGCCAAAAAACTCACCAGCTGGGATGAGCTGAGCTTCCAGAAAAGAGAGGCAACAAGGGAGGTTTGGAAGATGGTACATAGCCGGATGGGAGACGTGAACACCCCTGCTGGAAGGTTTGCTGACAACAGACCTGCACAATAAAATTAGCCGTTGCTCACAGGTCAGCAACGTCTTGCTAATTTGACAAAAGTTGGCAAAATTTAGCTTAAAATCCTGCTAAATTTAGCCAACACAAACTGCCCTAATATACTATGTTGAAAATAAGATGACTCTGATGGTTTTAAGTGAGATGAAAATAAAGGGCCTTGACTAAACAACTCCCAGGATTTGGAGTTGCGACTCCCGCGGCGTCAAATTTGGGAGTCGCGGCTCCAATCCAGTCCGAATTTGGGAGTGTCAAAAAAGCAAAAAAGAAAATAAAAACATAACTCATGTTCAACATGAGCAATTGGGCTAAAATTTTAATGGGCTTGTATTCATGCCAGGATGGTAATTCTGCGAAATTTTGAGAGAATTTTATCTGTCAGTTTTTTTTTTGCTTTTTTGTTTTAATTTCCTACCTTAATCCCAAAACCTGCCACAACTTTTCACTGAACGCCTTCAGATGGGTCAGAATTTCACACCTTGAAGGAAGTGAGCCATTGTAAGATTACTAGAAATACCAGCACCAAGAAACTAACCAGCTTTAAATGAGGTGCAATATAAGAATCAAATATTATTATGTGCCTCATTTCAAGTGGGTTATTCCTTGGTACTGGTATTTCTAGTAATGCTACAATGCCTCACTTCCTCCATGGTGTGAAATTATGAGACACCTGGAGGTATTCAGTGAAAAGTTGTAGTGGGTGTTTGTGATTACAAGGGAGGAAATTAAAAAATTAAAAAAAACTGATGGGTGAAATTGTGTCAAAATTTCACTGAGTTACCATCCTGGCATGAATACAAGCCAGTCAAATTCTTGGGGAAATTGCTCATATCAAACATGAGTTACAGTTTTTTTTTCTGCTTTTTTTGACTTTTTTGGTGTGGCGACTCCCAAATATTAAATCAGATTGGAGCTGCAACTCCAATTCTTGGGAGTCATTTAACCAAGGCCCAAAATAAATACTGAGGAGGAATTTGTGTGAAGAAACCCATTTCCAGCAATCATTGTAAGTTACTGGGCTGTAGCGGGAGGTGGCAAAAGTTCATGCAGATGCGCGTAACTGAGGTGCTTCCCCAAAAAGTTACACAAAGGCCTCAGTGGCAACAAGGGAGTAGGATCTTGGAGAGGGATAAATACTAGCAGCAGTGCTTTTTCGGAAAAAAGTGCAGTGTTGTGGTCATTTTTTTAGCCTGAAAATGCCATAGTGTTAGCGGCTTTTCTAGCGCCGCTACGCTGCGTTACATCGGTTATTGGCATGTTTTTACACTAAAATCCGTGGTAACACAGCATAACAACACCCTTTTTGGGGCTGGGACGCGTAGTGTTAGCTCAATCTTTGCTAACAGCCAACAAAAAACTTGTTAGCTGTAAGCAAAATTATGCTATGGGTAGTGTAGTGGGCCCACTGTTGATACTACTCTAGGCTTGCTGGTCAAAGACAACACAACCCATTTCCCCCTGTCACTGGCCCTGAGTCTCCAACACCTTGCTCCAGTTCCCTTTATCCAGACCATTTAGATTCACCTCCTTACTTAGCTGATACAGCACGTCAAACTTAGTTTCACCTTATATTCTGAGTACCACCCTCCCACCCGAGAGGCAACTTGCACCTGGCAGGGCGGGTATCTGAAGGGTCCTGCCCCCACGCCAATGTAGAGCAAGTTGCTAAGAGCACCCATACGCAGTTGGACTGGGCTCCCAGCACGACCTAGGGGGTTGGACTCTGCCCAGGCAGAGGAAGCCCCCAAAAAACGCGTGCTCAGAATTAAGCCGCCGTGGATGGTTGCTTTATGTATAATTGTAGGCCCTGTTTGGCATCAATATATGTGTTTTTTTGTCTGACATCTGATCAGATGTCACAGCAATTTTTAATGGGACTGGGAAAAACAACTCCCAAGTCTTTGAACGACAGGGTTGACATTGACTTGGGAGTTGTTGGTCCAATACCCAACTTCAAGTTGGGAGTTGTCGTCCCAACCCCCCCCCCCCCCACATATATATATTTATATATATGTATATTCAAACCCCGGGGAGTTGGACTTCTTATTCCGGCTCCCAGTGGGATCTGATATACTAAGTTCAAACTTAGCTCAAGTTGCGCTCCAAAAGTGTCAACATGTACCTCCGAGTCCCGGGAGCGACTACCTCAACCCACCTAGAACCTCACCCAACATCACCAAACCCCTTCCAACATGTCCAACCAGCCCCTCTAGAACCCCTCATCATCCAAATGAATGAAGATTTCAGAAAAAAGAACAGTGGAAAAAATCAAAAAGAAGAAAAAGAAGAGCTTAAGATAATAGAAAAGTGCTTACAGTGGCGCAAATCATTCCACTGTCACAGAATTGGTGGTGTTCGGAATGTTGGAGGTGGAAAATTTCAAAAAATTTTAGGGGATGACTGGCAAAAAATCTCAAATTTGTTCATTTTCACATCTCACGGTCTCATTTTCGTTTTTTTACGTTCATGTATGTACCTGTGTATAGTTATAACGTGGTTTTCTTGATCAATAAAATTCTCCCTCATTCCAAGTACACATCAGGAAACCCGTAAGAACATGGCAGCCAGCAAAGCCAAGCTTGCTCAAAGACGACGACGATGTACCGAAGCAATAACTACAATCCTTGAAGAGTCAAAAACGATTCACGTCGTCCACTGTGGGCCGCTACGCTACACCGCGCTTTTTTCCCCAAAAGCGCAGCGTAGCGGCCTTTAGAAGCCCGATAGCGCTGTAGCGTTAGCGGCCTTGGAGGGCCGCTACGCTGCGTTTCGCCGCTATTAGCGGGTTTTCCCGCCAAAAAGCGCTGTAATGCAGCATAGTGGCCTCATTTTTTGAGGCCAGGCGCGTAGCGATAGCGCTACATCCTCCAAAAGCCAGCGGAACTACGCTACGCCGCACTACGCTACCGCTACGGGTGGCGTAGCTGGCCCACCGTTGGCGACGTCAAGCTGCAATGATCCTAGCTCAACTTACCTTGTATGTCGAGTCTCACTCATCTGATGGGACATCAGCTAACAATCTGTTTGATAACCATTTCCTTTTCGATTGAGGCCTCTCCGTTTCCTTATTTCTACATGTGTTTTCATTGAACCTTGGACAAAATTTTTGATCCCAATTTTATGAGATTGGTTTCTGACCAATTGAGGCCTGTACCCCAACCCTTATTCCTGCGAACCACCGGCATACCTACTCGACCACTTGTCATCCTACTCATCTCTCAAGCCACTGCCTCCAATAACAACAAAAGCCATTTCATCTCAACCCAATTCCCTAATATCAATCTTCCCATCTCTCCCATCGATATACTCAATCGTACCAAACCAACCCCAACTCAACTTAACCGAACCAATTGAATCACACACCACCATCTTACCCACCCAACGACAACTAGCTGAAATTGCCAAACTGATCCATGTCACATTGTTGCTCCATGGTAATGTGATTGACCAGGCCAAAAGTCGCAGGGGAAGAGCTTCAGCACCACACGAATTTGGTTGTTCAGTATTGGCCATGGATTTCTTGCTGGCAAGGGCCTCACTTTCACTCTCTTGGCTGGGTCACTTTGAAGTGATAGAATTGATCTCGAGCATCATCCGAAGGAGAATTAATCCAAGTGGAATCGATCTATACTCAAACATCTTCCTGACACTGAAGATCATATCCCATTGACATTCCCCTCAGATTAATTGACTCATACTCCTCCGTCAATCACTTGCTTTGATGGCCAATTTTTCCTCTCCTCACCTGTAGAGTAGTCTAATGGCCATCGGAACCATTTCTATGTCATTACCTTCTAGCTATTGTCACTCTTATCAATACTAGTAATGGTTCCGGTTTGGTTTTTCTGAGTCATGCGTGTAAATTATGTTTTAAACAGTCAGACAGAACAAGAGTTAAACGTTTATTGAAGGAGGGTGGGTCTTTTAAGAGTACGACATGAGTTTTTGTATTGGACGTTTGCCGGGGTACAATGACCAGGATGAGGGGCCTGAGGTTTTGTGTTTGCAATTGCAACATCCTGATGGTGGCCGAGAGCTGTTTGCCGATGCAACATCCTGGTGGTGGCCGAGAGCGAGTGCTGGATGGTGTAGCTGTGCTCTGGAGTGTGGATTTTCTTTCAATTGGTTCTTCACTTTCGGCAATGTCTTGGAGTTTGTCAATGAGGGCCTCATAGTTGGCCATGAGTTCCTCGTTGAGCAGGAAGGAGTCCGTGAGGTCACACCGTGTAACTGAGAGCTTAACGACAATGAACACAGTGATTTCTTGGCTGGATATCACCTGAGCAATCAAATGTGAGTGTTCCGCTGGAGTCATATAGACGTTCACCTGTTTTGCTCAGAAAAAGGCATGATTCAGTTTGGACCAAGTGTTCATTGTCAGTGAACATGGCTGGAAGACCACGAACCTCATCTGCTTCAAGATCGCGAGCCACACTTCTTGTCTACTCCTGTAAGTCGATCCATCGTGTGAAGCACTGCCAAGAAATGCTGCAGCCAAGCATATCACACATCAACTGTTAGGGTGAGCCACCAATCAATGAGATGATTTTCGAAGCCAACGATAGAACGAAGGAGCTGGATGATTTGATTGAGTTGAATGACAGAAAACACTTTAGTACTATTGAATTCAGATTTGAGGATTTGAATAGTACTGAGATTAGGAGAATCGGGAGATTTTTCTTGACGATCCAAGTTAACCAAGACACCGACGAAGATGTTGACTTTATCAAAAAACAGTATTATAAAAATATGGTGAAATTCTTCCTGAAAGTGACTTACCGGGGCTGAAGACCAAATCCAAAGGAAGGGAACGCGATGGTGAAGAGTGATTGATCGATTGGGTGATTTGTGGGTTGGGAAGGCTGTGTGTACCCAATGCCAGTTGGGCAGAAACCAATTTGGGTTGGGCAGAAACAAACTTGCGGGTGTCCTAAACCCATGAACCAGGACACCAAAAAAAATTTGTCCAAGGCTTATTGAAAACACTATGTATCACAAACCGCAGAGTTGCTGTTTTTTAAGATTTCAACAATAGGATGGCTTTATGCAGTTATATTAACCCATACTTATACATTAAATACATGGTTATGGGTTTATACCATGGCTTGATGGGTTCTGTCCGGAATGTTCAATAAAAAAAATGGCTGGGTGAAAACCTAAGCCGAGTTACATCTGAACTCTACAACCTCAGGAGACCTCGAAAATGTGGTTGTCTTGTCAGACAGACCACCTCTGGGGCCCCGATTCGGTCCGCGCGTCAACTTGAGATTTTGCAGGTGGAATGTAACAGCGGAATGCCTTGCGCCACTGTACAAATACTGGAAGAAAATGGAAAAGAAGAAAGTGATCAAGAAAAATGAAGAAGAAAATCAAGAAAAAATGAAGAAATGAAGAAAAAGTCGAAATTGGAAATGAAAATGAAGAAATATCTGAGCCTCAAAATTAAGGCAATACAGCCCGGCCACCTGGAATCTACAAGGATCCTCAAGCTTTGAAAGCTTCTATCAAATAATTTGCTGGAGTAAATGGCTATGCCATTGTGATGAAAAGGACTGTACCTGGAAAAAGTATTCATTTCAAGTGTGAAAGGTGAGTTTTTTTTCCTCTCAGATCCTCTTAAATCCACTCATCTGTCTCAACTTTGCTGATGAATTTTCTCTTACTTTCTCTATTCTTTTTTGAAATGAATGACCAGGTGAGTCACTTCACTTCTTTCTGTTTCTCTATTTTTGCGCTTCCTTTGATTTTCTTTCTAATATTTCTCAAATTAAACTGACTAATTTTCTCTGTTTTTTTATCCTTTCTTTGGAATGAATGATCAGATGAGTCACTCCCTCTGTCTCTCTATGTCCTGCGGCTTTTTTTGATTTCTTTCTGTTTTTATAGAGGAGGAAACCCAGCACAAAGGAGATACCCAGCCTACCACCACATTTTCTCGTTTGATTAACTGTCCTTTTGCTGCACCCTCCCATTTTCACAAGAAGGAGAATCACTGGAATTTCACTGTATCTGATCCAAACTACAATCATACACCTTCTGCTCACACTTCCAATAGACAACTCTCCAAGGAGCTTTTTGAAGACATGAAGAATCTAGGTGAAGCTGGACTCAAACCTGCAACAATCCTTGAAGCTCTGAAGAATCAATCTTAGCTACAGTCATTACAATTTACACCTCCAGACAGAAAGCCCAACAACAACTTCTAGGTGGATGAAGTCCAATTGAATGGTCCACCTCAACAAAACTCTTGCCAACTTGGATTTTTCTACCTTTACCAAAACAATGTCAAACTCAAATCTTCATTTTTCTGTCACTCTCTCTCAGTCAAACTTCTCTCTTCCTGCCATTACATCCTCCTTCTCAATTTCACGTAAAAGACAAACAAATACAAAATGCCTCTCCTCCACATTGCCGGCATCACTGGGGCCAACAAATCTTTCAGCATTTATTTTTGTTTCCTTTCTGAAGAAACTCAATAATACTACAAAAGGGCTCTTACTGCTTTACTCAGTTTTTCTTGTCAAATAAAACTCCTCTTACTGAAGTCCTGGTCACTGATTGAGAACAAACACTTATCAAACCCTTCAAAACCTTCTTTCCTGATTCAAACCACTTGCTTTGCACTTGGCATATTTCAACAAATCTCACGGCAAATGGTGCCAAATTGATCAAGAATAAGACTCACAAAAAAAAATCATTCAACACTGGAACAATCTCATCCGTCTCTCTATTGAATCTGAATTCTGCTCCTCCTTCAAACAATTTGCCTCTGAATATTGCCCCAATTTCCAAAAACATGTCACTTCAACATGGCTTCTGGTTTCTCATCAATATTCAAAAGCTTGGGCAGAAAAAATTTCTCACTTTGAAAATAGGACTACTCCTTGAATGGAATCCGGTCACATGTGCATCAAATAAACACTTCTAGGCCCCCAGTACTCTCTTTCAGATGTATTAAAGGTCATATCCAATGCACTCAAAGCTCAGAAATCTCTGTGCACTACCATCAACAAAAAATCAACTCTCTCAGAAGCATTTGTATGATTTTTAACAATTTACACAGACAGATCACTCACTACGCACTCAGGAGGGTGCAGAACAACTTAATTGAAGCCTCAAAGATCCCAAAGAAGGCCAAATGCAATGGCAATCATCAAATTTGAACAGGTATCCCCTGCAAACACAGGATTTCTGAGCTGGCTCAACAGGGGGAATCTGTGGAGCCAGATGAGTTCCATCTCCAACACTAATTCATGAAGACCTACTCAACATTATTTTGATATTAATATGGCCCTGATCTGGCACATGGCACTCCTTATGCACTCTTGTTCTGAATTAAGAAATCCTGCACCTTCATCCCTGGCTGGAGTCTCTTCATCTTAACTGGAACCTCTCAATTTCCAGAATCATCAATGTTGACAAACAATAAACAACTCAATCTTTGTTGAATTCAAGATCACCCACTTCCAGAGTCTTGAGCTGTGGTGAATACCAACTTTCTTTCCTCTCAATTTTATTTCTTGTTTGTTTCTGTTTCATTCTTGCTGATTATGTTTCCTTTAGGATTGTCTCTGTCAGTAGTGTGATGGATTGTTTTGTTTTAGTTCTTGCTTCTTCTCTATCTCAGTCTCCTTGTCTCATTAGCCTTGTTGATCTTCTTTTTCTGTCTCTTGATCTATTTTTGTTTCCTTTGTCCTGACTTGTAATCCATTCCAGTTTTCTGTGTCTTACCTTAATAAATGATCCTAAAAAATGGGCAAGTCAACTTCAAGCAATTTCTAGACTTTTGGAAGGCTCTGGAACCGTTGTGGACGTCAAATTGCTTGTCAGAGGTGGGTTACTCCCGAGCTTACAGGAATCCACTCAATGGAGATTTACTGAAATAATCCAGTGGCTCACAAGTTGTAGATGGGTTCTGATTGGATCCAAAGAGTTCAAGCCCAGCCAGTGATAATTTTTGTGAGGTTCAGGCCTAGATTTCTGGAAAGTGATGGGTTGATATTAAAGGAAAAGGCTAGCTTGGAGTATTTATTTGTTGATGGATGTACAAGATTAATAGGAATGAGTAAATAAAATGATGATTTATTATTTACTCTTCTGAAAGTCTAGGGAGGAATAGTGTTCATTAAGTACAACTTTACATATTGGGATTGTACAGTTGACTAATTACAAGCATATTTAAAGTATGTTGATAATGAAATCAATGAAATGTGAAAATTAGAAGAAAAGTGAAAGTAAAGTTTGAGAAAGATTGCAGATGGTATAGTAAATTATTAAGTTGGCCAGTCTGAGGGTGACCGGGATTTACTTGCCAGGTGACATTGCCCAAGAAACCTCTGAAAAATGGATGTGGAAGACCTACAGGCGCCGTCAACAAACTAAATCAACTACAAGGAATCCATCAGCTTTTGTGATATTGGAGAAGAAGAGGAAGAATGAAGAAAAGAACAAGAAGAGGAAGTTGGAAGAAGAAAATAAAGAAGGTGTCAGAAATTCTACTCAAGCGTCTGCAGTCAAAGAAGAACCCATCAAATCAGAAGAAGATCTGTCCTGTTTGAGTTGCTGGTAAACCACCACCAAACAATCCTCTTTTCATCACTCTTCAGCCATATGTTGAAAAAGTCCTCAATGTCAAGTCTGAAGGTCACTGCGGTTTATGGGTTGCTTCCTTTTGTCTTTGTCAAGGTCTACACAAACACTTGGATATTTGAGAAGAACTCTGCAAGGATCTTACTAACCAAGCACAATGGTATATCAACAAACTTGATCCTGTCTTGAAGAGAATCCAATTCAATTCTCCTGGCCCCTGTGTCAAAACCCATTAGATTTCAATGCCAACAACAGGTTACCTTATGGACAATGCTTTTGAAACACCAGTATTTTTCTTTTCCACTTCTTATTCCCAAACTTTCTTCCTATTTTTCTTTTCCACTTCTTATTCCCAAACTTTCTTCCCTTGCTTCTCCCCTCCTAACAAAAATCCACTCATCTTCATTGCTTTCCTTTCTTCTCACTCCCACTTTGTTGTAGTCCAGGTCAAGGATCCTGACCTCTTTCCTGCCCCCCAGGTCTTAAGGCAATGGCAGATCAATGCAGTGTCTGAAGCTTTGGTGTGGGAGGAAAAGTATTCCTCTCGTTTTAAACTAACTGGAAAGCTTAAGGCTGAAGCTTGAATGGAAAATAACACCAATTGTAGGTTTCTTTTTATAATTTTGTTCTTCTTTCTATTCTTTCTCCTTTAAGTTTGATACATATGATGCTCAGGGAAGATTCAATTGATCAAATCTGGAAAAAGTGTGAGGAAGAGAGTGAAGAACCTAGCAGCAATGACAAAGCACCAAGCTCCTCATAACTGTTCTCATCATCATTAACTATTTTGTTTTCCTTGTTTGAACTTTTTGCTCTTTTTTTTTTAAATCTTGATTGTTGTGATTTTCCTCTCAATGCTTGTCTCAAATGCTGTAGCTAATTCTAAACAGAGATAAAATGAATTGAGATTGTTCAGAAATAGACTGATATCTCATAATTGGTTTTCAAATAGTAGGCTTGGAGGCCAGAAAGGAAATCATGAAATATCGGATGGATAAGAAAAGAAATTGAATGATGAAAGGAAAATGTAAGCTAGTCTTCTTTCTTTGATTTCTCAATTGCCCTTTTCCAACAGTAGGAAGTTACATTGCAATTAATGCTAGCTTAGCAAATTTGGTGCCGTTGTTGTTACAATAAACACCACAGGCCAGCCATTACATTTTTCTTCTTTTTCCCTTTTTTGGCACTATTGTGTTACCTACTGCACAATTTTGCAGATAACCGCCAGTAACAACTGGTTGTGAGGCCTTTTTGGCCCAAAAGTACCTTGGAAAATGTGGATAATGTGTTATCCACAAGTTTTTACTCTGTACCAAAGCAGAATTTTGACTTCGTCACATTACTCATGGTCTGCAAAGGTGTTTTAATCCGGATAACAATAACATGTTGTCCGGCAACGCTGGGAAGTTACATTACAAAATTCCCTCCAGATATTGTAACGTAAGTAACTTCCCACTCTTTGCTTGGAAGTAAGGTTGATTCTCTTCATCCATTCCCTGCCAAATCATCCTGTCAGCAAATAGTGACTTTTGCTTTTGGCACAAAATTTCTAAGAGATCCTTTTGTCCTTTGATCTGATTGGTGATGTTGAATTTATCAGATTTTCTTTTTTTAGAAGCTTCCTAATACTGTCCTTCAGGTCGGCTAGATGAATTGACCGCAGAGCTGGAATTGGGGATGTCACTAGATGATGGAACAATACTTGATGGATTGGGCACAGGTGATGCGCTTGGAATTTCCAGGCGCAGTTGCATCTTCCATGTGCTTGATCCACTTGGGGGCATGGTGTAGAATGCCCCAACAGTAATCCAAACCAAACATCTTCCCATTGTCTGTTTTCGAGAGAACCTTGGCTTCAACAATCTTAGAAAGCCAAGGCAGGGAGATCGTCAGATCAAAGCAGAGTGAGAGATACACTCACAACATCATTACTATTTGCACCGCTGCGCACCTCCTCTATACTTCCAAATAGTGTTGTGACATAAGTCTAATAGCTCGACAGTGACACATGTCACAGATTATAAATACTCAAACTCATTCACTAACAAATAGTACCCACAATACTTGCTGACCGACCTGGTGTTGAATGTGGTACCATCTCGGTCTTCCAGCGCTCTCTTCAAGGGCGAGGGGAAGGGCTTGAATGCCTTATTCTTATTTTCCTCCGTCGCTTCGTCGACCAACTTGAGATGCAACTTGTAGATTCAATCTCAAGAAGTTGTCTTCGATTGGTATGATCCCACAATCACATCGTTTGAGGTATTCAACCAGCTGGTGGGCTTCTTCGATGAGCAATTGTGGAGCTTTCTTTGTCTTAGTTTCTTTTGAGTCTTCAGCTGCTCCATTTGTTTTTGTTCAACTACCGTGTCGTCATCGTCATCTTCCTCTTCCGTTTTTTTCTATTTTTTGTCGGTTTTTTTGCGATTGGCGTTTTTTGGAGATCGGGACTTGAATAGACTTGATGAGGGTCCATAAGCAGCGGATTGATCTCGACATCAGAGGAGGACGCGGTTCCCAGTTTAGCGAGACCGCTGGAGATGCCCTCACATTGCACAATGCTGTTCCCCTGTGCGTTCCAGCTACTTTGTGAGATCATAAACAGAAAACAGACGAGGACCGACCAAAGGAAACACCAGTCAGGTATCCAATGTTACATAGTAAGTATCTCTCAACGATATGTCCTCCTGGATGATATGACTGCGCCCAATCAGCACTGGGCGAGAATTTGACCTCAGGCCGCTTTGGCCATGTTGACCGTTGCCCTTACGAGCCGCCGCAAACAAGCCGAATGCTGTGATAACAATTGTGACCTTCGGGTTGCGTCGCTCGCGAGCTGGGCATGATAGCGGTCAGTAGTTCCTTTTCGGACTGGTGGATTGTTCAAGTTGGTCCATCGAGTGCTCCCACAGAACATCTTATCTGCACTTGATCTGTCGAATGAATTTGATTCTTGGAATAGTTCGACCCTTTCGTGAATCCGGATAGTTCCCAGTAAGCGCCAAGTTTTCCTAATTGTGGATTGGCCGAGTCGTAAACTATGAATCATAAGGTTTTGATGGATACAAAACTTTGGTTTCTTCCGCTTTGACTTGCGGACTACGCTGTTGCTTTGAGTGACTCCGAAAGGCCTCTGGGAAAATAACAATATTACAACATCCGGTTTTTTGATTATGGTTAGTCAAAATTGACTGGAGATTAGGGCAGAGGTACAATAAAAAAAATCATAACACGACTGCAGGGTCCAATTTTTATTATTATTCACCCAGTAAGTTTATGGACTTGGCTGGGGAACATACTCGATTCTTCAATCCTTGAGCAGGTCCGCACTCGATTTTAATCTTCTGATTGTGATGCTGACGCGTGTCCGCACTCGCAAAATCTTCATTATTTCATGGTTTGAAGAGTCACAAACCCAGTCATACAACCTATTTGCTCGAATCCCGTGCGTCCAATCATAGCGTGCATCCCGAGCAATGATGTAACCAGATCGTTGTTTTAGGTAAAGTTTTTGGCCAGAGAGATTTTTGTCTTGTCCGAGAGGCTCGAACTCCATCGTCACATTTGATCCAAGAGAAATCCCGAGAATCATTTCGTCAAACCTTTCAACCAAGTCGACGTGATGTTCGATCCCCTCTCCTGGTCTATAGAGATTGATGATCACTTGCCAAGGTAAGCGTGATTTACTGGATGCGAAAAATAGATCGTTGAGGTGGTCAAGGTTATCGGGATTGACCGTGGAAAGTACAGATGGTAAACGATGGATGAGATCAACCAAAAAAGCGGGCCAATTGAGGAACGAATGTTGCTGGAATGTCAAATCGTGCTTCTGGGATAGAGTATCCTGGGTTGATGATTGCTGTGGAGTATTTGGGCGGGAGAAAAACATCATCTGATTATTAGATTGATTATTGAAGAAGTTTAATTCACTAATTTCGGACATCCATTCTGTCTCGGTCCTGTGGTCGATCAAGTTAGGCAGGTAGTATAGGCCACGAACGGCTGTAAACGGTACGATCCAACGATCCGTCAAATCAAAATAGTACGCCGGTTCTACAGAATGATCGATGTCCGTTTCCTGCGAGCAGTGTTCAGAGGTTTCTTGTTTGATGTTATCGAATGGCTCTTCAGGGCAATCAGGTTCAGATGAATCAACGCTGAAGAGTGAATCAGGCCTCCTGGGGATTTCTACTTCTGAAGAAAGTGGCCCGGATAAGGACATTCTTAATCCACCTTGTGAGATCCGCTTGCTTTTCCTCTGAGATCTCAGTCGTGACTTGCAGCTCGATGCATAATCCTAACGTGAGAAACCCGAAAGTTGACCTACACTGCAGCGATAATATAGAAGACTGGAAATCACTCACACCACACAGGAGATTATGATCGAAGACCTGGGCTGGGGTGGCCTAAGCGGAGCAAGTCCAGATTCGATGGACTGAGGCAGACGAGCCACTCGGAAGTGATTGAGTCTTGGAGGAAGGAAGCCGACCTGCCCCAAGGACGCTGAGCTGAGATGTCTGATGAGAAACAACTTTCATCTTTTGTCGGTTGGACTCAGGAGTTTCGGGGTTTACCCGAGATTGGCTGAGTCCCTCCGGGGGAAGCAACAAAAGTTCTCAACAGTGACAGAATGCCTCTGAGCTCCACAACGAATTCTTCTGTTTAACTAAAAGAATAGGCTTGGGGAGGCAAACAACCCCTGAAGCCATTTTAATTGCTCAACACATGCAACCTAATGGGCTGGAGTTGAACCCTCAGGTTGGATGACCGGATTGGTGTTGATCTGTGTCACACTTTTGCATTTTCTCCTCACATTCAGCTCAGCAGGGCCAACATTTGTTTTATTTTTCTTTCTTTTCTTTGTCAACTCCGTCGAGGCTCCCCAAATTTGGTGACAGGGGATCTTGATTGAATTAAGCAGATTGTTTCTACAAAGAGGATGAAAAGAATTAGGTCAATACATAAAGCAATCACCAAATTTGGCAACAAGCTGTTGGGTGGATTTAGCACTGCAAATATGGCTTCTGAAGCTGAATTGAGCATCATATTGGTTGTATTTCTGGAGGGAAGCGAAATGTTGTATGGACACCATCATGACAATGTGAAGCACCTCATGGGTGCTAAATGATCAACCATGAAGCATTTATCTGGCATGCACAAGCGCCAGGACCATAGTCATTGAGAGAGTCAAAACACCCATCATTTGTTTAATTGTGCTCTTTGTTTTCATGTTTCAATGTCTATGAAATCAGATGAATGATTGGGGAAATAAGAATCATGGTCACGGTGGTACTTTCAAAACAACATTAAATTTCACTTCTTTGGTACATGATTCAAAAGCTGATGAGACAATACAGCAAATAAATGAAATCACTTGGAACTCATGGGTAATAACACAATTCAACCCGCCAGGGTAGTTTATGAGCGAATAACAGAGAAGAGTTGAGAAGTTACTTTACATTAATTTTGCAATTTTTTGACTGAATCAAAGTATGAAGTAGGTTCTTTGGCCTTCGAACCTCCTGGGTTTCTAAAATATCCAAGTGCACATTTTATTTTAGCTTTTCATCTCAAAACATTTCACAAACAATAGAATTGGAGGATTTTACATCAGAACAAAGAGAAAAAAAAAGACTTACATGTATGATCTCAGAAATCCCTTAGGTAGCGGGGGGAGATTCTCGATGCCAACTAGCATCACCAGAGTCATACCCATGATCGCGTGAACCTAATGAGATGGGACCAAGATTTAGCGATATGGACGCAAAGAAAGAGACGTCGAATTTGACAATGCTAAAAGTGTTCCTCAATCTGATCACAGATAAAGCTTGGGTATCGAAGAGGAAACGACCTTACTTGGAGATGACAATGTACAAGAAAAGCACCGGGTGTTTTTGCAACAAGTCTAATGACCAGCCATCCGACATGCGATCCGCTTGCCATTGGGCCTTTGAAATATTTCCCGTTCTTTCCGGCCAATACAACCTGGGTATCGCGTTCGATTGATCTCTTGTTCTTCAGATGGTTATCTTGATTGATTTTTTGGTAGCTATCCTCATTGAATTCGCCATAACCTTGTCCAATGACATAAAACCTTTGCCCATGCAGGCTAAAAACATTATTAAGGAATTCGAGAGCTCAGGATCAGCTCAATTGACCTATGAACTCAGCACCAAGTCAAATTTCGGACTGCGAGGTAAAATAAATAAATAAATAAAAAACAAAAAATCTCACTGCCAAGGATGTGCTTCTGAAACGTTAACAGTTGAGGCAATATTAACAATTACGAATTCGACGACTTCTCCCAACTTTATCGGATAAGCATCCAGTTTCGAGTCGTAGCCATTGTTTTTGGCTGCTGCTTCATAATCGGGTTTCAGTCCCTTTGTGTAAGCTTGAACTAATATTGGAACCTTGTACTTGTTTTCGACATACTGTTGAAGAAGGTTAGATCATGAGGAATCTGTGGAAAAATATTTCTGTTGATCTGTTTACTTACAGTCGAGTTGTTTACAAACCAGTTGACAGATCCATCGAGCTTTTTTCTTTGCTGACTTGATATAAATATTCTACGATTCACTTGCGCGGCGGTTGGAGCGTCTTTCTTCAGAAGTAAAGGCCGGAAGCGACTATCTATCCATTCCTGGTCCTCGTTTGGTAAAAGTACGATTTTGTCGAGCTCTGCGGGATCAGTGATCAAATTGGTCGAGTAGTTTTTGTGATTCGGTGGAGGTACCGAAGCAGAGCTCTTGGTGCCTCTGGTAGAATTGTTCCCCGAACGACTGAGGTCATATCTTAATATGAAGGATCCCATATCGCGTTTTTCCCGCCAGCGACTTTCAACTCTGCCATAAAAATCGGACTGCCCGCCTTTCTCTTCAAGCTCCTCCAGCGTCTTAGTTTTCAGGAGAAATGAATAACGCTGTCCCGATCCAAGTACCATGTAAGGAGTACTAGCTGGTTTTATGTATCCTCCATCAACCTCAATTACTTTAAATTTGGAATGCGATTCGATGGCAAAATAAAGGAACGTGAGAGTGGTGAGACCGATCGTTCTGCATCAGTTGAGACCATCACGAAAGAAAAGAAAAGTGGAGGGGGGTATTAGAAAATGTAAGACTTTCGTGGAGGAGAAATGGTCTTCTCACCGGACCCGATAAGTTTTGCCTGGCTTCACGTTTACCACATGCGGATGGCACTTCTTAGTGCACCCAAAAGCACTAGTCGAGTTGCACGATCCCAGCGCTTGTCCGTTGACAGCTATGTTTTGAGGCTCCCCAAGAAAGCGGATCGGAGTGGAAGATAGACCCGAGACAATCTGAAGATCAGTTGCATGATAGTAATCACTGAACATCAATGTGATTTCTTCATCATAGCTATATGGAGGCGGCACATCATTTTCTTCTATCACGAAAGAGCCATAGCCAGTTGATGATTGAAACCTGTGATGGGTGTGATAAATGCTTCGAGAGAAACGCCGATAAAGCAAACATCAGCGTTGATTCATTTTGAACGCGAACTAGTGGGAACCCACTATGTGCCGGCTGAGTCAGTCGGTAACTGGAACTCATAATCAAATACGCCACCTCTGGGCTGGATGGGAAACTAAAACATCCACCGCAAGCAATCAGCACAATTTCTGAGGGCTAAGCAAGGAGGCCTTTCTGAGAATGCGCGAAGTGAAAATGAAGAAATGAAAGCTCAAGCAAATACCTGCGAAATCTTCACCGTACCATCCGCGAATGGTGAGCCAAACTGCGCTAATCCATGGAAGTGAATTGTTGTCGATTCATCTTCTAGCTCATTAATCACACGAATCCAAAGTTTTTGGCCCGCCTTGAATCGAAGTTCGGGTCCTGGAAAAGTGCCATTGATCACGACTGAAGGCCGAATTGTGCAGTCTGCTGAGATGTTTTGCCGTGATACAACCAAAATGGTAGTGGGCGCCCATGGGGTTTGAGAGGTTGAAATTTTGGAGGCATCGGCTAGAGAAATATGCCGAAACATAAAAAGCAAGAGCGTCCAAAAAAGTCTAGTGAAATTGGGTGGAGTCATTGGAGATGAGGTGTGGAATTATGGATAAATGAGGGAAATGATGGCACTTTCGTCGGCCCCAAGGCCCCCTGTCTTGTGCATATCTATCTTCATTTTATCTTTTCTTTGTTCTCCCTGATTTCTGCGATATCTCCTTTCTTCTTGGTTACACTAACCACAGTGAATCCCTGCAAGCTTGCGGGTGGTTGTTATAGGACCCGTTGTCGATCGTTTTGCGCCACCAGCGGCCTGTAACGCGCGAGCAGGAAGAAGGGTACATATTTACACACTCGAGCCGACCCAGCCGGATTGTAAGCAAAGGTCTGAGCCGACCCGGCTCACCTATTTATTACATAGTGGGTGAGTCGGGGGTCAGGTTTGGGCACCCTTTCAGTTAATCGGGTCGACCTAAAGACCCACTTGCCCAGAAGCTGTATGAGGCCCCTCGGGTCCCGGAGTGAGTAATTACGGGTCCTCCGCCGATGTCCAGAAGCTACCTCTTGGTATTGATTCCTACCATGACAACCACTGCACCGTGGGGTGCGAGGGCCAGCCTCAGGACACGCCTGAGGCTGTCCTTGGCCCACATAAAAACAAAGCCTCTCGGACGGGGGTATCAGCGGCGGCAGGCAACTAGCGCCAGCGTCCTCGCAGGACACTCTCCGTACATCGCGGACGAAGTTCCACGCTGGCTCCGTCGTGAAATTTCCGAGAAGGCCACGCCGGACTTTGGCAGGGGGCCGACCGTTGTTGTTGGGTCTCCAATGATCCCAACAACATTGGTGGCTTCTGAATACGTGTTCTCAACATGCGGACAAGTGCTTGAAAATTACTGGATGCGACTCAATGAGGAATCGGTTAAGCCATTGTTATGAACTTAAGACTGGATTAAAAATTCAAGATTTTTCTCTGCCCAATGAATAGAAAATACATGTTGGTTAGTAGATTCCCCAATACATGTTGGAAAATGCAAAAAAGCAATGAACCCCAAGCATACATTCAGAGCTGGCCTCACTAGGCCCGTGGTCTGCCCATGGGTAGCCCACATGCAGCCCATTTGCTAAACAGGTTTGGGTTAGGATTTGGCCCGGCCTGATCTGTCCATTAAGCTTGTGGGCTTTCTTGGGCTGGCCCATGGGCAGCCTGAGCACACCTGTTTAGCACCCAGACATGTAGGGTTTGAGATCAATACTTTATTCCAGCACAACCAAACCTAATAGTAGTATAAAGAGCATGAAATGAAATAAATAAGAATAAGAATGAGAATAAAGTGGAAAGAATGAGATTGGTCAAAGAAATAATGAAATAGACTAAGATTCCTTCTTGCAATTAGACCGTAGCAGTGACTCAAAGAAAGAACTAGATAATTATTCATTGCAGACAATGAAGATAACAGCAAGCCTGAAACAATGAATAAAAGAGAGGTTCTGGTTAATGATCATCCTAAATAGACATAAATGGAAAGAGAATAATTAAAAGAGGGAATGTGTCCAAGTGGAAAATGAATGAATGAGGTAGGCAATACCTTGACTTGAGTTATTTTAATACTCCTCCTGAATTTCTACAATCTTTGATGAGCAAGTTGTTTGGATCTAAACTTGAAGTTAGGACTTGTTTGACAGTGGATCAAGGATTTTATTTGTTTGACAGAAAGAAGCCAGATGGAGTCTTGAGGTTGAAAAAAACACTCCAATGGCTGAGCAAGTTTGGAATTCAATCAGCAGTCCAAATTGAATATACATTTAACACAACTTTGGTATTATTCTTTGAAAAACAATAATGACAAAGATCTGATTTCCTCTTCTTATGATCCTCGAAATGATGAGCAGAACTAGATAGAGCCTGTACAAGTGGTACCCAAATCCTAAGCTCCTATTTTTGGCCCACTTGTCAGCCATTGTCTCTGTTTCCTTAGCTAGAAGGAAACTTGATATGTGTTCTCATCCAGTGGGGTAAGACACTTTCAATTTGGAAGATGATCTTCAAGATGAAATCAAGATTTCACTGAGATGGATGAATGAATGAATAAATAATGGAAAATGATATACACAATAGGCTATTTAGCTTATTGAGTGAATAGTTTTGAATCTTAATTTCCAGAAGATAATCACATTAAGGGTGAATTTTTTTTCAATAAAACTGATTGAAAGCTTAATAGTCAATAGCTTATAAATGTATATAAAAAAGTATTCCTTGAGAGAGGAGAAATTGAACCTTTGAATTCTTGGAATTCTAATGTTTAGTCTGGTGTGTTGCCAACTAGACTATTGTGGGTGTTGGATGAAAATGGCACAGGCATGTCGTGGAAAACTTCCACAATGTTCCATAACCTAAACTCCAACTCAACTGAGGCTGAAAATAGTTCCTCTCAGAATTCTTCTCCAAACTACTCACTCGACGAACCCTCAATCAAGACTCAAGACCTTAGCCTTAGCCTCAACAGTCACTCGGCCAAGAAGTAAAGTTAATCATCAATTCAAACCAACAATACCTGTACTCATCGGTAATCTTCATCAATAGCCCAGTAATCTGTCATATGACAGACTCAGCTTCACACTCAGCACTCAGGATCTTGCAGTTGGATATTCCTTGCATTTGGCTAAGGATGCTTTTTGACCTCAGCAACTTTTAAGCTTTGGTTAATCCTCGGGTTGCATATGACATCACCTATGCACCCTCAGCAATCTTCAGTGCTCTCTTGAAGTTACTTTCCAAACCTTCAAAGATTCAATAGCACACTGCTTTTCAGTTATGCAAACAAAAGCAAGACCAATAACCCTCTCACCGTTCTTCCTTTCCTTTCGGCATTACTCTTCATCCACTTAAACTTCCTTTCCGGATTCACACATTTCCTCTTTGAACTTTCAAACTTTGGTGCACAGTCCTCAAACTTTGAACTTCAATTCACTCACTCTCGCACCCATCACACTTACCCCTGCTTGGTCCTCCAGTCATGGACTCACCTTGGTGTTGCTTGACCTCAGAAGCTATGACCTCCTTTCATTTCTTCTGGTTTGACCCTATGATCTCACATCTTGTTCGAACCTATGTCATACCTTTGTAGCCTCACTTGTATTTACTATATAAGCTGTCTGCTTCCATGCTTTCCATCTTTCTTCATCAACATGAGATTATAGTTTTTTAGCATAACTTGATTCCACCTTCTTTGAGCCTTCTCATTGTGACCTCTTTCAGTGTTCTACTTAAGTCCCTCTGAGCCTAAGTAACTCTTCTTTGAAAACAATAAAGATCTTCGAACAGTCAGTCCTCTCTTCGAAGCTATCTCTTTTCCTTTCCTTCCTTCAAATAGTGCCCACCCGTCTCTTGTACAAGACACCGTGTGACAACTCCTGACTGATCTGGAAGTGCACAATCTCTGCAATGTACCTCAAAATATGCAAGAATACAAGCAAAATTTGTGAGAAATCTTCTCTTCATGTTCACTAAAGCTACCAAAAACTTGAGATTTGATCCCTCAAAAGCTGTACATAAATACTGCTAAACTTTGTTAAATAAAAAAAGGGGGTTGGAAATACGACTCCCAGGCATTGGACAAATGACTCCCATGACCGAGTCGTCGTCGGTCCAATTCAGGCCGCGGGGTTGGGAGTCGTCCTCCCAATCCCAAAAAAATAAAAAAGGAGGGAGTTGTTCTCCCAAATCCGCCAATGGACTGGGCGGATTGGGAGTCGCCCTCATTGACCGGAAGGAAAAACTTCCAGTCAATGAGGTTTTTGTGCCTCATTGAACGGAAGAAAAACCTTCTGGTCAATGGGGTTGTTGTACCTCGTCGACCGGAAGGTTTTCCTTCTGATCGATGAGGTAAAACAGCCTCACTGGCTGGAAGGATTTCCTTCCGGTCAATGAGGAGTTGTACCTTACTGACCGGAAGGATTTCCTTCCGGTCAATGAGGTTGTTGTGCCTCATTGCGCTAGAAGGAAAACCTTTCAGTCAATGAGGCTGTTGTACCTCATCGATCGGAAGGAAAACCTTCCGGTCGACGAGGTACAACAACCACATTGACCGGAAGGTTTTTCTTCCGATTGATGAGGTAAAAAAGCCTCATTGACCGGAAGGAAGTCCTTCCAGTCAAGGAGGGGTCCTCAATGACCCGAAGGATTTCCTTCCGGTCATTGAGGACTCCTCCTTGACCGGAAGGAAATCCTTCGGTTCAATGAGGGCAACTCCCAATCCGCCCAGTCCATTGGCGGATTTGGGAGAACAACTTCCTCCTTTTTTATTTTTTTGGGATTGGGAGGACGACTCCCAACCCCGCGGCCTGAATTGGACCGACAACTCCCAAATTGGATGTCGACTCAGTCATGGGAGTTGTTCGTCCAATGCCTGGGAGTTGTTCGTCCAATGCCTGGGAGTTGTTTTTCCAACCCCCTAAAAAAAGCTTGTCCCACTGTATCAATTTTTTTCCCTCAGATAATTTGATATGTGTCTCATTACTAAGTTGTACAGATTTGATACATTGTTAAATCACATTTCCAAGTTTTTTGTTGTATGCTTATGTGTTGCTTCTTTATCTCAATCACAAGTTTCAATGGTGCAACAAATTCAATACATGTATTTGTATCTTCCCATATCTCATCTTATTGTATATGCACATAAAATGTATTTGTATTGGATATGTTCACCCAACATAATGTATTGGCAATGCAATGTGTACAATACAAGTAGCCCAAGCCTTTGTGTATTCACAGAGAAATACAATAGGGGGGTTCACATTGGGTTATTTTTTTGCTGATGCGTGTCTGAGGGCTTGCTTACTGATGAGCTGGCTGATGGCTAATTCAGTGTAAATTTAACTAAATCTGCATGTATGCTCTGCTGACGTGTAAGTAAAATCTCACTGACCAAGGCCCAATGTGAGCCCCCCTAATACATGTATAGGATTTGTTTCACCATTGCCAATGTGTATACACTCATTATAGTCATCTATTTGATCCATCTCATTTCTAAACTAGGAAAAAAGTCATTAATTCTGAGCCTGTTTCATCATTAACCATTGCTACCTGTTCCAGACTCTCAGTGCTCCATCAGAACCCTTTTCATGTCAACTTTTCTCCATAGCTGAAAATTCAACACCTTGTTTTTGCCGGCAGAAAAATTGTTCTGGGTGATCCTCAAGAGCACTGTGTTGACTATTCCATCCCCCAGATTTTGGGGAAGTATGTTGACTGAATTTGCTGGTCAAAGTGGCTCTTGTGGAGATGAGTCTTGGCTCTGCTTTTATCTTGAAGACACAACTAACCAGATCAATCAAGATTGGCCGACTGTTGTGATTGACAAAAAAGGCTGAGATTGTCTTGTTAATCTCTTTCAGCAAATCACAAATAAGGCATGGGCCTCCAATTAAATGCATCAAGTCACTGTGTAATAAAAAACTCAGAAATCAATTTCCTTGCCTTACAAAGACAAGACAAATTGAAGGTTGTTATCCTTATTTGTTTTCAACAAATAGAGCTGTTATATTGGCATGGAAATAAGATAGCAATAGCTGCAGGAGTTGACTTAAACCACGGTGCAGTAATTCTTATTAATGGTCAGCGTACAGAGGCTACAACAGCAGCGAGGGATTCTGACGAGGGCTTATGGTGAAGGAGGTTACACAGCGGCTGAATTTCGACGTGATTTTCCACCGGTTTTTCTGGTGGAAATCACTGATCGGGCTCGGACGTATGCCACTTTGTCCAGGGCATGTTGGTGGAATCCACGCCAATCCTCGGCGTGGAGACACCGTCGCGCACGGTGTTCTCCACGTCAAGATTTTCGGCGGTAACACAAAAATGGGGGGTTATGTTTGGTGGCTATCTGGCCCGAACAGCAAAAATGAGTAGCCTGGGAATTGAACCCAGGATATACCCCCGGGTCAAGTCGAGCAGTCCCAATTTACACACAGCCCGCAAACAGGTGAAAAAATTTGAATTTAGTCACGCTGACATAATTCAAGTTCACACGTTATTTAACGCCCCGAGCCAGTCGTCACCTGCCATTCTCAACGGCAGGTGGAAAAGCAAAGCAGAATGCCCTCGATGGCCAGTACTGACCGGCCATCGAGCAAGCATCCACACCTCCCTTGATGGCTGATTATGACCGGCCATCAAGAGGAACACAATACAGATTCTCAATGGCCGGTCAGTACCAGTCATTGAGAGTAACATGCTACCTCAGATCTCGATGGCTGGTACTGACTGGCTATCAAGAGGAGATACACACACCCCTCGATGGCCTGCCAGTACACAGGCCATCGACAGGAAAGCAAAAAACTCTTGATAGCCGGTACTGGCCGGCCATCGATAGCAAAACATTCTTGATGGTGGGTCAGTACCGGCCAGCAGGAGAGCATTACATATATATGCTCTCGATGGCCAGTACATACCAGCCATCAAGAGCAATTAAGTGACACTCTTGATGGCTGTCAGTGCTGCCCATTGAGATGTACACACAATCTAGATGGCCTGCACTGACCGGCCATTGAGAGGACTCAACACCTCCCTTGATGGCCCGTCAGTACCGGCCATCAAGAGCAACATACTACACTCTCGATAGCCGGCCGGCTATCAAGAGCGTTGTAGCGGTTTGGATGGGTTTGTGTGTCCTCTCAATGGCCGGTCAGTGCAGGCCATCTAGATTGTGTGTACATCTCAATGGGCAGCACTGACAGCCATCAAGAGTGTCATTGATGGCCAGCACTGACCAGCCATAGAGAGTTCACAGTTGCTCTCGATGGCTGGTACTGGCCATCAGAGCGTAGTACATTGCTCTTGTGTGCCGGTGCTGACCAGCCATTGAGAACACTGTTTTTCTTTCAATGGCCGACCAGTACCGGTCATCAAGAGTGTACATAGTACTTTCCTCTCGATGGCCGGCCATCGAGGGGGGGGGGGGGGGGGGTGTATCTCCTCTTGATGGCCGGTCAGTACCAGCCATTGAGGGCATTCTTGTAACAATTCGGTTTGCACCTGCCATTGAGAATGGCAGGTGATGACTGGCCCGGGGCGCAAAATAGAGTGCAAACTTGAATTAAGTCAGCGCGACGAAATTCAAATTTCGTCACCTGTTTGCGGGCTGTGCCACTGGACTACACTGCTTTTGACAATCAGCTGCCAAATGGCACTATGTACCCTACCTCTCTAGAAAAAAAAAACCCCATCAAAGTTTTTTTCGTCTCAAAAATTTCTTTTTTTGCCGGAAAACAACCAGCTTACACTGGTTGTCATTTTTCTTTTTTTCGACATGGAAACCACGGCACATGCCTCCATGGATCCGACTGGTTCATGGTTCGGTGCAGCCGGCGTGGGGTCCACGTCGGTTTCACGGAGCTGTGAACCGATCGGATCCACGGAGCTGTGAGGCACCGTGGATTCCATGGTGTTCCTTGCCTCGGTGGTTACGACGAATAATCGAGCTGATCCGTCGATTCCACCGAGGCTAGTTTCCACCCGATGGTGGGCAAGACGTCGGCCAACGTGGATCCGACCGGATTTCCCTGGATCGGGCGGATCCACGATTAACATCGGCCGCTGTGTATGCATTGTTCTATGCATCTGCGCAGCTCCGCAGACAGGTTTTCCAAGTCGGCCCACAAGCTGTCCCTCCGCAATCGGCCCTGTCCCCAGGAAACCTCGGAAACTATCTGTAGCACTTCCGCTGGAAACCCCGACTATAGCCAAAAACCGCTTCGTGGAGGACTATTTTGGCAAGTGTATCAACAGACCTCAGCTTTGTCGGTCGATTGACTAATTGTTTGATTCGATTCTCCTTCAGAAAACTATTGGCGGCTTCCTCATGGCTCAACTCCAGCTCCCATTCACTCTCTCTTCTCATCCGACAGTACAGCCCATCGAGCACAATTCAGATCTTCGCAAGCCAAACAATCCTCCTCCTCCCTCCTTCGGAACGTACCCCGTATTGCGCCTTTCTGCCTCTTACCGTACTTCAAAACAAGCCCTCCAGGTCATCGTCACCGTTCCCGGTCAAGGCTGGTCTATTCACAAGGTTTCATCACCACCACTCGAACTTGTTTCTCCCCCTTGTTATTTTCAAAAAACTGATCATCTTCTTGATTTGGTTCCTCCCAGGTCTCTGATCAAACCATCCTATCATCACAAAAGGTTTCACCCACCTTAGTTTTCTCTGTCCCGTCTGTTGCGCTTTCTATCCCTCAAATTGAACAGGATGGCCACCAAAAATCAGAAGCCGCGAAATCATCAACAAAAAAAAATCGCAAAACTCGTACCCGTTACGTTTATGCAGCTGTCGCCTCTTGTCCATCTGATCCCTCTCCGGCAGTCAACCAAGGTCGTACGATATGGGTATGGATCGAAAATGAAGTCAATGGCGGATTCGGTGAACGCGACCCAACCAATCTAGACCATTCCAAATCCAGCTCCGCCAATATTATAAAAGAATTCCCCTCTCGGGTTGAAATAGTTTATCCTCTACCTTCCCCACACTACACAGATGGTCCTACAACTCAACTGGCCCGGATTCTTGTCTTACTTCAATCCGGACAAGCTCTGCTGTGCGACCAAGATTTAACAGCCATCGCCACATGCCGTGTCCACTCCAATCCCGTACCTTTAATCCCGACGGAAGTCCCTTACGTTCGGATCCAAGCCCATAATGAACATCACGAATCCGATCCCACCTCGAACCTGATCAGACAACCGAAGGTATCCACCGCCACCTCACCCGGACAGTTGATCTACATATCTCGATTGAGACCCGAATTCCCTGCCTCCTCGGAACACGTGTCAAACGGTTCTACCCCTAAAAGTCGCCCCTCGAAAAAGCGCAAATCTGTCGGGACACAATCTTCGAAACCTACCTCTGTTGGACTCACTCATTATTCTCATCTAGAAATCTGCGTCCTGGAACTACAATCAAATAAACTGCATACATTGGGTCGCATTTCTCACCAGGAGGACTTTTTGGATGTGACTATTGGATCTCAAGGTTGGGTTGCCATCATGGGTCAGTAGTCACTCCTTTGTCCGCCGAGTGAATTGTTCGTCCTAACCAAGATTCCAATTCTCACTGAATGATGCGATTCAGGGCAGAGTCACACATTATCCACCTATCTCTTATCTCATTCCCCAAGCCGCACCCCAGAAGCAGAAACACTACCTTCCCGCGATTTGACACTAATTCCTCACCCTCAATGCAGTGCACTACAGCTCGCAACAAAATCTTCATCAGTTGAAACGGCTCTCACTTCAAATGCATCAACACCAGTCCTTGTCCCGCTCCCCGGCTCTGTTCCCATCGTCTTTGTCTTCATGTCATATCCCCCGCAACCATCTGCTGGTTCAACTACCACTTGCCTAGGTTTAATCGTTGACTTATATCATCAAGCGATTCTTTTTGTTCTTCAGTGCCCATGGCCGACCGCGCCGAAGCACAGTCAGTCATCGCCTTCTGACCAGGAACCCTTGATCGTCTCAGCTTCGCTCTCATCCTTTTCTCGACCACCGCACGTTTACCTGTGTCTATCTTACCAAAATATCCGGATAGTTCAAGCTCTTCAAGCACCAGAATTTCCGCCGGATGCACCGACTTGGGTGGAAGTACTGAACCCTATAGTCACAGACGCTACGCTGTCTTGGATAATCCCACAATCCAATGGTGTCATCTCGCACACGAAGACCGCTCTGGAATGCCAGAAGAGGCCCTTGCTCTCAGAACAACTATTGAGCTGCCGTGAACTCAGTTTCTCACACAACGCTTGTCCTGAAGAGATCCCCCATCTACAAAGCCTGAAGTCATTCATTTCCCGTTTCAACAGCGTTTGCCTGGGTAGCACCGGCAAAACGGGGCAATGGAACGCCGAAGCATCCAAGGCCGCCGAGACAGCCTGGGCAGAATACATTTTGAGCCCCTTAATTGGCCAAGATGCAGGTCAAACTCAGAACGTAAACATGGGGGTGGATGATTCATCTGATCATACTACGGACCATGTGGTTACCACATTCCTGCGGGCACCCCACTCAGTGTCCAAGCTTGGCGTGAGTTTCACCATGCCCGTTCTCAATTTCAACTCATTTTCTAATTATGATTGTTCACTGACTTCACTACCATTAATTTCCCCCCTCGATAACAGTCGATGCTTCCGAAATCATTTGTACAGGTCCTACTTGAAATATGCCTGGGTCAATTCGCCGCGGACGTAAGGAAAGAATTGACGATCAATTCAGCCGACGAAAGCGCGCCGAGCACGCGCAACCCTACCCACAGCTTGCAGCCTTACCCCGCTCAAATTCTCGTCTGCCTACTGAATTCGGGTCTGGTGGAACAAAGCATGATCTCTGGTGGTGTAGTCTCTGCCCTGAGACGGACTGGTGATGCAATGGCGGTCGAAACAGCACTTTCCCGGCTGTATGATGTCGACGAATTCGAGTCGGTCGAGACCATTCGTTGGGCGATTCAATTTCAGAACTCTCAGCCAGATGATCCCCACTCTCAGCTGGTAAAAAAGCACAAGGTATCAGTCCTCGAGCGTCTCTTGTCAAAGGTCTTATCCCAGTCACTTTCCCCGAGTCGATTGAAAAAAGCGTTAAAGCAAATCTTGAGCACAAATGAGATTTTGATCATTTTCCGTATCCTAAATGAGTGGGTTGATTGGTGGATGGAAGAAGGCATGGAAATTCTCCGGATTCGCTATGAAAACTCCTCATTGAGTTCAAAACTTAAACCTACTGGCGAGGCATCTGGCCCTACCAACGCTCAACCACCCCCGGAAAACGTATGTCTCCTTTACATATCCAATTGGATGGCTCCCACGTATTGATGTGTTATCCCTTCTTTTATTTCTATAGTTGAACGAGTCCAATCGTGAGCCTGCATCGGATTGGAGCGGCTTACCTGACCTCGCTCACGTACGTATCCTGTTGTATTTGTGCCTTAGCCCAGATTTCCTCTCTTGCGATGTTCATCCAAGCTTGAATCCAACTGAACTTGATACTTTTCCACCAATAGATTCTTGACTTTATAGAGTGTTCGTTAGATGCACACCTGATAGGACTGATCCAATACAAGGAATCCAGTCAGATCTTAGAGGCTTTGAAGTCAAAACTCAAGCGGGAAATTGAGATCGACACGATTCTACAAGGTTTGAGTGGGCCATTAACCCAGTCGACCAAACTTACTCAACAGGAACAACGCCGACAGAAAGAGAAGCTTAGAAAACCTTCCAAACAACCTACGCCAGTGGATCCGAAAGCCACGCCAAGTGGGACAACTATCCCGCACCTCAACCCTCGACTATCTACCCACCCTGCTCATCCTAATCGTCACGCCACCCGCAAACCTGCATCAAATAACATCAAAACCAAGCGCCCTGTTCATCCTGATGCTCGTCGATTACACGCGGAGACCAGTAATACACAATCTATTGCTGAGTATGCCGTGGAACGTTTCAACCTCTGATTGAAAGCGTCCTCTCGTGCTATCCAATTGATCCCCATGTTAACATCCTATTCCCGCGCTCACCAGAGCAATTTGTTTTCTCTTTTTTGTTTCCACATCTTCGATGGGCATGTACCTCTAAGATCAATGAAGAGAGTATGATAATTTTTTTTGGTTGATTTTTTCTTTTCCTTTTCTCAGGCCAATAGATACCAATACTTGTTGACTACACGATCCACAACAAAATCACACTTTTTTTACTGAGAAAAAAGAAAACACTTGAATAGGTTGTGGTCCCCTAGGAGCTTGCCCCTTGGGTAAGACATGTTGCCCGGTTGAATAGTTCATCGCGAAGAGAAATAAAGGAAAAATTTATATTTGTATAAAGCGTTTTTGATGTGATCTTTTTTCAGGTACATGAATTAAGTGGTATGTAAATATGTGAATATTTACTTCAAGGAAAAATCCAAAGAAGAAGAAAAGGTTATTTGCTATTCAACATCGTTGAAACTATCCTCAAGGTCCCTAGGGGGTCGTGTAAAGCTTTCGTGACCGCTTCATATACTGTGCCACACGTGCCTTCATAAGCGATCTCACTTCGCCACTTCTCTACTTCGGTGAGCGTACTCCAAATATCTTTTAATTGGCTCTCCGAATCATGGATTGGGAGCGGATCGACTAGCTTCAAACCGCTGGACTGGATGGGTAGCTTCTCCTTAAAAGCAGTTTCGAATTGACGGCGGAACTGGTCGGCATGCCATCCGATTGAATACCAAGATACGGCCAACTCGCCTTCTGGTATAGTTGATATCCATTTGCGGACGATTTCAGCGACGTGGGCAGCCATGCCACCGAATTCCAGTAGCAGTGGTGCGTTTCGCAACATTTCCATCATGTGACTTTGTTGTTCTTTACTGAGTTTTAGATGATGAGCGGCTCTCAACACGAAAAGGTATCGGGCCAACTGAGGCACAGAACCTAAATTTTGGGAATCAATTCAGATTGGTTGTTTATCCAGTCATTTTCGAGGTGTATTGAAACAGTTTAATGTTTTCCAGCTTACGTTCTGGGCTCAGCATTTCTCCAGAGTCACGTGCAGGCACATCATGGCAATATTTAATCTGAAGCGACTCCGATTCGTGCTTGAAAACATCGTCTACTGCCTTGAAGAGAGGGCTTGCTGTAGCCCTGCGTTGCAATCTTGAAGTGGGTGGGTTGGATGTCATCTTTTTCAATGAAAGAGAACCCTGTAAGCAGATTAGATCAAATTAATCAATTCTATGTATCTCAACCGTCTTACATGATCATGGGAGCCCTGATGGATTATTTTCGGAACAAGCTCTTCTTCACCGATGATTTCCTGTGTGGGTCCATGTGATCCAATTGGGAGGGAAGTCGAGTTAGGTATGAATAACAAAGAGAATAGTGCCAGCAAGATGTATGAAGGAAAATGCATCTTTTGAGAATGCCGGGGCTGGATGTTGGCAGGCTCGAAAGGAGAGCGATCGCAAGGAGGAATGGGTATGTAGAACTCCTGAAAGAAGCTTGCGGTATATTTGTCTCAATTTGGTAGGTTTTTTATAAATCTATTTTGGTGTTGTCTGGTCAATTATTCTGGTGAGACAAGATGTCCTTAGAAAAAAGGTTCGGTGAGCTCGGCGGCTGCCATCCACGGTGGAGTTCGTTGATTTGGTTTCAAATCCAGTCTTGTTTGAATCCTAAACACTCTCCGTCTGTAACAACTCATGTATCCTTTTGATTTGATTGTATTACCTGCGTTGAGCAACCCACGACGAGTCTTAGATCCTACAATCTTTACCTCTGAGATTCAGATCTCAGCTGTTACTGGCAGCTGAAGTTGAGGCATTTGATTCTTCTCGCTTGAAGAGCAGTGTTAATCGTGGTTGAGCCTGTTTCATATCGTGTGGGAGAAGCTATAGTGTCAGTCACCCGTTTGATCTTTCTTGTCGTATGCTCAGTTGAGGGCACCATTCCTGGCATGTGGATCTTCCTTTTTTCTTTTTTCGTGAGCTATCCGAAGCTTTGGATCAAGAAAACCTTCGAGCTCTCACAGCCGTTTCACGTATGTGCGCCGCTTGTGTCAGATCACTGGCACTGACCGGCCCACAATTCTGTCCGCATGGAAACAAAACTTCTCGGGTGGAGAACCAGCCTACAGCCTACTCTGGCCGGAACCTAAAGCAAGCGCGGCCTTTGTAAATTGCCCCTGCTGTGGACCGCTGTGCAATCCAACAACCGCAGGTGACCTCCCACACATAACCCTTGAGGGACTCTCCGGAGAAAGACTTGGTTTATAATTAAGCTCGGGTCCGGAGTGCTGATGTACAAATCAGATGCCCGAACTCACAAGGTGGCAAGATGATCTGTTTGGGAGATATATTAATGTTGGTCTTAATTCTTGGGAAGAAACGTTTATCCAGCTGTCCTTTTATACATTTTGTTGCTGTCTTCCATATCCACTCGATAAGCAGCCCTCCTTATAAATCATAGCGACTCTTGTCCCATTTAAAATTATTTGTGAAGATACTTAGAAGCAATATGGGGGTTCACGCAGGGCTTTGATGGTAACTAAAATTGAAACAATCAGCAAAATGCTGCAGAAGATCTATGAAGTTGAGTCCCCTTTATAATTCTGCATCAGCAAGCAAGCCTTCAGACCCGCATTCAACAAACAAATACCAGGAAATACCCCAACGTGAACCCTGATGATATATAAAGTCCATCAGCCAATTGAGAGCCTTGTAAAGAACCATTTCGAGTTGGCAATCCTAAAACTAGAGGTGTAGTGCTCAAAACTACTTAACATTCTTACAGCATAACAGGCGATATTTGGCAGGTGTTTCTGGTGTCTGGTACAGACAAACACGTGGGTGCTAGGAAACAGCCAACTGAAGTTTGAAGGAAGCAGACTAATTACAGCGGAATAGCTGGTTTGAAGTATCCTCTGTTTTCAGGAGAGGACTTTGACAAAGAAGACTTAAGTTAAGAAGACTGTAAGGGCTTGGCAGAGAAAGGCTCAAATGTGCTAGAACTATAATCTTATTTTGATGAGGTAGGAAAGTATAAACAAGTACAGGATTATTCATGAGGAAGTACAAGCACTGATAACATAGACATAAGAAGAGCATTCACATTGGACCGGTTAAGTTGCCAACCTTGAGACAACTTAATGGTGTGGCAGCTGCATCCTCAGGTTTACTCCGGGCACGTTGACGGAAGGTTCCAATTCAGGTTTACAACTGCTAAATTTAACGGTTGTAAACCTGGCCGGTTAAAACTATTTTGTAGCAGGTCAAAGGTCAGATTTCCAGGTTAGCTAACCTGAATTCTGAGAGGCCAATGTGGTTGCCATTAAGGCTAACCTGAGGTTACCTTGACCTTAAATTTGACCAAACAAATCTAAATGATCTAAGAGCATCCTTATTGGTGGCTAAGTCTGCACAAGCTCAGGAAATTAGCCCCAATGCTCAACCACATTGGGTCAAGCTACACACAGGCTAACTTTGCACGGAGTTTGATGTAAGAGCTCAAATCCCTTCACTGGTTCTTATGTTGAAAGTACTGTGAGTCAATGGCCTGTGCAGATTTCTAAGACCAAACAAGCAGTGTTGATTTCTGAGTCCTGAATCAGAGAGATGGAAGGGTCAGTCCTCTCTATATAAAATGAAATGAAAGCTTGGCAGTTTTAGCCACCCGGTGTTGTTGTGACAGCCACAGCTAGTGAGCTGTGTTGTAGCTCAAGCTTTAGCCATGCACAAAATCATTGAACTGGTAAAGATTCTCTAAGAGGATAGAAAATGAAAGATAGCAAAGTGAAATGAAAGCTTGGTAGGTTTAGACAACCTGTGTTGTTGTGACAGCCACAGATAGTTAGCTACACTGTAGCTCAAGCTTTAGCCATGCACAAAATTATTGAACCGGTAAAGATTCTCTAAGATGATAGAAAATGAAAGATAGCAAAGTGAAATGAGAAGGAAATGAAACTGGAACAAGACAAAAAATAGACACATGAGAGTTGAAGTCAAACAGAAAGCATTGGAGGGGAGGAAGCAGTGAGTAAAACTTTGAAGGGAACTACTTGTGAATTTAGTGTATTTCAAAGGAGGAGATTCAAATGTATAGGTTCAGATTTTGATTGTAGATTTGAGTTGAGGATCCTGCAATTGAGTTTGATTGGATCTGAATGTTATAAGTGTGCTTTCTAAGTGCAGAGCATTTGCTTAGAATTGTCAGGATAGGTGATGCCAAGGCTAGACCTTCTAGCTACACCTCCTGCAAAATGATAATAAAAATAATCTATTAATAAATATAAAGATTATTTTTAAGTGGTTTGGAGCGGTGAAAAAGGTGTAAGGGTTATAAGAAGAATAGGGGATTTGTTTTGGGTAAAGCCAAAAGGCTAGAGGTTTGAATATTCCCTTGTTAAGGGTATCAGGCTCCTGTAATGACAGGGGTTTTCAGGGTCACCTGATCTTCTGGGGCCTGTTGAAACAGGAGTCTTGGGAGTACCCAGGAAATTGAATGGGTAGTGGCTCTAAAACAGAATAATACTTACTGTTTTGGAGCCCTTATGGAACTAATACCTGGATGAAGGTGGAATAAGGCGGTGATGAGTTCAGGAAGGCTTCAGTGGGTGGTTTGAGGCAAAATTCAAGGTCACAGGAAGTCCTACAAATGGATTATCACTGGTCAATAAGGTTCTGACTGATGAGTATAAAGCTGTAGTAGATTACTGATGAACAAGACTTGGGAAAGGCCTCTGAGGGGAAGGTATGAGGTCTATTTATGCTTTTCAGAGGCCTTGAGGACAAAATGGGGGACCTTTTTTAGTTACAAGGGTCCTGAGGCATTTTTCTGATCTTCTGACAGGTTCTTCTCAGCACCTGTGGCACCCAAATTCTTTGGTCCCAAACCGAGGAAAAAATGGGTTTTTCTTCAGTTTAGAACCGGAGGTCAGGCAGAGCTGGATTCTCAACCCAGCTCACCAAAGACAAACACATCATATTGATCCCTATAGCATAGTGGTTTGAACGAGAAGGGCAAACCATAACTATGTGCAGGCGAACTGCAATATAGAGGTTCTGGGTTCAAATCCCCCACAAAGAGTACAGGCTTTGGGGGTTTAAGGGGGTTAGGGGTTAGGGGTTAGGGGTTAGGGGTTAGGGGTTAGGGGTTAGGGGTTAGGGGTTAGGGGTTAGGTTTAGGGCGTTAGGGGTTAGTGGTTAGGTTTAGGGCGTTAGGGGTTAGGGGTTAGGTTTAGGGCGTTAGGGGTTAGGGGTTAGGTTTAGGGCGTTAGGGGTTAGGGGTTAGGTTTAGGGCATTAGGGGTTAGGTTTAGGGGTTTTAGGTTTAGGGTTAGGCTTAGGGGTTACATTTTCTTTGGGGGTTTAAGGGGGTTCGGGGTTAGGTTTAGGGGTTAACAGGTTTTTTTTTTCATCAACAAAGGGAGTATCCAGCTCACATAGCAGCTAGCCCAGCTCACCCAGCTCACGTACCAGCTAGCCCAGCTCACCCAACTCACATACCAGCTCTGGCAGCTCACCCAGCTCATCCAGCTCATATATACCAGCTAGCCCAGCTCACCCAGCTCACATACCAGCTGTGGCAGCTCACCCAGATCATATATACCAGCTAGCCCAGCTCACGTATCAGCGCCTCCAGCTCACGTACTGAATCACAACCTGTATCTCATTCCCAGTCAATTTTTTTTTTGAATTCAGCTCAACCAGCCCCACCCAGCTTGGCCTGTCATCCAGTTCTAAACCGAAGAAAAAAACATTTTTTCCTTGGTTTGGGACCGAAGGATCTGGTTGCCAAAACTCCTTCTCAGGACTGAATAGAGGTATTTTTGCTTATTCAAACCCAATTGTATTGGTGGAATGTTCTGGAAAATCCTGTTATTATAAATTTATAATGTTCTCAAGAATGCAATATTTATTTATAATCAATTGATTATTAATTTCTAGAAAGTTCTACTACTTTTAGCCATTTTATTATGTTATAGAGTTGTTACTTTACTTTATACTTACTAGAGAACAGGGCGGCTTTGCCGCAGCGACTCCTAGGCCTCAGGCTTCAGACAATGTTACATTAAAGCATCAGGATATAAGCTTTTCTTAACCCCACCCATTGTCATGCTTCAATCACCCTTCACAATGAGCATGCAGACAGGGTGTCAGTTGTTGCATTAGCCATTCAACCAAGCTTAGTCTTAAACCTGCATCATTCCTACCACCTGAGTTTGAATCCACATTCCCAACCTGCAAGCCCCCACCAGAACTACAAGGTGTTCACACTCCCTCTCTACTTTCCTCAAGTTTTACCTGCTGATACTTTGTTGAAATTCAAGCTTTTCAACTACTTGATTCCTCCCCATCGCTAATTTTCATTCAGACCTGTCCAAAGCTGTCATGTTTGGTCAAAAGTCCAGCATCAAATCAAGCTCTCTTTGAAACTTACCTTACTGTATCAATGATGTATTTTTCATGGGCAATAAATCATAATTTTGTTTGATATTCAGCCTTCAGCACCATGTGATATATTTCAACCCAATTTCAACTACAGGCAATTTGAAGGTTTTTCCCCATCCCCTAATCTTTGACCTTCCTCCCTATATTTACCTTGAAGGAACCTTTTTGTTTAATAATAGGGACTCGGAAAAACGACTCCCAAATCTTGGGAGAACGACTCCCGCGACCACCCGGACGTCGATTCTGGGAGTCGTTGTTCCGATTCCCACCGGGGAGTCGTCCGTTGAACCTTCTTTGACCGGAAGAAATCCTTCCGGTCAATGAAGGTTCAAGTACCTCATAGACAGGAAGGAAATCCTTCCGGTCAATGAGGTTCTTGTCCCTCTTTGACCGGAGGGACTTCCTTCTGGTCAGAGGCCCGGCGACTCCCAAATCCGCCATCGGACTCGGCGGATTGGGCAGACGACTCCCTTTTCATTATTATTTTTATTATTTTTTAATTAGCCGGACGACTCCCCGGTGGGAATCGGAACAACGACTCCCAGAATCGACGTCCGGGTGGTCGCGGGAGTCGTTCTCCCAAGATTTGGGAGTCGTTTTTCCGAGTCCCTATTATTATATGACATATCCCCCCATGTTTCACTTGATACTAAGGTCGACGGACAATTCTCCGGTTTTCTCGGCCTTTACACCTTAGATCAATCCAGGTTAGTCTATGTTGTCATTGCCGACCAATCTTGACTCAGGTCTGATTTTAAAAGTTAAGCAAGTGCATTTAAGTCATTGTAGTCTTTCAACTCGACCGTCACCATTCATATCAACACTTTGCGTCTACCCTCCTCACACTAGACATATTGTTTAAGGCTTTTTGACTTTCGCAGCTGCAAGAACCTCAGGCTTGAATTTATTCACGAAACCAGCAATTTTGGAGTGATCCATCAGCTTGAGAAGTGAAGTTTTTGAGTTTCCGCATACCGACTGAGGGTAGACGTGGCCACCTATGATGAAGTGATGAGCAACAAGTCCCCACAAAACAACACTATTTTTAAGCTCATCAATCTATCACACACCTTCTATATAACTCCCCTCTCTCGGGGCCAACTCTGCAATAGACCATTGAGGCGGAGAAAAAAAAACACCCGCCTGCATGATAGCACGTTCATTGACAGCCCTTGAAATATGATGTTGCCAGCGTAGTTGCGATTGTGCGTCAGCTTCAGGAGTCCATTGCTACCATTTTTTAAGCGGTAAGCTTCTTCCCCAATCTAACAAGCGGTTCATTTTTTAAGAATGCACTAACAAAGCAAACAGCACGCTTAAATGATCGGTTTCTTTCATGCGCGTCTTCGGTGGATTGACTGTTTCAGAAAAGGCTTTTCGAAAAGAAAAGTGACAGTACGCACATTCTGGTTCATTTCCAAGTCCGATGTGGTACAAGTTTTTCATTCATTGAACTGCGGCGATAGCAGCGAGACGGGTATTATTAAGGTTGCCGGACTGTCAGTTGAGACCTATGGTAGTAGGGCCGTTCAAGCGGGATGCCAGTGCAATGAAGCTAGGGCCTAAGGTGATTTTTTTTTGGTAGCAGTTCTAGTCCTGATGGAGAGGTGTAACTGATGGACAGCTTTTGCTTCTGGTCAAAGACCACCTTATCCCTAGAAAAGAAATGTATAGGAGTGAATCAGAAAGTTCTCCCTCGAATCGAGCTCCTCTTGGATTATCAATACAAATCAAATTTTCGATTGCTTACTGTGATGTTCCTGCGATCCTGGTTGCAGGAGGCGCTCCGTATGCTTCACGACGAGTTGAGAAAGACAGAGGAGGAGAGCGAAAACATCAGCCCTTCTTCCTACTCCGGTGGGTGTAGATGCCCTGAAAACATTTGTGAATTGTAGCTGCTTACAAGAGGCCAAGTGAATTAGAACTGGGAATCCGGTACGAAGCCGATGGTCCATCAAACCTAAAGGCAATTGGCCCGGCTGTACCGGCTAGAAGAATTGAGATGGTTTCGATGGAGAGCTTGGTAAGTCAAGAAGATGGTTGATTTGGAAAGGTGGAGGGTGAATGTTAAGACAAAAATGGGAGATGACGATGAGAAGCGTGGGAAGTTGCTGACGAGGTTAAAGGGTTATCTTACGGCTGATTTAAGTATGAATTAAAGGCCACTCACTGATGAGTCCATCGCTGTCGCCCCATAACTGTTGGTAGATGCCCAGGGGAAGGCGGCTCAGGAAAACCCCCGCATAAGGCGAGAGCTGGATGCGGGGCTTATCCGCAGCGGGCAAGGGCCAGCGTTCGCGCAGCCCACGTGTGAGCGGAAACCTCGGATCAAATTTTGAATCCTTGGCTTTATTATACTTAGATCATAGCACATGGACATTAGTGATAAACTTTGTATTTTCGTCTATAAGGCTTGTTACATTTCTGTGATGGTTATGTAACATGTGTAACATGCTTTGGATTGATTTTGATAAGTCCTTCTTTCTTCTAAGAGAAAGGTTATGAAGGAGTAGGATTTTAAGGGTCATTCCGCTGGGTGACCCTAGGATATTTTGAAAGTAGATTTCATTTGTGAGATAATATTCAATGTATTCTCCATGGATCTCAAGATATTGGAGTACTTTGGTATTATTCTTTATTTTTATATTTTATTGGTTACTATGTAAGCTTGTCTCTGCATAGTAGCAAGCTGACAAGAATACTCAGGTGATTTGAATGTTCTTTCGATGACTGATTTGTTTTTATAACAATAATTTTGTTGTATGACAGCAGGGAACTGGCAATAAACATAAAAATTTATTCAACAGGTCCCATTTTTTAGATTTTCCCTTGGATCCTCAAGATTTTTTTTGTAAATTTTTGAACTATCAAATTTCAAAAAAGGATCAATTATTCAAGTGAAATAGCCACAGATTTGGGCATAGATTATTTGAAATGCAACATACCTTCTTTGAAGGTTCAAACCAGCCAATGGTGGTGTCAGCAGGTGGATTAGATTTTGACATCCAGGGATGCTCCCTCAGGCCCAGGGGTCACACCTCCACTTTCAATGTCCATGAAATGGGCAGCAGATCTAAACACAACTGCTTCCACAAAGACAGAATCATGGCTGTCTGGTATTGTCTATTCCCATCGGCCAATAGGCATTCCTTGCCCACAGGTACAGATGCTACCTAGTGTCCAAGGGTAAGCCCTAGTTGACATTTTTGAACTATCTATACTTCTTACCAAGAAGGGTCCCACCTTGGCCTGTGGGTGTAGGAGAATTTCCCCTATTTAAAGGTGCATGTAGTACTTGAATGCTGAGGAGGACCCATCCTTGAAGGGTTACTGCCTGTGCCTGTTGTCAATGATAATTTCTCCTTGGAATGTCACAGGGTACTGCAAGGACCTCTCCCCAATCCAAGGAGAATTACTCCTTGGCCAGCTTTTCTATTTTGTAGCTTCAGCTGAGGAAGAATACTCCTTGGAAGAAGGTACAGATTGTGAGAGAAATTCAACAACTGAAGGTAATATTTCTCATGATTAGATAACTCAAGTTGTGCATGACTTTGGGCTAAGCTGTATGATAATAAATACTCTAACTGAAGCAATGGTGGGTCAGCTAAGCTACACATTTTGTTAGCATAGCGTAGTGTTAGCTTCTTAAGCTACACTAACAGACCACCACTGTTGTGGGACTCCTGTGGGACACTAAATGTATTATTTGGTGAAAGATCCTCTGAGGGGGAAATAAATTGCAAATAGGTTGAAAGGGTATTACAAATTACAGGTGGTTTGAAAGACCTGCCCCTCTAATGATACTATACAAATGTGTAAGAATCTCAAAATCAATATTTATAAAGATACAGCTGACTTCAAGACTGAGTTACTATGTATAGTAGCCTCAATCAGACTTAGATCAATCAAATCAATATTCTCATAGACCTGTTACAACTTTGGATAACAATGGATAAGCAACCCAGTGGGATTGTTTATATGAAATTACAATACTAATACTACTCGTTGATAATTAAGTTAATAATGATATCTTCCTCAAACAATTTCTTGCTAAGGCACTTTAATCACAACTAGAGCTTCCAGACTAATACTACTACTACTTGCTAACAGAGACACTAATAATAAGCTGCTGATGGCGAACTTATTGTTGTTATGCTGGCTATAAATTTACTGGAGGACTTCCCGTGGCCATCTACAGGGGCTGTAAAGTCTAAATTACAGGGCTAAATCCAACGTGCCCTGCCAAAATTTAGTTTTAGAGGCTCAAATTAAGAATCTACAGGGGCTGTAGATCCTATGGGAAGTCCTCCACTACTAATCTACTCAAGTTATCAAGATCACTAATACTATCACTACTCAGACTAACACTAACACTAACACTAACACTAGTGCACCAATCACCTGATTGATAGCACAGGACCTAATACATACTGCTCTTGGAGACTGATACATTGATAGATGGATGGGTGAGTGAGTGAGTGAGTAAATTACTAAAAGGGGGATTCTGGCTGGGAGAAGCCCTCCTTTTATATTGAAAAGTGAGGGATTTTTGCTGCAAGGGAGCTCCCTGAGGGATCTTCCTGTAAACTGAATTGTGTACTCTGCTTAGTCAGAAACTGAACAACTGAATCATGTGTTCTGATTGGCCAGGACTCAGCATCTGAATGCTTTTATCAGCCTGCTACTATTCAGACACAACCTGAATAGAGCACACTTAACAAAAAACTATAAAATATATATACATAAATAAAAAAAACTATGTAATAATGATAGAGACATTATTACATAGGCTATAAAAGAGACATTATTACATGTACTAGAGTGTTATAAACATGGTTTAGTACTGTTACATAAGCATAATGACCCTAAAATATCAAAACTTTATTTTACAAGTTTCATCACTTAAAATTACTTGGAACCTTGAAAATAAGTTAGTTCAATAACAAAAAACAAATAAAAATAGAAGTCATGAATAACTTCTGAACCTTAAAGAAAACTTAGAGTATTATTGGATATTCTGAATCTACATGTAAAATAACCTAGGGTAACCCACTTACAGTGCCCCTTAAATCTTACTCCTTCATGTACTTCTCACTTACTCACATACACTCAAGCATCACGGGTCACAATGTGGTGTACACATTACATGTACATCTCACATATCCATACTGACTGGGTAATGACCAGAAAATGATGTAAAAATGAGGTGTTGTGTATACTGACAAAGTTAGACCCAACTGTGAAGTGAGGAATCCAAGCCGGCGTCCCAGTTCAGAAATTGGGAATTGGGCCACAGACCCTCCCAGATGACAAGGCACCCCTGTTAGAGGAGTTGTAAAAATATGAAAAAATACAGGGGGTTTCAGAGTGCCCCAAAAATATGGGAACAACTCCTCTAACCCCCAAAATCCTGTTGCACCACTTGTAGTGTGGTGTTCAAAGATTTGTACAGGCTAAACTGGGCCACAAACTGCATCATAGCGCTGCAACTGGCCCAGGCCAAAGGTTACAAGGGGTCCAGTACTCAACAAGGTTTTTTACCAACTAAGTACTGACCCCCAGACCCTGCTGGTGAGCACCTTCAGCCTCTTGGGCTATGGCTACACCTCACAAACTGGCCCAGGCCAGCCAGAAAAGTGCCACACCACTCCAAGGGAGGCATTATGAGCACTACAGGGGTTCTAAAATTAGTATATAAGAACCCCCATCCTACCACCAAGTTGAAAATCATCTTCATTTTATCATACACAGTTATAACCGCTGTGGTAATCTTTCTTCTAAAAAAATTAAAACTTTTTCTGCTACACATATAAGTAGCCATTTTTACTCTAGTATCACTCAAGAACTGGATTCAGCACTCAAACTCACCTCAGTCACCACTCACGGATCATCAATAACCCTTCTGGATCAGAAGTTACAGTCAATCAACCCCTAGTTACATGTGTTACAGCCTAAATTACATAATATACTCAGGGTAACCAAACAACAAGTCTTTTTTCTTATATCCACCACCTTATCTCCTCTCATGCAGCCTAAATTAGTGTATATTCCGGCACCACTCTTGGCATTACATCATTTCTATTTGGATGACACCATCTTTGTTTGTGTCAGCTGACACCACTAGTTTGTTTAGATAATTTCCAGTCTAACTCCACTAGATCCAGTCTAATTTAGTGTATTTTCCATGGCTGTGCTATTTTAGTTTGTTTGGTCTTGTATTTGTATCATCTGACACCACTTTTAGTCTGTATTTTTAGCTCCACACTAGTTTAGTAAGCATTAGTGTGCTTTAGTCTGTTTGGTTGTTTGGTCATGTGTGCTCCATTCTTTCTCCCCTGCAGCTAAAATCCCTTACTTTTGTCTATCTAAGGAGGCTCTCCTCCTGCTGTTTTCCTTTCCTCACCAGATCTACTCATCAGATTTTCTGTATAGCTCTCTCACATACTCATATCAGAATTCTTATAGTTAGCCCCTTATCAACTATATTACTGGTCACTCCTCTTTATTATTAGTCACTCAATATTGAGGTTTTATAGTCTTATTTACCTTATAATCTATTATTATCAGTCTTATTATCAATCACAACTCTTAGTTATCTCATACCACCCCTTGGTTCAAGCCCTAGTGTAGTCATAGTACTTACAGGTTCCTTATCCAACTGGGCTATTCTCAAAGTTCACTTATATAACCCCTCTTATCACTTCATAACCCCTCATCAAGAGGTCCTCTGTTCAATCCCTGGTTGAAGTGCTTGCTCCCACATCACTTTAACACTCCATCATCATATCACCCTTTTACATCAATCACCTCTAAACCAACCTCATCAACATCTATAAACATCATCATCAACTCCGTATTCCACCATCAGAATAGATAGTTGTCCACATTCATCTTGAACTCATCCTATCATGATAAATAAACTGCCAAGTGCCCTTGGTGGTCTTGTTTTTCTGATAACATAGAAGGGCAGAGCTTGCAACTCCACAATACCCTTCTCCATTCAGCAAAAGGGTATCACTACACTGCTTAAATCAACCAGCTTCAACCTAGTTATTTGCCTGTTATCCCTGTTATACTTGAATATCAACACAACCCACCTACAACAACTGTCCCCAGCACTCTTATCAACTCTTAAACACCTTTCTGAGTGCTCATCACACCAGTAGGACCATCCCTGAAGATCCCTTGGCCTTGGAATAGCACCAGTGAGTTTTATTCCTCTGTTTCTTCAGCATCTGGGCATACTCCTGCTACAGGACCAGATAATCAGGTACCCAAAAATACCTCTGTCTTTGGAAAGATCCTGATTCTTAAGAGGGCACCGTAAAAACACCTGTTTTAACAGGCCCCTCTGTGTTTTTAAATAGTATTTTTTTTTATTACATTACCTTTCATCCATTAAAAACCCATCCCATACCATTTTTTTTGCCGCAAATTTGGACATTAAAATCACTTTGCAGCTAGTGTAGCTAGAAGGATATCAGTCCTTGGCATCACTGAGCCTGACAGCTTTGTCCTGGTTGGTCAGAGCCAAATCTATTACTTGACTACTTCCACCCAGAATTCTGGGGGTCAAGCCTCTCCTCCCTCTCTTCCTCATCCTTGCCTCCTCTGTTCCAACCCCAGTCGAGACACAAGTTTACCAGCCACACTGAGCCTTACGTTCCAACCCCAATTGTGACACAATTCCATCCAATGCACACCACATCCTCAGTTCCATTCCTAACACAGTCAATCCTCCTATATAAGATATATGTCTTCTGTTCAATTCCCAATGGTGATGTGTTCTTGATCAATGAATGTTGTTTGTCAAAGTGTATTGTGTTTCTAATGAAGCTTGGACATTCGAGAATTTTTGCGTGACCAAAGTATGGGTTTAGCAAGGTTTTTGCTCAATCTCTACAATTTGTGAGTTGCTCAATCCTGACTGCCGACCACACAATCCAAATCAAAACATTCAAGATGGTGTTCCGATCCTACACTCCTCAAACAAAAATTGCTGTTGTCTGCATGTTACTTCAAGGTCAATCCCAGCGTGATATCTGTCAGGCACTTGGATCAACAATCTCTCGACAATCGTTCAAACGATGGAAGGATTTATTTGAACACACTTGATGTGTCATCCGTGATCCCAATACTTACGCCGCTCATGGTCCACTTGCTAGGCTTACATCCGAAGAAAGAGAATTCATGATCGAGTTGGTCAGGTCTGAACCCCGCTTGTTTCTCAGCAAAATTTGAGAACGGTTGTATGACTCCAGTGGCCAACTTCTCAGCACCGCGGCAATCCATCACAAACTGGTGAACAGGCTTTCTATAACCCTAAAGAAAGCTGGAACTTTGAACGCTCGAAATTCCCTCATTGCAAAGTTCAGATACATTGAGAAGATGAGGCTGTTTCCACCCCATTGGCTAGTTTTTTTAGGTACATCTTTTCTACCCTTATCTCATATCTTCTGTGTCACATCTGGATTGTGCTTCTCATTTAGATGAGAGCTCGTTTTGTGACTGAGACATGCTCCGAACTTTTGGCCGGTCTGTTTGAGGGACACCTGCTACAAGGCTCATTTCAAATCAGAATCCAGATCGGATCAGCCTGATGCCAGCGATCTCACTAGGAGGCATTATTGTGTTGACTACTACGATGGAAACCTTCAAAGTTAGGCAATTTGAGATCTTTCTTGAGTTTGATTTGGTAAGCTTCTCTCTCATCGATTCACTTGCTTTTGTCAGGTTCCTCAAATGAACCGCTACCCAGGAAAGAACTCAGTCCTGGTGTTGGACAATGCAGCAATCCAGCGAGGTCAAAAGGTCAAAGATATCTGCCACCAGTCAGGTATCCGTATCATGTACCTTCCTCCTTACTGCCCTGAGCTCGGATTTGGAGCAATCAAAAGTTGTCTCCGAAGAAGCCAGATCTTGACTCGATCATCGGACCCAAGATGGGAGATCCGACAAGTTGCAGCTGAAGTCATGGATGAAGTGTTCTGCCACACTGTGGATACTTCTCTGAGCCCCTGTCAACCTAGCAAAAAACAACTCTGATCGATCAAAGCCGACTTCAACCCAGCAAAAAAACAACTTTAAACAATCAAAGCCCACCTTTGTTTTCTGAACGATCTCACTTTCACTTGCCTTTTGTAAAACCAAAATTGCACTCCAGTTTTCTCAACAATACAGATTCCAATATTGTTGTTTTATTATCAGTTTCTCATCTGGAATACAATTGAACCCTGAGTTGAAAACTGTAATGATGAGCCAAAGATGGCTTCTTAAACTGAACAAGTTCTGTTTTGAGATTGGCTAATAGATACAACCATACTACAAAATGGTTACAATTTTTTTATCTTGGATAACAGCTACTAGATACACCACAGTGTATATTTTGAGTAAGGGTGTGAAATGTGGGTTTGGATACTGGCTAATAGTTACAACAGGGTCCCAATTTTAAAATAATAAGAGTTTGAAGCGCTTTGAAGGATATGAGGTTAAACGATCAGATGGAGTGATGCAAAACTAGTGCATTTGTAAGAAGCGTTCATATTGGGAGACATTGTCTCTTAACTGTGCAACTACACCGTCAGTAAGCCCCCAGTCACTCATGTGCTTCACAGTGACGCTGTTGGATTTGAACAACTTGTAGCTTCTGATATCATTCCTTTCGAGAATCTCCAGTACATCCCCTCGTCTAGACGGATGTATCTCCATGGTGGTTTCATTTGGCGGACTTCCTGACGATTCAGTACCGTCTGACCTGGATGAGAAGCTCGCTTCTTGCTCCTTGTTACCAAGCAAGCGGAGCAAGAGATCCCCCATGTCGTTGGAGGTAAAGGTTTGATTGACCTTTTGTTTTTTGGAGTTGAGATTAACAAAGGTGAGGTGATAGAAACACCAGCGGTTCCAGCATTCTTCAAATGCAGAAGGAATCAGCATTGTCACCACTTCTAAATCAATCAAAACCTAGCTCACCAGCGCTTTGGCCCAAGTCTGTATTGCTGCCAGCGTCAATGGGATGTAGCGGTTGTGATTGCGCGGATCAATGAATATTGGAAAATCTTGCTCATATTTTGGGTTAGGTTGGTGGGTTGCGTAGAGCTTCTCAACGTGGCAATTGATTGTATCTGCAAAGTCCTTGGGGTCAGGGTTGCTAGAGTTTTGTTGATTCCTGTTGCTTGAAGTCAAAGCAGTTCTAGCAGCCTCGATGGTAATCAAGTGGTTCTGGGCTTCGGTTGCCGCAGTAGCTCGTTTTTTGATTGCACCTGGGCTTTCCATCTTGAGTTGTAAGCCAGCCTCGACATTATCTTTTCCTAATGAAGCAGTGGAATCAAACCATCTCTTGAATGAGGCAGTATCGGTAATTGTGTAGTTGGATGCCTTGGTGAACTCCGGCAAAGATGGGCAACAGAGAAGCCAAACCATCCATTCGATTGTCGGAGAGCCGGTGCTAACAGCATTTTGGATCAAAGCACCAGAGGTCGCATGCTGAGCGTCACAGCTTTGGGCAACCTTCTCTCGGAATCCCTTGAAGTTTGTCAATAACGCCGGAAAGGAAATTTTGAAAGTCCTCGGCGAGTTTATCGACTTCCAGATTGTTTTACCCTTATTTTTCTTGGCGTAGAACAGCTTAAAGGTGGTAGAGCACGTGATTTTTGGAACAGGCTGTGTATGAGTGAAGGCAGACCAATCAAAACTGGATAAAGAGGAGAAAAGTTGAACAAATGGACCAAAACCTACCTCAAAAGAATCTTAATTGGATTCTTCGCAGTTGGGAACATCCACGCCATCTGGTACCTCCCGTTGGAAGAGATCGATGCCAAGGGAAAAGAAAGGAAGATTGAAAAAAGGAAAACTACAAAAATGGTCAACAGGTAAATAGGCGGCTTCTTGGATGATTGGGCAGAAACTGTTTTGAGCGGCTAAAACTGCTGCCCAGATTGGCCAATCTCATAAATTGACAATTTTTTTTATTTAATTGTCCAAGGTCCATTGCAAACACAATATATATATTCTCCTTATTGTATATAATATCTTGTGCATGCATCCATTCCATCACAACCCCTCCGCTGTGTGCTTTTGGCATTGTAACGTGAACACCACACCGTCAGGGTGGTAATTGGGCAGGCTCAGGCCGCCCATGGGTCAACCTGGCACTGCCCACCACACTCACAGACAGGCTGGGCCAGGCAAAACCCCCCAATTTTGATGTCTGGCCGCAATCAGATGGACACGGGCTGTGCAGCGGCGTCCAACAGGCATTTGGGCTCTTGTGCTACGTCAGGCGGCCTGCGGGCAGCCCGAAAGTGGCCCACGGGCTCGTTGTAAAGGGTCTTTTTTTCAATTTCATTCAACCTATTCCTTGTTTGGTACATGGGATTCTTGAAGATTTTCACAGAGCCGAATCAACTGATCCTTGAAATCCATGGTATTGATGGTACATTGTCAGTTGTCAGGGTGTTGCCAATGAGAAGTAGAATAAACAGGCTAGAAATTCAAGGCTCCAGGTGGGTGCCATAGAGCTCCCGCAGCCAGCCCGCGCCGTCTAGCTACCTTAACAGGCTGGGCCGACTTCCAAAATTTCCCTAAAAAGAATTTTCTGTGTCCAGCCCAAACCCAGGCGGGTTTGGGCCGCCTGCTGGACACCCTGACCACACCATTAGCGGCACAATTTTGCCAGCTAACATTGGAGGACTTCCCATAGGATTTACAGGCCCTGTAAATTCCAAATTACAGGTCTAGATTCAAATTTACAGGGGTCTTGTAGATTGTTCCTCCCATTGACACAAACTTGTAATCTGGTTTTTCTAGACCTTTTACAGGTCTGAAAAACACAAGAAACCAATCCTGGTGAGTCCGTCCATACCATTCATACATGTGCCTGTGACTGACTCCATGATTCCTTCCCCAAGCATCAGCAATGAAGGGATTCCTCGGGCCACAGTTACAGTTTCCACCGTGGTGCCGTAACAAAAGGGACGATGATGATGCAGCCATGGCCATCATTGCTCTGGCTGTCCTTGGACAACCCGGCCAGATCAGACAGCTTCGGACCTATCTCTCCGGCTGTCCAGTTGCTGAAAGTGGATGGGCACGACTGAGAAGAGCAAAATCTGACTGGGCGTACATGACAACCATGGGGGTTGATGTCGCAACATTCAACCAAATACTCCGTCCTTTTGAAGAACACTGGGACAGCAAAACGTTTGGCGACCAGATGTCAACCCCCATGGAGAGCCAATCTCTCGATGCGGGTGGGGTTCTTGGCCTAGTTTTGCATTGGTTGTCTTCAACAATGGCCACCCATACCCTTCAAGTGATATTTTTGATCACTACATCTGTTTGCTCTCGGTATCTCGATCGTGGTCTCCAACAGCTCCTGTCAACCCTCAGATCACTCCCAAATGCTCGAATTACCTGGCCCACAACTGAAGATCGAGTAGGTTATTACAGTTCTTTGGTTGAAAGAAAGTATCCTTGTCTCAAAAAATGTTTTGGCTTTGTTGATGGACTCAACTTGCCCATATTTGTGGCCAACAATGATGAGTAAGCCAAATCTACCATCTTCCAACTGCAATCGGGCCAGTTCACTGACTGAGGTTCAGTCTCCAGAACGCGTACTACAAAGGCTGGACTTGCTTGCACTATTGCAGCAGCATCCTAATGTTTGCCCCAGATGGAACTCTCATCCATTCAATCCTCAATGCACCCGGGTCTTGGCACGACTCTCACATTGCCACAAGACTGTACAGGAAGCTCTTGAACGATACCCCGGCCGGTTATCAAATAATAAGCGACACTGCTTTTCCAAGAAAAAGCGAACGTCTCCAGCAATCCATCTTGGCGCCAACTAAGCGTGGGGAGAGGCTACCCAGTAGCCCTCAATTGTATGCGCAGTTAAAAGTCTTGAACGAGCAACTAGTCTGCGCTCGACAAGCTGCTGAATGGGGCATGCAATCACTGCAAGGTACTTTTGGCTGACTGAAGCTGCCAACGGATTGCCAGTTGGTTTAGTGGTACCTGCTAGTGCTCGGAATTTGATCTTGAGTGGCGCAATCATTCTTCTCGGTGTATTCATTATATATTTCTTGGACTCGGTTCCACTGCTGGCCGCCTATGGGGTAAACCTGGTCTACAGTGTTGATGAGGGCAATGCAATCCTGAGCCAAATAGCCTTGAGATCCTCGAGCTCAACCATGACGGCGATTCTGATTGGTGGAATTCTCATCTTGAGTTGATGGAGGTTCGGTGGTTGAGCTCAACTTGGGAGGCATTGCGGTTGGTTATGTATGCTTGAGATGGCAGTGTAGTTGGCTGCTAACTTAACACCAAGTCCCGATGGAGAGGCGAAGCCTCCCCAGAGGGACTTGCTCCTCAAGGCCCAAACTTAACTAAGTCCCACACTCGGGGGTGCCTGGAGGGATACCCCCCGGGACTGTGCCTCCCTTGCCAGCGGGATTTATGATTTATCCGCACAATTTGGTGTGAGCAGTATGGGCAACTAGCTGCTCTTTGACGCCTCATATCTTCTTGTAAACTCATTGCATTCTCAAAATTTTGGAACCATAGAAAGCTGAGATGACAGTGATCATTCTGATGTTTTTTTTCATATTTTTTACCCGTCTCAATCCGGACATCGAGAAAAACAAAATGACAGGTCTGTCATATTTTTTCTGGTATGCACTTAAAGAGCTAGATGCCAAATCGAAAAAAGAATAATTATGAGGTGAATTTTACAGGGAAGGAGGGGGATTTTCTTACCCAAACTTTTACACGATGTAGGCTGGAACCTGGCCTTTATTTTCCTTCTTCTGGTTTTGTGATAGGATGAACAACGTAGGAGTTATGAAGGCATGAAAAATTTGCCAGCCAATTGTGGCATACCGCTCAGGCCAAACTTTCGACATAACTCACAAGTCCCGCTGGCGCGGGAGGTACAGCCTTGGGGCCCTCCAGCCGCGGGACTTGGTGTTAAGATAGCTTAAGTCCCAACGTTCGCGTGACAATTCTGAATTTTGGGCTCATAACTGGGGTCCCATTCTTTGAGGGCCCCTACCTCGGTTGATTGATGGAAGCGTGTAGTTTTTTCCACACCAATGTCTGTACAAAATACTGGGCTGAAAGGTTATCAACTTTTCAAGCCAAGTACATCAAGATACTGCTTAGAATCCGGTCCAGCCCAGTTCAACTTCATCCAAATGACCTGGTCCTCGGTCTGGACATCGGAACTAGCCAAAATTTGATTGTCGCACCTAATCATTGATGAGGGGTGCATGCAGCCCCGAGGCAGAGTATGTACTTCGCCAAAAAACTGGTGTCCAGCCCCAAGACCCAAAAGCAGCTTATGACCTGCTACACCTTGGGGCCCGGCAAACGACCAATGGTTGTTCTTCCGTATGCTCCAAAAGCCGTCCAGGTTTTGGTGGGCAGAGTCCGGCCAATGGACGCCACTCTGCTGTACCATTCCTGGACGGTTTCGCAAAACCGGTCAGGAATCGCCCATTGGACGGTTTAAAACTGTCTGAAAAGTGACTGCTGGACGCTTGGTCATAGCAGGGAGACTCAAAAATGGAGCCAACCGAGCCAGAAAAGAAACCACTCATGTGACTCGACCCACCACCCACAAGCTTGCCCTAAGCACCATGGACGCTAATTACACGACTCGACAACCAACCTTTGAGAGCTAGTCGTCCGATCAGCCCTATCCCGTGAATCTCAGGCGCTCATCCAAAGGATGGTCTGTTGGGCGTCCACCGGACGGTTCACAAAGAAAGCGCCCATTGGGCAACTTTTTTTGTTTGTTAAAAAAAATAAGCAAGCTCAGAGACCGTCCATTGGACACTTTGAGTCGAAAGCGTTCAATGGATGCTTCCTCAAACCGTCCAATGGACGCTTTCGGCTCAAAGCGTCCATTGGACACTTTCTTTAACCGTCCAATGGATGCTTCCTTAAATCATCCAATGGATGCTTCCTTAAATCATCCAATGGATGCTTCCTTAAATCATCCAATGGACGCTTTGAGGTGAAAGCGTCCATTGGACGTGGGGGGTTTTGAGAAACTCGCCCCATGGTGTAGTTCTGAGGTAAAAAAAAACAAGCAGATTTGAAGAATTTAAATTTCAACAACAGCCCCACCAAAAAAGGCAAAACTGTGAGGCCTGGCAGACGACATAAGGTGCAAGTCCCTTCGGGGGAGGCAAAGCCTCCCCCGTCGTGGGACTTGGTGTTAAGTTCGAGTTGGCTGGGTGGATATCCAAAAGCGCCTGTATTTTTGAATTTGAATTGAGACCTGTAAATTGGAATTTACAGGGGCTGTAAATCCTACGGGAAGTCCTCCATTACTTTTTTCTCAATTTTTTTTGTTAGTTGGTAGCGTAGTGTTAGCTGGGGTCCATCAATAAAGCAAACACTACCAGAAATTTCTGTTAGCTGAATTGCAGCGGTGTTAGCAGGTCAAAAAGCTACACTACACTGTAGCATTAGTCTTGTTCATGCTTAGGTCTGGGGAAAAAAGCTGCACTACCAGAAATTTGGGTTAGCTGGATTATAGTGGTGTTAGCGGTTGAACAAGATACGCTACAGGACAACTTAAATTGTTGCACCAATTGCACCTAAAACATATTTAGGGAAGGTTTTCTGATGCAAGGTTAAAATAAGCAAAAAATTGTCAAGATCAGTCCTTCTTGCACCCCCTTGAAATGGACATGATAGTGGTCCAAAATGTATTATCCACACATCAACATTTTTCAAACTTCTTGATTTATACCACTGTCAATCTTTGGTCATTAGCCTTCCAAGTTTTAGTGATGAAGTTTGGAATGTTGTACTTTTGATACAAGAGAGAGCTGAGACCTTTTCTGGCAGAAGCTCATGTAGGAGAAGCTGAGTTGGGTTTGGTGGTCAACAGCCGACACTTCTGACCAAGAACCACCAACTCAGAAACCAAGGATGGCTGGATACTATCTCAAAGCAGCTGCATCCTATCTCGATCGATCCAACATCTCATCAAACTATACCACCATCAACAACCCAGCAACCATCACCACCAGCACGACAGTCGAACCCAGCTCAGCCGCCTCAAATTACTCTCCACCCGCTAGGATAGGGTTATGGACTGTACATCGGTCAGTCATCTAATCTCATTGACATCATAATTTAAGATTTAAACTGATTATCATCTCTTCATCGCAGTGCCATACATAATAGCACCGATAAACTCGCTAGCATCTGGACGGCTGAGAAGAGACTAGACTCATCACCCTCATCATCACTCTCTTCGCTCCCCTCCCTCGTCAATGCTGCCAATAGCTGGGCAACCGGAACTATCAACAATATCAGTAATGCAACTAACCCAAATCAACCAAAGAGTCCACTGGAAAAAGTCGTAGAGATTTTGAAGAAAGAGGTCAGTCAATCAATCTCCATTTCCTAATTTATATATTTACACATCATCCACACAGGTCTCCTCCTTATCTCGTCTACGTCATCCATGTATCCTCGAAGTCGTCGAACCCTTGGAAGAAACCAGGTAAGGTACTATGCGCATCCATCCATCCCTGCTCAATCAATCAAAACTAACAGTCAAGTTTTGCCACAAAAAAGGACGACTATGGTATTCGCAACCGAACCAATAACCGGCTGTTTGAGAGAGGGGATCGGACAAGCCGATCGTCGATCTAACCTCAATCACCCCGCTCGAAAAAATTCTCAAATAAACCTCGAACTGGATGAAGTTGATGTTGGTGATCGTCAATACATGTCATCACCCCCTATGATTTCCGTCATCTATGCTCAAACCTCCAATCTTTCACTTTTGTCTAGACTCAAAAAGGTCTCCTACAAATCGGCAAGGGTCTTCAATTTTTACATGAATCGGCCAAGTTGGTTCACTGTAACCTAACACCAGACGCAATCATCATTAACGCAAAAGTAAGTAAAACAAAACCCCCCGTTCTTGGTGTGAAGTGAAATGACTCAAATCTATGATATCAACTCTGTCAATGTGATGATAGGGTGATTGGAAGATCTCTGGTTTTGGGCTTTCGACCTACCTCAAACAACCGGATGGACAAGATGCAAAATGGGTCTTCCCTGAATACGACCACCGCTTACCGGAGTCCGTTCAACGAAACTTTGACTACATTGCACCAGAATACTGCCTCGATGAACATCTTTCGACTAGTAACGATATGTACAGTCTCGGATGTATCTTACATTCCATCCATACCCGTAGCGGCCCGCCATTCCAAAACCACCATAGTCTGGATCGGATCAGAAAGAATGTCGAGAACCTTGGAGTCTTAAGAGCAGCCTGGAGTCGGGTACCCGATGATGTACAAGGTAAAGATCTGCCAAAAAAAGCCCCTCTATTGAAATTTTAAGCGAGTCCAAATGAATGATTCTTGATGTATTTTCGAGGTATTTTATTTTTAAACGCTTTTCTCTGAACATTATCCAAACAAATCCAATTCCAGAGGTCCTTTCACAACTAGTCACTCGGACCCCATCCACTCGATTAGTCGCCTCAAGTTTTTTGAATTCGCGGTACTTCAGTAGCAATTTATTAGTTTCAACACTAGCCTTCTTGGATCGAGACACTTTCAACTCCAAACAAAACGAAGAACATGTTCAATTCATGAAAGGCCTAGTCAGAATCCTACCTCAGTTCTCCCAAAAAGTCGTTAAACAGAAGATCTTACCTTCCTTAATAGAAGAATGTCGAAAACACGTCCTATTACCCTTCTTATTACCAAACATCTTCTTTATTGCCCAAAAGATGGAGAGTGTAAGAGTTGTTTTTTCTCCCCTAACCATCGGCGATAATCATTTCACTCCCATCTTTCCTCTGACATTTTCTTTCATCTTATTATCAGGAAGAATTCCGTTCAGAATTACTACCGCATCTTACCCGATTGTTTTCGATCAAGGATCCGCCCCAGAACATTCTGATCCTATTAGACAACTTATCAGTCTTCCAAACAAAGGCAACTCCTCAAGTCTTTCGGGAAGACGTCATGCCTCTGATTTATGTCGCTTTAGAGTCGGATATGCCCACTATACAGGAAAAAGCATTGAAAGTCATTCCTGGTCTCTGCGAAACACTCGAGGTTCGTTCATTTTCTTTTACCAACAAGTATCCCAAATGCAAAAAATGCGTGTTTGTTGAATGCTAATACGGTGTGTCTTCCTGGCTCTCTTGACGCGATAGTACACCCATGTGAAGCAAGTCCTGTTTCCCAAAGTGACAGTTGAGTCTTATTCATTTTCTGGATTTTGACTGAAATACGGTAAATCTATACTGACACTAGCCATCAGATGGTATTTTCCAAAACCACCTTACTTTCCGTCAAAGTAAACACGTTAATATGTTTCCATTCAATGGTCAAAATTCTTGATAAATATACACTCACCGAGAAATTAGTGCCCCTACTCGCAAGAATCAAGACCAAAGAACCAGCTGTGATGATAGCGACCTTAGCAGTCCATGAGGAGATGGGCAAGAAAGTGGAACTTAACGCGATTGCCACCTTGATTTTACCTCAACTCTGGGCGATGTCTATTGGACCGTTGTTGAACATTGATCAATTTAATCGGTTCATGAATTCGATCGAGCAATTATCTAATCGGGTCAGAGAGGAACATACTCGACATTTGGTTGAAGCCAGAAGATTAGAAGAAACTACGACGCGTAGGAGTAGTAATCAACCTAACCTGAATAATTCTGGCTCTAACGTCTTCAACGAAGCGGTGGACTTTGAGAATTTAGTCAAGGGTCCCAAGACATGGTCGTCATCATCGACTACCAACCCACCCATCCAACAAGACACTGCGCCTACGAGTCCGGCAAACAATGTATGGGGCTTCGACGATCAATTTGGAAACCCCAACCCAGGCCGTTTATCGGGTGGCGTAATCCCACTCAACCGGCACCATTCGAACCCAGTCCCTAATAAAGACTCGAGATCACTGACGTCCACCGGTTCCAACGACCTCAATCAGAGTCGCTCAAGTAATAACCTGAGGCCATATCCTAGCATGTTTGACAGTACTTCATCTGAATCTACTTCTCAAGCCTCACCACTCAACTCGCTTGGCACCCATCAGCGTCCCCATTCGTTGTCTACCGACCTTCAGTCTAACTCACATCCACCTCCGTCCACGTCCCAGCAACATTCCGCCTTCATCGGTCTGCCTCCCCTCGTCCCCCAGACTTCCTCTCTCACCACCCTTGCACCCTCATCTTCCTCATTCACGTATCACAACCTTTCTCCCACACCCTCCTCCCAGACCTCTTCTTGGAACGTCATCCCACCTGTCAAGCTCACGCAAAAAATTAACCCTAATCAATCTCAGAACTCGTTGGCAGCTTCTTTGGCCGATTTCGATCCTTTCGCTTAGTTCTTTCGTTCTTATCCTTTTCGTGTCTCAACCTGGTTTCGCGCTTTTCTCCTTTTTGTTTTATGTTATTCTAGGCTAAGATTGTTTTGATGTTTTTGTAAAAACATTTTTTCCTTTCTTTTTTTCCTTTCTTTTTTTCCTTTCTTTTTTTCCTTTCTTTTTTTCCTTTCTTTTTTTCCTTTCTTTTTTTCCTTTCTTTTTTTTCTTCGCACTCACCTTTACACACACACAAACCAAAAAAAAAGAAACTCATGAAGGTATATTAATATGTACTCGCAAGAAATCCACTCCTTTTTTTTCTAAAGAAAATTGTTGATAAACTAAAAAGAAGAAAAGTTGGTTTTCTCGCAAGTATCGGTTAATTTTGTATTTGCTATCTACATCATGGGTAATTTGTTTCTGTGGAAATGCTCGTACCCCGCTTACTTAACAGGTCTCATACTTTTCAGATAGTGGAAATCGCCATATTTTTAACAAACAGCTTCTTTCACGCCACTCGCATCAACAGGTTTCTGCCCCAAAATATCGAGCGGGGCCAAAATGCAGTGTTTTTGCCGTCTGCTCACCTCTTCCCCTCGGTCATCCCACCACCCTTATGGTCAAGCCGCAAATGTGAGAATAGGATTCCAAGTTGGAGGATCACCCATCTCACCCATCTCACTGACGCTGGTGTTTCTTAGTTTCCCGACTTCTGTTTGTCGCTCTAGCCGGACACAGGCCCACGTCCCTGTGGCGGAAAGCTGGTAACCCCGCGGTGCGCCTCCCGGAGGACCCTCCGGCGGGGTCAGTGAGTCCCCTTATCATCTAAGTTAGTATGTTGCGGTAGTTTGGGTGGTTGAATTGAGGTCAGCTCCATGGAGGGTTGAACAAGATCCGGGCACCCCGCTCACACTCAGATGGCCCGTGTTGACACTTTCAGCTCCACATGTGCGATTGCCACAAAGCTTGCTTCTTCGCCCTGGATCTGGCTGATCTTGATGAGATAACAAATTGCTATGGTTTCCTACTTTCAATACACATAAAAGGTACTAATCCTTTGCCGAGAGCTTCCCTGCCCCATCTCATTGCGTTTATCCCCCCTTCTCTATTTTCACTGTCTTATATAAAACTTACCGTTACCCTTACAATTTTTCCTTTCTCTAAGAAAAAATCAGCTTTGACTTTTCTACAACAGCTTATCAGTACCCTTGCAATGTCTTTTCGTGTGGTTCATTTGGTCATTGGATTATTAGCAGCAGCTTCATACCCGAGTGATGCCAAGTCGCTATCGTCCCGTGCTGACAGTGAGTCCTTTGGCGCCTGATCCCTATCCAAAAGCTGCCGGTAGTAGATTTCTAGAAGATCTGATTTCCTGTTTCTAGGCTTTTCCTCGGGAGGACAGCTCCATCTCCTCAGTCTGGAGAGCGCCCACAGTAGCGCGGACATGCATCTTACCCAGAAGTTTGTGCTTGGCGACCCCAACGCAGCGATGAAAACTAATGTCAAGGTCTTCCAACCAAATGATCAGTCGGCTGAGTCTTCATTGTCCAGACGGACTCCTCCTCCGTCGAACTCAACCCACAACGCAACTCTGGACTCGCTCAATCTTAACAAGGGACGCCGTCTCGATTTGACCCCTGCAGATTGTACTGCTCAAGTTTGCTACTCTGGTAAATACCATTTTCTTTACGCTTCGCTCTTTGACCTTTCTCAACAAAACTTCCGCCATTTTCTGCTGCTGTTTAGGCTCTTTTCAGGCACCGGACAAGGTATTTTCTTTTTTTGCTTGGTCTGTAAAAATCTATTTGCATGATAAACATTGATTTCTTTTTGATACATAATTGTTAAGGCCAATTGCGATACTGTCGTTGAAGCGCAACTTTACAATTCAACTGGAAGCTTAACTGCTTTTCCTGGTTTGTTTTTCAAGATGTCTTTATTTTTGGATCAAACGTACAGACAATTTAACTTGTTTGTTTTTCTCTGTCTGCAGGCAATTATGTCTATGTCTACTCAGGAACTTGTGTCGTTGCCTTGTGAGTATCGCATTCGAAAAAAAACCTGTCTTTGTAAGAACTTCGTTGACCAGGTTGGAACACGATATTCGAATGTTTGCTTTGATCTAGTCAACATCCAAAGGAAAAGCCCGAGTTCAACTTCATTTTTGATGCGGGTCATTTCTTAGGAAATTCAGTACAATAATGACTTGCATTTCTTACCGATGGTGCTCTCCTGAACAAACTTGAAAAGTATAACTGGGCCTCATTAGGCAAGACCATGGTCGATTTGCAGAATAAGTGTGTCTCCACGCCAGATGCTCATTCCGTTGGTGGGGCGTGCAAAATCGACCACTACTTGAAGTACAACTTCCGCAATGTAGGTGTTTTACTTGATTGCAATCGTTGCTCTTGTGGTCTTATATGATTTGCTGATTGCTTCATATCACATGTTCCACATAAACTCTTGACAGGTCCTTATCAGTCTTCAAAAACATGCGGCCCCAGACGCGAAAGAGAAGATTTTCGACAGCAAAGACAAGTCTCCAGACGACAAAGACAAGCATTAGTTTTCAGACAAAAAAGACAAGTCTTGAGACCACAAATCCAAGCCTCCCAAATGGACGCATTGTTGTGCAGATAGTTTGATGTAGCGACACATTTTTTGATTGTTTGGAGTTTGGACAATCTGTGATCATGTCATACATTTGGTCCAGTCTTGTCGGCTGTGCTGTTTTTTCCTTTTCTTTTTTGTTTTCTCCTTTTGGTTCGGTCAGACCACCAAGACCCATCTTTACGTGTTGTTTTGCTGTTCATAAAAAGAACATTTTTAGTATTCAGTTGCGTGAACCAAATCAACTTAGTGCATTTCATTACAGATTCACCCTGGTAACATCGGCAACCGTTTGGTCTTCTGTAACCTTGATCTTAAGATGAGACTTTTGAACAATCTGCCTTGGCGCTTTGTTTGCATGGCTGAGAAACTGCGAAAGAAATGTTAGTTTTCCAATCACTACTTAAGCATCTCCAACGGTCCGGGGGTGGATCATGTGACCTCTGGCAGCCCGCGAGCAACTGTCCCAAAATGTCACACGGCTTTCACACCCCTGCAAATAATGGACTGTCGATCCGAGCAGGGGTGGATTGCTTTGGACCAGACATTGGCGTCAAGATCTCGTCGTCACAACGCCTAGCCCCTCCCCAGTAGTACCGCACCACCACATTCACTTTTTTTAACATTATTTTTTTTTTTTTCTTGACTTTCAAAAAGCACCATGGACCTCGTCGAACACATGGAATGGCTTGAAGACGAGGACGAAATTCTGGCATCCCTTCAAGCCACCATAGCGCTCCGGCTGATTTGATTGAGCATCTGTGGAGGCATTTAGGCTCATCTGCTGATGAGAGTTAATTTTATTCGTTCATTCTTTTTTTTGTTATCTTTTGTTCTTTCATTCTTATTTGCACTCGTTTTCACTCTTGTTCTCACTTTCTTTCATCAACGGAATAAAATAATCGGTACACTATTTTATTGAGCAAAGAAAACAGTCAAGGAATGGGATGAGAGAAAACAGACAAGGAAAGAAAAGGGAAGAAAACAAAATGGGAGGGAAAAAAAGAATTAGCTACTCGGGTCGATCAAGGATGGCTTGCTTTTTTTTCTTCCAATAGGCCATGGATTCTTCATCCATGCCACTTAGATCCATGGCCATGATACGATCGTCAGCGGCCGATTGCATGGCATCTTTGACCGAAAGCATTCGTTCCTTCGAGATCTTCACGAGCTCTTCTTGAGCCTTGAGAACCTTTTCGAACATGGCATCTTCGTCTCGTTTCCTTTTGGCTGCTTTGTTGCCATCAGGTCGGTTGCTGGTTCCAAGAGCGCTTCGATCGGCATCAGCCTCTTCCTCGTCAGCTGGTCCGGTAGCTTGAGGACTAGAAGGTTGGATATCATCGGTTTGTGGGGCACTACTGAGCTCGGTCGTGGCATATCTTGATATCTCGATGTTGATATGGGTGTTGGGAAGTCAAAAAAAAAAAATGGAGATGAGAAAAAAAAAGAAGTTGTGGACGACCAGTCAACGAGGCAGCCTATCTAGCAGGTTGTGGAGGAGGATGGCACAGCTGCCAAGAGTGGCAGCCCATGGCCGATTGTATCCACCCCCGGAAGCTTTGGCGGAGTGTGTAGCAGCTCCGCTGGACCCCGCAAAACTTGTCCCGGGCCGCGCGATAGCGGCTCCGTTGGAGATGCTCTTAGGTTCCAGAGAAACAGCCAGGTATCGTGAATGCCTCTTTTGAATTACAAGCGCACATAATACATCCCACCATTTGGCGTTAAAAAGGTTCAATAAGCCACCATATGGTGCAATTTTTCTCAAAATTCACAGCTGCATTTTTTATGCGTGAGATTATGTTGAGGGGACCAACGGGGACTGAAACTGAAGGTGGCTTCCGTACTCACAGAGAGAGTTGACGTGTGAGATTCGTGGTTTATTTTCAGTAAGTAAAAGAGAACAGAGAGTACCGGGATAAAGTAGGACTGATAGGCTTAGTAGAAGCATAACTAGCTACAAGCATATGTGAACTACATGTGGGTATCTCAACAGATTATTCTTCTTTTCCAAGAATGTACTTTATCATTAACAGTATGCCACTAGATCAAGACCTTGGTCACAGCCTAGAGCATGGAAACAAGTCTAACAAGATTTGAGTCACAATTGCTATGACTTGCAATGCAACAGGTTCTGAAAAGATACTTTTACTGTTCATTGGGAAATAGGCTCATCCTTGTGGCTTCGGAGGCAAGCTTGCTGATGGTTTGTGGTATCAATACTACCAAAATTCCAAGTCTTGGATTGAGAAGTCCAGTATTCCAAGAACTACATTTCAGTAACATAAAACATGAAAACCTGATAAAAGAAACAGATGAGATAAAAATAAGAGACAAAGATAATCACCTTCAAAGAAGATGAACAAGATTTAGAATGATACAAAATTGAGGAAAGAAATAGAGAGAATGAAAACCAGCAAAAAAGATCTTGGACTTGAAGAACTATTAACAGAAAATTGAAACTTATACATACACAGTCAACAAGGACAGCGAATAAGGAAAGAGAAAAAGAAAAAGAACCACAGGAGAGTTTGGTAAGATGAAAATGACCTCTTGGAAGGTAAATGGATGTCTGAACACTGGTTATTGATAACAATGGACTTGAGTGGTTATTTGGCAATGCTTTGACATTGGGATGAAGAAGGTTTATGGAGGTAGCCTTGAGCCGGTTCTTGTGGCAGATCATACTTCAGGTTTATAGGATGCATAACACTTTTATTTGATTTTTGACATCACAACTTTACAATTGGATCAAATCACATCATTCTGACATGAATGAGTCAAACAATATTTGAACATTGGATTTGACACCTGTGCCAGAAGAATTCTTTGGTTCCAAACTAAAGATAATGGTGCCATTATATTTGGTTTGGAACCATAACTCAGCCGGAGCTGGCCCAGCTCCAGGGGAGCTGGTTTAGAGGGGAAAAAAATTGGCCATCAATTGTTTTTAGCCAGAGCTGAAAACCACTGGGGTAAACCCCAAGGCCCTGGGTTCAATTCCCCATGCCTTCATCCAATCTTTGGGGGTTACGGGGTTAGGTTTTAGGTTTTAGGTTTAGGGGGTTAGGGGTGTTTTTTTTTGTTATAGGTATGCATTTACACATATGTATGTTTTTATCGCTCAAAAAATTGAATTTATTTTTCATTTTTTGCAATTTTTATACCCAGCTTGCACTGGCTTTGGTTCCAAACCAAAGAAAACACTGGATTTATCCTTGGCTTGGAACCAAAGATTCAATTTGACAAATATGGGATTTGAAGCTGGGATGCAAAACTGAAAAACTCAAAACAATAAATTCTTCTCCTATATAGTTGGTAATTATGATGGTCACAACCACCACTCAAATGTCTTGAAACTTAAAAACACCAAGCTTTTGTTTCTTTTGCCAAATTAACATCACATTTCTTGCCACTCAAAGAAATCAGGTATCATTAATATCTTCAAGGCTCAGTATTTTTGTTGATTCATGTTGTTTTCAATCATAAAATTCAACACCAACATATCCAATGGAAAAATATATGCAATTGGCCAATTATTGGACATGCAATTGACTCCCTTAGCTTGGAACTTGGTAATATAGTCAAAAATTGTGAATTGCTTTAAAAATACCCAGATGGCTGATCAAGGTCATCCAAATGTGAGCTTTCAAAATCTCCATCTCAAGATATATTTCTTTTGGATACTTAAATGTAACCTTTTCTCATAACCAGAAAAATTACAGATAGTGATCCAGACATGGAACTAGCTGAGAAAGAGTTGGAAAAAGATACCTCTGAGTCCAGCCTCAGGCTTGAATCTCTTGGAATCATTCACAAATCTAATCAAATTTGTATCTCTGATCTTCCAAATACCACTGGAGAGACTCAAGACTACAGCTTGCTGTCACCCAAAGAGATCTTTGAAATCAATTCAGACACTCCTGGGATTGTAATCAATCATTCTTAAGCCAAGCCTCCTCCAATCCCAAAGCATATCATAGCTTTTATACGATACAGTAGAGATGTAATACCAGGGAATTTGAATGTTGAAAAACTTGAAAATTGATTTTCTCTTAGTTCAAGTCAGTTGTTTTGAATCAAATTGAGCTTGAAAGGAGGAGATCCAAAGCTTGTGGTCTTAAAAAACCAGATCATTTGTAATTCTTGATTGATCAGATCAAGATTGAAGGCAGTATTAATTATTCAAACATTTCATAATTGACACCCCTTATCAATTTTAATTTTTGCTTGAGGTAGATTTTGATTTGATTTAAATTATGGGTTGAGTCTGGGAAGGCCAGAGAAAAATGCAGAGGATAGTTTGACCGGAATCAGAGTGGAAAATGCAGATGAGACTTTCAAAATTCAAAATATTTGTTTCTTTCAAAAAGGGAGGGAAAACAGGTTTATAGATCTTTTGCAGACAGCAGCTGAATAGGATTCATACACAGGCCCAAAGTGTGGTTGAGAAAGAAACTTGAAAGTGAGTATGTAGAAAAAAAAATGGATAAGAAAGTATAACACTATCAAGAATCAAATTTTATGAGTCTGTTCTAAATGAAAGAAAGCTACCAAATAAGGTTCTTTGAGTCACTCTTGTGCCCTGTCAATTTTATAATGCTATGTAGTAAAGTACAACAGCCAAATGATTCAAAGAAACAAGACTTAGGGAAGGTGTTTAGGGATGACGAGACAATTCCAACAGATGGTTTAAGGAAAAACAAATTCTCAAGGCCTATGTATGTACATACAAGGGCATAGTCTCCAAACTCAAAAAAACATCTATGTACTGCAGTGAGCTGCAGTGCTAATGATCTGCCCGAGACTGACCTTCGGGGGACCGAAACGCGGTCAGCCCCGATTCAAGAGTTCGCGGGGCCCTGTTTGGGAGCGGCATACGACGACCGCAATAGTACGCTTCATGCGTGAAATCCCAGGTGACATCTGTTCAAGTCCACCAAAATTGGACCAGATGTCACAAGGAACCTCAATATTACGCGCGTCATATCCCGCTCCCAAACAGGGCTAAGTCAACTTCTCAGGCGCGGCTGGCAGGCGTGACTTTATCCTTTCGATTGAGTGTTATGAACCATACCAACTAGCGGGCTTCTGTCGGGGATACATTTTGACCATGCACATCGAAGTAAGATACTTGAATCAAGCTGGTTTACCATTGGGATGTTGCAGGCTGATTGCTGATTTTTAATAATTTCTTAGTCGTTGACCATCCAAGGTTTCAAATCATATCGAGACGCCACTTCGGTCGAGCGTTTCTCCCCCGGAGTTAACGTTGTCGTTGGACGAAATGGATCAGGAAAATCGAACTTCTTCTCTGCTATCCGATTTCTGCTCAACGATCAATACGGTTCACTGTCGCGGGAAGACAGACAGAGTCTATTACACGAAGGTTCGGACAACAATTCAACCTTTTCGGCTTTCGTCGAGGCTGTGTTTGATAACTCAGACCAAAGGTTCCCGACTGGAAAGAACCAAGTTATCATCAGAAGAACAATCGGCTCCAAAAAGGATGAATATTCCCTCGACAAGAAATCGACCCCCAAAGGCGAGATTATGTCTCTTTTGGAATCCGCAGGTTTTAGTAAAAGTAACCCCTACTACATAGTTCCCCAAGGAAGAGTCAGTTTCAGCATTCCTATCATCCTACATAACCTTTCATCAGTTGAGAATTCCCCGTGTTTTTTTACTTTTTTCTAGATTACCCACTTGACCAATATTAAGGATGCAGATCGCCTCAACCTGCTCAAGGAAGTGGCTGGGACTCAAGTGTATGAAGAAAGGCGTTCCGAATCTGTCAAGATAATGAACGAAACGTCGGCCAAAAGGGTTAAAATTGATGAATTACTGGAATCCATTGAAACGCGGTTGAATGAACTTGAGGAAGAAAAGAAAGAACTCAAGGAGTATGATCAATTGGACCGTGAAAGACGATGCTTGCAATATGGTATATACATGCGAGAGATGAACGAAATTAGCGATTCTCTCGAAAACATCGAATCAGCTCGACGTAAAGACCTCGAGGAGGCAAACGGACGACGTGGCCAGTCCGTTGACCGTGATCGGCAGATGAGCAATCTTGAAAGTCAACTAGTAGCAGTAAAGCAAAAATTGGAATCTCTCGGCCAAGACAAAATTCAACTGGAACAAGAACGGCGTGAATCTATCAAGGCTAGAACGCAAGTAGAATGTATATTGAAAGATTCTGAAGACCTCAGGGAGAAGGATGAAAATAAAAAGGCGAAGTGGGAAGATGAAGCCAACCGGTTAAAAAGAGAAATTGATTCCAAAACTCAACAATTGTCAATTATCCAACCGAAGCACGAGGCTCAAGAGAAAGAGTACAATCAAGTTGCTGGACGTCTGAGCGAACTCGAGACGATCATCAACTCCTTGTATGAGAAGCAAGGCCGGTCGCATCAATTTCGCACTCAAAAAGAGAGAGATCAGCATATACGCACAGAACTTAAAAAGTTGAACGAACTTGTCCGATCACGCGAAGAATCATTAGAGCAAGTACTTTCAGACGAACAGCGCATAAAGGAAAATCTAGCCGTGATTGAATCTCGGGCGTCTGAAGTTCGAACCAAGATCGATGGTCGCAAACAATGGCTACAAGAAAAAACCATCGAACTGTCAAAAATCAAAGCTGAACATCATCAATTAACTGAGAAACGAAAGTCACTTTGGAAAGAAGATGCTCGAATTTCTCAATCACTGGTAAATGCTACCAACGCGAAGGAGAAAGCAGTGAAAGACTTGCGTGCGACAATGAATCGTGTAAGCTACTATTTCTGCGGATTTGTTTATACAAACTCTGCCCTGTAATTACCAACTAACAAACCATCTGGTGCTCTTGTGCAGAACTCGTCACAAGGCTTAGATATGGTACAGCTAATTATGGCCCGAGGTGATGTGCCGGGGATCTATGGACCGCTTTACAGCCTCTTTGAGGTGGATGAAGCTCACAAGACGGCTGCCGAAGCAACTGCTGGCAATGCGTAAGGAACTTTTTTGTCTATCGTCTTGCTCGTCAGATAATCCATCACTCAACAATTAAGAGTATCCCAATCACAGCCTATTCCATATTGTGGTCGAAAACGACGGAACCGCCCAACGAGTCCTGGAAATCATGGCACAAGAAAAAAGAGGTCGTTGTACTTTTATTCCTTTAAATCGACTTAAACCTAAGGATGTTCAATATCCATCTGATAATGATGCGATCCCACTGTAAGCGCTCTATCCGATCTGTGTTCCAGCGCCGGTGCTAACTTTCATATATTTTTCTGGCTGAAAATAATGCCCTGAGCAGTATACACAAACTACACTATGATCAAAAGTATCAATTAGCTATTGAGCAGGTATTTTCCAAGACGATTGTTTGTCGTAGCCTTGAGGTTGCTGGTGCCTACATGCGGTCTCATCGTCTCAACGGGATCACATCAGATGGTGATAAAGTTGACAAGAAGGGCAGTATATCTGGTGGCTACCACGAAACTCGCAGGTCAAGATTAGACTCTTCAAAAGAGATCCAAGTCTGGAGCCAGAAGTGTGATGAAGAGTCTGTCAGATCTCGAGAAGTCAAAATGTCAATACGTCAATTGGATCAGGAAATCACTCAACTCATAGGGCAAATAAAAAATCTGGAAGGCGAGTTCGAGCGGAAGCAAAATGAACGAGCACCCCTTGCAGCGGACCTATCTTCTCTACAAGAGAATGGCGAAGCTTTAAAAATGCGACTGCAAAAGATTGACCGACTGCGGCAGAGCCAAGAATTTGATGTCAAGAACTTAAAAACTCAGATCAATCTTCTTGAAGTGGAGATGAGCAGCAAGATGCAGATTACTTTGAGCGATGAAGAACTCGCGAGACTAAATTCAGCTACAGCGGAGATGGATTCACTAAAATTGAAGATGTTGGATGTCAATAAACACAAAGTGGAGGTATGCGTGACTTTGTTGGTAGGACTGACATTTTAGAAGTTCTAACATGTCTTTCATTGCAGCTAACCAACCAGAAAAACACGATCGAAATAGAGCTCAAAGAAAAGCTTGGTCGCAGACTAGATGAAATCAATAACAAGATCGAAGGCCTCGGTGGGGATTCAAACTTATCGCAACCAAGCTCGAATCAGCTTGAATTGGCTCAAAATGAATTGCTCACATTGACGCGATCGATCGAGGAAAACAATACTCAATTGACTAGTAAGTCTGAGTTAGTGCCTTTGCTAGTATTTTGCTTGCAGTGACCACGATCTGAAATTCTCCTGGTCGATCGGTTGCATACAGACATTGTCAACGAGATGGAAGCTCTGACTACCAACATCCAACGGAATGAATCTAAAATCGAAAAGCTACAAGCCGAGCAAGCTGAAGACGCCCGAGAGGCATCAAACCAAAGCAAGAACGTCGAGCGATATTGGGCTAAAAAACTGCTTTTACAACAACGACGTGACGAATGTAATAACAATATCAGAAGCTTGGGGGTTCTACCAGAAGAAGCATTTGAAAAGTATATCCGGTATCGAACGGAAAAGGTGAAGTTTTGCCTCTGTATTACTCATCTTGAGACGAGTGGCTATATAGATTTTAAACGACTGTGTCCCTTTTACAGTTGCTCAAATCTTTACAGAAAGTCACCGAATCGTTAAAGAAATACTCACATGTCAACAAAAAAGCCATTGAACAATACCAAAATGTGAGTAGATGCAAATTGGTCTTTCGTATCCACTCTTCGTCCATCGAAGTGGTCGTGCAAAAGGAAAGGCATGTGTATTTGAACATCCAAGAGAGTCCTTCAAACTGGCCGACTCAGACAGAGTCGATGACGAATTGAAACTAGACACCCTTCTAGGGCATCTCTGACGACCTTGACCCTGTGCGCTCTCAAATTTAGTTCACAGACGAAAGAGACAAGCTCATTGAACGGCGTGAAGAGTTGGAAAAATCAGCGGACTCGATTACTGACCTGATCGAAGTTCTCGACAGGAGAAAGGATGAAGCGATTGAACGGACTTTCAAACAAGTATCGAAAAACTTTTCTGAAGTCTTCGAAAAATTAGTTCCACTAGGTCGAGGCCGGTTGATTATGCAGAAACGATTAAACGATGTAAGTATTTCTGCTATGCTTCAGCTGTAGACATGATTCTGAGAGATTTGACGTCTCGGCTCTATTGACTGAATGTAATGAATGGGTACAATGTATGTAGGAGCAGCGTGCTGAAGACGATAGTGAAGATGAGGGTGTGCAGGAAACCGGACTAATTAGTCAATATACCGGTGTTTCCATCAAGGTAAATTGTTGAGCTCTTGTCAAAAAGTAAGGATGTTGAAGATTTTTTCTTTGGCGGATTGTAGGTATCTTTCAATTCGAAATCCGATGAGGGCTTGAGGATTCAACAACTTTCAGGTGGGCAAAAGTCGTTGGTAGCCTTAGCGACTAGTGCGTCCTCCAGCTCCATTTGAATCATTGCTGTTCAGTCAATACTTACAGAGGCTGCATCAACTCGCAATCTGGTTGTTGTAGTATTCGCCATCCAGAAATGTGATCCCGCGCCGTTTTATTTGTTTGATGAAATTGATGCGAACTTGGACCCAGACAGGCGAACGTCCGTTGCAGGTAAGTATTTGAACATCTTACTAGCTTCTTCGACAAGTGATGGGTCACTAGCTGACGCTGCTTCAACAAATATATATATTTTTGGGACCCTATGACTGGTTTGCCGACAAATCATAAAAGCTATGATAGGAGAGCTAGGCAAAGAAGCTCAGATGATTTGTACCACTTTCCGACCGGAAATGTTGGAACATGCCGATCAGTTTTGGGGTGTCATTTTTAACCAACGCAAGATAAGTACCATCAAGCAAATCGAGAAGACCCATGCCAAGCAATTCGTCGAGTCGTGAGTTGGAGATCGTGATCTACATAGTTTGAATCTATCAACGCAGAAATGTTTCCTTACTGATCTGCTCTTCATTTTGCATTGGGTATTTGTCTCAGAAACGAACGTGCCCCTCCCACAGTCACATAAGACTGTGGTTTTATTTCATGACAAATAACCAATCCAAATTTGTTGACACTGCTCTGGTAACAATTATCTATTTCTTTTGTCAATGGTTTCGACGTTTTATTCTGACTACATAGCCCTTTTACCACGGTTTCACTCTTCTTTTATCGTTTGTTGTACAACTCGATCTTGCCAGTCAAACAAAAAAAAATTAGCCGCCGCCAAAGTTAACTCCACTCAAATAGTTTGCCTCACATCAAGGCTTCTCGGGTCAATTCATCAGACCATTGACTTCATGTATAACCAAAACCCGGGCTCTTTTTTTTATCGTCCAGCCAATGAAGATGTACATTATTCTTGAGTTTTTAACATTGGATGGATGGAGGAAGCACCTGATGAATGTCAAAGCTCGCTAATTCTAGTCATTCGCTTGTCGTTCGCATCAATGCCACGCAACATGAGGCGAGATAGTTGGGGAGAGGGAAGACAAAAGAGAGTGCCCACTTCTTCCCTCTGGGACCTATATATCGGTCTTAGAGGAAAGGGAAGTTGGGTTACTCCCTCCCTTCTCTTCCCGCTCGGACCGGTCGTGGAGGGAAGGGAAGAAGGAATATTCTCTTTTCAACGCCTTGGGGCATCAAAAACTGACTTACACTTGTTCAACCTCCAAACAACACATGCTTGAGGAGCATAACTCATACTTATCCAATTTGATACCAGACCTTAATCCGTGCGTTTTACTCTCAGGGAAAAGCGGGACGGGTGCCACTAACACATTTAAAGGGATTGTCTATTCAATTGGTGAAAATGAAAGAAAACAAAGTAGACAGTGAAACTACGAGCAAACAGCCAACCGACGAAGATGGGAATGTCCTAGATCTATTCAGGGGAAGGATTAGACTACCAAAGAAAGACCGGAAGAGTCTCTCTATTTCTTGTAGCCTGGTAATGAGAGACCTGGCATGACACCCTGCATCACGGGGAGGAAGTTGGATGGGATCAAGTTTTGGTAGGAGGAAGAGGAGGTGTAGCTAAAAGCTTGTTGAAAGAATGACTGGAAGCTGTTGCTAACGGGGCCAAAGGTTGTGACAAAACAGACGGTTCAGCATCAGGATAAATGGTAGGCTTGAGCGGGATTTGGTGGACTTACGGGCCGCAATGGAGTTGAAGTTTCCGCCGAAGGTGTTCTGCATCTGGCTCATGAAGCTGGTGAGCTGGCTCATGGTGCTGTATGCGACGTTGGTAAATTGGGATCCCTGGCCCTAGAGGTAGGAATAACACCCTCAGCAAGGCTGGCCAAGAAGAAGACAGAAAATTACTCACGGCGAAACAAGCACTACAAGACGAAGCCTGCGACAAAGTGGTCTGGACAGATTGGGCAAGTTGTTGCATGTATTGGTACGCAACCGACTGGGTCATCGAGCCGGCCGTCAGCATTGATTGAATCTGGCTGATCATGCTGGTGATACTTTGGAAGCTGCTCATGACCGAAGACGCGCTGTAGCTCTGTTGGTTTATTCCGTAGCCACCACCGATGCCACCGACGTAGCCGGAGCCGGAGTTGTGACTAGCTGAAGAACTCGCGCTGTCGGAACTGCTCTGGCTGCTGCCGTACGGGCTAACCGACGCTTGGCTAGTGTGGTTTTGCGCAGATTGAGCCTTGTCATCTGAGTACGCGTAAAAGCCTCGCGAGTTGTGTCTGTTGAGATTAGAACGTCAGCAAGGCGCGGAAACAAGAGCGGAGATGGTGCAGTGTACTGACTGGACAGGAGAGGCGATGGCAGCTGCAACGAGAAACCGATAAAGTGGGAACAGAGTGCATTAGCTTTGCGACCAGTCAGCTTGAAAGAGACTCGGGAAGGCAGCACAAACGCACAAGCAACCAAGAGGCACGCAACATAAACGGTGGAGAACATCATGCTGAGCGGGAGTATATTTCTAAATCTGAAAGGAATGACTGAGGTAGGAGGTTAGGTTGTTAGATGGGGGATGATGAGATGGAGTGAGGATGTAGGGGTTGATTTTATAGACCTTTCAGTGAGCCTGCACCCGATACCTTCCTGGGCGCCCATTTGTCCTTCATCAGCTGAGTGGCCGCCTTCCCCACTCAACAGATCAGACATCCACACCCGGTCTCTCATGTTTTTGGCAATTCTGACTGAACAAGGCCACGACTGCTGTCGTGCTCATCAATGATTTTGAACTCTTTAAAATTTCATTTTGATGCAAGACTGCCTCCACCTTCGCGGTGATCCCAAAGCGGATACATACTCGAGACTGCCGCCGGAACATCCATCTTGGCATTCTGTCTGATTCAAGATTCTTGTTGTAACCCAGAAGGGGTTGCGAAGCCCGACGACTCGCCGCAGCACATGAGTTAGTCTAGTTCAGCATTGATTATTATCCCCATCATCCACGCGCTCAACTGTCCACAAGTCTATCCAGCTTCAATGGCATCAGGGTCAAGCACAAGTCATACAGCAACAAAGATCGCAGCGGATGGACGCAGGCTTAGAAAACAGACGTCCCTCCCCAATTGGTATATCAATGTGAAAGGAGCCCAGCCGCTGTGGAAGGAAATTTGTAGCAGGATAAGAGAGGATTTCTGACCACTGAGCACTGATTCTGAGCACTCCACTCCGCTACACCCTTCTCCAAATAACATTTAGTTGGTTCCAGGTATCAATGAATACCAACTTATAATTCTGATCTGCAGTTGGAAAGGACAGTAAAGATATAAAGAAAATCCTGTTAGTAGTGTTGGTAACCCACACAACACATGCTGTACATTAATGTACATGCCTTTTGACATCCACATCCCACTTGAAGGGTGTGGACAAGGGGAAGATGGACTATTTCCAAATGTGCAAATATCCTGGAATTCTGAGATGAGGGATAGAAATCAGAGGCAAGAGGGATTGCAGATTGATATCACTTTTGAGAAGAGATATATGAAAGCTTTGCTCTGCTTGTTGCACTGGTCACCTGCTGAACTTAATCTTAAATTGTCACTTAATTCCGCTAGTCTTTCAAATCCATCCACAGCACCCCGGATCAATCTGATCTCGTCATATCTACTACTCTGCTTATCCTCCCTTCTTTGGGATTGGAGGAGATGGTGGAGGATTCGACTTTGACGGTTTTGTGGGGAGGGGAGGCTTTGGTTTCTGCCATTGGGGTGGTTGAGATTGATCCGTGCAATTCAGCGAGAGGGGAGACAAGGCACTACGGCGAGTCTTTCATATTGACATATCCTAGCTTGGTAGCTGATTGCTAGCGCAGGCACATCACCTGATGAGCTGGACTTGTCTGAGTGGGATGTTGAGAATGGATCATTATTGTTAGTATGATAGAAACATGAAGAAAGAATCAAAAAGAGAAGAGAGACAGAGAAGCATACAAGAACAGAGAAAAGAGGTGCTTACCTGAGTGGGATGTTGAGAATGGATGAGGAAAGGAATCCTCTCTCAACATCGGACTCAGGTATGATTCACCATGTGAAACACCTAAGTGACAGGTATGTAGCATGGTCAAGAGGGTCTAGAGATCTAGCCCAACACTCCAATCATTCAAAAACTTCATTAACTCAAACTGATTGTGTTAGGCTCACTCCTCAACATAAATTATCTGTTTTCAACATCCCAACTTCAAATCCTTCCTTCCTTGAAACAACTCACATCAAGTCTTCATCTCAGTTGTGTGTTCTACTTTTTATTTTATCTCTTTCTTAAAAATTGTTTTGTTAATGTTCTTTCTTCTCTTCTGCTTATTTGCTCCAACAGTTCTTTGTTGTCTGTCTCAATTTGTGTATTTGTCTTTCAGGTGCTTCTGTTTCTTTTATTTTCTTTTAATTTTTTTTATTCTTCTTCTGATCTTGTAATTCAATCTTTAAGTTTCCAAAAACTTTCATATCACCCAGCAATGTGTCCCATCAACAGCCTCAAAAATTGCAAGTATCTTACCAAGTTCAAGTTTCTGAAACCAACAAAAAAAAATCAAACATCTGTTAATTAAATTCATTTCAGTTCAAAAAGAGCAAAAAGCACAGCATAAATGATCCTTTATAAGGGCATCTCCACCCGAGGAGCTATAACCGGGGTGCTAAGACCCTGATATAGCTCCTGGGTTTTTTGCAATAGCAACCCGACGTGGACTGGCACTCATCCAAGGTGGCTATATCCAGAGCCACATTGTGAGACATGTGAGGTGTCAGCCGGAATCCACCAGAAAATGTGGTTTGATGTCCCGGGTTGCCTTTCTGTCATGAGCTGTCACGGGTGCTAGACGGTTTCTAGATCTGGCAACCGTCTGGCATTTTTTAGCTTCAGAGCTATAGTTGCACCCTGTTTAGCACCCCAGGTGGGTGCTGATTTTCATCTCTGGTTGCTACAAGTTGGATAGCACCTTGGGTGGAGATGCTCTAAGCATTTCAAAACTCAAAAAGGTCAGATTTTTTTATTGTGATACTGATCACCTTGAACAAGCAGCTGGGCATTCACATTGATGTTTGTTGTAATAATGTGAACTTCCATGAAGTTCAACTGTACCAGGATGTTTGATTGATTCATCCATGAAATCTAGGTTTTCTGGGTGGTATTCACTTCGCTGGGTTGAGGTTATCTGGGTTTAAGATACACTCAACCCATTTAAACTTGGTTCCATCTCAACCAATGAAATATAAATTGATTCCATAGGTTGGTATCCAACCCAGATTCACTGGGTTGAGTGTATCCAGTTTATCCATGATAACCTCAGGCTCAACCCAGCTAATAATTCTGGCAGTGATGTTCTTTGAAAATGAGGGCAACTAGCTTCCTACAATAACTGGGATCTATGGCACCATTTTTAAAGAGATTCTGGTGCATCATTTTAAGTTGGTAGCAGGAAGTTAGACTTTGTCCTGGATGAGTGTGGTGGTTTTCTGCATCATGATCCTTACACAGTAAGATCATCAGCTGTGTATTTGATGCTTTTTTACCCTCTGGAATCAGCATGAGGATATTGAATTGTGTTTTGCTGCTTTCAAGGATGAAATTAGCCAATAGCTGTACCAAAACACCATTGCATTTCACCTCAAAATTTCTGGTATTTGGGTCAGGAAGGTTTGCAATAGCCATGCAAGGCTGACCAGAGATCTGGTGGTGCTCCTCTTCAATTTTGATTTTTCCTAATGTTTAATCCATCTTCTGTGATCCTGCCATGGCATGACACAAACAGTTTGATCAGAAGCAAGAGAAAGTGGTCTGTTGTAACCAATATTATTGATTTAAACTTCCACTGATTCAAAGCTGTATAAAACAATTTCATCCTCAATTTGGCCTCTGTGTTTTTGTTGTCCATGTCTCATGCATGTTACAGAGAGTGCCAAATGATAATTTGTCACAAAAAATCTTTGCAGCCATTGTATTCAAGAAGCTATCAAAGTATGATTCAGTCTGTATATCTGTCGCAAGACAAACTTAGTATCATGCTCACAACTCACTCATCAAATACCATTTAAATATCATACATTTGAATCTCCTAGCTTTCCTAGAAAATTATCAGCACTTAGAGCATCCACATTGGCTGAGCTACCAGCTGTGCTATGCTAAATACAGTGAAAATCACTCCGCATTGGTTTCACTAAGCAACAAACTTTTGCTAAATATTCTAGCATTTGACGACAAGTCTTGCTATTCCTAGGAGTACTTGTCACTGACGCTAGAGTCATGTTACATATGCAAACGGCTCCACATCTCCTTTTGAGATAGCAGAAAGCTAAATATATTGACTACCCAATACCTCAATATCTTCCCTGAAAAACCAACCAACCAATCAATCAAAATCACTAGAACCAAAACATGGTCGGAGGAGCAAACTGGCTTGATGAAGAGGACACCCAACTAGCACGAAGCTGGCTATACATATCCCAGAATCCAATCTTTGCCAATGCGATGAAACACAAACAGCTCTGGGGGAAGGCTGCCAAACACTTCAAACAAGAATACGCCCGGCAGTGAAAGAGCCTTCAAAACCGGTAAGTATCTAAGGATCTTCATGTGTGTGTCTTTTACACTGATGAGTTTTTGGTTTGCAAATCATTGCACAATCGGATGAAAACACCTTTTGTGACATGAAACTGTTGTTCAAAATTGGACTGGCTATAAACTGGATCTTTGTTCATAAGTTACTCATGGCCGGGCGGGGCATTTTGACTATTGTTGGGGATACAGTTTATGATTGCTTGGCTGATTTCTCTTTCCATGCCTTTTTCATCTCAGTCTTCAAAGAGCATCTTCATCATTTCAGTGTCAGATTTTTTATGCTTCATCATTGAAATTGGCAATACGCTGGGCACTTTTATTGAGTTGATCAAAATGTTGAGACATCATGGTTGTTGGAAATTTGCTTGCAACCGGTGGGTTTGCAAGGGATAACTTTGGAGTGTTGTTAGCGCAGCCGGATTTGGGGTAGTTCTCAACAGGTGTCAACCAATGCAGACTTGGTCTGTAGAAAAAAAGCTAGGGAAGCTAACCATTGCTAAATATCCTAGCTTTGACCTGCACCGATGCGGATGCTCTTACATATCTGAATCTAATCAACCTTGACATCTAAAAGCTCCCTCTCTATACTGAACACACTTGGACCTCAAACTTATGCATCAAAATCAAAGTTCTTGCTAAAATAATTATGACATTAATTTCATAACTCTACTGATTTATTTTATTCTTATTTCTACTGCAAGAACTCCCTTTCTTGGTTTAAGGTTATCCAAATCCTTCTTGTTCCCCTTCCAAACTCCTCAATCCCCTCCCTCATTCCTTGTTTGCCAAGGATTCTCAATTAGATGTTGTCTAGGAATTTACCTAAATATAAGTTGCTTCACTTGAATCATTTCAATTTGTTGACTCTCTTCCCTTTTTTATAACTATTCCAATTCAGCACTTCCCTTCCCTTCATCCTTTTTCAATCAGATCAGCATGCTTCCCTTCTTTCCAACCATCTGTCAACCCCTTTAGAAAACCTTCTGATCACATTCAAGTTGTAGGCCCACATCAAATTACCACAGTCACACATTATTATTATTAACAAATTATTCCTCCCTTATTTTCTTATCCTTTGTCCTCTTCTTCATATTCTCTTGTTTCTCATCACAATTTGTTTTCTTGACTTAAGGTATTTCTTCATTTAATTAAATTTAGCATTTCACTCCTTGAGTTTCTAAATTAACCAATTCACAGTGTCAGTTAGCTCAAAACCAACAATCTCCTGAAACTACTGAAGGAAATTCAACATGGCAGAAAGATCTAAAAAGAATAATTCCAGAAATGAGATTCCTTTACTTGATGGCAATAATTACACAAACTGGCAGTTGAGTATGTTAATCTATCTTTGTGGGAATGAATCATTCAATTTATGTATGATCCCATGTTCCAATACCCCCTCAGAAACAAGAACAAAGAAGCATCTGAAGAGCGGCTACAAGGCTATATCAATTATTGCTCCAAGACTGAATCCCCAATGCTACAAAGAAGTCATTGATATCAAAACTAGAGATTATGCTCTTCTCCTATGAGACAAAATCACTACTCAATAAACATCTCACTCTTTCATAAACCTTGTTTGGATTTTTATTAAATGTTCTGCTCTAGTTTATCAAGGAAATGTTCAAGAGTACATCAATAAAACCAGATCCTGCATCCTGCTTACTTGGCATTGACTACAAACATTCAAACTCCCAATCAATGTATCCAAAAACTCTCTTCAAAAGCCATTTGCAGTGTGTCAGCCTCTATGTTACTAACCGGGATGATTCCTTGTTGTACTATGAGTGTTGATGGAAAAAATTGGTTTGGAAGTGTGGATTTTGAAGGGATTCCTGTATTTAAACAGAAGAATCAAGGGGTTAATATTCTAGCCTTGTCCAGGTCAGTAGAATCTTCTCAACCAAGTTAATTGGGAGGGAAATCAAGAGTCTGCCCTCTGATTCTTCCTGCTGCCTTTAAAGCCAGGGGATTGAGCATAGTAGGTTGGGACCTACTGTGGTTGTGGGTAATAAGACCTTAGAACAAGAAGGAGTAACAAAAGGGGCACTGCTTCCAGAATTGTTCAAGACCTTATGGGCCACTACAAGGATATTCAGCACAATAAATGAAGATTGTGGACTTATAGGTATTTGTATATAAGAGAACAAGGTTGATCTTTGCTATATAGGTTGAGTGTAACTGTGGAGGGTTAACTAATCTAGTTCTGCTGAATATGTGATGGTGTAATGGGTTGGGGAACAATGATAGAAGATCTAAGGTCCTTATATATTCTACATTCCCAAGGAAGGAGCTTCTTGCAGCGCACAGAGGGATCAAAGAATCAGTTGATCAATTGATGTGCAGGGTACAGCTTGATTCAACAAGGATCAGTCTATCAATTCAGATGTACATTGATGTGGTCACTGTCAGATCTTAATCACATCATGTACATTGATTTTGTTCTTTGTCTACACCACTTCGGCTACCCCTAACATTTCATCTCACAGCAACGACCACTCATTCTCAATTGTATGGACGCTGCTGGCCAGCTTCCCTTCTGCAGGTCAGCTCGTGTTTCAATTCGCATTGTGGATGTGTGGAGTAGTGTGGGATAATCAACAGCGATTTTTTAATAGGCTTGATGACTGAGTTAAGGTGTGATGCCATGTTGGCATAGCTGGCTCGATCGGTTCCCTGCGCTGTTTTCACCTTCAATCGGTTACTCCAATCACCCTTCTACTCCGTTCTCGTCAGGCTCAACATCGTCGCGCCAATCCAACACTATCCATTCAGCTGGAGCGCCACGATCGTACACAGACGACTGCTGGATTCAGTTGAGTCACTTGGCAAGCAACTACAACAGCCCATTGAAATCCTAATATTGACCACTAAAGCTCCCCACGTTCTCGAATCATTGCAACATGTTCGCCATCGATCATCAGAAAAGTCGACCGTCTTGCTATTGCACAATCGAATCGGCATGGTCGAAGAATTAATCAAGACGTCCTTCCTGGAACCTAGCTCACACCCAGCTTTTGTCCTTGCAACCACTTCCCATGGAGTTTACCGAATGGACAAAGGTCTACCTGGTACCGAAGCTAACTCTCATGGCCGGCTCTTTCATGCTGGAATGGGTGACATCAGACTAGGGGTATTACCCAACAACATGATGAGCAACTGTCTCGAACGACATACTGTACGGGGTAGTCATCCTAAGACATTAAGAGCTAAATGGAAGGGAAAAAAATCTGAGAAAATTATTTGTTGACTAACGGAGATTTGTTGATAACGCAATAGATCCGCAGACTAGGTTTAGGTACTAGGTGAATTTTGTTGCTGTTTGGGCTGTTCGGCCTGATCGGGTATATCGTCCGGCCGATCGAATGATTGATCAGCAAGATTCACATGGACCACCATGTTATTGTAAAAGGTGGCCCATTAGGTGTAACAGATGCCAACCTGATCCTCGGAAGATTAACCCCAGAAGCTGTTGGGGGAGCGGGAGGACAGCACGGATGTGCGAGTGTCCGAACGCTTGGGATACGAAGGGTCTTCATCCACTAAGATTTGTAGCTCCTGAGTGTCTTGGGAATGGCATTGGCCGATCGGGTCATCGAGGCCCACCGTCCAGAGGCTGTCGTCTATCAGTCTGATGGAGATGTTTTGCAACACTTAAATGGTGGCCGGAGCTCCATGACCATCTCCTAATCATCAGTACCCGTCGCTGTACGTGGCCCCTTCTGAGGCAATCGACACCAGTCGGTCCTACTACCGGGCATCAGATGCAAAGTGGTTAGCATGTCCCAGCGACCAACACTTGATAAAGGAATCCATGAGAAAAATTTAAACCAAGAAACTGATTGGTTACTTTTGGAATAGGTACTCGGCCGAACAACTCACATCTCACAGCGCAGGTGCGACAGGCCCAGTGAATAACCCAGCCGTCCATTCCTCCCGTTCGGCCGACCTCCCAACATCCCCAATCCCTTTCCTCACCTGCACGTAATCCGACTGCGACAGGAGAGGCTCACCATTGGCCAGAACTCAATCCTGCTTGGCCGGGTGACTGAATAACTTGTGTACAAACAGTTGTTGTCTATTTGTTTCAAATAAAAAAGACAAGCTAGAACTGAAAGTTAAGGCCTTATGGAATCATGTGTCCAGATGCTTAATAGGAATTCAAATTAGATAAAGTACGCGTTTAACACAATTGAAGGGCAGAAGTAAGATGTGGGGGATGAGGGGTTAAGCTTAGTAGAAATAAGGGAGTAATTAGAAAGCTGAAAGCTTGAATTTAAAATAAGTGGAAAGCTAATGTGAAAGAGTTCCCAGAAAGGGTAAAAGTGAAAAGAGGAAGATTAAGACTGAGCAGTAGGGTGTTTTATAGGATAATTTCATTCTTTAAATTTGAAGGTCAATTTGAGCCTTCTCATATCTTGTATTGAAGCCAGAAGCACTTAAAAGTGAGGGGCGGTGTAGCCGCCCTATCCTCTAGTTATTATTAAGGCAAGGTTTTGGTCGTGATAATTATTAAGGGATTGAAAAATAATAATGAAACAAAACCAGATAAAACTAAACAAAACTATTCAAGGTAAAACAAAACTATGTAGAGGGTTTATAAGGATTGCTAGCACGTGGTAAATACTAGGTATGCTGGTATTTACTCAGTGGTTGACACAGTGGCTCCTTTCAAGCTTTGACTCATTTTTGTTCTGTTTAAAATAGCTATGCAGCTTTGCATCTCCCCTATACAATCTTGTCATAAGCATTCAAAGCATTCCCTGATTCTTTGTCTTCTTCTAAACTCAACCACTGTGCATATCTGGACTTGTGCATTCAATCTCAACTCAGTCTTACATCCTCAAGCCTGCTTTAATCATGGACCTCACACACAAACCCTCTGAATTTCTTCTTTGACTTCAAATCTCAGGTACTTATGTTTTGCATTTTGCCTATTCACATTTATCTTCATTCGACCTCTTCTTTTTCATTTTCATCGTATTATGCCTACATTATCAGTGCTTGTACTTTCCTAGAAATGATCTTGTACATGCCTATGCTTTACTCCCTCAGCAAAATAAAATTAAAGTTTATAGCAAATTTGAGCCCATGGACTTCCTATTCTAAGCATTTCCCTGCAAACCCCTTACAGCATTCTTAACTTAAATTTCTTTTTTCAAAGCTCTCTCCTGGAAGCAGAAGATACTTCAAACCAGCACGGGATAAAATAATCCATTGAACAATTCAGTCCCACAAGTCTTTGTATTCTTTTTGAGTAACTTGGTGCTTTTAGTTATGGCAAGGGATGTCCACATCATGAACAAAGAAAAAGCATGATAATAAAAAAATGGAGATTAAAAGCTGCCGGGGCCATTTTTCTGCTTAATTCTATAACACTTTTGGGTGGGCCTTCTGATTATGCCAAGGGAAGTCTACATCATGCATCAAAAAGATCAATGATAATAACAAAATGAGATTAAAAGCTTGTATGGTCATTTTTCTGCTTGCTTCTATATATCACACATCTGCTTGGGCTCCCAGAACATATAGCTATGTAGTTACATGGGTGCCTTATTTGGGAGGCAAGCCACAAGCTCTGAGGCCAAATCTGTATTGAAGTACCATGGCTTGCTTTGCAAGTGTCTAACTGAGAGGCTTGTGATAAATGGCATCTCTGTGCGCTTCACAAAGATGCACTAGCGAGCGAGTGTCAACCCAAGGTGCACACCAAAGAAGACCTGTGCCCGGAAGCTGGAAAACAAACTGCTGATACTAAGATGATACCCTACAAACAGGTTCATAAAGACCACTGGATATTCAAATGTCAATCTAATAAAGAGGTGTATTAACAGGTAGTGAAAAAAAGGATAACAAATCAAAAAAGATTTGCTTATAAACCCAACCAAAAAAAAGAAGAAAAAAATCACCTGGAAAAAAAGAAGTGTACAGATGTAAACGCAAGAAGTTTAGAGAGAAAGAAAAAAAAGAGGATAAGGGGGACGCTTTTAGATGAAATGTATCATCAAGCTACATCAACAAAAACAACTCAAAAACAAAAAGAACAACTGATGCTCACTAAAACATAACTGAAACGAATCTTATAACCAGCAAGTAAGGGACAGTTAAAACATTTACAAGACAATGTAAACTGAAAAGAGTGTAAGGGCAATTGAATGTTAAAATGGGGCAATGTGAAGTTCTACTCGGCGGCTCTGCCTCTTTCGTGGCTGTTGTAGTAGCATGTCATTTGATGCTCTCGGGCAAAAGGCTTGGCAGACAAGCTGAAGGCCGGTTTCAGGTTGATCATTGAAGTTCGACGGGGAGGTTCGCGCATAGTAGGGGGAGACGAATTCTGTACCAACGCGGCTTTGAGTTTCTGGACAACTCGTGAAATTCGATGGGACGCTTTGGTATCATTGTCGGTTGTATCTAGGCCGGGCGTTTCGGTATGGAGGGGTGAAAGATTGGTGAGAATTGAAGGCGCTACATTCGAGGGAGAGACTGAATCTTGGGGCGTCATCTGAAGACTTGTAATCGGCGAAGGGGATTCCAAGGACGAAGGCGCTAAGATGGGAGTTTTCAGCGTGTCGTTTTTTTTGTATATCTCGGGTCCATCACGCAGGGAAGGAGGGGATACTAAGTAAATGGGCTTGCTGGGCGAAATGCCCAATGCCAGGTGCACACTCTCAGGGTCAATGTGCGGATAATCGAAGTAATCCGCTTCTTCTTCAAGATCGAGTAAAGGCTTCTCCCAGTGGGTAAATCTACGATGTAGCGCAAACCGAAAGGGCGTATTGCTAGGCGCGGCTTTCCCAGTGAAGTCATCGACACATCGCGCATAGCGAGGGTCGGTAAAGTTTAGCTTCATGAAGTTCAATTCCTGGGTCCTATATGAAGCTAATGGTTGAGGTAGAGAGTTCAGCCAAGCGCGCCGACGCGGGGGTACTGCATCTATCAGACGACGAGGCTCAGGAGAGTGTTGCGAGCAATGAAGTCGCGGCTTGGTCCAAGGGGCGCCATCACAGGGTAGATCAGCGTCACTGAGAAGGGTACGCATTACTGTGGTCTTGATTTCTTGAGTGAGACTTGCGCCGGTGTCGATAATTTGATCAATTAGCCCAAGTTCAAGTGCGCGTGTGGCGCTCATTGGGAGTATTCCGCGGGTAAATGTTTTGGCGTTCTCTTCTCCGGCACGAGCATACCAGGTCAACGTATGATATTCAGATCCGTAGAGGCCAACGGCTCGCTGTTGATAGGATTGACGGTGATCAGATGGATTAGATGAGGGCCAAATTATTACATGACGGACACTAAGGGGATCAAGTGCTTACGTAGTGAGGGTTGATGACGGCAGTTTCCACACAGAAAACAAAGTCGCAACAAGTAGCTAAAGCAAAACCGCCTAACGACGAAAGTAGTAAAGTCAATGTGAGCTGAGGCTCTAGGTATTCAGGGAACAAATGAATCATACCAGCTGCAGCGTTACCACGGATAGCGGCAAAAGTAACAATATTCCGAGCAGTGAGCAGGACCTCGACGCAGTCATTGATTGCGTTGATGTTTTTCCAGCTTTCTTGCGCGACGTTCGTTGAGCAAACACCTAAATGAATCCCGTTGTTCCAGTAATCACCACCCATGAGGACAAGAGCTTTAACATCGGGTCGACTGGTCACCTCTTTGATTGCCTGCAGAAGTTGTCGGCACTGCAATGTTGATGCAGCTCCATTGTAAAAGCTGGCAGACGAATGGGTCAAATAAGTAGGGATTTGAAAGTTGTCACCATGAATGAAAGTTGAATTTTTCAAATGCTTACTTGGAGTATATGTAAGCATTTTTGAACGCCCCATAAAAGTTGTCGTATTCAATCCACACTTCCTGAAACGTTCCGGGGGCTTGAACGAACCCACTCAGATTCAATGTAGGAATGGCATTAAAGTCGATTTCGCACGCCAGCTCGGGGACAGATTTGAGGCCCAGCATAGCTGGAAGCTTGGGGGGCAATAGCACTTGATTTTTGGGCTTTAACCTCCGAATATGGGTAATCCATATGCCTTTTCCATCTGCTGTAGTGATCAGGACGGCGCCTCCTCTTTGTGCAATAACCTCGCCGGCTCGAGTAGACTTGAAGGGTATCGGGTTCTCTTCAATCAGACCCCCGTATAGATACAATTTCTTGCCGTATAGAAGCGCGCTTTGAACACCAGGCTGAGAGTCGGATGCACGTAACCGTCGAGAAATTAGAGCGGCTGAATCGGTTTCTGGATTCCATGCTCTTTGTGCAGCTTGAAGCAACGGGCGCGTAAGTGTTTTGCCCCCTAGGAACTCCTGTTGGGTTGTGACGGACTTGGACGCCCATGAAGATTGCGTTGGCAGGCCCGGATGAATGGAGGGAAAAGATGGAGCAGGAGCCACTGATAGTAAGCGATCAAGAGCACAAAGGCAGGCGACGACTGCTGCAGAAGTTGCCGGTCCACGATAGAGGGCTGCTTTGGTTAATGCGTTGGGTCCATCAAGCGTTATTGGAAATTGCTCCCAAGCCCAGACAGGTCCGGCGTCAAACTGTGGCGCCGAGGGAATGAACAGATGTATCAGCCAGAGGAAAAAATCAAACAGAGGCAGAAACAGAGGCAGAGATCAAACGTACTTCCTCAATGGCTTGAAGGACTGTTACGCCCCAGTGGGTTCTTCCTTGGCCACTGGCCACATAATCATTTGTAGATATCTTTGCCAGTGCTCGTTGAGAATCACTCTCTGTGCCGTCGTCGCCGAGTAATACCCAATCTATGGCAGAAGGGCCTGCATCGCCGGGGGCACCTGGCTAAGATTTCAGAAAACTTTCGACATTAGCCCAAGTGAAAAAGAAAATGTAGGTATAAATTGATAATAAAAAAGGCTCACGTGAATAATCCAAGTTAGGTAGCTTTCATATATTGCAGCAGGTACTTTCTTGGTGAGAAACGGACACACAATGAGATCCGGCTGGAGAAACAAAGAGAGTTCAAGTCAGAAATGAGTCTGGTTCGGTCAAGCTGGGTTGGTGAGAAAACTTACACCTGCCAGCTTGGCTGCTTCAATCATAAGATCAGGAGTGATTGCCAGTTCGACAGTGACATGATGGCCACGTTCTTGTAGGACGAGTGATAATCTTTGGGACAAGCTGTTGTGAGCCGTGCAAAGAAAGAGAATTTTCAGGGCAGGGCTGCGGGGAAGGGATTGGCGAGCCATTGGGGTGATTGTTGTGCGTTGATAACTGGGTGAGGTGTGCGAGCAAAGCAGTGATGTGAAGCGAAGTTTCGTGTGAAGTCAAATGTGAGATCCAAAAAAGAAAGATAGTGGTTATAGTGGTACCCTGTGGGTATCAGCGTGAAACAAACAGCAATATCCAAATGCGTAGGGAGCCTGCCGAAATTTGGAAAGCAGGAAGACTACAGATTTCAATACTCAGAGTGGTGCTAATAATAGTAATTGCGCCAAAAGCGATGAAAGCGGGAGGCGAAAGATGCAGAGCGGGGTAGAAATGGGCTTGCTGACTTCCGAAGATATTCGGGTTTACGGCTCGTTCAAAGATAACGCAATTCTCCGATACTGGCCGCCCGATTGGTGTGGATAAACAAGGGAAGTCCCTGCGGCCGATCCTTACAGGCTATAGTCAATTTGTCCTTGACCTTTCGGTAAAAGCGGGTATTCCAACAAGTTGAAAAAAAAGCTGATTGGTAGTGCAGTCCGTTTAAACGATGTAGTATTCGTGCGTGTGGCAGTGTGGTGCAAAGCAAAAGAAACTTGGGTTACTGTAATGTGTGGAGGGTGAGAGGATGAATAAGAGAGGCTTTGCCAAGAAAGCTACCCATTTATGTAGTACGAGAGAGCCCAGCCGCATACAGGCTGGCTCTTTGACCGACCCAAACAATCCATCAGGCAAGTTGGCAATATCCATCTCGTCTTGTTTGACGCGAGGGCGGATTTAGCATTAGGCGTGTGACTGACTGGCTGGACCTGCTGTGTGAGCTCAGACCTCATGTTCGGCACTTGATGTTAAGGCTACACACCCTGCTTCACCCTGTGTACTTTTCGGTACCCTTCCACCAACCACCTGGGCTACTATGGCCGACCCGGAGTTCTTTTCTTCTTTATTTTATTTTTTCTACTGGTCATGTATCCTCATCATCAATACTAAGCATGGATGGGCTCAGCAGTATACCGCCGGCGTGATCCGAGGCAAGAAATTACTTCATGATGCCCCGTGAGGTCGGCCGCGCGGCTGCCCCGATGTCTGGAAGGCACACATCCATCAAGATTTCCCGGAACAGACACATAGAAAACTCACGTCAAAATAATCCAGAGTTCAGTTTAGATGCTTTATCTCGGGGCTTCCTGTTCATCGTCCCGCTTGCTGGGTTGCTGGGTTGTTTGGCCATGTGTATCGATTTGTTCATGCTGCAGAACCGCCCCCATAATAAAATTTAGTCTTGTATTGTGTACCGGAGCTCACATCGTCATTAGTTTTGCGCCCTGAACGGCAGGACCAGTCCACTACTCGATATATAGCGATAGAATTCACAATAGAAATTCCAGCAAGATAGATGAGGGTTGCGTGTATTGTGTTAATGTGCATGCAACACACCAAAAGGAAGCCTTGAAGATCGGGTGGAGAGGCCTGACGAGCTCCCATCCCACACCGCGCTCTTGGGTTGAGCAAGAACCACCCGCCCCCACGGAAAGATAGGGTGAGCCAGTTCTGCAAAATGTATGCGTGAAGCACTGCCGCTTGCCCGGTCATCTGGGTCCTGGAAACAGCCATACATGTGCCTGAATCTCTTGGAAAATCGGAGTCTTAGTCTTCCTGATACATCTTGTTAGTGCCCAACCCACTTGCGCCTTCCGGGAACACGAGGAGATAAGCCATGCCACGTTCTCACGGCGCGGAGAGCCACAAAGATCATAGCTTGGTCAGTTTGTTTTAGCTCACCCCTCACTTTGATGTTACCCTGAGTATTTTCCTAATCTTCAATTGTGCACTACCCTTATTCCTTCGTGATGGCATCATCGTCCCAGTCTCATCACCATAGCCACACGTCACAGTTTACAAATAGGCGTTGTATATATCATCTGGATCATGTTGACGATCTCATCAGCTTAGCTACTACTCTCCAGTTTCAAGTAGTTGTGCAACGTCATTTGTGCCTCTGTGGCTGGAAACTTTACCAGGCCTTCTTTCCACATACCTTGTGGGTTTTGTGACTTTACCTCGGGGGCATCACTGTTCCCGTCAGACAAGTGTTTATGATGGCATCCCTTGGAATGATTTGGTGTTTCACATCTGTGTAACATTTATTTCTCTCTTCTAGACAAAATCAATTAAGAAAATGTAAAGAGAGAAGAAAAGAAGGATTGCGCACCCCATACCATCAAAAAATAATTAACAAAAAACAAGCAATGTAAGATGAGTCCCAAGATGAAAGAAAAAAGTGGGAGATTCACAAAGATTAAGGGAGAATCGATTGATTACAACAAAAGGGAGACGAGGTTGGGGAGGGGGGGAAGATTTACCACTCGTGTGTCTTCAGGTTTGATTCCAGATTGAAGGCTTGTCTCATCAGGATCACATCGGCCCTACATTTCCTCAACAAGAGGATCAAGTGGTCGATGCCTTTCTGTTGATTAAGCAAAATCTAAATGGTTTTATTTTTGTGGTTCAAGTTAATTTTTTTTAGTTTTAGTTTTGTGGTATTGAGAGAAAGCGAAAGAGAACGAACCTCCAGGACTTTTTTAATTTCTTTGTCATCTATGACCGACCATTTCCCACCCCCACTGTCACCAGAACCGACACTAACAAATCCAGACTGGCCGGACCAATTGCCCAGATGCTGAGAACCTTTCGAAGGATGATGGGAGCTATGATTGACGATCGATTGATTGCCCGTTGTGCCATTCCCATTATTCGAAACGAAAAACCCCCCAAAGTTCTTAATCTGATGAAGAGTGGACCAGAGTTCAGAGATCTTAGATTTGCTCCCGGATTGGTCGAGAATCGACTTGAGAGCTTTCACCCGTTGGATCAGCTCTTCCTCTTTCTGGTCATTTCTTATTAATTGTTGGTGCTGATAGCTCGGTTGCGAATGGGTTTGGTACGCTGCCATGGCGGAAGAGGACGAGGAATGAAGGATAATCCCGTTTAACTTGTTGACTAGGCCCATCAATCGGGTGCTCAGTTTAACTTGCTCAGTCTTCAATTTATGCAATCTTGAGGATGTTTCCAGATTGTGTTTACGCGCGATTTCATTCAATCTGTTTGAAATTTCCTGTGGATAATATTCAACATTTATCAGCTGGGTGTTTTATGATGGAAGGGGTGAAGGGAGGGATGTGTATAGAACAGGCTGAACGACTACTGACTCCAAGTTTCGATAGGTGTGCTTGGGCCTGCTTTTGCTGGGCAGAAACTCGTTTGGAAAGGTCCTCGAATCCGATAGCAAGAGTAGGTACCAATCGACTAGGATCAGGATTGTACCTTTTAGCACGTAGCCATCTTGGATCATCTGGTGCCAGCTGGTTTGGCCTGCCATATAGATGTACTTGCTCAGGAGGAACAACGTTGTAAAAGAAAAACTGTGCCAGTAATCGATCGATTGGAGATGTGATGAGGGCGCGACAAGTTTGACGCGTCAGTAATTGTAGGGAGAAGCCAAGAGCATATCAAATAAGACAGGGTGAAGATTGTCAATCTTCGCACTAACCTGGAATTGGCATTGAGGGTCAGAGACATTCCAACTAGCGTGTATTTTGATTATCCGATCCTGGATCGAGAGCTCGGAGAGAGTGATCGGTCTTCTGGCCAGCTGTGCGGTACTCGATCGAAGGGTCGAAAGCGCGTTGTTATTTGTCGTTGGTGGTGCTGATTGATTCAAGAGTGAGTTATTAGTCGAATTGAATAAGAAGTTGTTGGTTGGTGTTGAGGAGGTTTGTTGAGCACCAAACCCAGTGGTTGAGAGATTGTTAGTCTTGTTATTATTTGAGAGGCTCCCAAACAAATTATTGTTATTAGATTGGGTAGTTGATAGATTATTAGTATTGGTGTTATTGTTGGAGAGACTTGCAAACAAGTTGTTTGATTGAGTAGCAGACTGAGTGTTGTTGTTGTTGTTTGAAAGGTTTCCGAACAGGCTATTAGATTGAGGGGTGGCAGACTGGGAGGTGTTGTTATTATTGTTATTTGAGAGATTTCCAAACAGGTTGTTCGATTGAGTAGGAGACTGGGTGGTGGTGTTATTATTATTGTTATTATTTGACAGGTTTCCAAACAGGTTATTAGATTGAGGCGTGGCAGACTGTGTGTTGGTTGAAGCGGGGGTACCAAAGATCGAGGTGGATTGATTGTTTGAGGTGTTTCCGAAGAGGCTGTTAGTTTGAGTTGGGTTAGAAGTGGCTTGGTTCTGACTTCCAAAGAGTGAAGGGGTATTTTGAGTTTGGGTAGAGAGTGAGTTTCCGAATAGTGAGCCTGAGTTGGTATTGCTTGAGAATGGGCTGGGTTTTTGAGCTGGTGAGCCTGTTTTTGTTTTTGTTTGTCGTTGGATAGTTTCTTTTTCAGTAAGTGTGTGTGTGTTCTGATGATGAGGCTCGGTTACATACCTTGGATTGGGTCGGCAGTTCGCTTACCGAACAGGGACATGGTTTCTGGTGGTTGATGTAGTTGGTGAGATGAGGATGGTGGTGGTTTGAGGTTGGGTTTTCTTGTTGACCGTCCGCGTGAGCGGAAGAGAGCTCAGTCTGAATGGATATTGAATATCATATTGCATACCCCACTCAGCATCAAAGCTCTTCACTGGGTCATATCCTACATATTCCAATTGATCATCAGACTCCACTCCATTACAGACTGCTTCCAAATCAAACACACACATCCAAGAAACAAAAAGCCATCTGAAGTGAATCCGCTCCTCTGAAACAAATTCTAAATTCGAAAAAAAACTTGAACTGATTTTCAAAGCACTCATTAACATGTATTCCAATTGGCCTTATGCAACTTCTATGTTTTTGAGTACTATACTATATTGATCATATGTTCATTTCATAAATCACCAAATTAAATTTATTCTTCATAACAAAGCTATAAAGATCAAAGGCCCCCCAGGCTCAGGAAATTACTAGCTTGGCCATGCAGCCAACATAATTAGTGGGGTTGATGTTATTCCTGTTAAACTGAGACTTACCCAAACATAAGGTTAAAAACAGTTGAAATAAACTGATGAAATCCAAGCCCAAGAATTCAACCTTGAATTTAGATTTCAATGGTTAACTTGAGATCAACCAAATTTAAATTGGTGGTTGAGTCCAGCTTAACTGGGATTCCCTCAACCCATCCAAATAACACCATTCACCTAACCTAAAAATCAACAAGATTCATGAAACTTTATCACACAACACCAGAAACTTTGACTTGGAACAGCTGTTGGAATTGTGTGATCCTGCCCATCTGAGGTATCATACTTCTTTAACAGTATTTTATTCACTACAATCTGCTGTTGCTCCCACAACTCTGTCATTTTTGTATCTAGCCTATATTAGATGATTGACTAGAGTGGATAAAAATCATCTGTTCACCTCAAGCATTTCCTTCTAAAAGCTTTTTTCACCCTTTTAGTCTTGGCAATCTCACCCCCTTTGGCTGAAGTGGTGTATCATCTCCTTAGACTCATATTACACGTAAAGAACTTGATTGCTATTAATCACTGTTGATGTTTAAATTTGAAGGATTATAAACACTGTGTGTGTTAACTGTGCTAAAATTTCATCAGGGTCACAATGAATTATGATAGCTTGAAAAGGACAAAAAACTTATGTTTCTGTTCAAAGGATTTTTTCAAAAAAAAATCATGACATTGATGCATCATTTTTGTTTTTTTAAAATCAACTCATATTTTCCCTTCCTCCCCTATCTTTTTATCCATCAAGCACATCTTCAAGAGAGAATTTAAATCAATATAAAACAAACCAACCTACACTAATTAAAATTTCAACCTTGTAAATTTTAGTAAATCACCTTCTTTAAAAAATTGGCAACAAAGTCAATTAGCAATGACAGTATAATTGTCATCCCAGTTGAACTTGGATTAAATCATCCAAGTTGAGCTTCCAGCATTGTGAATATGGAGGATATGACTGAACAATGATACCAAAAGTACACAAAGACCCTCCATACAGCCAAATCCTCCTTATTTACTGTGGTTCTGGCTGTGTCCCAAACATAGAAAAAGGTAGCAGCTACTTAGATAACATCATATCAAAACCTTTTAAGACTAGGGTGTTCAAACAGGAAGGTAAAAAAATATAAAACCATAAACTTCATGGCTTCCTTGGTGGATCTTTGCCAATAAGTTCCCAGCCCCATTCCAGCTGTTTTTTTTTTTTTTGAAAATAAAACTATAGTAAAAAACTGTATCAAGCAGTCCAAATTTGTTATTTTGTATTGATTCTCCAAATCAGTACAAAATAGGCAATTATAATCTTGGATATGCAGAAATTGAATTCATGAAAGTACCCAGAATGAATCAAAATGAGTTGTTATTCCAAGCCAATTTGAAATGTGCACAGCCTCTGTGAAATGTACAAACCCACTGTGCATTGTGTGCATCCACTGTTCCTTGTCAGCTTAGAGCATCACCAATTTAGGAGCTAGGTCTTGGTGCTATCCCCAATTTTAATCCCCAAACACAATCTTACAACAAAATCCTACAAGGCCTACTGGGGTACTCAAACCTGTGCTGAAATAGAAATTAGCCTCCTGGGAGCTGTAGCACTTCCAGATCATCATCTGGCAACACCATAGCTTCCCCAAAGCCTACATATCACACAAAACATTTTTGATAAGCTGGTCACACCTCACACATGCACAAATTAACAGCCCACACCCATCACAAACAATTATGGTGGTAGGCAGGCCACGCCTGACCAAAAAAATATTGATACCCCAGATATCTATCAATGACATATATCTTACATATATCTTTCTGTTCCTCTACCATTCTGAAACACAACAGATTCTGTCAAGCCTCATTTGAACATCAAGGTCTGTAAGGCATTCATTTTTTATTTTATCTCTATTTAACTTTCTTGAACTCCTGTTTGCTTTATCACCCCACCTCTCCTGCTACATAGTTATTCCATTGAAAAAAAGACTACAAAAACGTGGAAGTTCAGGCAGGAGTGGGTTGCTACATATGGCAACCTGAACTGTGTCACTGTCAGGCATTTTTTGGAGGGCTATTGGTGTGCCACCATTGCCAATTTTGGAAATGGTCTTAGTTGAATTTTGAGTGATAATTGAGTTACAACATTTTCACAAGATTCACAAGAGCCTCTGCATGTCAACTGCACTAACTTCTAATTGAAGTCAGTTTTGAATGAATTGTCTAAGCATGAATTATGAGCAAAAAATTGAATGTGAATTTGAAAAGTTAGAATTACAATCAACTACTGCAGTCTGTATTAATCTGTATAAACTTTCCATTAAATTAAAGAAATATGCCACATCAAGTGCATGCCACTCAACACAGAACAGTCTAGTTTTTCTTGTTTTAATTGTGAACTCCCAGTCTCCCCAGATTTGGGGGCAGAGAATCTTGTAGTGAATGAAATTTCAAAGCTAGACAGTTATCAGGACCAATCCCCTCATTGATGATCTTATCTTGTCTCTCTTTCATAATTGCTTTCTTTCATTATTTTTTCTCCTAAATTGTTCCTTTTCCTCCTTGTTCCCTTTCTCTTCCGCCCATGAGAAATAAGGGGTTTTTGGGGGTTAAAGCTGTGACAGCTGTGTGAAAGGATTTTGCTGTTATTTCCATTCATCTACTAGTTGTTTTTGCTTCTCTCTCTTTTTTCTCAACCTGTTCTCTTCCATTCAACTCCACCTCAGGTTTGACCCCATCACTGCTCCTCTCCCGAGTCCCCTGGCTGACCTAAATCAATCATCATTGCCATCACAAAGTTCTTTGTGTTTCACCCCCCCCCTTTGTTTTTCTATGCTATCTCAATCTTTCCCCTATTTTCATGGCAATGGCTTCTCAGGATTTGCGTTTGGTATTCTTGTAGTTTGTTTTTCTCAAGTTGGTGTTTCCTAGATTCATGGTGTGCAATGCCATAGGCCAAAATTCACCGTTGAACTTACTCGCAGGCTGACATGGGACTCGGCGGCATACACGCCCATTTCTCTCCCTGAGGCTGTTCCATCAAACTGGAGTATATAGATCCATGGTCAAGTACCATTTTTATCCAAAGAGGTGTCATTTCTGATTTCTTGGGGTTAAATCTGGCTTGCTCAACATCTTAAATACGTCATATGGCTGCATGGATTGATATCAAATCGTGTTATTCCATTTGTAAATGTCGACTATTAAAACAATAATAATAAAACAACTTTTTTTTGGTTTGAGCTTAATAATTTTTCGAGTAGGCCATTCAGGAAGATTTGTTCTTCGTCATCGTCATCATCATTTTTTTTTTTCATGAGAAAAAGGGACAAGCTGGGACAAGACTGCCTAAGGATAAAAAGTAAAAAAGAAAACACTATTTCACATCTTTGAAGCAAGGAGTCTATGCGACTGGACCTTTTTCGGCACCAAGCCCATCCAACTCGTCCATGTCGATGGACTCTAACTTGAAGTCAAAGAGACTGATATTTTCTTCTATTCTTTCACGCTTATGTGAGCGTGGCAAGGGCACAAACCCTTTCTGAATAGACCATCGTAGTAAAACTTGAGCGGGTGTCCTTTCTACCTGTAATTCGGGCAATTTTATTTTTATTTAGTTTGTTATTCTTTTTCAGCTTCAGAAGTCTCGAAGCAACAATTGTAGTGAAATCGCAATTTTCACCTTCTTAGCGATCTTGATTAACGTTGGATCATCCATACACTTGCCTCTGGCTAGGGGAGAAAAGGCTTGCAGGATGATACCCTTGGACTGACAGTATCCGACGATCGCACCTTGTTGACACCAAGGATTCAACTTGATCTTTAATGACAAAAGATAAACGGTTACTATCAGTTATATACATGGATGAAAGATTATCCAACAATTCTTCACGAAACTCTAAATAAATTGACAAATCAAAGGTCGATTCCTAGTCGAGAAATTGCTTACTTGGTTTACAGCTGGTGTCGGTCCGACTCGAGCTTCTTCCAAGCATTTCAGATGTTCTACTGTAAAATTAGAAACTCCAATCGATTTGACAATTCCAGATTCCTGAGCATCGGCTAGAAAAGTAAGAGGGTTATAAGCAAACGAGGCGTGAGCTTTAATGTAGAAAGTACTCATAAGAACAGATCAAGCTACCCAATGCACGATAAGCTTCGTGACGAGCCGTCGGTTCACTGAGTGGCTCGTGTAGGAGAACCAAATCTCAATAGTCTGGTCTGGGGGCAGTTGTTGAATCTATTAAGGCAGCCTTGCAGTTTTCATAGCCATGTTCTTGGTGTGGAATTTTAGTTGTCAGGAATATCGACCGACGGTCTTCTGTGCTGGAAAGACGAGGAATCAAATCAGTTATGCCCACCAGTAACTTCTGGAAACCTTTCCGGTACAGATGTGATATGGAGGTATGTTGGCTGCGACAGTGCAACACTTTTTAAACAAAAAGCGATAACCATGGATTGGCATGGCTCACCTTCTCTAGACAGCTTGATAAACAAGAGCTTCATTCCTGTATTGACGTGCCGAGTCCAACATGCGGTAGCTCAGCTTGATAGCCTCGCCACAAGCTTCTTCGGGCTTCTCTAACTTGGCTGTTCCAAATCCTCAGATCGGCATCTTGTGTCCTGATTGACTTTTGGGTGTGAGAATCCACCTCCAGAATTTTTGCATCGCTTTCAATGTAACATTCGTAAAAAACCCTCGCCTGAATTTAACTTCACCGTACTCTCGATCGTCAGTGGATCAGCTGCTGAGGCCATATTAATCACTGGATTGGCCATGCTGTACTTTTTTCGTCTAGAATTTAGTGTTGATTCACCACATAAAAACATGTATATAACTGTCAGGCTAAAGCAATTGGACCGGAATGGAAGCACTCACATTTCTCTGCAAGTGCTCAAGTTTCGTTTTGGGTTCGATCGATAAAGATTTTGTGCAACGAAACGAAAGAGATTCATGAATCACAACTGTACCATTGCCAGTAGAGATCCTGACAACTAGCCCTAACTTTGTATTCCCAATCATGATTTCTCCGATAAATACAGTCTAATAGAGTCCCCCAAAATATATAGTCAATGTTAAGTGAGTAAACAGGCTCAAGGGCTGAAAGTCAGCCAATCTCCTCGCAACGATTTAACCCAAAGCAGCTTTTTTGGGTAGCTTAACACAATCCCCCCCTCGATGGCCGGTTACCTGTGGCTGGCATGGGTGCCACTCGCAAAGCGAGCCTCCAGAGTAGGAGCTTGCAGCTAAGGTCACTCAAACACAGTTTTTGTGTTTCCTTCTTGCAAAGGGGAGCAAAAAGGGTAGTTTTGAAGGTAGATTAGTCATACAAATATTACTCAGGCTTTGTTTAGAACTTTTTAGCCTGATGAGAGATTTTAAGGAGTTTTTTAATGATGAGAACAATTAAGGCTTTGAAACTTTATTTGGCTTATCAAATGGAATATTTTGGTACCAACCAAAATATTCCACTGCCAACATTATCAGCTGGGTTGAGTGTATCCAAGTTTAACCAGGATACCCTCAACCCAGACAATAATGTTGCCATTGTTCATTTGGGCTGGGAGTGGAGGACTTCCCGTCACGAATCTAGAATGCAAAATTCTAGATTCCAAACTTTATTTGGTGGCAAAGACTCTTCCAGATTGAGTTTTCATCGCCAAGTAAGATTTGGAATCTGGGATTTCAGATTCCAAATTGGCAAAGGGAAGTCCTCCAGTAAGTCAACAATGGTATTTTATATGCCAAAAAGTATGGCAATCTTGATACATTCAGACATTATCCATTGAAACAGTAACAATCAGCTATCCCCTGAAATGATTTCTTGAAGATCCTCACAATTGGAGCAGCCAAATGGACCCTGAGAGAATAGGGAGCCAAGCCTCCACTGTCACCTTTCTATGAGCTCAATTTGTGCTAATTAATAGGCCAACATGGTGCTATCACCACCAACATAATTGGATGGGTGGAAGACTCCCATTTAAACTGGGATGCACTCAAACTATTTGTGCTTGGTTGATTTCAAAACATTTAAGTTAAATAAAAGGCTGGATTTACATGATGTCAGTTGGAATCAAACAAGTGTGAATTGTTTGAGTGAATCTCATTCAACTGGGATAAACTCAGCCCAGCCAATTATTCTGGTGGTGGATCAGCTCAGTGTTTCTAAATGACAGCTTGTACACTCACAATTCCTCATGTCTGTTTTGCCTGTCCTTTCTCCAGTCCTTATTTATTGTCTATCAATTGCCTTTCAAGCCACCCTTGTTCTGTATCATCTTCCTGTCCCCTCCAGACTCTCTGTCCAGTCTATTTTCACATCTGTTTTCACAAGACTAGTTACAAATTTGTCTCTGATTATACCTTTAATTATCTTCCAAAATTGAAATGCCAGATACCATCAAGTTTGATAATGATCTCACTCTGAACCTCCTCCTTGGAAATTAAATGGCCCCAAATAAATCACCTTATTTGTTGCTCCCTTCATCTCCAACATCTGAGCAGTCTGTAAATTTGACATGGTTCACATTGGGTCTTTATTGGTAATATTTTAATTACAATCAGTAGAATGTAAATGGAAGTTCAGTCCTATTTACATACACTGAATTGGCCTTTTAAAATCTCATTAGTAACCATGCACTTTGACCCACATCAGCAGCAAAAAAAAAATCCAATACAAAACCCCTTGATAAGTGGCATGATCAGATTGGTGTTGATCTGGCTTACTGTCCCCAAAATTTAGGGGAGAAAATCTTGTCCTAGATACACTGATTTTATTCCTAGTGCCTTGTACTTTGGGGAGGCACCCACATGAAGGTGCCAAGGTTTTTCTTGTGGTGCATCATCAAGCCAGACATAATATTGTTTGCTATGATAGATGTATCACTCAAAAAATGCCCATGACCAACAAAAAACAACCACCACATAAAACCAGACATACTCAAGCCTAAACAAAGAAATATATTCCAAGAACCAATCACAAGGAAAGAGAGAAAATCAAACAATAAATTAAATAAAGCTGAAGAACTTTTTTGAGTAATGACATGAAGTGTAAAAGTCAATGATGTAGAACTAGAAAAAAAAAGGGAAACCCTTCCATCCTTGGATCAGTGGGTGTGTTTAGATTGATTAAAAAATATGTCAAGAGCAAAAAAAAAGATACTGAGGAAACCCCGAACGGAAAGAAGAAGAGAGAAAGGATATGTACATTGGTATTGACAGATCAGAGTGTATACAGACAGACAAGAAAGAGAAATGTGGCAAGACACGCCAATCAAGTAAGTGACAGAATCTATGTACACACACACAAGCACAAAGAGAAGATCATTCAGATTTCGTCACATAACAAGAGCGGGGAGGTTGATGGTGTAAAAGTCGTACAAGGAAAATAGACCAGCTTGTGGAAGATTAATTTGAGGGGGTGGCCAGAGAGATGAGGGGTTGAAGTCAGACTTGGTCGATCATCATTTTGAGCAGATCGACACGCTTGATGCCCAAACCGGTGACTGGAAGATTGTTGTCCTGGTCTGGGTGTGAATGTTTGGAGAGTTGGTCGACGATAGTGTTAAGCTTGGAGACCATCTGTTTGAGGCCCTCCAAGCTAACGTATTCGTCCCGATCCTCATCACGTGTTTCTTCTCGCACAGACTGATGATGGCGACTACCTTCGCTTCCATCTTCTGGTTCACGGGAGCTCTTCTGACTCCTTCGATCGGTCTTGTCGAACAATTGTTCCTTAAAATTCGAGCCTTCATCATCGATGGCGGTCGATTGACTGGAAGAGTCGTAATAAGAAAGTAGAATATTATCATCGCTACTTTTGTAAATTGGGGCGGGTTTCTTGGTCGGACTGGTGAAGATGATTCGATTGACCATGGTCGGTTTGAGTTCTTTAGCGATTGAGATTTCGAAATTATCTTCGACACTCGACCCAGTTTCCTGTCGCTCACGAGGCTGTTTCGATGCAATTCTTGATTGGACCTGACGCAGTGAGTCGAACGATCCAGCTCTGCTTGGATCGAAAGAGCCTCTGAATCGGCGATTGAGACGACTAGCCAATGCCATAATGTCGTCCAAATCGCTCCGATTCTCCAGTCCTGCTGTCCCAGATTGCTGCATTCCTCGTTCGTCTATTATGGTCCCTCGGCTAGTCCCAGATGAGTTCGAGTTTTCGGTCAAAGTTCTAGCCTTGGAACCCCTGGAGCGAGCGCGTCTCAAAGGCTGAGATAATTCAGCGCCTTGATCCAAGTTACGAGGTCGACGGGGGTGAGAAGACAGGCTGATACTCCTACGGAGTCGCGATCGAGTCTCTTGAGCAGGTCCCATGCTCGTGAGGACTGAAGTGAAACCAGGTTCAGCACCTGAGGGGGCTTTTGACACGACTTCGTTGAAGGCCGGCTTCTCGGGTGCTACAATGACTTCTTCGGGATACCTCGCCCGAGATAGAACCAGTCCACCTACCTCATCAACCTCACCACTGGATTGAGGTTCTCTTGACAAGTCGCTGGAAGGCTTATGGCTCTCGACTGAAGGATTCGAGGGGTGAATCGGAACCGGTAGATCATGAAGTTCACTGTTTGAGCTAATCGATTTGGAGTCGGATTCGAAAGCAGACGACACATGCTGTTGAGGGGCAATCATACTAGACAGGCTTTGGTGGTCATCTTTAGACTTGATCCGGCGAGAAATCAATGATTTGAATCCCCTCAGCTTTTTCTGGAGGCCCGAAGAGACATGGTTATTCTCAGCAGGTTGTGGTCGAGTTGGAATGTTGGTGCTTTCAGACGACTTGATGACGTGAGTGTACCTCTGGGACTGGAAGGAATCCGATGCGGCACTCGCGAATGATGCTTGCTGATAAGCCGCTTCAGAACGAGTCAATTGGGGTGTCGACAAGCCCAAGGCACCAACCATATGTGCCAGGTCTGAAGTTTGGGAAGATTTGGAGTTCTTCTTACTCTTTGGACCCGTAAGCCAAGGAGGATCAGAGTTCAGGATTTCAGCCAATGATTGTAGCTGGGGTTGTTTCCTAGGCAAATCATTAGATAGGCTGGGATCAGATGTACGAGAGGCAGCAATTCGCTGGCTCATGGCTGACAGGTTACCGGCGACCCTATTCTGAGAGGACAAAGAGCCAGGGGGACTGACATTGCTCTGGGAGTAAAACGAGCGTGCTGAGCTGATATTTGAAGAGGGACTTGAGCTTCGTTCTTCAAACTTTCGCAACTCTGGCTGCTGAGGAGGAGTATCAACGAAAGATTGATTTTGGAATCGTGAGCGCGGGGGCAGTTCCGAGCGCGGAAATAACTGGCTAGACGCCTGACTCTTGGGAGATATCATTTCAATCGGGTCCGACAGACAGTGTGCGGATTTGTCCGGACTACAGGACAAGGAGTCACTCGAGTGGCGACTCTTTTTGGTTGAAGAATCATGGTCAGCTAAAGAGTGACGGAATTTCTTGTAGGGGAGGGTGTACGCACCACGGGGGAATCAGATGAATCCAGACAAGGACCGGGCGTTAAAGAGAATTTGACGGTTGCATTCGAGCGCATCATTTGTTCAAAAGAGATGTGCGTGGTTAGGCCCTGTAAGGAAGAGAAGGATGTGGTCAACATTTTCCAATCTCATGTTTGCCATGATAGCAAAAAAGACAAACAGCAGGTTGTGCTATGGAGTGACCCTTCTTATGAGATTTGACCGACTTGGGTCGTGAGTCCATTTTCTAAGGTAAAATAGAAGCAGAAGGTGAGGAATTGCTTCTATTAGAACAAAAGGAATCATTCTGATAATCTTACCACGACGGCATGTGAGCTTGAGCTTGGGGCGGCTTGCCCCAACAGGGGGCTGGTAGTAGCTGCCATGCTCTTTGAGCGATGATGAGGCATAGCCAGATCAGAAGGCTGTCTCTTTGTCGGAGGGTTTTGTGACATTTGAGAGGAAATATCGGATGGAGTGGGGCGAGTGGAACGGGGGGATGCGATAGAGGATGAGGAAGTTGATAAGGGAGAGCGGTAAGGGATTGAGCCAAGGCGGTGTGATTCAGAGGCAGAGGTGGGAAAACCAGTTTGGGATTTGTTCTCACTCTCATCGCCATGGTGACCGACAATCTCCAAAATGTTACGAGCACGTGGTGACCGCCACAGATCTTGTGATCCACCTCGGGAGGTGATAGGTGGCGTGGGCGTTATACCACCCGATACGGGCTGCCTGATATGTGATTTAAGCGGCACCCGCTTGGTGGTGACTGAGCGATAGGTGGCTTGATTTTGAAGAGTGGGTTCAGCCGGTGGGGAACGAGAGAGTGAGTCGGAGGGATTTAAAGCGGAAGAACCAGCAGTAATATTTGTCCAGTGGGGACTGTGGTTGGGGAAGGGCCCAGCGGATGGAAGAGGATGAAGGGATAGGTCGGGTGAAGGATTGTGATCGATAGAGGGAGTATTAGGGAGAGATGAACGGGTTGGGAGTGAGTTGAGGGATCGATGTGAGACTAGTCGCCTGTGGGTAGACACAGATGAGGCTGATAGTGGTGTTGGTGGAGTTGGAGAGAATGAATGAAAGGATTGAAAGGGTGGAGTGCCCGAGGAGGTAATCTGCTCCAAGCGAGCCCCACTGACAGTGCCTCGGTTACCTAACGAGGTAGTTTGTAGACGAAGACGAGGGGAGAGGGGCAAGAAGGGGCTATGGAGCGGAGTGAGACTGGCGGATGAGCCGGCATACTGGGGAATCTGGTTGAGGGAGTGATGGGAGGCCGGACCGAGCTTGTTAATCATCGTCGGCGTCAACATGAGCGGTTTGAGTGTTGAGGATTTCTGGTGATGGCTTCCCTGCTCGACCAAGCAAAACGGAGAGAGTGGAGAATGAGGGAAGAGGGAAGACTTGGCTTGGATGGTCTCGAGGATGGTCAAGAAGTTGATGATCTGGTCATCTTGAGCCATAAAGCCAATGAGATGATGGGCTTGGATGGCAGATGGATAGGGAAGACGGGTCTGGACGATGGCAATGATGACCTCGAGGAGATAGTTTGTGAAGGCTTGGATGAGCCCAAGGAAGTAGATTACCAGACGGTCCTCGAGTATGGTACTCTGAGCCTTAGTTTGGCGATAAGGGAGAAGTGGTCTGAGTTGTTGGAGTTGACGGAGTGGGAGGTTGACGGTATGGTAAAGACCATGATAGCGTTCAAGTAAGTGATCAAAATAATAAGGGTCGAGAAGCAAGTCCAATGACTGATTGAATAGTTGAACGGATGGTTGGTTAAGATGATCGTGATTCTCAGATTGATTATTGATAATATTATTATTGTGAGGGTGATGATGAGGGTGGTTATTATTAATAGTATTATTGATATTATTATTATTATTATTAGGGTTAGATTTAAGATGACTGGTTTGTTTGAGCCATGGTTGATGGCTGGTATAGGGAGATAATATCTGGCAGTCTATCTGTAATTGTAGGAATAGATCGGAGAGGGAGATCGACTGGGATGGCGGTTGTTGTTGGTTGGCAGGGGAATAGTCAGATGAGAAGGGTTGAGCCTGTTGACTGGAGTTGAGTTTGTTCTGGTAAACCATCCAGCCTAATTCGGCAGCCTGGATGGAGCGTTGGGCGAGTGGGGGGTTGAGCACTTGAAAGATTCCATGTGTTTTGAGGTAGGCAGGTTCGATGGGCAGTGTGATCTGAAGCTGTCCATGATCAATAACATTCTGAGTGGGAGAAGACCTAGTAGACTGAAGTTGGTGGATTGAGACTGAGGATAGGATCGAGTAGATGAGTTGGTCGATGATTTGGTTGATGGAGTGGTAGCAGCTGGTGCTGAGGATGATAGGCTGATTGAGACTGAGCCTTGAGTCCTCTTGGCTGAGTAGGAGGAGATGAGGCTGGAGTAAATTGGCAATCGAATTCCGATCGAGATAATTAGGAAGATGAGTGGTTGAACAAGAAGGCTCTGCTGGTGTCAAGGAAAGTGCTGCAGAAATGAACATCCTTTATTGATCAGTCTCTCGGAGTCTCTGAAAATGTAGAAAGGATCCACTGACGATACATTATTTCTTCAGCAAAATTTTGTAATATATTTTATATACAAAACAGTACTCTGTGGATGAGTTCAAGAATAAAAGTGGTTGGTTGGGTCGTAAAAATTGAAGGAAATTGAGTCAGGTTGTCTACTCGACGAGGTTGGGCATGAAGTAAGCTAAGTAACCCAGCTCCAGTTACTGCGAGACGGTCAGACCACACAATTCGAACTAAAGGCTCACCGGCCGACGAAAGCCGTCGATCGGAGAATCCCCTCTCTAATCATCATGCAGCTGCCCTGCGCCGGAACCCGGTCCACTAGTCAGTCTCTCTCTTTGCAGTCTTTTGCTTCCGCCCAAGGAACCACCCAACTGATTATAATCCAACAACCTCTCCCCTGATATACAACCAACACTGATGTTGTAATCCTAACTTGCAGTGTATCAATCAATCGTCACCCATGGATTGCATGCAGTCCATCAATCAATCTTCACCCATGAATTGCAGCTTCCCCCCAATTTCAAAGATGGAACATGTTCAGACTTGATGATTAGGGGGGTTCATATTTACAATTTTCATCTTCATGTTTGGCGAAATCCGATTTGTCATTGGGGAATTCTTTTGCATAAGATGAAGTTTAAATTTCTAGGCTAGAGGTCACCGCGAGCAACATATTATATGGACCTCCTAGAGCATCTCCAACAAAGCTGGGATGGATTCAACTTTCTTTATCACCATCAAAAATAGTGTCTCGCTTGCTATACCAGCAACATGCTGAGATAAAGAGGCCTCTTTGTATCTTGGGGGTGTCTCTTTGTACCGCAACCGACACACCAGCGTTCATGATGTATGTTATAGCACGCTGTGATCACCTGTCATGGCCGAGCCTATGTCACCCAAGCCTCTCTGTCTCGCAGAGCCTCTGTCTTGACAGAGGCTTGCACGCAAACCCCGCACATTGGTGTGGATCCTGCCAGATATCCCCTCATGACGGGATTCTGGACGGACATCTAAATAAAAAGCAAAGCCATCTGATCAATGTTTTTTGCTTCCAAAACGCTCTTGAAGTGTTGATTCTTGCCCATCTTTCCGGCCGCCAGGGATGCAAGGAGGCCTACAGGATAAAACCTCTCACCAATGGCCATCCAGTTAGGGTTTGAACTCAATCTGATGAGAGTTGCAAGCCATCCAACTCCCTCTTCCCACTGTATTTCATCTCATTATCTTCACTATTCTTTTCTTATCTCAGTCTAATCAAATATGTACTCACTTTGTCTTCCTTCTTGCTTCTTAGGTATGCCTGGTATTTATCATCTCTCTGTTTCTGATTCTGTCTCATCATGACTTACATCCTCCATCATACTTTTCATCATCTCAGATGTGCTTGTGACAGTGTCCTCTCCAGTCTCAAAGACTGTTTGTCTCACTAACAGCTTCTTCCCTGTTTAAGGTCCACCTCATCTCATTATCTTCATCATTCTTTTCCTGTCTCATTATAATCAATTCCTCACTTTGTCTTCCTTCTTGGCAATGGTTCTCAGGTGTGCTTGTGTCTTCTCCATGCCTAAGGACTGTTCTTCTCACTCACAGTTTCTTTTCTGTTTAAGTTTGATAACCCATTACATGACAACCTGCAATGGATCCTTGACCCAACTGCATTTTTGAGCCCTCCTGGATTGGTAGGAATTCCACTCATTCCTAAAAACCTTCTTTCCTTCTTTGATTGTATTTTTCATTTTTTTTTTCATTTATTATTATCATGAAATTGAATGCATTATAGTAGATGTTAGTAATCAAGACCCTTATGGATGCATGTTAGTGACATTGATTCCATACAAGTTATCTCCTATTTTTATGTCTAGTCTCATCTAATATCTCATTGGTGACATTCCTGCTCTGGTATTTTTTATTATTTTTCTTTACATTCAAATTGTTGACCACAAGTCAACCCTTTTGTAATTTGTCTATAAAATCCATAGCATAGTCTAAGGAAATGAAGTATTGGTTCTCCTCATCCTTTAAGTTTTGAGTCCAATCAAAAATAAGTTCCTTTATTTTCATTAACTGAGTCCAATCAAAACATCTCCCTGTCTCATTTTTTGGTAGCCTCCAACCTTAAATTTTCTCAGATGTGCACCTATTGTCCTTTATAGCATTGTACACATCAGACTTCTCTTCTTGATGTTGTCTTTTTTTTTGAATAGTTATGGGCAATGCATACATTATTGGTGGTATCCCAAGCACAAAGAAAACATCAAACAACTTGATGATTTGATGATTTGACCAGATCAGAAGAGCTGTTACAATGAGGCAATTCAGTCATAACAAAACTTTTGCCTCCCCACAACACACAACACATCTGATAATGAAGGTCAACAATCCAATCCATGTCCTCAAGATCACCAGAAGAGTCAATGACAGTGTTAAGGCAGAAATAGCTGAGAAAGCTCTTTGTTCTTATGGTGTGCCTCACTACAAACATCAGCTGATGCTCAGTGCAGAACATCAAAGAAAAAAACACACTAGGACATCCGGAACATCAACCAGTTTTTTGTTTTTATACATGTGTTTTTTTTTGGGGGGGGGGTTCAATCCTCAGTGCCACGATTATAAGTTTTTCATAACATCATGCATGATTGTAACAGTATAATATAAGCAATTATTTATACCATAATCAAATTGCAATATTATATAACAGTTATTTTATATTACAATGATGTTAAAATGTTGTTATAGTGATATTAAAATGATATTACAGTGATATTAGGATAATATTGTAATGATATATTACAATCCTAGTGATAAATGATATTATAATGACTAGAGACCAGGGCGGCTCTGCTGCCACTCTTCTAGGTCACCAGGATGACCATCTTTCCATCTATCTTTTCAAACCCTTACCTTTAGTCTTTTTCTCACCCCAGCTTCATGTTTATTGCTTGGGACTTGGAAAAACAACTCCCGTGACTACCCCAACGTTCATTCTGGGAGTCCTTGTTCTGATTCCCAAGACAAGATGGGGAGTCTTCCAGCTCATTAAAAAAAGAAAATGGAGTTGTCTCCCAAATCCGCCAGGTGAGCTGCCGGGCCTCCCTGACCAGAAGGAAATCCTTCCGGTCAAAGAGGGACAAGAACCTCTTTGACCGGAAGAAGTTCCTTCCAGTCAGTGATGTTTAAGTACCTCTCTGACCAGAAGGAGTTCCTTTGGGTCAACAAGGTTCAAGTACCTCTTCGACTGGGAGGGAATCCTTCCAGTCAAGATGGGCCAAGAACCTCTTTAACCGGAAGGAAATCTTTCTGGTCCAAGAGGTTCATGTCCCATGACGTAGCTGTAGAGTACTGGTGCTCATAACCTGTTGGACCGGTTGGCACTGGGACAGCAGAATGATGATGTGGAAGGATGATAATTTGTCAGTGAGAAAGAAATAAGAAAGAAAAAAATATGAAGATAATGATGAAGAGAAAAGAAAAGAGTGCATACCTGGGACAGCAGAATGATGATGCGGAAGGATGAGAAAAAGAGTCCTTCTACGGGTTGGCTGCTGCCCAGGAACATTACAAGAAATTGTGGAATGTATGTGAAACTTGAGTGAAAACAAGGTTGTAGCACACTGAGAAGATAAACAAGACAATAAACCCAACAGAGGTAAGGTAGTTGATTGAGGAAGGAAGTTTTGGAAGAGGAAAGGGCAATGTGAGCTGGAAAGGAAAGTGGAAGCGAGTCGAGGAGAGAATTGTGGGGAAGTTTTGGTTGAGAGGAGCGGGAAATCCGACATTGTCTGAGATCGATTAGGGTTATAGATGAGCCGGGTTCAGATTGGATTAGGTTGACAAATCGAGTTGTCAGTACTCGTCGAGAGGAGAAGATTTATCTGAATCACGAGGACGTCCGAGGTTCAACAATGCTTCGACACATTCCTTCTCTGAACGTTTACGACGTTTCTCTTCTTCTTCTTCAGCGATTTCCTTACTTAACCTCTTAACAGTTTCTGGGTTGGAATAGAGGATAATATCGGTGACAATTTTCAATAATCCTTGATGTTCTTTCAATTGAAGTGGTAAAGCAAGCTGTGTTTCCATCCAATATTCCGAAATCCTGTTTGCGGTTCGATACCACTCGTCTCGCTGGTTAATTGGTGTAGCTGGTACTTTGTGGTTGTTAATTGATGCAGCTTGTACTTTGTGATTGTTAATTGATGCAGGGAGTCCTCCTGGGTTAATATTAAACGACAGGAGCTGACGATGTTGAGCTGCCCAAGTACCGCGATTAAGTACCTCTTTGTCCGCCGCTTCCAGTTTTTTCCAAAATTTCTTGACAAAATCCAAAATTTCTTCCACAGTTTCTTTGGTTAATTGGTCTTGAGGGTGTTGAGGATGAATCTTGAGTAATGAGTGGCGCAATAGAATTGACAATGTCGCAATCTTAGTTACATCGCTTACATATTTTGCGATACCTGCAATTCTATTTTTTGCGGCTATTGATAGTTTTGTATTACGTGAGCTAAGTTTAGTATTACCAATGTTGGTGATCCACTTAATGAGATCGGTGAAGGTGGTATATTGATCAAGATGAAGTTTTTCGCTTGAAAGTGCCAAGAGGATCTTAGCAGCTAAGATGGGTCTGTGTTTACTTTGCAGGGTTACGATAGATAGACCTTCTGGCTTTTCCCTTTTATATTGTTTAACAGTCTCTCGAAGCTTGTCTGGTCGAACATAGTGAAAACTATTGCTCTTTTCAAATTGTACTTTTTTAAAAAAGATTTCTAATTTCTGCGGATTTTGTGAGTTCGACTCGCTCCTTTCAAGGCTTGCGATAGCCCAATCATATACATGAATGGGTGGCGTGATGGCTGTGTGTCTTTGTTTGGTTTGATCATAACTAACGAGTTTTGGAGAGATTTCCGACAGGGGTTGGCAAAGTCTTGTTGATTGATCGTTGTCGTTCGATACACCTCCACGGCCACAACCAAGCTGTTTTACGCATCCACCTTCACTCTTGGCAACCGGGTTCCGTTGACGTGTGACAGGGGTCGGATGCTTCAAGTTTAGTGGGCTTTTTGAGGGGGAGTGATCTAGTTTGCGCTTGCTGGGATATCGAGTTTGACCGCCCTGAATTGTCTCTGGAGAGAATACAGCGTTCCCACCACGTCGACTCCTTGATAGTCTAGGGACTGGTTGTTGATTTGGTGAAGAACCAATTTTGGGGGACGGGTCCGGTGGCGAGTTTTCAAATTTTTTGTTGAGATCAGATAATGCATTACCATCAATACATGTGCCTATGTTTCTGACGGGGGTAAGATTGGGTAGGGTCTGCAAGGCTAAGCCGGTCAGCACTGTTATGATGTAAGCCTTGAAGAGTGAAGTTTTCATAAGTCAGATGGTCTTGTCGGAACGGACAGTAATCGTCGTACCGGTGATATCTTAACTGCTAACTATTACATATGATACCCTCACGCCAAATGGAAGAAGGCCAAAAATACGGAGGCCGTACTTTCAGCAATACCTCTGGACCTCACACAATACGGAAGGTAACTGAAGATTTTTTGGCCCACAACACCTGACACAAGTCCCGGATTCTGGCGGCATCAAAAGTTTCGAAGAAAACAGTTCTTCAGGGCCCGTTACATAGGCCGCGCGGCTGAATCTTGAGGTTTTGCCAGAGCAACGAGAGGCGGACGTGTCCGTACGGGCCATAGGGGCAACTTTTAAACCGGTTTTTTTTTTGTTTCTTTTTCTGAATCTGAAGAATAGGGGGTTTCAAAATTGAAACTTGCCCATCCAGGACTAGCTTATCACAAGCCCCTCGATCGGAGGGCCGGTGACCTATGGCTGGCGTGTGTTGTGACATATCACTCAATCCTCGACAAGCACTGACTGTGACATGTACATAGACTATAAATGTTTGACAAGATGAAAATAATACAATCATCATTTCCTAAATCAATCAAACTACAACAGCGTGTGCCCCTCGCGAAGCGAGCCTCCGAAGGAGGGGCTTGGGACTAATGTCCCAAATTTGGCTTGAGGCCTGATAAAAGAGTCATCAGTGATGACTCTTTTTCAATCAGAAGGTTAATCCTGCCCAACCAGGCAACTTACAATGATGCGGTGAAGAGGCCCTAATAGGCTGGAGTGCTGCCCTTACTGCAACAGTTATGTTGAAGTAACAGCCAGTGGGTAGTGTAACTTTTATTTTCTTGTTTTTTAGATGCTACTAATAACACAAGCTGAGTACGTTACCTAACCTCAGTAACTTGACTTTTTTGGGGGTAACAATATTGTATTGTATGTAGTGGTGGTAACTGTTTTCCAGACTGCATGTTGAATGGGGAAGGAAGATGGTGGGGGAAATGAAAAATAAGTTGAGGGTTGAGGGAATAAATGTGAGAAGGCACACAAGCGGAGAATGGACCTGCCTCAGTCTTGTATTGGCAGGGCAGGTAACTTGAGTAACTGGGTAACGTACTGGTGACACGTGTAGTGGCACTGGCAGGTAAAGGTAAATAACTATCAGGAAACGGAGGTTGGCTACGTTTTCCTGCTGCAAAATCAGGAAAACAGCACTTTTTTGTATGTTACTAGAAATGTGCTACGTATTGTAGCATATTGTAACGTTGCAGTGTTGCTTACTGTCAATGGCCACCCAATATTTATATTACTTCCCCGCCATCAAAGGAAGGGGGATTCTGAAATTTAGGTGGGAAGCTACCAGCTATATGAAAAGCTGTATTTGGGCTTTTTTTCCTTGTACAGGCTTTCTGGGATGGAAAAGTCTCAAGTTTTCATCTTATTTTCAAAGGTGATAGAGGGGAGTGACAGATCTTTTTTGGACCTACGGGTAGGCATCATCAAGGCCTTCCTGATGGTCCAAACAGCAGCCCCAAAATCCTGGAGGAAGATAGCTTGAAAGGGGAGGCAAGTTTTCCCCTGCCAAACTTGCTTCAGCTCTCATGCCAAACTTGGGACATTAGTCCCAAGCCCCTCCTTCGGAGGCTCGCTTTGCGAGGGGCACATGCCAGCCATAGGTCACTGGCCCTCCGATCAAGGGGCTGGTGTTAAGCTAGCTTATCACAAGCCCCTCAATTGGAGGGCCAGTGACCTATGGCTGGCGTGGGTGCCACTTGCGAAGCAAGCGCTCGGGACTACAGTTGCACCCCGGCACTGTTTTTTTGACTGTGTCTGGAAAGTTGGGGCCAAAAATGTAGGAAAAAAATTTGAGGGCTAAAACCCACCCATTTGGGTGAGATAATGCCTTCGGGACTCATTTAGGCCCCTTTTGGAAGCACCACATTATGGCTGTCATATCACGCTTTGCACAGAACATCCACTGAAGTCCACCAAAATTGGACCAGATGTCACACAAGTTGTTAATACTACGAGTGTAATATTCTGCATCCAAAACAGGCCTTAGAGTCCAAATAAGCCCCTCTAGAAGTTTATGGTACTATGTACTAGTGCCTAAACCATACATTTTAACCCCATAAGTACATATTTATGGGGTTAACTATGCCTTTATAGCACTGTGTCCAAAATATTGGGAATATCCCAGCATGTGACTTGTCAGCCCAGAGACTTACTAGACGTCTCACCTAGGCTGCAAGTATTTCTTGATGTAAAGATGCCTGAGACAGAGAAGCACAATGCAAGAGCAGAGTGATGGTTATGAAGGATTTTATTTCATAAGTAAAAGAAAGAAAAAATAAGAAATGAGAATAGAAAAGACTTACCTGAGACAGAGAAGCACAATGTGAGAGCAGAGTGATGGTTGTGAAGGATGAAGAAAGGTCATCCTTCACAATCTCTGTCTCAGATAAGGTAAGAGAAACATGTCACACATTGTGACAGAGAAGTGAAAAATAAGATGTGGAAGCATAAATAAATGAAAATTTAGATTCAACAGTATTAGCCTAGAGACTCACTAGACATCTCACCTAGGCTTCAAAGATAGGAGTTACCGTATAAGTGGTAAACTTCCAGCCTGATATACATGAGACTAGTTAGTCAAAGCATAACAAACCTAATCACGCCTTTACACTCCTGATAATATAAAGGAGAGACTCAAATGAAGAGGAAGGAACATCTTCATCCTTACCAATCCCGCAGCACTACCTGAACTGGATTATTTCATCTGAGCACAGTGGTTGGGGCCTTTGCCAACACCTTTCTTATTATATTCCATAAATAATCTCTTATTTCTCTATCTATGTTTCCTCTATCCTTTGTCTTCAATATCATCTTCATTTTCATTACTTTCACACTTCTACTTCAAACTAATTTTGAGTAAATTTGTATAAGATCTCTATCCACTTGTATTCAGTGATACCACTTCAGAGTTACCCCTGACATGACTGGTTAGAAACAGTTGTTGAGCTGGGATTATCCAAGCTTGATGACCGGCTTGGACCAGTTGTCAAGCTGGGATCATCCTATGTAGCTTGAGACTGGTTCAAGCTGGTCAAAAAGCAGGGATAATCACAGCTGAAACTGGCTTGATCAACCAGTCATTGAGCTGGGATTATCCCTGCTCAATGGAGGACTTCCCGTCAATCTGGAAGCCCTTCCAAATCCAGATCTGGAATTCTAGATTCCAGATCTCCAAATCTTTCTAAATTTTTCCACCTGTTGCTCTGCTGGCCCCTAATTTTCAAATTTAGGAACTGTCAGCCGGCGTCTCTAAAGTGATGACCAGTTGATGCAATTCACACTTGGTTTCAGAGGATAAGAACCTCACCTCAACGCTCTAGGAGTGGTGGGGCTAGCTATTGAACTGGAGTTTGATGACAGGCTACCTAGAAAGGTAGTGCCAGCTCTTTGTCCTTAGACCATCTCCAATGCGGGGGGTGCGGTTGGTTGCCAAATTTAGACACTCGATGACTGCGGCACACCAATACCTCCCGGCAAAGAAGGCATGACACAGAGCAGGTTGCTAAACATAGCAACCTGCGCTGTACCTGGCATCCCCCTTCCTGGTCTTCATGAGAAGAACAACCAGGAAGCGAACCCCCCATCACTAGTAGGGGATGGGGGATCTTCATACAGAGAAAAAAAAATCAGGTCTCTCTGTAGAAACAATAAAAAAGAAAGAAAAAATAAGTTTACCTGGATCAATATCACCATTTTTGACTGGATCAATGATGGTAAAGGATTATTGAGGATTTCCGATTTGGATATTGGGGGTATGGGTGAGATTGGTAGCCTTCCTATCACCAAAGTTTGGTGTGATAGGCAAGTTCTTGGGAGGTAGCTCTAGAGCTATGCCGTTGCCAGATTTGGCAATGGTGTAGCTCCCGCAAGCCCAATTGCTAATTTGGAACCAGGTTTAGTGCCCCCATTGAAAACACGATTTTGGGATTGGGGAGCTAAATCTGGGTTTAGCTCCTGCGTTGGAGATGCTCTTAATAGACGGGATGAGTCGGATAGATTTGATTAGATTCTTATCAGAATCTAATCCGGATTATAATGATGATTTGATAATAGGGTGGAGTCGGAGGTGGATTGAGAAGGAAGGGCAGATGGGATGTGTAGATGGTGGAAAATTAAAGATAATAAAATAAGATTCTAGTCAAGATAAGCCCCCAATTACCTTATCAGTATTTATGTACTATAAGCGTAAGTCTATCAGGAATTAGTGCTGGGATTTGATCACAGGTGAGAGAGGAATATTGAGATCCTCTTACCCTTGTATCCTCAGTGGATGAAATATTTCACGTAAGCTCTCATCCAATGGATGAGAACCATTTCACTCTGAATATCTTCAGAGTGAAAAAAGATTCTTAATAAAACACTAAAGGTGGAATGAAGGATTTACCCGGTGGGTTACATAGCCTATTGGGTAAATAGTGTAAATATTGATTTTCTGAGAATAATCACATTGAATGTAGATTATTTCTGGAATTTTAATTGAGTAAAAATTATTACTAACAAGAATGATAAATGTAATAAGGAATTCTTGTTGAGGATAAGGATTGAACTGATGACATGTGCATGATTTTACACGTATTTACAAATTCTGTTGTTCTACCAATTAGCACTACGGACATTTTTGTGTTGCAACAGCCAGATGGCCAGCTGGGCTTCCGCAACAGTGGTGTCACAACATTTTGCTGCGACAGGAAGTTGCAGCGGCCTGTTGCGACACCAAATTTTCTGTAGTGTAGACTATGGTGTGGTTATCTGTTGCAGCCATTTGGGTTACCTTAGTGGCTGACAGGAACTCTTACTCAAACCATCACAGTTCATTTCCAAGAACAGGCCAACCAACCATGAGCCCTCAAGACCTTGTGTACAAATCATTGGACCATTCGAGCTTATCCATTTCAAGACGACGGCAATGAATCCAATAAAAATCCCTCCTTTGATCATTTCATGTGCAGGCCAACAAAAGAAGCCAGTATGTTAATCGTGGCTCTTGCTAGCATGGGTGGCAAGCTTTGCCAGCTCAGAACGTACTTGACCCAAGGTGATTTACCAGGTGACCCTTTGGCAGGCAGCGCCTGGGCATATCTATGGAGTAGTCGGAATGATCTGGCGTTCATCACGACAATGGGTCTTGATGTCAAGACTTTCAAGGTTATCCGCAAACCATTCAAAGCGTCATGGCTCTCAGAGACAATCTCACAAGGTGAAATCAATCCACATGGAGAGTCCCAGCCAGCAAGATGATCTCTGGATGCTGCTGGGTGCCTTGGTTTAGTGCTACACTGGCTCAACTTGACAATGCCAGTGTATTCACTCTAACAACCTTTTGATATCACACCGGCAGCTTGTTCTCTATATCTCAACACCGGCCTTCACCATATCCTTCAAGTTCTCAACACAATAAAATTGGTGAGGTTTGTTTGGTCATCATTGGAGCAAAGAATCAGGCCATACAGCCAAGCAGTAGAGAAGAATTTCCCTTTGCTCTTGGGTTGTTTTGGTTTTGTAGATGGTTTAAACATACCAGTATTGGTTTCTGGGGATGACGAGTAAGCTCTTCTTCTGATTTCCTCTGCTGTAATCAGACTGACATGATCTTGAAATCTTTGCTTTGAACTTGAAGCATTCAAAATGAATACTACAATGGTTGGACTTGTTCCCACTATTGTAGTTGCATCTTGACCTTTGCGCCCAATGGAACAATATTACATGCAATTATCAATGCACCGGGGTCATGGCATGATTCAGCCATATCTGAAACATTGTATGATTTGTTGTTCAACAACAATCCAGACGGTTTTCGAGCTCTCAGAAATACAGCCTTTCCAAGGAAGTCAAAAAGGCTGCAAGATAGGATTCTAGCTCCAGTCAAATGAGGTGATTGTCTCCCTGAGACGCCGCGTCCATTTTACCTGCTCAAATTCTTGAATGATCAAGTTGTTTTGGGCCGTCAAGCCTCCAAGTGGGGGATTGTCAGCCCTCTAGTAGCTTTGACAGCTCCGAGATCTAACAGGATGAGGAAGAAGCCAGCATCATGCATGAAACCAACACTGATGACGGCTAAGTAAGCCATCATACGGGTGTTGGTACTTGTGATTGAATAACTATGCCTGCTTGGCGCTTAAAGGCAGGCGAGAAGTTAACAGAAGAAGTAGAGGATGGCAGGACAGCTAGGCCTCCATATATATAGAGGAACTTGATAGAAGAGGGATCCTCAGAGAATAACAAGACCAATTAATTACTAGTACTCTGTGATTGGGGCCTTTCCTCTCACTATCCCTTAGTTATCTTTACCACCTTCCTCCTCTTTCCACTACCCCAACACTTACTCGGCTTCCTTAGAATCTCTCCGTCTAGGTAAGCCTCTCCCGTTCTCTCCTTTACTTCATCCTCCCTTGAGCTTTTGCTCTGTAGGCTGTAACCCTACCAGCCCCTCTCAAAGAAGAGGTGCAGCTAGCCTAGGACTAAGAATTCCTCACGTGCTGTACACTAGAGCCAAGCAGCCTAGGAGTCTATTCAGAGGTTGATCACTATAGAGATCACCCCTGACAGGGATGCATTCCCTCCAAGGGTCTTTCACACACCTCAAGCTCCCAATCCCAGCCCATAGTCATTGGTTACAGTTTAATGTTCTCCAGGCAGTTTGCCGACTTCATCAATTGAGGTGTTGATTGGTGGGGATTAATCAAACCAGGACGGTTTATTGCCTGGTCTGGGATGAGAAGCAGATTCTCTGTCAACAGTTCAATTGGCTTTTGTTCTCAGACATTGAGAAACAATGCCACATCAGCAGGTATTACAATGGATGGTTATGATGTGGCTTTTGTATTTCACACACTTCTCGACAATGCCTTGTCAATCTAATACATTCTTATCAACAACACTTTGTCAATCTAATAAATATATTGAGAAGAAAAATAATTGGGTGACAAGAGAAAAAAGAGTGGAAGATATAAGGAAGACTGAGAGTGAGCATTGGCAACTGGATGACAGGGGAAAAAAATGGAAGAATTTAGTGAGCTGAAAATAGTTAAGCCCTAAGCACCATGAGGTATGTTAACTCCCCCTGCTCCACCGTCGCCAGGGTGATTTTCTGATCAATTTCTCCAGGATCCTGGAGCAATACCGGATGTGTGTGTCCCATAGTCACCTCCTGACCATCCGGAATTTAACATGCCCCTACCATGATTATGATTGAACATGTGGGGTCCTGGTTGCATGTCCATGTGAAGCTGCATTCTCAGGTTTGATATCTTGACTGTTTGCTGTGTGAGTTCATGTTGCGCTTGGCAGAGCTACTTTTGTGCATTCAATAAGGCAGGTATTTTCATCCTGAATGCTAGTGACTTGTAAGTTGACCCCATTGCACAGACAAGAAATCTGCTCCTCAGGTTGATGAATAGTCAAGTGAGCCTCCTGTAATTGCAAAGCATACAGGTTGCTCATGTTCTTGTTTCTGGTGGCCTTCAGCATTGAAGAAACAGTGGGTCGCTACACTACATGGTCAATAACCGTTAGCATAGCAGTGAAATTTTTCACCCATGATTTGGTTAGCGTTAGTTGAAATCCCATTCCGCTACACTAACAGGTAGCGTAGTGGCTCTTTTTTTTCCAAAATTCTTGTAGTGTTAGTTGTGATTAATCTCATGCTATGCTAACAAGTAGCGTAGCTTTTCCACCGCTAACAGGATTTTTTCAAATTTGTAGCATAGTTTTTTCCCGCTAACAATATTTTCCAAAATTATTAGTGTAACAGCTTTTCAAATAAAATTTAGCATAGCAAATTCCCACTACAAGTCAGGCTAACATGAGATAACACACCACTATGCAATAAATAGCGGGGGCAATCAAAACATACCACAGAATGATTAGAAAAATTGAAAAAAAAACATGGAATCAATGAATCATCCCCCCCACCAATAAAGTAATAGGAAGTCCTCAAATCATATGTACCACAAAATTAAAAAATAAAAACATAGAATCAATAAATCATCCAGGTCAGAATTAAAAAAAAAAAAAAAGAAAAAGCAAGCTCAAGATTAAAAATAAAGGAAATCATCAACCATGTCAGAAATGACACAAAAAGAATCAACTGATGGTTGAGTCAACAGGTTTCAAGCTTGGACCATCAAGGTTTTCATGAGTCTTATACTATATCAGGAGTGAAATCTAGAGCTGTCTGAGATCAAACTTGGTCCAATGGGTTGAATTTGATTCAGGGTCTTATTGATTGCATTGGACCAAGTTTGACCTCAGACAGCTCTAGATTTCACTCCTGATATAGTATAAGACTCATGAAAACCTTGATGGTCCAAGCTTGAAACCTGTTGACTCAACCATCAGTTGATTCTTTTTGTGTCATTTCTGACATGGTTGATGATTTCCTTTATTTTTAATCTTGAGCTTGCTTTTTCTTTTTTTTTTTTTTTAATTCTGACCTGGATGATTTATTGATTCTATGTTTTTATTTTTTAATTTTGTGGTACATATGATTTGAGGACTTCCTATTACTTTGTTGGTGGGGGGGGGGGGGATGATTCACTGATTCCTTTTTTTTTTTTAATTCTGTGGTATGATTTCAGGACTTATTTCTGGTATTGTTACTTGTTTTTTCCAGACCCCAACTAACACTACGTTACCAACTAACAAAAAAAATTCAAAAGTGTAGTGTAACTTTTTTAACTGCTAAGACCGCTACAACACCGCTAACACAAATTTCAGGTAGCGTTATTTTTTTTCCTGACCCCCAGCTAACAAAAAATTTTTCAAAAAAATGTTAGCGTTAGTTGGCTGGATGGTACTGCTAATGTTAGTGGTGTGTTAGCGTAGCTGAAAAAGCTAACACTACGCTATGCTAATGATACATGTAGCGTAGCTGATCCACCGTTGATTGAAGAACAACGCAAGATTCTCAGAGTGCTGATTGGGATTTGGTCGGCTCTGTTTCAATGGTTGACCACTAGTTGATGGAGGCTCGTGCGGTTGGTTTTGAGAAAGCAAACTTGTGTTTGAAGGACTAGTCAAATTTGATTCCCTGGTAGATATTTGGGTTGAGTGGAGTGGTGAGTTTGCAGCCGTCAAGTCGGACTGAGCTTGACTCGCCTGGTGTGGCTCCCTGAGATCTGGTTGGGATGGTGTGCCACTCCAACCAGAGTCAGGGGGGGGGGGGGGGGGGGCAACACTAGAGCGGGCTTGCAGCTGGCTTTGAGAGTCATCCCATCCTGAATAGACATTGATCTCTTGGGAGCGAGAGGTTTCTTCCTGTGAATGTGTTTGTGAGATAGAGACATCTGCTCCAACCCTGTTTCTGCTGATTGAACCAAAATCAGTGATGAATCCCCAGGAAATTGATATTAAACACACCTTTTGTTGTCACTTTCCATGTCGTGATCACCCTGCATGATGGTGTTTTCAAACACTCGTTCACGTATTTCCCGCTCGACGGCCTTTGCTTCATGTATGTACGGCAGACAGAAAGCATCTCCAGTCGGTTTTCTCGATTCATGAATACTTTTGAACTTGGCCTGGAGCAGGTCACACTCGGGCAAGACCTGATTTTTTGACCTCGCCTAGTTGTTGTAGAGGTCCAGGACCTTATTTCACTCTTGACTTCCCAATGGAAGTATTTCTTTCACCGCCAACACAAGGGCTGTGCAGTCCTCAGCCCTGTTGTAGCCCTGAGACCCCGGTGCATGACCCCCTGGTCCTTTCTTTGTTTGTGTTTGAGTTGCTGATTGGTTTGAGTGGTTTCTTCCATGTGTAATGTGAGAAACAGTATAATGGTGACTATGGGTGAGGTTGAATGCTCCGGATAAGACGGTTGACAAACAGAGTATTTGATGATGGGTGAGGTTAAATGCTCCGGATAAGACGGTCGACAAACATGGTGAAAGTGGTGAATGGCCTTGGACAATCTGATGAGGTCAGTTGTCAGCCAGGTTGATGGATGGCGGAGTGGCCATGAATACCTTGTGACTGCAAGGGGACAGGATCAGGAGGATGGAGGAAGGGACACTCCGGATGGTTAAAGCTCAAAACTGATAATGAATTTCACGGAGCAGATCATCTTATATGTCTAAGTACAACTGGTGACATGTGGAGTGAAATGAAAGTTAGTAATATAAGATATTTCCAACATGTAACTTGGTACTGAGTCGGAGGAGTATTCACATGAGTTTCAGAGGGTTCAGGTTGCTGTTGTTGGCTCATTTCTTGAGTATTTGCTGGCATCCTTCTTTCTATGGTGATTTGTTGTGAGGTGTTGGTTGCTATCTTGGAACCCCTGCCATAGATATAGGAACTGGGCTGTACTGGGGACCCCCCGGAAATAAATCTGGAAAAATTTGGGCCAGATCTGGATAAGAAAGGGGCTTCCAGATTGACAGGAAGTCCTAATGCTGTAACCCAGGGTTTGGGATGGGGTATCACCCCTGTCCCAAACCCCACACCCTTATGAAGCCCCGGGGTGCCCCAATGCCCCGGGTTCTGGCCAAACATTTTGTGACTGTATTCACTGGAGGACTTCCCGTGGCCATCTACAGGGGCTTTAAATTCTAAATTACAGGGCTAAATCCAATCTTCCCTGCCAAAATTTAGCTTTACAGGCTCTGATTAAGAATATACAGAGGCTGTAGATGCTACGGGAATTCCACCACTGTCCACTAAGTGGACTATGAGCACATACTTACATAAATATTATTTTGTATGAAGCAAAAAGCCTCCCCCTGCCATATGTCTCAAACTCAATCCGAAATGACCAACAGCGCAAATGTCATCGACCTCGATGCAAGTGAAGAGGAGACCAAGACAACACCCAACTTCCCAAACAAATCTGGGTTTGGAACCATTTTTTCCTATCAAACAACGGCAGTGTGGCCACTTGTCAGGTAGTCCACAAAGGAGGTAGGATGTGCAGTGCAAAATTGAAAAAGGACAAAAGTGGAAGTACCAAGAACTTCCATGGCCACCTTCTTCAAATTCACCGCCTAGCCAATCCGTGACTGTTGAATAAAACAAAGAACTCTTTGCATATGGACATGGAGAAGTGGTCAAGGTCAGGCCAGTTAAAACTATAATTTCATTATTTTTATGCACTTTTATGAAATACTCAAAGCTGATTTAGCCATGAGGATTTCTTCTTAGGTTGAACTCAACAATGAGTTGTTGAAAAAAGTGCTTGTGTACTTTCTAGCAGAGTGTGACCTTGCCTTTGCCGTGGTTGAAAGGAAATCATTTCGCCAACTCATCCATCTTCTCAACAAAAGGGGCTGTTCCCCTTATGGACAATACCAGTCAAACTGGAATCTCAAATTATCTCGCCCATGTTTATCTCCAAACACAAGAGACAATCAAGAAGGTGCATCATTCAAAACAGAACACAATTGACTTTACAACCAATGCTTGGACCACACCAAACATGGTGGCTTTCATGGCCTTCACAGCACACCATGTTGACAAAAATTTTCAAATGAAAGAGATGACATTGGCCGTTCCTCACATCCAAGGTAGATTTATCTTGAATCATATTACATTAATATGTCATACTTATCCAGTCCTTGTATCTACGATTTTCTCCAGGGCAACATACTGGTAAAAGGTTTGCTGAATTGTTCCAAGATGTCCTTGAGCAATACAATGCCACAGAAAAGCTATTGTTGATCACAGCCACCAATGCTTCAACCAACAACAAAATGGCCCGTGAAATTTTGCTTCAAATACCCAGCTTCAACACCTCTACCCACCTTCTTGGCTGCATTGTGCATGTCATCAACCCTGCAGCCAAAGTGGGAATTTCTGCCCTTGGAAGCATTGATGATGACCAAAATGGTGAAGAACTCTTGACCAGTGCTATGGGCTCATCAATTGATCATCAGACGACCAACCAAATGGGCATTGCCTATATGACTGGCAAAAGCGATGGAGTCAATGTTGATTCCCAATCGATACTCAAACAAATCCATGGCTTGTGTACCTGAGTCCGCTTTTTGACCCAGTGACGTGAACGGTTTGAGAAGGTCGTCTCATTTGCTCAGCCCAAGCTCTATGAGAAGAACATCAAGTGCTTGGAGATCAATGTGTCAACACAATGGAACTCAACTTTCTTGATGTTCAAGCGAGCAATTTCACTAAAGGATTCTTGAACCCACTTCTGTCAAGCTCAACCGGAGACTGCTGGCTATCGCTTAACCCCGGACAAGTGGAATCAAGCAAATAATGTCATGTTGCTTCTTGAGCCACTCTCAGAAGCAACTCATATGCTGTGTGCTTCAAAGTACCCCACATTGAAAAAGGCCTTGCCAGTCTATATAATACTCCTCAAGCATCTTAAAGACGCCCGGAAGAACCTTCACTTGACTCTAAATTTCCCAGCTGCTGCAATGATCAAGAAGGTGGACTCTTACCTCTCTCAAGCAATCAAAAATCCAATATACATATGTGCTATGATCCTCAATCCCACCTTCTGTATTTCTCAAGCCAAGTTCATAAAGGACAACTACAACCTGTTGGTCAATGATATATGCAAGATTTTCCAAACTACGGCTGTCAAATTTGAGAAAGAATTGGCCCCTGCGACCGAATCCGATGGCCAAGCAAAAGATCAACCACCTCCATCAAAAAAACTAGCAAGTTTCTTTGCTGCAGCCTTGTATCAACCGAGCCTGCCTTCCAAAGGTGTTCTTGCTGAAATAAACGGCTATCTCAAGGGGCAAGGAGCAAAAAAACTTGTCTACTGGGCTAGCCGCCAACAGGCATACCCAATCCTGTCCAAGATGGCCCGCCAGTATCTTGCCATTCCGGCGACCAGTTTGGCCTTGGAACAAGTTTTTTCTAAAGGACGCCGAGTTGTATCCTGGCAACGCTCCTCACTCAAGCCTCAAAGTATTGAGCAGCTTTTTTTGTCTGAAGGACTGGTACCAGGCCTTTGGTGGCCTGTTGTAGGCTGTTTTTTCATTTCTTCTTGTTCATTGCCTTCCTCCACATGTCATCCACAGCTGCAATGTATACATGCGTGAGAAAAACAACGAAAACAAATCAGTTTTCATAGTTTTTGAAGGCCTTTCGGCCTTCACTGATAATCTAGACATGCCCTGGGGCTCCGGGGGGTGGCAAGAGGCCATCCTGATGCCCCGTACCCCGGGTTTTCACCTAGGGGTGTGACTACGGGTCACAGTGTTATCTTTATTTTGTCTCAAACTGAGTCCGGTCAATATTTCCCTGCCTCCTTTCTCAAACACTAAAAACCTCAAATTCTCTCATAAAATACAAGAGGTGAACCATTATCTGTGATTGGTCAGAACTTGATGGCTGAATCCTGTATCCTGATTGGTCGTGACTTTGTGACTGAATCCTGTATCCTGATTGGTTGCAGCTGATTATGTACTTAAATCTACTATCTACTATATATTTAGACTATTTATTATGGGGCCGGCTAAATGCACGCCCCATTTTTGCTAAAAGCACACCCGTAAGGCGTGCTTGCCTCTGCATGCCTCATTTGGGGGTGTGTAACCCTTGCACACCCAAAATGTGGCGTGCAGAGGGATGCACACCTTGGTCAGAGGCGTGCACACCCCAGACAGGACCCGCCACTGGGTCCTGCTTGGTGGATGCACGCCTTGATTTGAGGTGTGCATCCCCCAAGGATGCCTCGGCTTTGACAAGCTGAGGCGTTCAAGTCCGCCTTCGGTCTTGGAGGGATAAGGAGAGATTACTCTCTCCTCATCCCTCCAGGACCAATCGGCCTTGGGGGGATAAGGAGAGAGTACTCTCTCCTCATCCCTCCAAGACCGATTGGTCCTGGAGGGATAAGGAGAAAGCATCTCTCCTCCCTTCCCTCCAACACCAATTGGTCTGGGAGGGAAGGGAGGAGAGAGTGCTCTCTCCTTATCCCTCCAAGACCAATTGGTCTTGGAGGGAAGGGAGGAGAGAGTGCTCTCTCCTCATCCCTCCAGGACCGATTGGTCTTGGAGGGATGAGGAGAGAGTGCTCTCTCCCATTCCCTCTAAGACCGACCGGTCTTGGAGGGATGAGGGGCCTGCACCAAGACGCAGGCCCCTTTTCCTGGCCTGCTACCCCCGTCCACGTCCTCTAACCCAGACGTGGATGACGTGTGGCGTGCATTGGCATGCACACCACCAATTGAGGGCATGCCCTTCAATCAAGGACAAAAACATCCTCTGGGGTGTGCATGGTCTTGCACATCCCTGAGTGGGGTGTGCCCAGCCTTGAACGTCCCATCGGGGACGTGGAAGGCTGGTACACCCCATTTGGGGCCTCCATGCTCAATGGACACCCTGAATATGGCGTGCATGGGTCAGGACGCCTCACTGGAGGCGTCCTTTTAGCAAAGTTGGGGAGTGGATTTAGCTGGCCCCTTTATTATGTATCTGTACTGAGACTATGTGGTATGATACAATAAGTGCTTTAAATCTAAATACATATGGATGTATGAGTGGGATAATTGATTCTTTACCACATTTGATACTTGAACCAATTTGGACCACCACAATGCTTCACAAGTGCCCCTTGGACACATTCCAAGGGACAGAGGGTTTTTCTAAAAACCTGCCCGGTGGTGTAGGCCATCCCAAGTGTCAGCCGGCATCTCTTCAGTGACGACCAGTTGATGAATTACTCACTAAAAGTAGCGGATAAAACCACACCTTGACACTATACCAGCAGAGGGGCTAGTAATCAGACCAAGGGTCTGATGACAATTGTCTTCCAAGAAGGTGTGCCTGCTATTTGGTTGTCAAAAGACGTACAATACTACCTTGAAAATGTAAGGTAGTGTTCACGGGAAAGGATGGAGAACGATGAAGGTGGTGGAGGGAAGAGATTGTCAGAAGAAGTTTGGAAAGGGTAGAGATTAGGATGATAGGATTTGGAAAGTGAGTTTTAGAGCCCCCAGTTACCTTTTTAGTATATTTATACTATGGGTAAGTTGTCAGGAATTATAACTGGATCTGATTGAGGGTCTGGGAGAATCAAGAGACCTCCCACCCTTTTATCCTAGTTAGAAAGAAAATTGGATGACAGTTCTCACCCCGATGGGTGGGAACAATTCCCTATCTTGAAGATATTTTCCTTCAAGGGTACATACAAATTCCAAAAGTATAATCAGAACATAAGTAAGATAAGAAAATGATTTAGCAGATAGGCTATTTAGCCTACCGGGTAAATCAAGAAAATCTCAATCTTCAGAAAATAATCACACTTATTGGTGTATTATTTTCAAGAAAATTAATCAAAGTATAATCTTTATGAGAAACATAAAAAGGTGGATTAACAGAGGAATTGAAATTGAGACCATGCACAAGTTTGCACTTACATAACTTTAGTTTGGTGTACTAACAACTAGACTACGATGGGTTTTCCTGATGCAGCCATTTGGGTTACCATGCTGGTAGCCTCAGTGGCTGACACCAAGCCTCTTGTGAGGGAGCCCAAAGGGTCTCTCTTGTGAGGGAGCCCTAACTTAACACAAGCATACCCTTGGTGGGAGGAGCATGTCCCGAAGGGAGGACTTGTGACTTATGTCAGAATTCTGGCATGAGAAGTATTTGGGTTTTGGTGGTAAACACCAAACCCCCCTGTTACTCCATCCCCCATCAAATAATTTCCCCAAATTTTCAACCATCCATAGGCCTTGATCTTGCCGTCAATCTATCAGAAAGTTGGCCTAGATTGATCAGGCCATTTTTGCTCAATCCTGACTCAAATATGGCTCCAAGGTCCCAGTCTGAAAATTGCTTATGTACTTTCCTGGGCTGTCCCACTTGTTTCTCACATTTGGTTTTTGATTTCTTTTGCCACTTGATGATGATCAGAGGAGGCCAAAAAATGCCAAAAAACACACAAGGTAGCTAGGATGGCGGCTTTCCAGCACAGTGGTGTCAATTTTGTATTTTTCTGAGGCAAGATGTCAAGGTGATGATCATTGCCAAGAAAAGTGACAACTTTTTGGTGAATTTTCTCATCCTGCTTGTGCAAGCAAAGTTGTAAGTCCCCTCCCATCCCAGAGGGGACTTAGTTAAGTTAGGAGGGAGCCCGTCTGCCTGCAGTCGGCGCTAGGCAATGTGAGTACACTCATCCGCCAGCACAAGCCGGGCACAGCAGGGAGATGGATAAGTTTGAGGCCATCCAGGCCAATATGTAATATCTGGATGGACAGCTGGGCCATTCTGGACACAAAAGAGTGTAGCCAGCACTAAAATTGTGGACTGGCCCAGGAGGACACCACAATCGTCAACACAAGCTGGAGACAGGACATGGGATTTTTAGGGGTAAGATTTTTTTTTTGGATGGCTGGGTTGACTAGCTCACTCTTATTATTAAGTTTCAACTAACACTTGTCAAAATATCTCCGACATATAAAACACTTGAGCACTTCCCCCGCCGCCGCTTGGGTCTGGAATGCTTAGATCACATGTCTTTTTTTGATTGTCAAAACTCAGGCTGGTTGCCACCACTTAAACTATGCATTCTAGATTTGTGACGGTGTAGGACTCCTGTGGGACACTAAATGTTTATTTGGTGAAAATTTACTATAAGGGGGAATTAAATTGATAATAGGTTGAAAGGCTATAACAATTTACGGGTGGTTTGAAAGACCTGTCCCTTGATGGTACTATACAAATGTGTAAGGAATCTTAAAATCAATATTCAAAGAGATATGGCAGATTTCAAGATAGAGTTACAAATTATAGTAGTCTCTATCAGACCTAGATCAATGAAAATCAATACTATAGCAGACTAGTGATAACTTTGGATAATAGTGGATAATACAATCCAGTGGGATTGATCATGTGAAATAAGGTAAAGAGACTAATAATACTTGTGGGTGATGATTGATGATAATATGAGATGATAATTGATAGTAGAAGATGATGATGATAACTGATGATGATGATGATAACTACTACTACTACTACTACTAATACTACTCTGATCAAAACTAATACTTATTGCCCCAATTTATCCTTTAGGTAGGGACCCAACTCTTTGGATGGATAGGTTGTTGCTTATGATGCTACTACTACTACTCTAATCAAAACTACTATTGATTGTCCAATTTATCCTTTAGGTAGGGACCCAACTCTCTGTAGATGGATGGGGAAAGAGAAATATGGTGGGGAGAGACCCTCCTTTTATATTGAAGGGGGAGCCAGTTTTCTGGAGGGGGAATGTTCTTCTGGCCTGAACACACCAGCACAGCCTGGCTGTCATGGTTGCTAGGCAACCCCAGCCACAGAGCACAGCCTGCATGCATTCTTATATGCACCTCAACCATACAGCACAGCCTGCATGCATCCTGGCATGCACCTCACACAATGCACAGCATACAGCCCTTGTTGCTAGGCAACCCAGCCCCACTGCATATTCCAGAACCTTCCATCTACTTTCCACAACACTTTACTCCTTCCCTCCTTCTTCCCTCTTTCCTACATAATTCCTTCCTTCTTCCTTCCTATATAATTACTTCCCCCTCTTATATACTTTCCTGTGCATGCATCTATCCCATTACAATACCTCTGCCACTTGCTTTTGGCATTGTAACGTGAATAGATCACAACAATGGGACTATATATATAAAATGGTTGGATTGATAGGCCCGGTTGGACACTGTCATAACAATGATTGTAATATTGGACAATTAATTCAATAAATAACAAACTGTTGGGACAAATACAACAAAATTGGTACAGAAATAAACAGGGCTAACTGTGTCATCATTTGTGAGATCCAAATGGGCATGCAAGGCTGTCATTAGGATCACAATATCAATTTTACACTCAAAACAGATATAAAGGGTAATAATGCTATTATGGCACTAGAGACGGTCCAATACATGGGCTCTTCTTATCTTGTCAATAATGGAGCAGGATGGCCTTTTCCATTCTATACTGATTTTGTTACATTTGTGCCAACAGTTTGGTACTTATTGAATTCAATGTTCAATATTACTCCCATTTTTATGATGGTGGCTGCCAAACAGGGCCATAATCAACCTTTTATTTCCACTCCTTTTTTTAATCTCTAGTTAAAAAAAGAGACAACACACACAAAAGTGATGAAGAGATAAAAAAAACAAAAAATAAAGATGTTTAATATATAAAAAAAAAATTGGTCGATTTAATTTTTTTTTTTTAGAAAAGGATGAATACAAGGTTATATAGAGAGATCATGTTGTAAAAGTAATGCCCCCCAAAAAAAAGGAGAGGAATGTGCAACAGAGTCAGTTGGGTGAGTGTTCAGAGGAGGAGTGCTGATTATGGTGAGGAGAGTGAGAAGACCAAAGATCAGGAGCCTGATTATCAACAAGTTTGAGATCAGCTTCGTCTTCTTCTTTGATAACATCCGAGACGATATTGTTATTACTGAGTTTGATTATGGAGAAGTTGTTGGTAGTGGTAGTGGTAGGAGTGTTTAGAATGGTTGATGATGATGATGAAGAGAGACTACAGTCTTCAGCAATCCCCAACATCTCGCGAAGATAGTCGTTTTCTCGTCGAAGTCGTTCTGTTTCGATGGCGCTGATCAAGGCGTAATCGGACAGCGAGCTGTTTCGTTTGCCTACATAACCGCCACTCGCAGGGTCTTTGATCCTGGGTCGATAGTCGATGACAGACATCGATTTACGCCGTTGTTGAGTTTGATCGTTTGATGTTGATGGTGTTTTGAACGGATCTTGGAATGTGAGCAAAGTTTGGTTGTCGAGACAGGATGGAGGATCTTCTCCAGATAGTTCTCTGATTGCGTTTTGGATGAGGATTGATAAGTTTTGGATGAGTTGGAAAGTGTTTGGGTCTAGTTCGTTTGTGGTGGATGGAGTGTTTTGTCTTTCGATGATTGACAGGATGAGAGCTTCGTAGTACTTGGTTAGATCGAGTTCGTGTTGTTGAGTTGAATGCTATGTAAGTTCGAGAAGTCAGGTTCCATGTTTATTGTCTATGATGATGCTATGTTCGTTTGAAGCTTAACTGCATGATTCCTAAAACGAGCCATGATTTGTTCTAGCGTAGTTTCGTGATCCTTGAGTAAGATGGTTAGATTACGATTTTCGTGTTGGAGTGTTTGATTTTCGACTACTAGCTGTGCGTTCATGCGTTCGATTTCCGATTCGAATTGTTCTGTTTGAGAAGCGACAGAGTATCAGTATTTTTGTCTGCTTCGATGGATGCTAACCAGCCCTACCTTTGCTCAAGTCCAAGTTGAATCGCTTGAGAGGATAGCCGGTTCCGGTGTGGATGGCTTGCGTTTTGAGTTCTTGTGCTTGTCTTTTGAGCGATTCGGTCTGTTCCTTGTTTTGCGAGAGCTGCGAAGAGAGTTCTGCCAGAACCTGCCACAGTCGTTGTAGTTCTTCTTCGATCACTGCCATTGCTTGCTCAATGTTTCCTGAAAACCAGAACTACTTTATTGTGGACAGCATCAGAGCAACCTCAGCTCCCATCTTAGTAGACTTCATCAGAAACACGACAGCCAAGAAAGTCGTCCTCCTCAATCTCAACCAGACTATCCAGTGGGAAAACTTGGTGCCTCATCACAGCAGAAACATTTGTACAATCATTCCTGTCCACCCAATCCACTATCAATCAATACACCAGATCATACAACATCAAACTACCAGCAGCCATAAACACCTGGTGATCATAGACGACGTCAACTCAATCATCTGGGCATCAAACCAATCAACCCAGCAACTCATCCATCAACTACTGGGCTTGCTGCCAAAGCAACCCAACACCAACTTCAATCTCATCATCACATACCACAGCGACATCAGCCATCCACAGATCTACCACAGCCTCATCAGCAGATTCGACATCATCATCAAAATCAACGCAATCCATCAGCAAATCCAAGATCAAGGTGAAGTGAGTTTAATTCAAGCTCTGCATCGACCATGTTATCCACAATACCAATCTCTTTCTCTCGACAAAAATAGTTAATCATCCAAAGGGCTCCAAATTATCTAGCCAATCTCGCCCTGCCTGTCACCCTGTCAATCGATCAAACCACCCAATTCAAAATCAACAACAACTCAGTCTCCTATCATCCAAAAGGTCTCGATAAATCTTTCATCTAAAACTATTCCCTACAAACCCCCCTCTTTATTTTTACTACTCTATCTTCTCAACAGTCTGTCAAAACACTTGAGGCTGTCCTACCAACAGTGTGTTGTAGTTCGAGTTCTCTCTCAATTTTCACACATAAATAAAAACTTGGTCTTATCAAGAAAAAGAAGAGAGTTTATTGTATTAAGAACTTCATAGTTTCGGGATCGAATGGGAGAAGCCTCTCGGACGACTTGCTCAAACAAGAAGATTGAAAAGAAAATGTTGGATCTTGAGAGTAAAAAAAAAAAAAAAAAAAAAGGATGACATGCATGTGTCACGAAAAAGAGGAAGAAAAAAAAAAATGTATGGCAAAATTCTATCAATATATAAACCTTTGAGAGACAAAACGACGGCTCGTTCTTTGTCGTTTTTCTTGTTTTCCCTCTTATCGATACATTTCTTGTTCGGTTCTTATCCGATTATCAGTCTTGAAAGGGGGAAGTGCGATCAGTCTCGAGTGGTGAGAACCCTGTCTGAGACAAGTGGATACACTTACTTTCCCTCTTCGTCGTTGAAGTCGTAGGCCGGTACTTCCAAGTTCAATGGAGCTGGCCCTCGACGGGCTCGACCACTAATGTCTGTATTTCAGAAAAAATAGGTTTAAATCACCGTTGTATAATTTGTTGTCTGGCGAAACAGTTCAAATCACAAACCATAGTGAGAACCGTGGCCTGGAGAAAAAGCCCAAGTCAGTCCACACGAAACATTGCAGGCTATGGGGATAACTCACAAGGACAATACCATCCCCCAAAGTCACCAGCCTCGCCGATTGGCACACAACCAAGATGAGTACAAACGCCGAGCATGACGAGCCATTCGGGACGTTTAGCACGATCAGAGTCAGCCTGAGGGTCTCTCAAGGAGGAGAGATCGACCGCGTTAGCCTCGTCGATTTCGGCCCCCGTACGATGTCTGATAAACACCGGCTTTCCGCGCCATTTGATGATCACATTCTTGCCCTCGGGTATGTTTGCAAGCTCGATCTCCACTTTGGCTAGTGCGAGCACGTCCGCCGAGGCGGATAGGTTCGTCAGAAAGTCCGACACTAACGACTTCGCTCCCGACGCCGTCACCAAGCCCATCGAGCCTACCATCAAGTATGAGAACGCTCGGCCCGTGTCTTCCGAGACCGTCTTGTAGCTGCTGAAGTTCGGCACTTCTCGTGTATCCTGAAAGCTTGTTGATCCCGAGCTCTTCGGAATCATACCATTGTTCACGGCACTTGTACCGAATTGACGTTGGTGAGAAAGGGTTGGATTGACTGTGTTATGTTTTGGAGGGGAGGTCAGAAATGTATACAGTCTTGAAAGGGAGGGAGAGCTTGACTGACTGTTGGTTGGGGTTCGAGAGGATAGTTGCGCAATCGAACTTGTCGGTACATTGACTCGGGCGGCGAAGGAAGGGATGTTGAAGTTGTGACGATTCTTGATGGTCGACGGGACATGTTCCTCCTCATGATGTTGGTCATGAGAGTTGTGGGAGCCACGAGCAGCGAGGTTGAGTCGGGGTGCGATCGGGATGCCCTTGGCACAAGAAGCCCTGGTGGAGAAGAGAGAGATTAATGAGGTATGCGCTTGTGTGTGTGTGTGTGTTCTGAGCTTACACGGTCGTTGGTAAGGTGAATGACTTCCTGGAGAGGCTAGCCACGTTTGCAGTCAAGTTGTTGATCCCCATCCTTGCGTCTTGTTTCTCCGGCTGAGTGTGTGTGTGTGTGTGTGTTGGTGGCAGTGTTCGCTTGGTTGAGTGAGGTCTATTGCGGATCAGACCGGGTCACAAGCCACCGATCCTGTCGGGGGATCCGGGAAAGTATTATCCGGCCACCGAGCCGATCAAAGTCCTACATAGGTGAACCTTGGAAGTTTGAGTACACCTTTCCTAATGGGCTAACTAAAAAAATGAACCATCCTAATACATTTTAATTTTATCCTTTCTTTTTTGGGTTAAAGAGATATAAAAGGGTGCCATATTATCAATGATATGTTATCTGGTAAAAGGGAGTTTCAAGTTGTTACATAGCACCTCAAGATCAACTGGAAAAAAGAGACTTGCGTCAACAACCAAACATGAATTGAAGAAAATGTTGACATTGATGATCTAGTTATTTATTTTAATTAACTAATCCTGTTTAAAGTCTTGCTAAATTTTCATTGATTGGATTCCTCAAAATTAAGTAAGATTGGAATTCAATACACTTTCCTTATAAATTCCTTTTACATACAGAACACTCATACCCCCAAAAATATGTTAGAATATCAGCTGAGGAGAATTTAAAAGAGGTGATGGGGGACAATCTTGAGGGACATTGATTGGACCAAGGAGCAAGAATAAAAGACGTGAAAATGTTAAAAAGGCTCAAACTTGATGCTTGATTTCTTCTGGCAATGGGCCAGATTAAATAGACTGGTATAAGAAAGGTAAAAGTTGTGGTCGAGATGAACAAACAATATAAGCATATGCTAATAACTAACTAACATATGGATTGGGGCATGGATAGAAAACAGCATTGTAAATGAACAATGGATGACATAAAGGCATTACAACTAGTAATAGAAAGGATGATGAGCATCATTCAAATAATGATGGAAGGTTGAAAGCATCACATGACTGTGATGGAAGATTAAAACTGGATTGATAAGAATCATGAGGTGAGGATGTGAGCGGAGAAGATGGCTAGAATTCTGACAAAATCTAGGTCCAATTCATCTAAAAGAAGAATTTGGGATGAAATTGTTTCCTTTGAATTTTTTCTGTCCAATCTATCACTCTTCTACAAGAAAGGGTTGGATGCCAGTACCAACCTGATGAGTTTTCGTTGTTGTCCAGTGTGGTGGCGGGGGGATGCGCGTTGGGGGCGGTGAGGTGCAGGCTGTATGCGGATGGTTGAGTGATAAAAGCGGTCAACAGGAAACAAAGTCGACCAACTCAGACACACCAACAGTCTTCCTTCCAAATGACCAGCCCTTCCTACAGCACACTACCACCAACAACTTACGATCCTGCTGCAGATATCATCGTCAGTCTATCATTCTCTTATCGCTAGCATTTTACTGACACTTTCTTCGTAATCTTCAGCCTGTCGAACAGAATGACATCATTAGGCTCAAGATTTTCGTTCCCTTGGCCACCTTGACTGCCATGTTTTCCAATCTCCTATGCGTCTTGCTCATCGAGCCATCCAGTTAAGATACAACTTCCCTCTACAATATACCTCGTCCTTCCTCTCCTAACAATCACTCTTCCCATCTCTCTTTGAAATAGTGGGTGATATCAATGATCGATATTACACTCTACTCACTCCTAGTAAGATCATCATCGGAATCTACTGGATCGCAATCTTTGCTTGTCAATTCGGTATGGCTTTCATGGTCGTTTGTACTTCCAATCAACGCTACCGAACCGAAGAAACCAAGCAAACTTTTGTCAATGCTGTCGGAATGACCTATGTCGTCGCTCTGTTCGGGTTCGCGCTCTGGCCTATCTTCTGGGTTCGTCTCAACAAACTTTTCAACGCCCTGTCTCACACTTTCTTTTATTTTTGGATACATCTTGAAAAATGAACAACGTTGCTCAATTCATTTTTTTTTTTTTTTTTCGCTGATTCTTTATTGTTTGTGTGGCCGGGTTTCGCTCAACGTTCACATGACAGGTAGCAGAACTTTTTGTTGTGGCGACAATCATTCTTGTTGTAGTTTTTATTTTAATGACTTACACACTACACTCGATCTGGAGACATTCGCCGCCCTCCTTCACATCGAAGCCTTTCAGTTTCATGTTCATATACATTCCTGTTCAGCTCTTTCAGACCGTCCTCTTCACTGTCGATCTTCCTCAATCGATCCTCATATCTTTGAAATGGTACCGATCACCGATCGACAATACCTGGGAGAGACATTTTTCAACTCATGCTTGGGTATTTAACTCTTTTTCTATGATCGATGTCCTTGACTGCTTGTGTTGTTGAACTAAAAAAAAAAATGGTTTTGGCTGATAACCCATTCAGATCATATTTGGCATCGTGTTACTAGTTGGACTGGTCAACGCCTTCATAATATACCGCTCCAAAGACTTGATTCGAATGGTGGCGGTTGTCTATCTGTCAATTGGTCTATTGATCAACAGCAAGGGAACTCTCCAAAGAGTAGCAGACGCGCCGCAGGTAATAACTGCTTTGATTACCACCGCCGGCGTGTGTGTCGTTTGCTTTATAGCTAGCTTCGTTGATTTCGGACCTGGAAGAAATAGGATCATTCTCTTGGACGAAGACGAGCGTGAAGAGCAACCAATACGAAGATAAGATCGTTTCATTCCGATCCCTTCGAGTTCGCTTTTTTTTTTGCGTCCAAAAATGCAGTATTTGTGCTGTCCTGCTTTGAATTTATTTGATTTATATATTGGTGTCTCTACATCACTGAAGCTTCTGTACCCATACACGACTTGATTCTTATTGTAGTATATAAACTCTTAACCCTCCCCCCCTAAAGTAGCATTTAGGTGCATTATCTTCCCTCCATTGTCAACTTTTCACTCTCATCTTATTTGCCAGTTTTATCCTCCAGATTATCTACACATTTCATGCATTTTGAAAGCTTTTTCATTTGACCAGCTGAGATCAATCACCATGAAAAATACATGATCACTTGACAACAAGTGACATACCAGAGTACAAAGGCCACTTTTTACTTTTCTATGTCAATTGTTATCAAGTGATCATTTATTGTTTGCAGTGAGATGCAGACTATTGTCTTTGGCTTAGAAGGGTTATGGTTTCATCTTATGCTACTATGAACCAAAGAATCTGTGAGGATCCGTCAGAGCACACACAATTTACCACCACTTTGCTTGGTGGGGAGAGCTTCAATATGGCAATAATGTTCACCACTGACTGAGAAAAGTTTACCACTTAGGATTATAAAATCTTTCAGAAAAGTTGGGTAACGGGAAGTCCTCAAGTATAGCACTTTCCTGACTGAATAAAGGTCTAAAAAGAAGGAGTTGATGTAAAAAAGAATCAATCTAGGGAATTTCAAAAAAAAAAAAAAAACAACCCCTCTATGTCAAGATAGATATATAAGATTCTCTGCCCTGAAGTTTGGGGAGTACATGCAACAACACACATTTAAGGTTGAAAGCAGACCAATGCACACCTGGAAACTCAACAGAAATTTCACCACGGGAAATCTGGGCTCACTAGCTGACCAGTGATGCAATCAGTACAAAGAGGCCTTTTTTTTAAAAGTGTAATTTTGCCATTGGCATTGCACACTACGCATGTTATAGTTTCTATGTACAATTTGTTAGATTGTGACAATTGGTTTTTCCAGTACTTAATGATGATGATAAGTTCTTTAAGTATACACATCTAATTTTAGGGTATTCAAATATCGTTTTGGGAAAAATTACATAAAATCTTAAATGCAAGATTTGGCAGGGAGCTGTCAAGAATCATAAAATTTAAGTTTAAGTATCTTGACAGGTCCCAGCCAAATCTTGTGTTTAAGATTTTATGCAATTTTTCTCAGAACAATATTTGAATACCACAATTGTTCTAGGAAAAATTGCATAAATTCTTATACATGAGATTTGGCTGGGACCTGTCAAGATACTTAAACTTAGGCCGTGTTTGGCAGCAATATATTCCGGGTGGTATACATTGCTGTTTTTGTGATAGCTCATGTGACATCTGATCAAGTCCACCAAATCTTGATCAGATGCCACAATTTTTGTGATTACACCGGCCAGCATCTATCGCTGCCAAACGCGGCCTTAAATTTTATGATTCTTGACAGCTCCCTGCCAAATCTTGCATTTAAGATTTTATGTAATTTTTCCCAAAGCAATATTTGAATACCACAAATGAAAGTCTTGTATGGTCTACTTTTTGTTTTTGGTGATGGGGACTAATGTTTTTTTAACCATTTTTCAGTGGGCAGATTGTTTTTAAAGTAGACACCTAATAAGGTTTTTTTAGAATTGAAAGGGGAGATGTAGTTGTCCAAGTTGGAAGGGGTAGCGGCCAGGGGTGGAGTCTACCAGGATTTGAACACCAGACTTGTTGCTCGAAGTGAGTATAGTATGTTGCACAGGGGTGACACCAAGCTTCTGTGGGTGATGGTTGCCCCTAAGCCATCCAGGCCCTAAAAAGAGGCCACTTGGACTTTTGATTTCACTGGTTAAGCAGTGACCCTAGATTTCTGATGGCATAATTTCTTAATGTTGTCTTGGTAGGTTACATCCATCAAAACAGTCAAAGATGGTACATGAATTTTCTGAGTAGCACCTATAGTTTATGGGGCGGGTGATTTTTACATGTGACGCTTTGCAAGCACCCCCCCACGTAAAGTAAAAGGCATGTAAAAATCCATGTAAAGATCATTACATGCAATTTTACATTTGACTGGCCAAAAAGGGCATCACGTAAAGATACTGTGTAAATCTATCCCTGCACTCCCACATCTGGCAATTTCACAACCAGTGCATGCGCAACCTTGTTCCAAAAGGATGCAAATCCATAGAAACACCCAAAAACATACAAATTTACACCGTTGTGAGACTGTTTATGATACATCCTCACCACACCTTCCCCTTCCCCATACATCCAACCTCATCCCTCATCTCACACCAACCTCCACAACCTCTGAATCAGAATCAGGTAAATATGGCCTCAAAACTCTTTCATCCCCGATTGGATGTGTATATAGATTTTTGCCGCCGATTGGATTCAATTTAAATTGGGTTTACAAAACAGAGCTGGTGAGTTCCTATCTTTCCCCTTCCCATCATCAACTGTCCAAAATTTTCCACATCTAACATTCAATTTATTTGCATAACTTCCAGATTTACCATATATACCTCCTCTCACCATGATGAATGATGAAAAAAAACCAAGCCAAACTTACCGACAAAGCACTCCCCATAGTACAAGCCAAGAAAAAAAAGCAGAACTGGGAAATACCGCACGGGATGGATCAAGATCACAAGACATACATCGACCACGACTGCATACTTGACAAGCAGGGTTACCCCATATACCATAACCACGAAACAAAATTTTTCCTCAAACCCAGCAATCAGATCACAAACTTTGGCTCTGTTGGGTTCACTAATAAAATTATGGTCGATAATTGCGTGGATGGTGCCGCTACATGTGCCTGGGGGTCCTCCTTTGCGACAACAATGCTTGCAATTACACAGGTCCTCCCCCCACCGACCGGCTGCAGAAAAATTGAAGACCTCATCAAAGCGTTGGTCCCTTTGCTGATTAACTACATTCACCCTTTCCCTTAACTCCTCAGAAGCTCACTTACTGACCGACGGATCCCCTACATATCCTCAGGAAAATCCCGTGTGGAGGAAGCACTGGCCAGTGCCCCGGCATTGTATACTGGCAGCTATGCAAAGACACATGTATCCGCTTTGACATTCACAAAGAAACCGGCTGGGGTCTATTATGCCATCATGGATATCATAACCACCCTTGGCCAACTGCCAAGAAGGCAGACCCCCTGGCACGAGCCGAGTTCCGTGAGGAGATCAAGAAGAACTCCGAGGCCACTGCATTAGAGTCAAAGGTATAGCTACATCTCAATTGGCCTCCCTTTATACCCTTGTCCCATGATCAGCATCCATAGCTCACAACTAGAAATTGTGCAGGTAGGCGCTCCAAATCAGGACAACATCAAGACCCCATTCACCAGTGTCACTAGCATCCACAAATCATTTGTCAACGCCGATCGACTTCGTTACCTGCGCCGAGAAGTAATGCGTGAAATGAATCGTGGACCCAAGAAGAAGGGTGGTGGGATGGGGGACATGTTTGAGTGGGACCAGTTAGTTTTCCTTTTTTCTTCAATCAATCAAACAATATTGATTGATATTTTATGCCTTTCACATGTCTCACGTCTTGCTCATGATAATATTCCCCCTTGCTTGGGCTTGCAGATCATCTCGGCTTCTTTCTGGAATGGAAATGAGTACTTCACTTTCCAGACAAAGTGGATGGCAGAACGACTTCTAGCTTGATCAGAAGAAGGCAATCAACTATACAGTGGCGGACTCCTTTCTGACGTAACATATAGGTTTTTTGAGAATGGATATCTACTCACAACATTGATGTATTGCAGCAAAATAAACAGATGGATTCCGGTGCAACTGAGTTGGATTAGAGGACTGGCGGAAAGTTACTATCAAACGCACTTTGAAGTGCTCTTCAAACAATTCATCATTCCTTCGATTCTTCAAGAAGAACGGGAGAAACTCTTACAAAGCGTCGTGGACTTCTCATCCGCTCAGAGAAACAGCTTTGTGGCTGCATTCGTGGAAGTCTTCAAGGTCAGCAAAAAAGTGGCTTTAGGTCACTTGAAGGGCTGTCATCATCATTTTCAGGCGTCTGTTACCCGGATCAAACGAAACCAATCTGTCATCATGGCAGACAAAGTGGTGAGCTTTTTTGTTTTGGTCTTTCATACTTGTCTATGAAACTACGTCCGCATCCACCACTAATCAAAACCTCTCATCTTCAACACTTCCAGAAACTATTTGAAACTTTATGTGCTAATCTATTACTCACCAACTCCAAGGCCGGTCAAACACACAAAGAGAGGATTGACGAGATTCGCCACCGCTTCCCCAAGGTGAAGAAGTGGCTGTATTGGTGGAAAATGGCAGATGTCGAAGCTACTTTATTCCTCAGCCGCCGTGTCATGCTCGAGGACTCCCCCAATGGTGATGATGGTTTTCAAACACCATCAATGCTCAGGAGAGCATGCACCGTGTTTACTATATGTTCAGTTGATTTGTTTTTTGATGATTTCCTATTGATTCTCTACCTTATACTCACTTTGGGGATTCACCAGTGTGGGGAAGAAGCATCTCTTCCATGGGATGATTGAACTGTACAGATTCGTGACGGCTCTTGAGCGGGATTACCAATCGGTCATGCGAGGCATGCCCATTGAGTAAGGAAACTGACTTTGAAAACAAATCGACATCAGTCACTCAATCGGCTGGAAAAAACCTACCAAACGACAGAGGGAAATGATCAACAACAGGGAGCCCCTGACACTACAGATGAGCTGGTCAAGAAACACACCAAACTTGGAAGGCCCCCCAATGCCCCCAATATCAACCAGGGCCTCCACATGACATTTGTTTCGTACATGGCTCTTAAGAAGACCCACAAGCAGTACAAATTCTTGAAGAACCGGTGTTGGTTAGTAGCATCTCTCGAATCTCTTTTTGCAGTCTACAGTCCTCTTTGGCTTTGACAACCCAGTAGCAAAGCAAACGTGCTTTTTTTCAATCTTGTGTCCCATTTTTTATCCCGCTCAACCTTTGATCTAACCCCAAACGGATCAATTCGCCTCACATTGACCAACGGCTCCAAAAAAATATTTGATGTAGTCAACTGACTGAATCCGGCCAGATTTTCCCCAGGGGAGTTGTCATCCGCAGACCTTTTCATGGAAATGTGCATCAATCCCGGCTGCAACTCTTCAAAGGTCCTCCCATCCTTGTTCCAGGCTCATGAATCACGTGACTTCTTTTGTCCCATACATCCTAAAGCCAATCAAAAACTGCATCCCCTCTCGGAAAGACTCTTGAATGGGTTGAAGATCACTCAGGAAATGTTTGAACCGTCGAACGTGAGTGAGATCTTCACTCAATGGAACACAACCGGCTTGTCAGGCATTACTGGGTTGCAGTGCCAAGTATGCAAATCCAAATCCAACACCAACAAAAGGAAACCGAAGAAGACAACCCCCAGCAACTCAACCAAAACTCAGGGAATGAAGGAACTCTTGACCTTGTCTTGGGAGAACAACAAGCCTCCCCTACACTTGTACATTCACACCGACGTGGCATCCATCCCCAACTCCGAGGACCAATTCGCTTTCATGGGCAAGATTGATTGGCCATTCAACCTCACAATGGCTGGAGAGGTCTATCCTTTTTCACAAATGCAGGCCATTCTTCATTTGACGTACTATACAGACCAACCCAGTATCCCGTTAGTGGTGCCAGCCTCCTTGGTAGAAGAGGAAGGGCCAAATGATACCCGTAAGTTGGCAGGAAAGTTCATTTCTTGAATCCCATAAGTCTTGCATCCCTTATGTCGTTAACCTTTGGTTTGACCCTTTAGATCCCATCAAGCCGCAAACTGCCCAGCAATCAGAAGTCAAACCTGTGGCCTCAGGCACTTTGAAGATCAAGATTAAGCACGTGAATCCAGCTGAAGTAGGGATTATACCGGTAGTTGCACCTCCCGCCATGTTGGCAGCACCAGCACCACCCAAAGTGGCTCTGAAAAAACGGGGCCGCCCTAGGAAGCAAGATGTCAACAGCAACCCTGATGGATGTGGCACTCCTGGTTCCCCTCTTGCGCCCTCCCCACAATTGAATGCTCCTGGTTCCCCTCTTGCACCCCCCCACAATTGAATGAAGGTGAGGTTGGGGGATGGCACGCAATCTGCTTCAAAGTACCCGCCTTGTCCTTTGGATGACTCAGATTGGAATTGAATCGAGGCGCATTATTGGAAGATGGTGGGCACGAGTTTCCCCAGCGAGAAGCAAAAACAGAATGATGCCCTTCCACCAGATCGTCCCAGTAGGTTTCCTAGGAAGGTGAAGGGGTGATTTTTAGTGTCGCGGTTGGTCTTTGCTCTTTTTCTCTGACTTTTTCCCTTTTATTTTGGTTTTTTGTGTGTTTGTGTTTTTTTTTTTAGTGGTCGTTCTTATCCTCTTTTTCTCTTATTTTTGGGCTTTTTTGTTTTTTGTGTGTTCTTTTTATTTTCGCCGCATGTAAATCTGCAAATTGGGTAGGCTTCATGTGCAATTTTGTGGTTTACACATTTGACATGTCAGTTGGATGAATTGTAAATCTCAATTGATTTGAAGTGAGCGGGAATTTTACACATGGTGACGTTTGCATCGGGGGTACTTGTTGGCAAATGACATGTAAAAATATGTTAAAAATGAGTAGCAGCATACTTTTACATGGTGGCTTTTGCATTGGCCTACTTTACATGTGGTTGGTTTTTTTGGATGCAATGTAAAAATGATAATTTGCCTGGTGAGGTGCGATTTTGTGGTAGGTGGGTTTTACAATGTGGATAACATGTAAAGGATAGATTGTAAAAATCAACATCCCCATAGTGTATTTATATTGACTAGATGAAAAACAGATCAGAAAAACTCAACCTTACTATGGTTTATCAAAGGTCTTGCGAGTTAAGTGGAGAAAAAAGAAAGCTGGTGAAAACCAGATTTGCCAAAAAGTGGAATGAAGGCTGAGCTGTCACCACCGAAATACTCGCTTGTTGTTTTCTTGGAGAGTGTGTGGAGAAACCAATGACATTAACAGAAATGATTGAATCATTGCTTGTTTTGCTTCTTCCCAGCCTTCCTCGTGGATCTTGTGGCTGGAATGCCGGTACGCCTAGTTAATCTGGGGATTTCTGCTTGCAACTCTGTATCTTCGTTTCCGGTTTGTAAAGCAAACTTTGGTGCCCTTGGAATCTCCGGAGTCATCCCAGTAACTTTTCCATGGCTGTCGGTTTAGAAGGTTGTGGATAAAGCCAATAATTAGACCATCTCCACCGCGCGTATTCATCCGAGCTACTAAAAGTTCTGCGCTCGGCGACTGCGCCACAGCTTTAGCAGCTGGCCTCGAGGTTGGCTCGCACCGCGAGCTACGAAGCTTGGTAGCTCGAGGTGTGAAAGGGGGAGTAGTGTGTGACCAGGGGATCGGAGGTGTGTTAGTTTCACAGGATAGTCGTGTGAAACTTCAGCTAATGAGCTGCTATAGCATTTTACATGTAGTAATGCTATAGCAGCTCGGCGCC